>JBBGZY010001548.1:0-610000 GCA_037952925.1 Lithobates clamitans | reverse complement strand
TCCTTTTGACAGGATGCTGACGTGTCCAATCAGATAATTTTGGTGGAGGATGTGTTAGCCAAACTGTGCAAAGAGATTTATCCTCTGGCAGAACTCCTGGCTCGACCGCTGCCCGAAGGAGTGGACCCCTTAAATCTTGAATTGTATCTGTCTGATAAAGATTTTGAGGTAAGACACTATGTGAAATAATTATAAATGTCCCCTTGAGGAACAATCAAACTAAATGGGTATTATTGAAAATAAAAGTAAAAAAGGTGTTGTACTGCAGAGGAGGGGGTAATTTTCTCTGTATAGTAGAGCATGGCAGCTCTTTATTTATTTTTTTTAAATAAGTTTCACAAACCTTTTAACATCTCGGTCATCACCATCGAACGCCTGCAATTCTTCACCAGTGAAAGCATACATTTACTAGAAACTACATCACTAGAATTTTATTCATTGCTCAAAGAAACAAAAACAAGAAAATTTGTAAGCTAGGAGCTGAAAGATAAGCTGTTAATATCATATAGGTTGCCATTGCTTTCCTCCTTACAAATAAATGGGATGGATTTACTTCAAAATCATCTGAGTCACCAGATTAGAGCAACTGTGCAGTGAATTAGAACAGAACTCCCATACTTTGGAAAAATGTCTCGCCATACGAGGATATAAAGCACTACATCCCAATGAATTAAATAATTTTTGATGGGGATATAAAGAAGGGATTTTTAAGGTGCTAGAAACATCAATGCAACGATAAAATTTCTTGCTTTCATTATATTTATGCATATTTCAAAGATATTTTAAAAACAGGTACATTTTCATAAAACCAAAGTAACAGTTTCATACAGTCATCATGTGAGTACAGTGGTTTCCGCTCAACATGTTTCACCAGGGAACAGTGGCTTCTTCAGGAGACTTATGAAGCCCTGTACATAATATCACATGTTGCGGCTGCTCGTCGTAGTGGATACCTGGAGGTGCCCATCTGTGAGAAGCTGGACAGATTGTCTCAGCGTCCCCCCTATGACAGGATTTCCTGCACTTGTTTAAGGTGATTGAGCTCAGTTTTCCTTTATTTTTGTGCTGTTTGTTCATCCATTGTAGTCTAAAAAACCTGCTGCCTCTTACAGCAATTTGGAGGCTAGTTCAATTATGGATATCACATGCAGCTGTGAACCCCTTTAAGAGCTTTTCAACCCCCCATACTAGAACCATTGACACGATTGTGGTTACCACTTAGGATCCATTGTTGGGTATACTCCTTCTATGACACACTAATGCTCCACAGTGCGGCGCAAAAGTTTCTCCATCCGGTCTAAAACTGTGTCTCCATTCAGTTGATAATATGAACAGGGCTTCATAAGTCTCTTAAAGAAGCCACTTTTTCCAAGTGAAACATGTTGAGCTGAAACCACTGTACTCACATGATGACCTTATGAAACAGTTACTTGGGTTTTATGAAAAATTACCCGTTTCTTGTGTTTAAAATATTTTTGAAATATGTATAAATAAAATGTATTGATTTTATTATATTGTTGCATTGATGTTTCTAGCACTTTAAAAATCCCTTCTTTACATTCCTATCAAAAATCCTGATCTGCATACTTTGTTTAAGTCGGTGGTCTGGAAAGCTAAGTTACACACACTCTTCCTCTCCCCCCAGCTTCTAAATAGCAACTTCTGTATTTTGGAAAGTGAGTACCTTTTTAATTTTTGATGGTACCACCCACGTCCTCAATCCTTGCCTAGGCAAAGATGACATTGCCTCGGCCCTCCACACCCCCCACCCTCCTGTGATAGTGTCACTCATACCAGGGGGCTACAGCACCAGGCTCCCCATGGCCCTCGATCTTGCACATGTTGTGGCTTTGAGTCATCAGGAACTGATAGCTTGCTCTCAAATCCAAGATGGTGATGCGGAAGATCTGAAACCCTGAGAAGAATTGCTGCAGGGAAAACGCTGGACTAGTATCTTTCTCTTAAGGCTGGGTTCACACAAAGCGGACCTGTTGGACAGACTCCGCTAGCTCAGCAAGGGATCCCTCTGTTGATCCCCGCTAAACAGGTGGATGACAGCTCCATCTCTGCTCACTGTGCAGGGATGGACCTGTCAGAGACCCGCTGTTCTCTATGGGGAGATCGGCTAAAAACGGACAGCCTGTCCATTTTGATACGTTCGTCAGCCTTCCAGCAGATTGGATCGCCATCTGTCTGTTTTGAGCGGATGGCAGGCAGGTGTCAGCAAACACATCTCTGCTGACATCCGCCTGTCCATAGAAGTCGATGGGTGGCCTGCTTGGATCCGCCTGAAAAATGGACAGGCGGGCCGATCGTGTGAAAGGGGCCCAAGTCAGCACCTTCCTGAAAGTCAGCAGGTACATTATTCCTCTTTAAAGCTATTAGATCAACTTGATTGCCAGATAACCTGCATTTTTAGCAGGGGAGGCCAGCAACTACAACCTTTCTCTTAGTACAGTTTTCTATTAAACCTGAGAAAAACCTCAAATGCTAGCTTCCTGGCTGCATGCTTTGGCATCAATACTCTTCATCATTGGCTCGGAACAAGGGTTTAACCCTGGTGTTATGGGTCAGTGAATCAAAGTATTGAAGTAAAAGGGTCACAGCCATGCGAGAAGGTCAGTAATGGCAGCCACCAGACTTTAATCACTCAAATACTGGGCATTTTCACCCCCTTCCTGCCCAGGCCTATTTGCAACACTGCACCCATATTCAATTTTTATCATTTTTTTTTCAGTTTTTTTTTGGAAGGGTGTATTTAATCACCACTGTGTTTTTTATTTTTTGCTAAACAAACGAAAAGAAAATACATTTTGAAGAAAAAAAAAAAGTTTCTTGGTTTCTGCTCTACAACTTTGCAAATAAGTCATTTTTCTTCACTGATGCGTTCACCGAGCGGCTGTTTTCCAAGGTGTCTGCCATCTCTTTGGCTGAGACAGCAGTGGGAAACATTGTTTCTTGCGGCTGTTAATCACAGCCAGTGAGGAGGGAGCAGGGGGTGCAGCCAAGCCCCATTCTGTGTCTCTTATGGACTTACAGACTGGGGCTTGGGAGCGAACACGCATGAGTGCCCACATAGCAGTTTGTTATGGGGGTACTGGGAGGAGGAGTCAGGAGTGCCAGTGGGTAACCCGAGAAGAAGGGGATGATGGCTGCTCTGTGTAAAATCATTACACAGAGCAGGAAAGTATAACATGTTTGTTTTATTAAAAAAAATATGTATTAAAAAGGTAGATTTATCACTTTAAGACTGAGCTGCCACTAATCCAACTTTTTTTTTTGCAGATTGCATTAGAGATGACCAGAGAAGAGTACAGCATTTTGCCATCATGGAAACAAGTCAACGTAAAAAAAGCCAAAGGACTTTTCTGAATGGAATTTCCCCTCTTTAGACTTTGACTCCTCTGGCTTGCTGGATGGTGTGCAATCCCACTGACCTTCCAGCTGCCTCACCACTAAAGAAACACTGCTGCATTTTGCACCTGTTGTGTCATGACATCTCTCCGTGTTTCGTGTACTGTGTATCCGCCTATAGCCTGTGTGGCTCGGACTGTAAACAAAGGGCTTTACCCACCTCACGTGTGAAGTCTGCTCGTCACGCTGCCTGTTGACCTGTGTCTGTCGTAAATGTATTAAGAAGCAGCACCTTTCAAAACTCTTAGCAATTTCTCAGAGGAATTTCACGAACCTCTACCGTGCACTTATGCGGAATGCAGATATTCCCTCGCTGCAGACATATCGTTTTCCGATATTTTGTAAATGTCTTTGTCCAGTCCCATAGATTGTATTTATGTAAACACTGTATTTAACTATGCAATATTATCACTATGTAAGATTTGTGGATTATTACACAAACTGTTAAGCATTAATGCCAATCATGTGCGAACAGCTGACACCTGAAAGTTATGCATTTGCGTGTGATGAATTTTTTTTTTTTCTTTTGTATCATGTCCCATGGCCAGCATGGGATCTTCAAACCATGTTTGTATATTCTGCACTCCACTGTGCCCTCTAGTGGTACATGAGTAAAAAGGCAGAGATGGGCATCCCCTTAACAAGGATTATGCCTCGATGTGTGCAAATATTACATAATACTGTGTTCCAGAACATCAGGTGACCTGCAGGGGCTCTCCCGAGTAAAAAGCACTGCTAGAGTTACTTCACGTTTTTTTTTTTTTTTTCTTGTTTTGTTTTTTTTTGTGCTTACATGTTGAACTGAAAGGGTTCATATAACAGTGTATAGTGCCTTGTTTTTGTGTACAGTTTATATACAGGAAAAATAGTCTGCATTTTGGAAGCAGTTATTAAAGCATCAATATTTGTACTTAATAGAAGACATCTCAAGTTTCTAATACCTGATGTAAACTTTAAACATGTATTTTGTGATATAAGAACATGAATTAAAAAAAAAAAATGCTTCAATCTTCTTGGTGTAGATTTTTGCAGCAGCACCAATATTATAGAAACCCTTTATTACCTTGCCTACTACATATTTAATCCTTCCGGCCATTTCAAATTTCCTCACTCTGCAGTCTTCTGGCTTCAGCGATTTCTTCAATTTGCTGGTTGTCATGAATGTTTTGTGTGCATGTTTCCTGAAACTTCATTAAGGTGTTTTTCGGGCACTAAAGGGCTAAAAATAGCACCTGTAAAGCGCCTGAAAAAACGCCTCCCCTGCAGCCCCAGTGTGAAAGCCTGAATGCTTTCACACTGAAGCGGTGCGCTTGCAGGACGTTAGAAAAAGTCCTGCAAGCAGCATCTTGCTCCTCCTCCGCCCCTGCCCATTGAAATGAATGGGCACTGCTGCCGAAGCACCTGCTAAGCGATTTGGCAGGCGCGCTTTTCGGGAGCATTTAACACTTCGCCCTGCTAGCGGGCGGAAAACGCTGCTAAAACGACGGTAAAGCATTGCTAAAACTAGCGGTGCTTTACCACTAACACGGAGCGGTGACAGTGTGAATGCGGTCTAAATGCACATGCTGTATAAGTGTGAATTTAGTTCTGCTTGCACATGGTTATATACAAAGCAGCAAGCTGATCATTTATATCACATTTTATGAAGCACTTTAACTTTTATGTACTGTAACTGCAAAGATCGGGTTTTTGGTTTTACATGTTATATACAGTACAACCTCCATTCCAAAAAAGTTGAGACGCCATCTAAAATCTACATAACAATGATTTGCAAATCTCATAAACCCTTATTTTATTCACAATAGAAAATGGTAAACCTATCAAATGTTTTAACTGGGAAAATATAGTCAATGAAATTGATGGCCAGCAAAGCGTCTCAAAGTTTGGACAGGGCCATATTTACCATGGTGTAGCATCCCCTGTTCTTTTAACACCAGGAACTGAGGAGACCAGTTGCTGGAGTTTTGGGACAGGAATGTTGTCCCATTCATTCCTGATCTAGGATTCTAACTGCTTAACAGTCCTGGGTGGTCTTTGTCATATTTTCTGTTTCTTTATCGTACATCATGGGACACAGAGCTTTAAGTAATTAATGGGTTATAGGCTACCTTAAGGTGTTGACAATGGTAAACCCAATCAAGCAAGTTTACTTCCTATATAACCCCTCCTCCTTCCAGGAGCAATCAGTTTTTTTGCCAGTGTCTAAAGGTGTTGGTCACGAGTGAAGATGTGCTCTGCGGAGCTCCAGGAGGGATCCATGCTGGATTTAAATAGCCTCCATAGACCAGATCCATCCAAAGTGCCATTGAGGCCTAAAGGGATGGTACCTGGGGCCTCGTATCCAAAGCACAAGGTTTTGCCTGTAACGCCACTCTTTGTAGGGGTGGAACCCAGGGCTTAGGTCTTGTTACATTACCTAAACTTCCTGATGGTGTGCTCTTTACAGGTCCAAGGCAGTTGGAACCCCGTTTTAAGGACCCAGTCCTTGATGGTTTGCTACGCAGCCCGCCGTGATGGGTGAAGGTTGGATTATCTGTTAATTCAGCAAATCCTGCGGCGAGGATAAGGTAAGGGAAGAAACTTGGGTATTAAAAACATCTATGTATTTCTTCCTTTAGGGAAAAAATGTTGTCATGCCTTAATTCTCCACTAGAGGAAGTCTATGCACATACCTTACTCTGTTGTCTTTACTGTAAGCTCAGTCCATGTCTGGTTGCAGCAGCGTGTGGAGGGAGACTTTGCAAGGTAAAAGAAGGCTGCAAAAATGTTTTCTTCTCCCCCTTAATGGGACCAGAGGGTTAGGGGGACAGCAGCGCTGTACCCTCTTACATTACCCCCCCCACTCTGCTGCAGGGGGGGTGCGGAGGTCCCGCTAACGCCGCTTATTGTTTTAACTGTGGCTGAATTCACAGTTTGTGCCTGCTGCTGGATGGGTCCCTGCTCCCCCACCCCCTTGTGTTGGGTCGGTGGACCCGAAAACGCCGCACACATGCGCAGGAACATTTTAAAAGTAAAAAGGGGCAGAATTTTTTCTTGGAGGGGGTGGGGCCTAAGCGTAATGCCGTGAACATCCACGAGGACAAACGGCAGGCTAAAAAAAAATACAACACAGCTGTGACAGTCTCTCCTCGGCTGACGAGGAGAAAACAAGCAGCCTGCAGCACAAGGACACGAGCTGTGGGACATGTGAGGGTTGCAAACTGGGATTCCTGATACCGTAACAACACCTTTTTCCCAGCACTAGGCTGAATTTTATAGCGGCTTTAAATGTCATGACTATTTTCAGTGATTAAGTTTGTATAGTGCCTCTGTTTTTGTACTTGGGACTATGCCTACCAAAAATGACACCACATAAAGGTTTCACCCCCAAGCGCTAGGATCCCAAGTTGCATTTCCATGCTGCCATCCTCGCCTGAATTACCAGTTATGGCAAGCCATTTGGAACAAATTGATGGTGCAACTGCTTCTCACATCTCAGCCCCTGTATACGTGACTGAAGATGTCCTTTTCTCCTCCCTGCAGGGTCTGGAAGAAAGATTGCGGCTTTAATCGCATCCTCCATTCAGATGAATAGGAAGCATGCTAGATCCCCCTTCCCCACTTCAGAACCTTTGCAAGGGTAACAGTGGGCACAGAATGAGGTGTTACCCTCAGTCGATCAGGAGGAAAAACAAACCGATGATGACTCCTCTGCAGAGGAAACAATGGTAGATGAGCCTTTTTCAGCCTCTCAAATCTGAGAAATTGCTGATACAATCTCTTACGGAATGGTTCGTTATTCTTTCATGCTACCCCTAACGGAGTCTGCAGAAAGTTTGGTTTCTTCCTTGGGTTCCCTAAAACCCTCTCAACCTTTGCATGCGTTTCTTGCACATGCATTACTAGAACAGCTTATTTTTGCTGAATGGGATCACCCAGATAAGCATTTTCTCCTTCCTAAGAAAATTGCAATCCCCTGGAGGAGAAATTCTCCAAAGGATGGAAAATACCAGCAGTTGACGCTGCAATTTCCAATGTGAATAAAGGCCTAACTTGTCCAGTAGACAATGCACAGATTCTTAAGGACCCAACAGATAAGGAGTTGGAATCCCTGTTAAGATCTACTTTTTCCATGGCAGGTGCCATTACTCAGTCTGCAGTCGCTGCAATAAGCGTCTGTCAATCCCTAAAGGACCAATTTAAACAGGCCCTTAGAGAGCTTCCTGCACAACAAGCTCGAGATTTGGCTGAACTAACAAAAGCATTATGCTTTGCCATAGATGCTATTAAAGATTCTATTCACCAGGCATCCCGCCTTACGCTTATGCTTGTGCATATGCGTAGAATCCCGTGGTTAAAGTTTGGTCAGCTAAATGTAAAGACCTCCTAACTGGGCTCCCTTTTCATGGGGAGCGATTATTTGGAGAAAACTTGGACAAATATATCCAAACAATTTCTAGTGGGAAAAGTACTCAGTCAAAGAAAGTATAAACGCCTTTCACTTATACAGGCTCTTTCCCCTACGCCAGGGGCTTCCGCCTCTAGGCAGGGGCGATGGCCTCCGCCGTCACACTCTAGAAGATCTCCGAGTCAGACCTAGGCTCAAAAGATGTCCTGGGGTTGGAAACCTGCAAGCCAGAATTCTAAAGCCTCATTATGAAGAGGCAACCCCCCTCACCAAGGTGAGGGAAAGTCTTCTGCAGTTTTCAGAAGTCTGAAAAGAAGAAATTCAGGACAGATGGGTCATCTCCACGGTAATGCTGGGGTACAAGCTGGAATTTTGGGACTTTCCACCGTCTCGCTTCCTAAGGTCAAGTGTTTCCAAAGATCCAGAGAAAAGACAATCTGTTTTAGGCACTAGACCGATTAATATCTCAAGGAGTAATCGTACAGATCCCCACAAAAGAGTTTTATTCAAACTTTTTTAGGGTACCGAAACCAAATGGAGATGTCAGACCCATTCTAGATCTAAGAAATCTAAATCGGTTCCTGAAGATCCGCTCCTTTCACATGGAGACGATCAGGTCAGTTTCTATCCTTCTAGGAGGAGAACTTCTGGCATCAATCGACATCAGGGATGCATATCTGCTTGTCCCTATATTTTCCGCTCATCAAAAGTTTCTGCGGTTCGAGTTAGAACAGCAACATTTTCAATTTGTAGCCCTGCCCTGCCACAGCACCCCGGTTGTTCACCAAAGTGCTGGCCCCACCTCTAGCCAGGTTAAGGGCATAGGACATAACAGTTGTAGCGTACCTAAACGATCTATTACAAATAGATCAGTTGGCTCATTGGAGCGAAGCGTACACACTACAACCAACTATCTGAAGAGTTGGGTTGGATTCTCAACCTAGAGAAATCTTCCTTAATACCACTAATAAAGCTGGAGTACCTTGGTCTGATCATAGGCACAGCCCAGGAAAGGGTGTTCTTGCCTCAGGCAAAGATCAACTCCATAAGAGAGTTGGTGCAGATGGTCAGGTCAAATGGCGATCCCTCCATTCGCCTTTGCATGAGGTTGCTAGGAAACATGGTGGCTTCATTCGAAGCAGTTCCCTATGCCCAGTTTCAATTAAGACTGTTGCAAAACAGTATCCCATCTGCTTGGAACAAAAGAATTCAAGCTTTAGACTTGCCAATGCAGCTGTCCCCAAGAGTGTCCTAAAGCCTCACTTGGTTACTAACCCAGAATCTGCTGAAAGGAAAATCCTTCAGACCAGTCATCTGGAAAGTGGTAACGACTGATCCCAGCCTTTCAAGCTGGGGAGCATTACTAAAGACAACTGTCCAGGGACCGTGGTCAAGAACCTTGTCAAACAATATCCTAGAGATTCGGCAGTACGTCTGGCTCTAAAGACCTGGACTTTCAGGTTATGTGATTGACCTGTCAGGATGCAATCCAACAATGCCACAGCTGTGGCCTATATCAATCACCAAGGGGGCACCAAAAGTCTCTCGGTGCAGGGAGAGGTGAACCATATTCTAACTTGGGCAGAAAGGAATGTTCCGTGCCTATCGGCAGTCTTCATTCTGGGAGTAGAGAATTGGCAGGCGGACTACTTGAGTCGCCAGCAGTTATTCCCAGCAGAATGGTCTCTTCACCCTGACATATTTCGGGCTGTTTGAAAAGATGGGGGACTCAGGATGTAGATCTTCTAGCATCCAGGTTCAACATGAAGTTAGTCAACTTTGTGGCCATAACAAGCGATCCATTTGCATGTGGAACGGATGCGTTGGTGACCCCATGGGATCAGTTATCGCTGATCTATGCATTCCCCCCTATTCAGTTGCTGCCTCGACGACTTTGCAGGATCAAGCTGGAAAGAAAGCCGGTAATTCTGTTGGCACCAGCATGGCCCAGAAGGTCATGGTATGCAGAAATCGTAAAGATGGCAGTGGAGGGCCCATGGTCCCTCCCACTACAGTCAGATCTGCTCTCACAGGGACCGATATTCCATTCGATCTTACGGTCTCTAAATTTAACGGCTTTGCTATTGAAACCCACATTCTGAAGAAGCGTGGGCTTTCCGTGTCAGTTATCTCTACCCTGATTTAATGCAAGGAAGCCAGCTTCCAGAACTATATATTATAGAGTCTGGAGGGCTTATGCTTCCTGGTGTGAATCCAAGGGTTGGCACCCTCGAAGATGTATCATAGGCAGACTTCTTGCCTTTCTACAGTTAGGGGTAAAAATGAAATTGGCCTTCAGTACTATTAAAGGCCAAGTCTCAGCTTTATCGGTTTTATTTCAAAAGACCACTTGCTACTCATTCTTAGTCCAGGGTTTTATACAAGGGATGACGTGGCTTATTCTGCCCGTCAAACCTCCCTTGAACCCTTGGGACTTGAACTTTAGTTTTGTCTGTTACAAAAAACAGCTATTTGAACCAATACAACATATTCCCCTAGTACTTCTGACAAGGAAGTTGGTATTTTTGGTTGCTATATCCTCAGCAAGCAGGGTCTCGGAATTGGCTGCTCTTTCTTGTAAAGAGCCATATTTGATTTTTCATGAGGACAAGAGTGGTGTTACGCCCTCGTCCAGGCTTTTTGCCAAAGGTGATCTCAGGTTTTCACCTGAACCAAGATATTGTCCTGCCATTGTTTTTTCCAAAACTATGTTCCAGGGAAGAAAAGTCGCTACATTGTCTTAAATGTGGTGAGAGCAGTAAAAATCTATTTTAAGGCAACTGCTCAGATTCATAACACTGATCTCTTATTTATTCTGCCAGATAAAGAAAATAGGATTTTTTTTACAGCTTACCTGTAAAATCCTTTTCTTTGAGTACATCATGGGACACAGAGGTCCCGCCCCTCTTTTGGGATTAAGTATATTGCTTTGCTACAAATTGCTTTGCTTGTGCTCCTGATAGGAGGAGGGGTTATATATGGAGTAAACTTCATTGATTGGGTTTACCAGTGTCAACACCTGAAGGTAGCCTATAACACATTAAGTAATTACTTAAGGCTCTGTGTCCCATGATGTACTCCAAGAAAAGGATTTTACAGGTAAGCTGTAATAAAAAATTCTATTTTCAGGATGTGTCAAATATTTTGGTTGGTGAAAGGTCTGGACTGCAAGCAGGCCAGTTAGGCACCTGGACTCTTTTACTACGAAGCCATGGCGTTGTCATGAATTTAGTATGTGATTTTTCCTGTGAAATATGCAAGGCCTTCCCTGAAAAAGATGTATGGATGTAAGCATATGCTGCCCTAAAACCTGGATTTATCTTCCAGCATTGATGGTGCCTTTCCAGATGTGCAAGCTACCCATTCCATATGTACTAGTGCACCCCCATACCATCAGAGATGCCGGATTTTGACGCGAGAGCTGATGGCAAGCCGGAAGGGTCCTCTCCTCTTTAGTTAAGTGGATGCAGTGCCCATGGTTGCCAAAAAGAATGGTAATTTTAGATTTGTCTGACCACAGAACAGTTTTCCACTTTGCAACAGGCCATTTTAAATGAGCTTTAGCCCAGAGAAGACGCCACATTTCTAGACTGTGGCTTCTTTGCATGATAGAGCTTTACTTTGCATTTTTGGATGGCACGAAAAGTAATTTTTGAAAGTATTTCTGAGCCCATCCGGCGATGCCCATCACAGAATCATGCCGTTTTTTAATGCAGTGCCGTCTGGGGGTCTGAAGATCATGGGCAGCCAATATTGTGTTTCGGCCTTGTCCTGCAATTTTACATTGAGGAACATTTATTCTTAAAATGGTACATTTTCCCAGTTTAAACATTTGATATGTTTTTTTTTTCTATTGTGAATAAAATATGGGTTTGAGATTTGCAAATCTTTGCATTCTGTTTTTATGTAGAATTTAGTTTCCCAACTTTATTGGAATTTAAGTTGTACATACTGCAGGGAAGACCGTATATAAAGAAATGTGCCTATGGCTTCAGCCAAAAGGTTTAGTTTCATTGTCAGGACAGGACTTTTAGGTGGCTGAGAGCCAGTAAGTAGATGTGTACTGCTGAAAAAATGTGTTCGTTTTCGTTTCATTCGTTTTGTTTTTTTCGGAAATCCGAAAATAAGAAAGGAAAATCTGAAAGCCTACTTTGCTGCACCGCACGGATTCCCAAAGTAGTTCCTGTACTACTTTTGGCGACTTTGGGGGTGATTTGAATAGACATCTGTGCATAAAACCGCACAGATGTCTGTCAAATCGCCCCTGAAGTCGGGCTGCATTGCTGGTTTGAAATCGTGCGAGTTCAGCTGAACTCTACAACCTACCCTCAATGTGAACCTGGTAGGAAGGAAAGGCCACACACTGATCAAAATTTAATTTCAAATTCGCGTATTGCCAACTTAACCCTTACCAACAATAGCCTAGTAGTACTGTTTTACAAATGTACAGCATTTTCAATTTGCTGCTAATGTGATAGACTAATTATGCCCATGCTTCTTCCTCTTTTATTTTATTTTTTTTACATCTAACCTAGTCTAAAGTTATCTTTGGCTATGATCACGGCATATGATGTGACTTCAAGTTCTCTGTCCATTGCCGGGAAAAAAAAGTGATCGGACGTCATGTAGGGAATGCATTAGTGATCAATGGAATTTAAAATACAGGGTTAATTTTTTTTTTGTTTGTTTTTTTTTTTCAGGAAAAAATTAAATCTAATGTTTTTTTCCAGGAAGCTTTTTTTTCTGGTGTCTTTATCACTATAAGTCCCCTTTCACACTTGTGCAACTTGTCCTGTGACTTGGGACTGCAAAGTAGCATGGCAAATCATACCCCATGATTTCCAATGAGTACCATTCATATCTGCAACTTCAAGGTAGTCCCTGCACTACTTTTTGTCCGACTTTGAAGCGACTTGAGGTCCATAGACCTCAAGATTACACAGGCATTGCTTCAAGTTGTGGAAAAATCGCATGACTTTCAGGTCGCACGAGTGTGAAAGGGGCCTAAAGGACCTCAAATTTAGGTTTTAGTGCTGAGAGCTCTTATTTATATACAGCAACCAATCTGATTCAAAATTTAATCCTATTGCTATAGGGAAAAATGGGTTCTTAGAATTCACCTTTTAATATGAATCCCATCATTGCTTTACCCTGCAGCATAACACCAGTTTCTGAGTTATTTTTGTAGTATCAATCGTGTCTGCTGAAACGTGGTGACTACCACTGCATTCACTGTCAGTGTATGATACGTTAGAAGGCTGGCGGAAGGCTATCCTGTATTTGTGGGAAGAGTCTGAGGAGTACAATATCCCCCCTCCTCTGCCTGATCCTGCATCGGCTCGTATTCAGGGTCACAGCCGACGCATGTCACTTCCAGGTTCCTTGCAGAGCAGCGGTCGGCTGCAGCAGTTGTGGTGGTTCCATTCACGTCGGGCACCACCAGGGAGCGAGCCCACCCACTTATCACAGTGCTCATCTGGCATTATCGAGGAGACCGCCCGCCTGCTTTTCCCGGTGCTCACGCGAGGAGGGCTGTTCGCCACTCACTTCTCCAGTGCATCCGGCATCATGAGGGGGCCGCCCGCCCGACCGCTTCCCCTGGTGCTCACGCCAGGGGGGCGATCGGCCGTCTGCCCACTCACTTCCCCAGTGCAAATCCGGCACCACGAGGGGCCGCCCGCCCACTTTTCCTGTTGCTCATGCCGTGGGGGGGTGGATATCGGCCATCCATTCACTTCCCCCTGAGCCAAATCTGGCATCAACGAGGGGGTCCACCAGCCCGCTTCTCCCAGTTCTCATGCCGGCATCATGGGGAGAGCCCACCAGTCCGCACACCTCTCCCAGTTCACGCCGGCATCATGGGGGGGGGTTGCAGGCATCACGTGGTAGGTTTCACAGTTTACCCTGGCAATGCTGCAGACTGTGGAGGTTAACCTACAAAAAAAAGAGGAGGACTTCCCTGGTATTGCTACCAGGATTCACAAGCGGCTACTTATGCAACAAAAAGTCAGGGTCTAAATCAGTTCTATAAAAAAATTACAAAGTTTATTAGTCCCAATGCGGGCAAAAACTACACAAATTTAAAATGTGAATTTGAATAAGTACGGTTTAATACAACATACTTCTCAAGGTCCTCCTCAAAAGGTAAGATTGCTCGAGAAGAATAATGTTGTGAAAACATTCAAAAATAGGAAAGACACACATGTAGGACAATACATAAAGAGACAATCAACAAACCAAAACACAGGTAAGTCTGGACGCCAGCCAACCATTCACGATGAAACTGACATGCGACAAAATCGCATCAATGCACACGGCATGTGGAGGAAAAACATAGGGAAGGATACCTAATTCCAACAAGGAAAAGTTGTGTGTTGCAGTTCCATAGTCAATGGCCCCCGGGGGGGAATGGCGATATTGCTAATATGTTAATACCTTCTAAATCATAAGGGAATTCTATTAGTCAAAGTAGAGAGTGCAAAGAGAATGACACTTACTGACTGACGATTTAATATTGACGCTGAGTTTAGTCAACTAGTGAGTCCTTGATTAATAAATCAAAACAATCTTGGATAGGTAGCCTTCACGTTTTATTCCATAGGCATAATGTGGTTCCAGCTGATATAAGATTAATCATTGATGTGGTACCGTTTCAAAAAGGGGGACAATCAGAGTGGTTTTGATAATAAGAAATATCCCAGCGGTTTAACAAATGTCTTACAAGGGAATAATGGGGCAATGTTCCATATCTGGAAATGTAGAAAATTATAATAACTCAGCATATATCCAGTTGTCAACTGATTGCGAATTCAGAATGCTAGTTGGTGAGTTTTATCCAGTACTGTTGTGCATAGATCTAATGGCTTTCTAATTAAATAATAGTCTTTTCCAGCAATCACTGGTCTATGATTCAGGGGAGAAAGGAGGAAGTGCTTCAATACATTACCACGCCGTTCAGAGTCATTTATTGTTGTCCAGTTCGATCCTTGCACGGGCTGGGGTCCTACCGTGTTGGTGCCTCCGTAATGCCTCTCGTGCGGTGGGACAAACCTGTCCATCAAAACTGGGCCGCTGGGTTCTCACAGATTGCGGTGTCACTCGTGCGGGGTGCACACAGAACTCCTCCGGTGGATGTAGAGGTAGCATCTCCTACCTCGCGGTAAAGTTTGAATGGGGCATGTCGTCAGCCAGCATTACATGACTGCTGTGACGTCAATGCGTTTCGCTAGATGAGTAGCGTAGCTTCGTCTGAACTAGGTGGGGCTACGGGCTGTCGGTTTCTTTTATTGATTGGACCGTTCCGACAGCGCCGCCCTAAAAGGGATACACAGTTCGTATTCCGATTTTTTGAATGAGATAATCCATAAAGGGTCTGAACAAAGTAATTGTTGCTAATGCTAGGGGCTGTCATTTGTTACTTATTAGGCACATCTTCACATTGTTTTACCCAAAAAAAACTCAATCAAAAGATCCCATATAGTTCAAAGCAAGTATAGCGCTAAGAGTTACCTGAGTACAATGACTCGCTCATTTCATACAGTGCACCAATCACCACGTTTATTAAGGCCGAACCGGTCCAAATATAGTAAGTTGTGCACAGATATGAAATGTGCATAAAAATAAGGGAAGAGATCGGGGAAGACAACAAGACAACCAGACACACCACGAATGACAACACAACATATACTATAGGTGGGGAGGAAGAGAGAAAAGGGAGTGTTCTATTTAGGAGGCAATGAAATATATTGATAAGCCCTTCAGTTGGCAATAGCAGTTGAATAATGAATTAGTAAAAGACAATACCGACTTGGGAGAAAGAAGAAATTGAGAATGAGATTATCTACACACACCTAGAAAAATTACTGGAAAATAAGACCGAGGGATTCAGGTTTCAAAAAGTCAGGGTCTAAATCAGAAAAACCTGGAGGTTCAGCTCCATGTTAAGCCCAGAGAGGGCAAGGGACCCCAACTGGTAAATCCACTTCTTCTCCTTCTGAAGGAGGATGCGGTTGAAGTCCCCTCTTCTTTTCGTTAGTTTGAGCACATAAATGCCTTTAACCTTTGGGCCATCAGGTTTTCCTTGATGACATAAGGCAAAGTGTTTCTCCAAAAGTTTTTCTTGGGTTCTTTCCCTTTCTCCCTTAATCTTGCGTAGATTCTCACCTATCCGTGTTTTAAGGGATCTTTTGGTTTTTCCAATATAGATCTTCGGGCAGGGGCAGGTGAGCATGTACTCTGCTTGTAGAGCAATTGATGAGGTCACGGATCTCAAAAAATTGCTGACCTCTGACATCTGTTGCAAGGGTACATCCCTTTGCTCCTAGGATATTCAGATAGCCATTTGGGGCTAGGTTCTTTTGTGAACTGTGAGTGAATCAGAATATCACCCAAGTCCCTCGCCCTCTTGGCCACTAGATTGGGTGAAGGTCCCACAATGTCCGCCGGGCCAGGGCCATTTAGCAGAATGCCCCAATTTTTTTCCAAAATTCCCTGTACAGATTCCCACTGGACTCCATAAGAGGTAATTACTCCTACTGGGCCGGGGGCTAGTTGTTTTTTGGTCTTCAGCTTGGGTTCAAGGGAGAGAAGGCTTAAAAAAATGTTACGGTTGTTGTTATTCAGTGGATTTATAAATGTGTGCACTTCTTCCCTGGTACCCCTCCAGACAATGAACATGTCGTCAATATACCTTAACCACGTGTGTATGTGGTCGCCATACATTGGCGACGTGTATACATCCTCTTCCTCCCATAGGCCTAGATGGAGGCACGCGTATGCTGGTGCCCACAGGGCCCCCATCGAGGTACCTCTGACTTGCTGGTAATAGTGTGAGGAGAATTGAAAGAAATTGTTCATCAAGGTGAACTCCAAAAGGTCTATTAGGAAGAAATTGTTCATCAGGGTGAACTCCAAAAGGTCTATTAGGAATTCGTTCTGTGGATCAAATTCGGGGTAACTTGATTCAAGGAAGCTTTTCACTGCTTGAATCCCACATTGATGCGGGATTGAGGTGTATAAGGATTCAACGTCCACACCTATCAATAGGAGGCCGTCGTTGATTTCCAAGTCTGCAATCTTGGACAGTACATGGCGGATGTCTTGCACATAAGATTTAAAAACAGTGACCATCTCCTTGAGAAGGGAATCCAAATATACACCAGCTCTTTCCGAGGGTCACTGAACAGCCGAGACAATTGGCCTTCCCGGCAGTTTTTCGGGGCATTTTTGCACCTTCGGAATAATATAAAAGGTGGGTATATTGAATTCCCTCACAAACAGGTGTTCAAACTCCCGTCGGCTAAGGACACCTGCCTCCCTTGCTTCAATGAGCATACCATTCAGATTCTGTATTAATTCAGGGAAGGGGTCTCTGTCAAGTTTTTTATATGTCATGGAGTCCCCCAGTAGGCGTTTAGCTTCTGTTTCATAGAATTTGTCGTCCATCAGGACGACATTCCCTCCCTTGTCGCTTTTCTTGAAAACAACATTTTTGGCTTTCTTTAGTTCTGATAGGGCTACCCGCTCATCTTTTGTTAGATTGTCTTTGCCTTTTTGGGTCCAATTGACTTTGCTCAAATCCGCCTGGACCATTTCAAGAAAAAGGCAAAGCCATCGGTTTTTACTAAGAGAGTGCATCTTATTAGATCGTATTGTCAAGTCTGCCCTTCGCCTAATGGGGCAGCTTAAAGCTGCCGGGTTCTCATTCTTCTCTAATAAGGCATTTGAGATATCAAGGGACAGCTGATCCTCCGTTTCTAATTGCATGTCACCAGAAATCGGTGCATCTCTATTCTGGTATATAGATCTAAAAAATACCTTTCTCAGAAAAAGGGCCACATCTTTGTAAACAGTGAACTCATCCATACTATTGACAGGGGAAAATAACATTCCTTTTTGAAGCAAGTTGAGGTGTCTTGAAGCAAGAGGAAAACCTGAGAGGTTAATAACTTTCATATCTATTTCCGGTGCGCCCTGCATAGTCATCATCTCCTCTGACTGCGGGTACGTGAACCTGTCTGTGATCTCGGGACTGTGAGGTTGGCTGTGATTCAAGGGTGGGAAGCAGTGTCTCACATGGCGTGCCGGCCATGCTGCTGACTAGGGATGAGCCGAACACCCCCCAGTTCGGTTCGCATCCGGAACATGCGAACAGACCGAAAGTTTGCATGAGCTTTCGAACACCGTTAAAGTCCATGGGACTCGAACGTGAGAAATCAAAAGTGCGAATTTTAAAGGCTAATATGCAAGTTATTGTCCTAAAAAGGGTTTGGGGACCCGGGTCCTGCCCCAGGGGACATGTATCAATGCAAAAAAAAGTTTTAAAAACGGCCGTTTTTTCGGGAGCAGTGATTTTAATGATGCTTGAAGTGAAAAAATAAAAGTGAAATATTCCTTTAAATATCGTACCTGGAGGGTGTGTATAGTATGCCTGTAAAGTGGCGCGTGTTTCCTGTGTTTAGAACAGTCCCTGCACAAAATGACATTTCTAAAGGAATAAAAGTAATTTAAAACTGCTTGCGGCTGTAATGTAATGTCGGGTCCCGGCAATATGGATGAAAATTATTGAGAAAAAAAACGGCATGGGTAAACCCCCAGCCCATTACCAGGCCCTTTGGGTCTTGTATGGATATTAAGGGGAACCCCACACCCAAATTAAAAAAGAAAAGGCGTGGGGCTCCCAGGCCCTATATACTCTAAACAGTAGTATACAGGCGGTCCCAAGAAAGAGAGGGACTGTAGGTTTGTTCTTAGGATGAATCTATTTTTAAGCTTTTTGGAATACATAGGGAAGGGTTATCATCACCCCTGTTATATTTGTTTTGCTGTCTGTGCCCCTATTCAGAAGATTTCACCTCACTTTCTGTCCCAATGGCAATTGGATTTTGAAAATGTGTTTTTTTTAGGGAAACAAGAATTGGTGTTAAAGCATCAGTGGAGGAGACACCTTTTTCCCATATTAACTCTTACAGGAGAGAATTTCCCTTCCTAGGGGTAGATTTCCTCTCACTTCCTGTTGTCTCCCTCCATTTGTAAGTTGGATGTTTGAAAGTAGGGGCCTGCCCTATATACTCTGCAGAAGTTTGGGCCTTAGGTGTTGGTGGTACCAGAACACTGTAAGCCCTCACAGTTACTCTTGGTGGGCGCTGGAACGGGCCTTGCTGTGAAATATTATATCAAGAATTGTAATTACATGCCCCTGTTAAAAAGAGTCAGAAAAATTGGGCCTTGTGTGGTGGTGTTACCACAACACTGTAAGCCCTCACAGTTACTCTTGGGGGCAGGAACGGGCCCTGCTGTGAAATATTGGATCAAAAATTGTAATTACACGTCCCTGTTGAACAGGGGCAAAAACATTGGGCTTTAGGCACTGGTGCTGGCGCCACAGCACTGCAACCCCTCAAATACTCTAGTTGAGCGCAGGAACAAGCCCTGCTGCAAAATATTACAGCAAAAATTGTAATTACACGCCTCTGTTGAACAGGGGCAGAAAAATTGGGCTTTAGGCACTGGTGCTGGTGCCACAACACTGCAACCCCTCACAGGTACTCTAGTTGAGAGTATCTAACTGAATGAACTGCCTGCCTGTAGTATATTAGGAACAGAACAACAGGAACGGTCTGCAGCGAGATCTAGCTAAACTGGTTATCCACTCTACCAACTCTTCTGCATGTTGTGGCTCAACATGGCCAGCTGCCGAAAAAAAAGGACAAGCGTGCCCCACGGCCAGGTGCTGAGGATGCACCGTGTCCACGACCAGCAATGTTGGCTGCAGACGCAGAGCCTGCTTGCCCTCTTTTAGTGGCCTGTGAGCGTCTGCCTCTCCTTGTTGGCCTTCCAGACATACTGTATTTGATTCATTTGTAATGTATTTGAATAGGTACACCAGGAATGGCCTGCAGTGAGATGTAGCTGCACAAAGCTGGGATGTATATATATATATATATATATATATATATATATATATATATATACTGATTCTGAATATACTGCAGCTAACTGAATCAACTGCTTGCCTGTAGTATATTAGGAACAGAACAACAGGAATGGTCTACAGCGAGATCTAGCTTCACAGGATACAGTATTGAATATACTGCAGCTAACTGAATGAACTGCCTGCCTGTAGTATATTAGGAACAGAACAACAGGAATGGTCTGCAGTGAGATCTAGCTGCACAGGATTCAGTACTCAATATATACTGCAGCTAACTGAATGAACTGCCTGCCTGTAGTATATTAGGAACAGAACAACAGGAACAGTCTGCAGCGAGATCTAGCTGCACAGGATACAGTACTGAATATACTGCTGCTAACGGAATTAACTGCCTGCTTGTAGTATATTAGGAACAGAACAACAGGAATGGTCTGCAGTGAAATCTAGCTAAACTGGATCAACTGCCTGCCTGAAGTAGATTACAAATAGTACAGCAGGAACGGTCTGTAGTGAGAGCTAGCTAAACTGGATCAACTGCCTGCCTGAAGTAGATTAGAAACAGTACAGCATGAACGGTCTGCAGTGAGATCTAGCTAAACTGGATCAAATGCCTACCCTGAAGTAGATCAGAAATAGTACAGCAGGAACGGTCTGCAGTAAGATCTACCTAACTGAATAAACTGCCTGCTCAAAGTAAATGAAATTACACACACACACACTCTCACACACTCTCTCTCTCTGTCTGTCTCTCTATAACGCCAGCAACACACTACACAGGGCCGACGTGCAGGCGGCCTTATATAGTGTGGGGAGTGTACTTAACCCCCTGAACCATAATTGGCCAAAGGCACCCTGCCTTTGGCCAATTATGGCTCTGTTTGCTTACGGCGCTGTGATTGGCCAAAGCATGCGGGTCATAGTGAATGCTTGGCCAATCATCAGCCAGCAAACCACTCCGATGACGCAGTGCAGTGTGGGCCGTGACGCGCCGCTCAAATTTGGCGCGAACGGCCCATAATGTTTGATCCTCGTCGAACGATCGAACAGCCGACTCGAACTCGAAGCTCATCCCTACTGCTGACCAGGAATGTGTAAGTCATTGGTCACCATACACATGCACACAGATTTGTCCAATCTACAGAGCATCATCAATTCCTAGAAGAACATGATTGCTTTAAGGGGTAGTTGTGTAGGAATACTTCAGATACAAACTCGAGCAACTATTTTTCAGTGTGCTTCGGTCATAGAAGGGCTGTCATAGGGTGTTCTGTCACAGCATGTTCCATCAGAGTGTCCAGTCATAGCATGTGCCAGTTACAGTGTGTTCCACTCACAGCAGGTTCAGCCATAGCATGTTCCAATCTGGCATGGTCAGTCACAGCATGTTTCATCATAACGTGTTGCAATCTTAGCGTATTCCAGTCATGGCCTGTTCCAGCCTGGCGTGTTCCAGATGGGGCACGTTCAGTCAAAACGGTTTGGTCATGGCGTGTCTCAGTTGGGGCATGTTCAGTTGGAACGTATCCAGTCAGAGCAGTCCGGTCATAGCATTCAGTCATAACGGAGGCATCACAGCGGTTCCTGTCATAGTGGTCGCTGTCTTAACGGGTTCAGTTACAGCGTGTTTCAGTCATAGTGGGTGCTGTCACAGCGTTTTCAGTTACAGCATGTTCGGACATGGCAGTTTCAGTCATTGCGGGTTCTGTCTGAGTGGTTCTGTCATAGCAGTTTCTGCACGCAATTCTGTCATCACATGTTTGCATTGACGGATCACCCACAGCGATTTCTGTCTTAGCGTGTTCGGTTCTTAGCTTCTTCTGTTCTCAGCGTGTTCTGTCTCGGCATGTTCTGTCTCAGCAATGTCGTAGCATGTTCTGTCATAGCATATCGTGCCATGCAGTTACGACATACATCAACAGCCTTTTCATCTTGTGTCCATGTCTCATCATACTTTTCATTCAAGTTCTTTGTATTACCTGGGTTAGTCGGCCAGGGCGCACATCTCAGGATCTGTCATGTCTACAGATCCATACGGGCTGAGGTTTCGTTTAATGATTGTTGGCCACAATCTTCTCGCCCGTATACCACACGTCATACAATGCACGGTTCATCAGTACACCTGTATGATTACCCACCACGGTCTGTGGGTACACTAGCCCGGAGTGTTTAGTTCATTTACCTGTCTCTGCAGGTTACTCGGGATCACTTACCACATACAATAGGGTGGGACGCTGTCATCAGGTTTCATTCACGCGCCATGGTCTGGTCATCATTGCTCACATCCTCATACTCAGGTAGGCACAGATGGGTGGTGTTCTCATGTCTGGTTGTCTGTTGTCTTTAGTTTATGTTGCTTGAGGTTTGGGCATGTCGCACGCTTCACAAGCAACAATTCACGTTCATCCCTTCATTCACACGGGAGGCTCAGAGTATGGCAGCACTCCATCATTCAGAAGTCGGTCCATACTTAAGCACACAGCAGAATTTATCACAGGGGTTTCCTTTCTCGGCCACAGTCGGGATGGTGGTACGCTTCGGTTTGTTTTCAATTTCATCCCAGCTACTCTCATCTACCAGCATGGTGCATGTTCTAGACATTAGTCTTTAAATACAGATTCATGTGGGCTAAATATGCTCCCCACAACCTGTTCGGTTGCAAGTCAGGATGGAGATGATCGAAGCTCGCGCGATCAGAGGCAGGGTGTCAGCGCATCCCCAACTCCTACTCTTCCTACGTTTCCCGATCTCTGCAGCCGCACATCGGAACAATGTCTCACTGCTTGTGATTAGCGCTCCGCACTGCCGACTTCCTGGCGGGCTCTGCACGCCTGAGCTCATCCTTAGTTACCACCCTAGGATCTATAATCTCTCCTAGAGTGTGTGCTGAGCCAACATCCCCTTGACGGCCCACAAAGTGGTAGGTTCGGCCCAAACATCATCATTATTCTGGGTTCCACTCTCGGCTCTAATCCCTTGATTACGATGTTGCCTGGAGAACTGCTCAGGTACGTCAGACCAATCCTCTTTTGTCCGACCACCAGCCTGTGCCAAAAAAGGGGAGCTTACAGTTACTTTGGTGTATACTAAATCATGCCACAGGCTTATTCCCCAGGATGGAGTCTGGCCCTCCTTCCCCGGATCAGGACTCAGACTCCGTTATCAGGTTACAAGCAGAAGCGCGACCCGATTTATATAAAGTGGGACCAGTTTCTGGGTGTCTGATATGGTTTCTACATGTTTAACGGTGCATATTGCCACAGCATATTGGCCTCACCTGCCAACACTATCAAACACATCCTTTAGGTATCCAGCACTTCAGACCCCTGCAAACTACTGTCAGGTCGTCCATTTTTGCGGCTCACCCTCTCAAACTTCCCCATACCAAGTATAGACAGGCCAGGGGTTCATGGGAGTTTCACAGAGCTACTTAACTGGTGTCCGTTTGAAGCGT
Source organism: Lithobates clamitans (assembly GCA_037952925.1). Classification (NCBI taxonomy): domain Eukaryota; kingdom Metazoa; phylum Chordata; class Amphibia; order Anura; family Ranidae; genus Lithobates; species Lithobates clamitans. Next base: position 586,816 of record JBBGZY010001548.1, on the reverse strand, counting down.
TCGATCTTCTCTGCTAATATTTCACAAGGGTTCCTTGGGTCAGCACTTGCTCCCTTTCCCCCCACGCATCCTCTCGTTACAAGCAGTTTGTTCTGGGTTTTCTCGGAAATCGGGCTCAATCCCAATCATTCACGGGTTACTTATTTGGGTTCTGGGCAGTTGCAGGTTCCAAACAGGGGTCTCTTCTTATCATTAATCCGTGGGGTGTTGGTGTTCACCCTGTTATAGCTAAAACATACCGGATCCGGATACTAAAGCCACCCAGGTGTGCGCTACCCTATTTAGACGGTTTGTTACCTACCTTTCATCTAGGTTTCTTATCATACCTACTTTCGTGTCTTTTTTCCCTCTTTTCCCTCTTTTCAGGCATACTGACCAGCTAGGCCAAGGCACACCTCAGGTCTTGGTTGTTAGGGTATCACATTTCCAAGTGAAGACTCTGACTACAAGTTAAAAGGCTGGCCAAAGGCTAGACTGTATTTGTGGGAGGAGTCTGAAGGGTACATATCCCTCCTCCTCTGCCTGATCCTGCGTCGGCTCATATTCAGGGTTCCCACCCACTGGTTTCCCCCAAACCTTCATATTCTTACACATCATACATTTTTCATATTCATACATTCAGGGTATGCCCTCTTTTTCAGCCGTACTGACCAGCTAGGCCAAGGCATACCTCAGGCCTTGGTTGTTAGGGTATCGCATTTCCAAGTGAAGACTCTGGCTACAAATTAGACATTTGGAGCTGCAGGTGTTGGCGAGTGTCTATAGACAGCTATTTCTCATTTTCACTTTTTTCTCAGCCACCATTGAAAAATATGTCTGTTGTGATCCTGATCTGAATTTCTAATTACATAGTTACATAGTAGGTGAGGTTGAAAAAAGGCACAAGTCCATCAAGTCCAACCTATGTGTGTGATTATGTATCAGTATTACATTATTTATCCCTGTATGTTGCGGTCATTCAGGTGATTATCTAATAGTTTCTTGAAGCTATCAATGCTCCCCACTGAGACCACCGCCTGTGGAAGGGAATTCCACATCCTTGCCGCTCTTACAGTAAAGAACCCTCTACGTAGTTTAAGGTTAAACCTCTTTTCTTCTAATTGTAATGAGTGGCCACGAGTCTTATTAAGCTCTCTTCTGCGAAAAAGTTTTATCCCTATTGTGGGGTCACCAGTACAGTATTTGTAAATTGAAATCATATCCCCTCTCAAGCGTCTCTTCTCCAGAGAGAATAAGTTCAGTGCTTGCAACCTTTCCTCATAACTAAGATCCTCCAGACCCTTTATTAGCTTTGTTGCCCTTATTTGTACTCGCTCCATTTCCAGTACATCCTTCCTGAGGACTGGTGCCCAGAACTGGACAGCATACTCCAGGTGCGGCCGGACCAGAGTCTTGTAGAGCGGGAGAATTTTCGTTTTATCTCTTGCGTTGATCCCCCTTTTAATGCATGGCAATATTCTGTTTGCTTTATTAGCAGCAGCTTGACATTGCATGCCATTGCTGAGCCTATCATCTACTAGGACCCCCAGGTCCTTTTCCATCCTAGATTCCCCCAGAGGTTCTCCCCCCAGTGTAATAGATTGCATTCATATTTTTGCCACCCAAATGCATTATTTTACATTTTTCTACATTGAACCTCATTTGCCATGTAATCGCCCACCCCATTAATTTGTTCAGGTCTTTTTGCAAGGTTTCCACATCCTGCGGAGAAGTTATTGCCCTGCTTAGCTTAGTATCGTCTGCAAATACAGAGATTGAACTGTTTATCCCATCCTCCAGGTCGTTTATAAACAAATTAAATAGGATTGGTCCCAGCACAGAACCCTGGGGAACCCCACTACCCACCCCTGACCATTCAGAGTACTCCCCATTTATCACCACCCTCTGAACTTGCCCCTGTAGCCAGTTTTCAATCCATGTACTCACCCTATGGTCCATGCCAACGGACCTTATTTTGTACAGTAAACGTTTATGGGGAACTGTGTCAAATGCTTTTGCAAAATCCAGATACACCACGTCTATGGGCCTTCCTTTATCTAGATGGCAACTCACCTCCTCATAGAAGGTTAATAGATTGGTTTGGCAAGAACGATTCTTCATGAATCCATGTTGATTACTGCTAATTGCTGTGTAGGGGATGAAGAAAATGTAATTAAAAAAGGAAAATACACCACTGGGAGAACCTGTATAATTGAAGTCTATCCAGTCTCTGCGCCACATTTTGCACTCTACCAGTTTTATTAAATCAACCCTATTGTTGTGCAAGTACTTTGGGACACATTACTGCAACGCCATTGTTAAATGTTAAGTACACCACATTGGCGCATCCCCGCCATATTGCCTGTGCACACATAATTCCTTTGCCTCTTCTGCCCCTTAGCCTGAATAGAAGCATCAATGGCTCCCGGTGAGGGCCCCAGGGTCCATCCTCTTTGGTCTGCTACCTAAAATGATGCGGTGACAGGTCTTTTAACCTCCTCGTGCTCCTGAAGCTGGGTTTTATGAGTACCCTTTTCAGGTTATTTCTCTTTCTGTACAAGCAGTATAGTGAATCATATACCCAATTGCACCAGTTCTACAGGCCTTTCGAGCTCTCGATCTACTAACCACTCCAGGGCAGCTTGCAGTGTTCCTCCTTTTTAGGCTGTTCCTGCTTGAGTCTTCATGTTCCTCCAAGAGTCTTAATTGGCTATGTCTGGTGTGGTTCTTTCCTCTGCATTATCTAGAGAAGAATATTCCTGTGACTATTTCCTAATTTTTGCAAAACATCACTACCACAATTGCTGACACAGAATGTAGGTGCCATGATTGTACTATCTTAATCGTACAGTACAGAACACAGACAAAGTAATCGCAGACCCTGGGTTATAGGCTTGTACCTTCAGGTGATTGGACAATGGCCAACTTTTCAGGACACATTCACTGGGTGCCTCCTATCTAACCCAGCCCTACTCCACCCCCACTCTAAGGTGATGGACCTGTTCATTGAGAAATCACACAAAGGCCCCTTTCACATGGGCCAGATCTATTTTTCTCAGCAGAGGATCTGCCGGCTGATCCCCTGCTAAGCTGAAGGGAGAGGGCGGATAACAGGTCCACGTCCGCTCTGCTTATGCAGACATGGACACAGCTGGACCGGATGTCCATTTACACCCAACTGCCCTCCGATCTGGCCAGATGGAGGGAAACGGATCCCCTTCAGTTTGTTTTTGGATTCAGATTGGATTGGAGGTAGGTGGGTGTAAACTGACACAATTCAGTTTACAGCAGCTGCTCTATAGAGTAGAATGGAGGGTCAGATCGGGTCCACCTGAAAAACAGACGGGCTGACTCGATTGGAACGCTCGTGTGAAAGGGGCAGTAGCCTACTTTTTTTTTTTTCTTTTCAATTCTATTGTCAGATTCCCTAAATCAACCCCTCACTGTCTTCTAATGGACAAATAGAAGCAGTGTATCTGGATAAAAGCAACTTCGGGAAACCTCGGGAATTCCCCAAACCCCATCTTTGGGGGGTGGCCTGTGCTCTCTTTGGGCACCAAATCCTGCATGGGCACTCATCTTGGCGCAGTGCAATGTATGTGTTCAGCCGTAATACAGGTCCAGCACCGTGATCCATTTCTGTGGAACCCATTCCCTGAAGACAGTTTTGCAGCATCCCCATCTAGATGGGCAAAGTCTGGACTTTATTTACAGTTCAGCATCATAGACAAGTAAGATAGGGTCACCCTGTATGCTTCTAAACATTACTGCAAAGGCCGAGGCAATATTTGGATTGTATTCACTACAGAACAGGTTGCACATTTTACTGCCACTCCTGCCTGGAGTCCGTATAAGGTGTTCAGGCGCTTCCTTCCACCCTCTTGCCACGAGGATTCACTACATGACGCCTACACATTGGTTGTCGTGTTCTCTGTATAGACATGCTTAGCCTGTATTCCACACTCTACTTCGTGGGTACCTTATACGGGAATACCCTCACAGGTAGCTATGTCCAAGACCAGGTGAAAGGGAGCCATTGCAAAACCACAGGCAAACATTTGCTCTGCCACATGCCTGCACAACACTTTCAGAGTGACAATATGCTCCTTGCACTGCAGCAGGAGGCAGTTCGAACACCGGTCCCTGCATCCGATTTTAGCCTGATTTCAGGCACACAAGCTGGCCTACCTGACAAAAGCATCTGTCACAGTTCTTTGAACAAATCACAGCTTTATTACAGCCATCTTTTCAAAGGGATAAAAAAAGCCATTCCTCATCTCCTACTCCTGTTTCCCTACCCGAGTGAAAGAGAAGCACTTGACCAGTTCATAAAATGTCACAGAAAGGAAGGTTTTACTTCCACAGTGGAAGATCGCAAACCTGTTTCCTCAGGAGCCTCTACCTCTGCAAAACACAGAGCACATAATTGCTCTACCTAGGTTTCAACTTCCTAACCTTCAAAACCTAAATTCTGCACCTCCTCCTTGTGCGAAAAAGTCTTCCACAAAACTTTCTTCCAAATGAAGGGATGCCCTCACCCCTAAGAGAAGAACATTCTGGTAAAACTCCTCACACTAAACTGGCCCAGATGGGTACAGTACTTCAACCTCATACCTGGCAGATATTTATTCTGATCTCTTGTTCCTAGAACCCGTTTTTCACCATGCTTCACTGGTTTTAATGACATGGCTACTAAAGCCCAGGTGCCCTTTAGAAGATTTCCTTTCATCTCTGATTTCAAGTGACCACTGTAACATTTTACATTTCTTATGATTTCCAGTCTATGTGACAATGGTCACAGGATGGATCGAGAGCAATCAAACCTGATATAGGTTCTAATTCGTGTTATTACTATGCAGGATTTATATAGCGTCAACAGATTGTGCAGCCCTTTACAACATGGGGCAGGCAGTACAGTTACAATACATGCACAATGTTTTTTTTTTTTTTTTACCAGTAGATGGAGCCTGAGCCTCGTGGAAATGTTTCCATGATGAGAGTTTGCCCAGAATAAAGATTCCCATGTACGTTTATGTACTATGAAAACTGAAGTAATGATGGAGACATAGCCAAATGGGCAGAAAGCTTTATAAAGTGATGTGATTGTACAATATGAAGTAATGCATTCCTTTTCTCTGAGCCAAAATAAACACTTACCTGAGCAGATTATTTTTTTTACTTGTGTATATAGGATGCACGTTATCATGACAAATAGCGGCATACAATGCATATATAAAGATCTGAGGAAACTGACTGGATATGTAGGGTTGGCCTATAATGGCCACAAATTGAAAGCTTGTCCTCATTTTGCAAGCTTGAGGAGATGTGAAGTGTTAATAATGGAGGACTGGTTACTTTTAACCCAGAGAATACATTTAATACCTAAAATAATGAAGAATTAAAGGATAGCATGAAAAGATAGTTTACACACACGGTTAAGCAGTGTAATTCACTTGCCTATGGATTTTCTCTCCTTGAAAATTAAAATGAGTTAAATGAAAGGAGATGAGTGAATCCTTTAGGATTTCCACTGCTGGCAATCTGCCAAGAACAGCTTCAAGATTCACTTTCCAAAGCCAGATATTTGGCCTGTTGATGTGAACTGAACTCTTAACTAGTTATATTCTGAAACTGGAGAGGCAACTTTGAGAAAATGATTAAATCAGTGCCTTGTGTTGCATTGGTGGTGAATGGAGAAGTGTCCCCTTTTATTGGAAGTCATATGGTCAGTCAGCTGTCAGAGAAGACTCATCCCCTTACACTGGGGGTCAGTGCAGAAGTGCCCCCATTTACAATGGTGAGAAGTACAGAAGTGCTCCCTTTGTGGGTGATCAGCTTCAAGCAGAGAGCTTGCACAGAGGTAATCCATATGCCAACGTGTGTTTAAAGTGGAATCCCAGGCTTTTCCAAACTATGCCTGAACCTGTTCGCACCCCCTTCTAAATCCTATTCTACCCTGTGAAAGGAAGATGCTTATACTAATCTATGAGGGTGCTCTGGTCTGCATCATAAAGCTCTATCAGCAAATAAGAAGCCATATCTGAATATGATCCAGGAGTGCTGCGTCTTCTCTGGGTCAAAGCTCATTTAAAATGGTCTGTTGCAAAGTGGAAAACTGTTTTGCGACCAGACAAATTGAAATTTGACATTTCTCAGCTTGTTATCAGAGCTCAGTTCAAAAGCCCGTATCTCTGATGGAATGGGGATGCATTATTCATATGGAATGGGCAGCTTGCACATCTGGAAAGGCACCATCAATGATGAAAGATATATCCAGGTTTTAGAGCAGCATATGCTCCCATCTTTTTTTAGGGAAGGCCTTGCATGTTTCTGTAGGACAATGCTAAACCGCATACTGGATGACTTTGTAGCAGAAGAGTCTGGGTGCTTAGCTTGCCTGCCTGAGGATTGCCTTTCACCAAATGAAAATATTTGGCGCATCCTGAAACAAAAAATACTAAAAGAAGACCCAGGACTGTTCAACATGTTGCTGCCATCAATTTCAAAATTACCTTATTTTTTTTCTTAAAATGTTACATTTTCTCAGTGTAAACATTTGATTTGTTTTAGGAATTAGGTTTGAGAGTTAATGATTAGGGATACAGATTATGTGGGTAGGATGGGTTGGGGATTAGACACAAAAGCTGGCAATATACTGCAGGCTGAATGAAAAAAAAAAAAAACTGATTACTCCTTCCACACTATACAGCACGGATGGATGATTCTCCTGTTGGGCCCACCAGCTGTCAAAATACCAAAAAAGCAGCCACATCTGATTGGCCACTATTCGTCTGACCATTTAAAACCTGGCTCCCTTGCTTTTTCAATAGAGGAATGTCAGCCAGGTCGCAGAAGACAGGGCTAACCCCCAAGCAAATTTCATCTGGTTCCTTGGGAACCAGCCAATGCACAGTGCATGGCCAGCTGAAGTTTTATGCATATTTTGATGCATTCAGCTTGGCTCTAGCTTGGAACTATCCCTCCTATCTACTATGTTTCCTTATTGGTCAATGTGGATGAAAAGATCAGGTGCAAGAACAGGGCCAAAACTGACTTTACTGGAAAAGTCATAATTTACATATAACTACTGCAGTCTGTATCTGTGGATCTACTGATCATTTTAACTTGTTATTTTCACTGAAAGTACCTTCTGCTTATACATTGTTCATCACATGCTTAAACCAGGTTTGCAACAAGTTTACTTCAAGATAAAATGCACTTGCATACTGGGCACTTTTACCCCCTTCCTGCCCAGGCCAATTTTCAGCTTTCAGAGCTGTCTTAATTTGAATGACAATTTTGCGGTCAATACTGTGCTCATATGAAATGTTTATCATCTTTTTTTCACACAAATGGAGCTTTCTTTTGCTGGTACTTAATCAGCGCTGGGCTTTTTATTTTTTGCTAAACAAACGAAAAAAAGATCAAAAATGTTAAAAAAAATATACTGTATATATATTTTTCATAGTTTGTTATACAATTTTGCAAAAAGGTAATTTTTCTGCTTCACTGATGTGCGCTGTTGAGGAGGCACTGATGGGCACTCATAGGCTGCACTGATGGGCACTCATAGGCTGCACTGATGGGCACTCATAGGCTGCACTGATGGGCACTCATAGGCTGCACTGATGGGCACTCATAGGCTGCACTGATGGGCACTCATAGGCTGCACTGATGGGCACTCATAGGCTGCACTGATGGGCACTCAAAGGCTGCACTGATGGGCACTCATGGGCTGCACTGATGGGCACTCATGGGCTGCACTGATGGGCACTCATGGGCTGCACTGATGGGCACTCATGGGCTGCACTGATGGGCAGTCATGGGCTGCACTGATGGGCAGTCATGGGCTGCACTGATGGGCACTCATGGGCTGCACTGATGGGCACTCATGGGCTGCACTGATGGGCATTGATGAGGTGGCATTGGTGGGCAGGCTGCACTGATAGGTGGCACTGATGGGCACTGACAGGCAGCAATGATAGGTGACACTTATGGGCACGGATTGACCACACTGTTGGGACTGCTCTGATTATCAGTGTAGATGTCCCTGTAGCACAAGCCAGTTATCAGCTCTCGTCTTCTCTCCTCACTTTGTCAGCATGAGGAAAGGAAAGCTGATAACCGACTTGTGTTTACATCCGTGATCAGCTGTCATTGGACACAGCTGATCACATGGTAAAGGACCGCTGTGATGCTCTTTACCCCGATCTGTGATCAGCTGAGTCCGAAGCCCGTGCGCAGTCATTCGGCTATAGCGCAGGCGGGAAGGGGTTAAAAATCATTTTTGTGGGAAAGATACATAATTTTAATTGCACCAGTCAGTGCCAAAAAAAAACAAAACATGGCTGTAAAATTTTTTTACTCACTGTCAAGACCAGGGGAAAAAAATTCCTCCGCTATACAGTTCTATAACATTAAAGCAGTATTAAACCCAAAAGCAAACATTTATTACATTGCAGCTTACCAATTCTTTGATGTAATGGCTGCATTTGTTTTCTTTTTTAGGCTTTCTTTCATTTTTTTTTCACCTCATGATCTGGCCAGTAAGGCTCGGTTTACATCTATGTGGGTGCGGGAATTGTAGCGATTCCCGCACCTGCAAGCACCCGCCGTGAAAACGTGCTACTGGGAGAAAATGCACAGGGCAGCCATTTATCCTGAACTTATATAAAAACGCAGCGTGTTTGCAGGTGCAGGACCCACGTGGGCATGGCGTTTTGTATAAGGTGCATGCACCTTTTTCTGTGGGAAACGCGGGCACAGCAGCCCATTAAAGGGAATGGGCTGCCGTGCCCAAGCAAACGCCGCCCCACACACACACTCATAGGTATGAACTGAGCCTTAAGCCGCGTACACACAAGCGGAATGTCCAACAGAAAAAGTCAGACGGAAGCTTTTAATCGTATATTGCGAGCGTGTGTAGGCCTCATCATGTTCTGAAGCAAGTACGAGACGGAAGCTACTGGCTATTGAACTTCCTTTTTCTAGTCCCGTCGTACGTGTTGTATGTCACCGCGTTCTGGACGGTCGGACTTTGGTGTAACCGTGTGTGTGCAAGACAGCTTGAGTGGAATTCCGTCGGAGTTCCCTCAGAGAAACCTTTGGAGTTTATTCTGACGGCAAAACCGGTCGTGTGTATGCGGCATTAGTCTGTTGTTTTTTTTAACAGAACAAGCTCTTCTGAAAATGTATCAGTTCAGAAAGTTGAGACAAATCATTTACCACTGACACGGGTGCTTAAAATGAGCAGATTTTACATATTCATGTAAAAATTTTATCCCAAAAGCAAAAAACTGTGTAACTGCAATGTGAGCTAGAGTTTAGCTACAATTTGTTAGAGTATCCAAATCTGCTAGAACATCTAACACTCCCCTCCCCCAGATGGACAATGCTGATGTCCAAAGGTGCCTCTTTGCTCCTTCATCCAGAGTGGAGGCACTCTAATACGGGAGGTATGTTACTGACCAGATTAGCAGGTGAACAGAGGGGAAAAGCCTACAAAAAAACAAATGCAGCCACCGGACAGACATAGAAGGATCGGTAAACTGCAATATATCACTTTTTTGGTTTGGGGTGTAATATAATTGACAGTCTTAACACAGCAATATGTGTGCTTTGCTTCAGCACAGTTCAAAGTACAGCCCAGAAGGCTCACCACCCAGCAGATGGAGTCCAAGATGTGCAAGTCCTTCAGGCGGCCCAGTATGGCAGCTTTTAACTAGGATCAAGTCTGCAAACCGCTCCCTTCTCTTCACACACCACCCACTGTCACTTTAAACTCACCTGTTTAATAGGCAGAGAAGGTTCCTGGTAGGGGAACTATCTGCCCCCCCAAATGAACTCCAGCTGAGCCCTCCTCCAGGCTTACTCTCCTCATCAGCTGCACTGCATTGCAGAAATGGTATGTGCTAAGAACTGAAAATCCATCCAGAGCTACTTAACCAGTTGCCGACCGACCTATAGTCATTTTACTGCTAAAGGGAGGCCGCATTGCGCAGGATCACATATATATATGTGATCCTGCACTTCTTGGTATTGGGTGCGAGTGCGCGCCACCGGAGGCTCGTTACTGCTATGATTCTACACAGTGGGAGATGATCAGTGAGTCCTGCGGACTTGATGTCTGCCGGCACCCGCTGATCATTTGGTGCACAGGCAGAACGGTAGTCTATGTAAACAAGGCAGATTGTCATTCTGTCATTACAGAAGGCATAGGAATCCGATCCATGCCTTCCACTAGTAAAAAAACACCTCCCACACTACACTAAAACACTGGCTAGGCGCACAGTTAACCCTTTGATCACCCCTGACGGTAACCCTTTCCCAGCCAGTGTCATTAGTACAGTGACAGTGCATTTTTTTTAGCACTGATCACTGTATTGGTGTCACTGGTTCCCAAAAAAGGGTCAAAAGTGTCAGTTAGGTGTCTGATTTGTCCGCCGCAATATCACAGTCCCGCTATAAGTCGCTGATCGCCACCATTACTAGTAAAAAATAAATAAATAAAAATTCCATAAATATATCCCCTAGTTTGTAGACGCTATAACTTTTGCACAAAGCAATCAATATACCCTTATTGGGATTTTTTTTACCATAAATATGTAACCAAATACATATTGGCCTAAATTGATGAAGAAATAAGATTTTTTTACATTTTCCTATTGGATGTTTTTTATAGCAGAAAGGCTACATTACCTGGGCTCCATTCCGCCATAATCAAGCTCTGTTTAAATCCAGTGCAGTATAGTAAAGATCCCCTATCCTAGGTGACCTTCATAAAATCAAGCATGAAATAGGTGACCCCCTCACCTTTGCCTTGTTTGTCTCTTCTACGAAAGCAAACTATTGCCATAAATCTTTGCTGCAATGTGCTGTGTTTTCCCAGGAGTAACTCCCTTAACATACTGCTGACAATATTCAAATGTGATGACCTGGATTGATTATTTCCCTGTGGAAGAGTGATCACTGGGAAAATATGAGCTGCTCAATAAAACATATCCTGAAGCTGTTAAGAAGTTATGTGACTGAGTAAGCAGGAAGCATGTCATGTGAATTGTGATCATGATATACAAATTCCTGAGCCTGAGCACAAACAATGGCTGATTTCATTTAAGTTGGTTACACATTTTACAATCTCCGTGTAGCGGTACCCATGAATGAGCAGGTGTGTTGATTGGGTTCTTCTGTCCTGATCCAGTAATGACATGCCCAAAACTGACCCAAGACTCGTCCACACAACTTGTGACTTCCAAAAGGGCAAAAGCCCTATAACAGGAAATTTGGTTAGGCAACACCCCAACAGTAATAATAACATCAACAAGGGAAATAACACAATAGAGTAAGTCCTCTTCATACGAACATTCCATCTGCGAACTTTCAAAGATGCAAATGTGTTTGCATGTCCAATCCTGTAAAGCTGGGTATGCACACTTTTTTTCTTTAAACCCAACAGGCTAAAAAAAAAAAATGGCAGATCGCCGTACCATCACAAGTAGTTTTGGTGCAGTGATCTCCCAGGCTGTGCCTTTGTGTTCTGACAATGGGGCTCCCCCCACCTTTGTCTGCAAGTGCTGATGTTTGTAAGTCTAGGTTGTTCGCAGGTCCAGCAAACATAGGTAGGTGACCTAGTGTATACTATACTGTTATACAGTCTGTCTAAGACAATACAAAGTCCCTGATTACCTCAATACCAAGTATTACTAAACCCAGTCCTTCGAACGCTTAATATTTAGGTGGAGAGCCTTGTAACAGGGTAGTTTTGTAATTCAAAAAAGGGAAAGGGTTCAAGATAACCCAGAAAAAGGGGCAGCACTAACCTATTAAACATGCATAAATAATAGTCTGTGACCAAGAGGCCCCTCACCACTCTAGTTTGTCCCTGGGTCCCAGGAAGACCCATGATGGCCAGTAAAAAGTCCTGTCAAACTCATTGAGCTCCCCTCTCAAAACAGCATCTAACAACAACTCCAAGAGTCCTCGCCTTGAAGGTCAGGAACAGCCGCTGACTCCCATTGGATCAGGACCGGTCACAGTCTCTAACGGACCAACCGAAGTCCCTCACCAGATCACGGCTACAGCCTTTCGCTGGATCCAACCCATGGCAAACAGGTTTCCATCATCAGCTCTACCTCTGGACAGCAGTCTCTGTGTCTCTCTTTCTCTGCACAGTGGCTCTCTCAGCAGCAATGCCCACACACCAGCAGTCCAGCACAGGTCACTGCAGCAGCCAAATGTCCTACAGGAACAGCAGTCTCTAGCAGCAATCTGTGCAACACTATTTAGCAGCAGAAATGCCTCTCCAAGGTTGCACTGCCCAGCACTGTAGCATATGGCTCTCTGCATTACACAGACACAGCCCACCTCTGTCCTGGGTGCTGTCCCTGCACCCACTCTTCAGAGGCTGTCAGCGACCAGGGATCCCCTTCCTCTTATTTTCAGTTTTGTTGCAGCACAGAACTCACCTCCCTGCTTGGTACTATTCTCCCTTACCCAGTAGGACAGCATTGTCTTCCCTCTAATCCCCAACCTTGCTTTTACCACAGCACAGGATTCTTGTGTGTCAACCTCCTGGCTTAGTTTCCTAGTTATTTGAGTCCACAATCTGCCCTGAACTCTGGCTTGTTTTCTGGTTATCTGTGTCCACAATCTGCTGTGACCTTTAGCTTTGTTCCTGGATATCCAAGTCTACTGTTTGCCCAGACCTCTGGCCTGTATTCCATTTACTGTGGCTGCAGCCAGCTCCAACCTGTGGACTGTTACCCGCAGTATACTACCTGCTCCAGACCTACTTCCTGGTACCTTCCTGTTTTGTGGTACGTGGTGTTCAGTAGAATTAACCAGGAGATTATGACATGGGGACAACACACAATACTCCTGTGATGGTGTTCCTATTGATTACCTGCAGGCCTTTAGGTTCTGCACCTTGGGAGAATCCTGCGTCACCTGCTCACATGTGGAACTATCTTTACACTTCATCAGCAGTCCTGATCCACTTCTCTCTTATCTGTTCCAAAGTGACCCAGCCTGGTTCCTGCTCCACAGATCCAGCTCCCAGCTCTAATGTGCCACAAGGAGCTTTGTCCTACTCGCTGTTGGCCTACACATCCCAGGTATGCTTACTGCCATTCCTAGGCTATCTCTTATTGTGTAGTAGGAAGGTCAACATTGACAAAGCCGTATATTTGACAGCTTTGTATTCTGTGAATGGGTTCATAAAATACAAAACATTCTGTGTTTGGACAGGCAGGAAGACGGGGCAGACAAATTACAGGGATGCTGCTGTGCAGGAGAGCCTCAAGTCTCCTGACTGAATGGCGAAAGCATAGTGAAAGCTATAGTTCCCGCCATCAATAAAGTTGTATATATTGAAGAACAGGCAGTTTTCCAGGAGGATGTATTTATATTTTTGCCTGAAATTTAGCTTTAACTCTTAAGAGCCTGACTGTCCCATGAAGCACCATTTCATCACCCTCTCAAATTTTCCTGGCTGTTCTCAATAGACTTCTATTTGAAGATCGCAAATATCACTACAAGCTAGCAATATTTTAATGGATAAAAACTTGTGCAATATTTTTTGTGAATTTACTTTTTTTTATAAAATATCAGTAAGGGCCTGTTCACACCAGCCTGCAAGCTTAAACATGTAAGTTGGTGTCCATTGTGTAGGAGTAATACTTTGTGTTACAAAGAAAGACACTGTTTATCATTTTTAACTTTATTGGAATGTCAAATAATGATATTTCTTGTTCAAAATGTTTATTGGTTTTCAGTTAAGTTACAATAGTGGTTGGCATATGGGTTATGAATATATTGAACATTTGCTCAACTTGTGCAAATCAGTTTGATAACAATAAAGGCAACTTATATAGCTTTATCAGAAAAGGAAGCAAACATTCTTGCTTGAAATCAACAGAATATCAGATGTTGACATAGACAATAGATCAAAGAGGATCTGCCTAGAACTCAAGTGGTATGAGTATAAGCAGTAGAGGTAAGGAAGTGGTCAGCTACTAGTAAGTATCCATTAAACCTTTGAACTGCTAAAGTAGCAATCCAAATTGCCTACAGCAGGGGTAGGCAACCCCCAGCATACGAAGCCCCTTTTTCCGGCACTCGACTCCCTCCCCAACAGCAGAGCAGCGCAGGGAAGTGTCAGTGAGACACTAATGCATTCCAATTTCAGACTTCGCCACGCCGCACCTGCACTGAGGGGGAGGCACTGTGCCCCCACACATTGTAAAAGATGGGAAACATTGTTTGGTTCTCTAACTTCTCTGTAGCTACGATTGTCAGCTTTTGTGATGGGGAAGAGATTGTGTGCAGTTCTGCTAGGGGAGGGGTTTCCCGGTTTCAGGAGAAGGAGGACTGTCATTGGCCACTGCTAAAGCCAATCACAGTCCTGCTAGCCCAATCCACCATCTGAAGGAAGATGACTTGCTTGGTTTCCACTACCAATCTCAGGAAAACGGGATTTCACTGTGATTGAGAAAACCACAATCAGGTGACCGTTTGTGGAATTACTGTTGTGCTTTTGGGAACTTTGTTTAAATTATTCCTGAACCTTTGTGTCACTTACTACTGAACCTCTGCACTCTGTGTCCCTTTAAGCCACAGCCAGTATTCAGCAGAATGAAAATCACACCCAACTTTTCCTGTGGAGCAGAGCGCCACACTTTTCCTTAGCTGCGGAGGCCCAACATATGATCCTGGACCCAGGCCCACTGCTTTCAAAAAATGCCCCTGACCTGAGGTCCTCATTGCACATCCATTTCAGATGCTTATATGTGACATCACATACATCATCTACATCACCTACATCACATACAAGCACGTGGGCTGCATGAGAGAGGTGGATCAGCAGGATGAGTGTGCCAGGACAGGTAGATGTGTCTCATCTCTGCTTCCTTTCACCACTCTGCATATCACAGATGAGAAGGGGGTACAGCGGTGGAGCAGATGAACAGGGAGGGTACAGCGGTGGGGAAAATGAGCAGGAGGGGTTCAGAGATGGGACAGATGAACAAGAGGGTACAGTGGTGGAAGAGAAGGGGGTTCAGCAATGGGACAGAAGAGCAGGGGGTACAGTGTTGGGGCAGATGAGCAAGGGGGTTCAGGGTTGGGCCAGATGAGAAGGGGGTTCAGTGGTGGGACAGAAAAGCAGGGGGGTAGAGCAGTGGGGCAGATGTGAAAGGAGGTGTATTGGTGGGACAGATGAGCAGGAGGTTAAAGTGGTGGGGCAGGAGAGCAGGGGGAACAGAGGTGAGACAGATCTGCAGGAGGTACATTTGTGGGGCAGATGAGAAAGCGGGTTACAGTGGTGGGTCAGATGAGCAGGTGGGTTCGGTGTTAGGACAGATGAGAAGGTGATTCAGTAGTGAGACAGAAGAGCATAGGGATACGGCGGTGGAGCAGATGTGCAGGGAGGTACAGTGGTGGGACAGAAGAGCAGGGGGTTACAGTGGTGGGGCAGATGAGAAAGGGGGTACATTGGTGGGGCAGATGAGAAAGGGGGTACAATGGTGGGGCAAATGAGCAGGGTGGTACAGTGGTGGGACAGATCTACAGGGGGTTACAGTGGTGGGGCAGATGTAAAGGGGTGTTACAGTGGTGGGACAGATAAGCAGGGGGTTACAGTGGTGGGGCAGATGAGCATGGGGGTACAGTGGTGGGGCAAATGAGCAGGGGGTACAGTGGTGGGGCAGATGTGCAGGGTAGTACATTGGTGGGGCAGATGAGCAGGTGGTTACAGTGGTGAAACAGATTTGCAGGAGGGACAGTGATCTGAGGTGTGAAGTTGGATGAATTGGGGCTGATCTGAGGCGTGAGAGTGCAGGATGTTAATTTCTCTACTAAAATAATTTACAGCATTTACTTTATAAAAAATCTTTTTCGCGATTGAGAGTGTGAAGTTCGACTTTTTTTGTTATAAAACTGGCACACTCAATTTCTTTGAAGACATTTTTCGGCACATTGTGCTCAAAAGGTTGCCTACACCTGGCCTACAGTTTAACAGAAAGGAAGCAAAAGAGGGGAAGGAGGGAGGAAGTGGGGTCATGAGGGATAGGAGTAAATGGAAGGGGTCAGGAATCCCATGGGTCTTCCGGGAATATAGTACAAAAAATATAGTATACTGCCGATAAGCAAAAAGGAGTCAGTTTGGTAACAGCAAGGTAGTATCAAAATGTGTGTGTGGGGGGGGGGGTGATAATGGTCTACCCATGGCTGCCAGATCTTAGAATATTTGGTGATCTTATCTTGTAATATTGCCTCAACCTTAGCAAAATAATTACTTTTCATTACTTTTGTATTTGGCAAACTCATGTGATGCATGCAGTAATTAGTGAATTGAAAATATGGAGAGTTAAAATAAGCAGATAATGCAATTATCATTTT
Source organism: Lithobates clamitans (assembly GCA_037952925.1). Lineage (NCBI taxonomy): Eukaryota > Metazoa > Chordata > Amphibia > Anura > Ranidae > Lithobates > Lithobates clamitans. Next base: position 570,442 of record JBBGZY010001548.1, on the reverse strand, counting down.
GTTTTTGTGAAATGAGGCTACTTCAAACCAGTCCCCCTTTGTTCGTTTTACTTTATACATTTATGTAGTCTGTGTATTAATTTTATTAGCTTGACATTGACAGCGCTGGACCTTGACAGATTACATTTATGTTCCTCTTCAGTTCATTAAGCTTTACCATTGCTAGTCAGTAAAAGAAAGGCAGAGCAGAAATGTTTAAAATGTATTCTTACATCTTAGGCTGATAAAGAATCATTTGGGCTGATCTCAGACAAGCATTTTGAACTTTTAGTGTTACTCCAATGTATTTTATTTAAATTACAAGAGACCGGCATCATAAAAAATAAAAAAGACGCCTTTACTCTAATACTCCCCCTTAACCTGAAGCTGTCCACTTCAAACCTATCCTAGACTCCTCTTGGCTGCCAGCACTGCAAAGGTTGGATGCCATCCTTTGACAATGGCTAAGTGGCCTGCAGCCCTGACCATGCTCAGGTACTATAGGCCAGAAGCAGCCAGGAGCTTCTATTAGGTAAGTATAACAAAATTTGTTCTAGCATGTAAGGTTATAGGACAGTGGGAAGAAGGGTAGCTTGATTATACTTTAGTACCTTTTTAAAGAGTACTTTAAAGGCTGCCCAACTCCACTGGGTAATACTTACCTGTACATCAATCCAAAAAATTAACCCAAGGGCAATTTTCATGCAACCCTTTCTGTGTTCTAAAATATTTCTATCAGGAAAAGAACTGAGAAAATAAGGCTCTGTAGATGATCTCTACCTCTCCAACCCATTTAAGGGCAATTCAAGGAACAACCCAATAAATGACCTGCTAAAGCTATCAAGGAAACCTTACCACTTAACTATGGTAAGCTCCACTGACATAATCTGAGTTCAATTAAATCTATTGAAGCCAAAATCCACCACACAAATTAGGGGGTAGGTCTGCTTCCTGAAGCCTGCAGTGTACAACTCCCTCTGTTTCTACCTTAAGTATCAATCAGATTTAACCTTCCAAGGCAAGTGTGAATCTGATGACTGTGAGAAACTTTGAATTACTGACAATTTGACACAACACACATTTGGGATAACAAGCATCCTTAATTCGGTGTGTTTAGGAATATTTCTCATGCACTAAAACAGGTAAGTTTTAGACAAAGATTTAGACAAAGATTGGTTTATTTATTGGTTTACAATCTATCTAATTGTTTTCTTTTTTGTTTTTTTGCCAGCTACTCTTCTATAGATCTGCCAATGTGATATATATGTGTTTACCAGTGTAATATATTCTCTTCTGCTGACCAGCTCCTTGAGGCCCAACTGTTATGTCGGAGCACTCAGGATAATGTCCTTTTAAACACTGATGATGACAATGTCTCTGGTCCCTTTAAAGGGGTTGTAAACCCTCGTGTTTTTTTCACCTTAATACATCCTATGCATTAAGGTGAAAAACCACCTGGCAGTGACCGGCCCCCCAGCCCCCCCGTTTATTTACCTGAGCCCTGGAAATTCATCTGGCGGGGACGCACTCTTCCTCTGCCTGGGTTCTCGGCTCTGGATTGGATAGATTGATAGCAGCGCAGCCATTCGCTCCTGCTGCTGTCAATCAAATCCAATGACGCGGGCACCGGGGGGCGGGGCCGAGTCATACTTTCGGCGGCTATGGACACTGAATGATGGGCTCGGGAGCACGCCCGCAATGTAACCCCCCGGGAGAGCGCTTCTCCTAAGGGGTTATCTGACAGGGGGAGGAGCGGCCGAGGGACCACAGAAGCTGGTGTTCAGGGCCACTCTGTGCAAAACGAGCTGCACAGTGGAGGTAAGTATGACATGTTTGTTATTTTTTTTTTTTTTAAATAAACAAAGCTTTACAATTACTTTAAGCACTCATAAAGTCACCAGCTCTGTGATGGTTGCAGGCAACACTGTCCCTCTTTTGTTAAAGTGTAATGTGGATTTGGCCAGCAGTCTCTCACCAACTTCTTGTGTTAGCAAGAGGTCCTCCTCGCTACACTGGGTGTAACACAGCCGATCTGTGTCTGCAGCGTCCTTCCCGCTTCATCAGGCAGCATCCTTGGCGCTCTCCGATGTCCCAGAATGCATACCGCCTAACTTTTTGAGTCTGGAATGAGGGACACTCATTAGCAAACATATGTAACAGTAGCAGCTGGTGCTCACTATTTTTGGGGGGGTGGCACAACCAACACTACCCCCCATGGAAGACACAGGTGGTGGCGATCACCCCCCATTATGGAGCAGCCGCCACTGGTATGTAGGCACAGAACACACCCCCTTAAAGGAAAATTATACAAAAAATGTATTAGTTAAACTCACAAGTGCTTTTTTTACCACTACTATTCCTTTATATTGGCTTTTGAAATTTACAAATGCAGCAATTTAGAATTTGGATGATGAAAGATTTAGCACTGGGAAACATTTTTTTTTTAAGATAAATAGTGCATTTTATATACAACTATATACAGTAGATCAGACCAAAATGAGGATAAAAGAGGGACAGAGGGACAGTTGGGAATTATGCAGACTGTCTGTCATTGTGCCTCTGACCTGAGGTCCTCATTGCACATCCATTTCAGATGCTTATATGTGACATCACATACATCATCTACATCACCTACATCACATACAAGCACGTGGGCTGCATGAGAGAGGTGGATCAGCAGGATGAGTGTGCCAGGACAGGTAGATGTGTCTCATCTCTGCTTCCTTTCACCACTCTGCATATCACAGATGAGAAGGGGGTACAGCGGTGGAGCAGATGAACAGGGAGGGTACAGCGGTGGGGAAAATGAGCAGGAGGGGTTCAGAGATGGGACAGATGAACAAGAGGGTACAGTGGTGGAAGAGAAGGGGGTTCAGCAATGGGACAGAAGAGCAGGGGGTACAGTGTTGGGGCAGATGAGCAAGGGGGTTCAGGGTTGGGCCAGATGAGAAGGGGGTTCAGTGGTGGGACAGAAAAGCAGGGGGGTAGAGCAGTGGGGCAGATGTGAAAGGAGGTGTATTGGTGGGACAGATGAGCAGGAGGTTAAAGTGGTGGGGCAGGAGAGCAGGGGGAACAGAGGTGAGACAGATCTGCAGGAGGTACATTTGTGGGGCAGATGAGAAAGCGGGTTACAGTGGTGGGTCAGATGAGCAGGTGGGTTCGGTGTTAGGACAGATGAGAAGGTGATTCAGTAGTGAGACAGAAGAGCATAGGGATACGGCGGTGGAGCAGATGTGCAGGGAGGTACAGTGGTGGGACAGAAGAGCAGGGGGTTACAGTGGTGGGGCAGATGAGAAAGGGGGTACATTGGTGGGGCAGATGAGAAAGGGGGTACAATGGTGGGGCAAATGAGCAGGGTGGTACAGTGGTGGGACAGATCTACAGGGGGTTACAGTGGTGGGGCAGATGTAAAGGGGTGTTACAGTGGTGGGACAGATAAGCAGGGGGTTACAGTGGTGGGGCAGATGAGCATGGGGGTACAGTGGTGGGGCAAATGAGCAGGGGGTACAGTGGTGGGGCAGATGTGCAGGGTAGTACATTGGTGGGGCAGATGAGCAGGTGGTTACAGTGGTGAAACAGATTTGCAGGAGGGACAGTGATCTGAGGTGTGAAGTTGGATGAATTGGGGCTGATCTGAGGCGTGAGAGTGCAGGATGTTAATTTCTCTACTAAAATAATTTACAGCATTTACTTTATAAAAAATCTTTTTCGCGATTGAGAGTGTGAAGTTCGACTTTTTTTGTTATAAAACTGGCACACTCAATTTCTTTGAAGACATTTTTCGGCACATTGTGCTCAAAAGGTTGCCTACACCTGGCCTACAGTTTAACAGAAAGGAAGCAAAAGAGGGGAAGGAGGGAGGAAGTGGGGTCATGAGGGATAGGAGTAAATGGAAGGGGTCAGGAATCCCATGGGTCTTCCGGGAATATAGTACAAAAAATATAGTATACTGCCGATAAGCAAAAAGGAGTCAGTTTGGTAACAGCAAGGTAGTATCAAAATGTGTGTGTGGGGGGGGGGTGATAATGGTCTACCCATGGCTGCCAGATCTTAGAATATTTGGTGATCTTATCTTGTAATATTGCCTCAACCTTAGCAAAATAATTACTTTTCATTACTTTTGTATTTGGCAAACTCATGTGATGCATGCAGTAATTAGTGAATTGAAAATATGGAGAGTTAAAATAAGCAGATAATGCAATTATCATTTTGTTTTTGTGAAATGAGGCTACTTCAAACCAGTCCCCCTTTGTTCGTTTTACTTTATACATTTATGTAGTCTGTGTATTAATTTTATTAGCTTGACATTGACAGCGCTGGACCTTGACAGATTACATTTATGTTCCTCTTCAGTTCATTAAGCTTTACCATTGCTAGTCAGTAAAAGAAAGGCAGAGCAGAAATGTTTAAAATGTATTCTTACATCTTAGGCTGATAAAGAATCATTTGGGCTGATCTCAGACAAGCATTTTGAACTTTTAGTGTTACTCCAATGTATTTTATTTAAATTACAAGAGACCGGCATCATAAAAAATAAAAAAGACGCCTTTACTCTAATACTCCCCCTTAACCTGAAGCTGTCCACTTCAAACCTATCCTAGACTCCTCTTGGCTGCCAGCACTGCAAAGGTTGGATGCCATCCTTTGACAATGGCTAAGTGGCCTGCAGCCCTGACCATGCTCAGGTACTATAGGCCAGAAGCAGCCAGGAGCTTCTATTAGGTAAGTATAACAAAATTTGTTCTAGCATGTAAGGTTATAGGACAGTGGGAAGAAGGGTAGCTTGATTATACTTTAGTACCTTTTTAAAGAGTACTTTAAAGGCTGCCCAACTCCACTGGGTAATACTTACCTGTACATCAATCCAAAAAATTAACCCAAGGGCAATTTTCATGCAACCCTTTCTGTGTTCTAAAATATTTCTATCAGGAAAAGAACTGAGAAAATAAGGCTCTGTAGATGATCTCTACCTCTCCAACCCATTTAAGGGCAATTCAAGGAACAACCCAATAAATGACCTGCTAAAGCTATCTAGGAAACCTTACCACTTAACTATGGTAAGCTCCACTGACATAATCTGAGTTCAATTAAATCTATTGAAGCCAAAATCCACCACACAAATTAGGGGGTAGGTCTGCTTCCTGAAGCCTGCAGTGTACAACTCCCTCTGTTTCTACCTTAAGTATCAATCAGATTTAACCTTCCAAGGCAAGTGTGAATCTGATGACTGTGAGAAACTTTGAATTACTGACAATTTGACACAACACACATTTGGGATAACAAGCATCCTTAATTCGGTGTGTTTAGGAATATTTCTCATGCACTAAAACAGGTAAGTTTTAGACAAAGATTTAGACAAAGATTGGTTTATTTATTGGTTTACAATCTATCTAATTGTTTTCTTTTTTGTTTTTTTGCCAGCTACTCTTCTATAGATCTGCCAATGTGATATATATGTGTTTACCAGTGTAATATATTCTCTTCTGCTGACCAGCTCCTTGAGGCCCAACTGTTATGTCGGAGCACTCAGGATAATGTCCTTTTAAACACTGATGATGACAATGTCTCTGGTCCCTTTAAAGGGGTTGTAAACCCTCGTGTTTTTTTCACCTTAATACATCCTATGCATTAAGGTGAAAAACCACCTGGCAGTGACCGGCCCCCCAGCCCCCCCGTTTATTTACCTGAGCCCTGGAAATTCATCTGGCGGGGACGCACTCTTCCTCTGCCTGGGTTCTCGGCTCTGGATTGGATAGATTGATAGCAGCGCAGCCATTCGCTCCTGCTGCTGTCAATCAAATCCAATGACGCGGGCACCGGGGGGCGGGGCCGAGTCATACTTTCGGCGGCTATGGACACTGAATGATGGGCTCGGGAGCACGCCCGCAATGTAACCCCCCGGGAGAGCGCTTCTCCTAAGGGGTTATCTGACAGGGGGAGGAGCGGCCGAGGGACCACAGAAGCTGGTGTTCAGGGCCACTCTGTGCAAAACGAGCTGCACAGTGGAGGTAAGTATGACATGTTTGTTATTTTTTTTTTTTTTAAATAAACAAAGCTTTACAATTACTTTAAGCACTCATAAAGTCACCAGCTCTGTGATGGTTGCAGGCAACACTGTCCCTCTTTTGTTAAAGTGTAATGTGGATTTGGCCAGCAGTCTCTCACCAACTTCTTGTGTTAGCAAGAGGTCCTCCTCGCTACACTGGGTGTAACACAGCCGATCTGTGTCTGCAGCGTCCTTCCCGCTTCATCAGGCAGCATCCTTGGCGCTCTCCGATGTCCCAGAATGCATACCGCCTAACTTTTTGAGTCTGGAATGAGGGACACTCATTAGCAAACATATGTAACAGTAGCAGCTGGTGCTCACTATTTTTGGGGGGGTGGCACAACCAACACTACCCCCCATGGAAGACACAGGTGGTGGCGATCACCCCCCATTATGGAGCAGCCGCCACTGGTATGTAGGCACAGGACACACCCCCTTAAAGGAAAATTATACAAAAAATGTATTAGTTAAACCCACAAGTGCTTTTTTTACCACTACTATTCCTTTATATTGGCTTTTGAAATTTACAAATGCAGCAATTTAGAATTTGGATGATGAAAGATTTAGCACTGGGAAACATTTTTTTTTTAAGATAAATAGTGCATTTTATATACAACTATATACAGTAGATCAGACCAAAATGAGGATAAAAGAGGGACAGAGGGACAGTTGGGAATTATGCAGAATGTCTGTCATTGTGCCTCTGTCCCTTTCAGGTGCAGGGGTGAGTGGTCTGCTAGCAGCCTGATGTGCACTCAGTCCTCTCAGAACAGCTCCACACTTCTCCCTAGGCCTGGAAAACAGCAGGAAACCACCTGTTATCTTTGCTTTAGGGCCCTGTTGGATATGCAGTTTACTCCTTCCAGCTCACCAAGACAGCTCAATCTGTCAGAACTACACCTCCCACAATCCTTGCAGTCCACATCCTGTGTACTTTCTTATTAATTAGAGGGCAGACTCAACACTGGCTGTACACAGCTCTACAATAAGAATCTACTCCTGTAGCTGTGCCTGTGTAAAAGTCCCCTCTGCTCCCAGACACAGTGTTGCAGCCTGGACTACACAAGAGTTAAAGAGAATCAGTCACTTTGCCAATTCTGGGCAAAATGAAAGGCTCCCTTGCCAGGCAACCTCCACCCACTGATACTTACCTTTCCCACATTCCCTTCCACTCAGAACACCTTTCAAAGCCCTGAGTTAAATTTTTGGGTGAGCTCCATGTTGGAACTTCTCACTTTCTTCTCTTTTCCCCACATAAAATTTGGGGAAAATTGGCCATGGAGATAGGCCTAAGAGGCCAGCACACTGAATCCTAAGAGGAAGGATAAAAGATCACGAGCTCCATATACCCAGAAACACTGACGATTTCTAACAGAATGGAGAGAAGGTGATTATGAGAGGTGGGCTGTCAAGTGAACCTGTCATGTTGCCCTTGATGGGCAAAGTAACAGATTTTGATTAATCTGTTAACTGGTGATATTAAGTGAATGCATCATCCTCTCTTTGTAATCAATAGTCTGCATTTCACTGGGCATTTTTCTTGAGGAAATCCCTGCAAGCCACAATTATACTATACATTCATCCACAGTATGAGTAAGTAATACTCTGCTAGTTAGTGACATTTCCTTTAAATTAATATTTCAATCTTTGAATGACAAGCTATAACAATTACAATCCATCAAATAAAATGCCTGAAGAAACTTTTTTCAAGCTGGACCCACATTTTACAGACAAATGAAACCTATAGTAATTATAATGTTCTAAACATATAAAATATAATTTCAGCAGCAAGCAGTTTATCATTCATAAAGAAATCAGAGCTTCAGGTCCCTTGAGTCTGAAGGTCATATGGTTTTTCCAGAGAGAGCTTAAGGAACCGATTCTAAGGTAAATCTGATGATTGGCTTTTTCCAGCATGACATTGATAACATGACCTGCTGCCATAGTGGTCCTGGATTTTCAGCTACAATTGTACTTTTTGTATATATATATATATATATATATATATATATATATATATATATGTAAAATATTTTGAACAAAATAAGGCAATCTTGAAATCGATGGCAACAACACTTGGGACAGGGCAATAAAAAGCTGGCAAAGTAAGTGACACTAACAAGGAAGAGCCGGAAGAATATTTTGCAACTAATTAGGTTAATTGGCAACAGGTCAGTAACATGATTGGGTATAAAAGGGCATCTTAGAGAGTCAGGGTGTATCAGAAGTAAAGATGGGAAAAGATTTGCCAATATGTAAAAAGCTGTGTCTTCAAATTGTCAAACAATTTCAGTATAATGTTTCTTAATGTTTAATTGGAAAAGACTTTAAATATATCATCATCTACAATACCTAATATATCAAAAGATTCGGAGAATCTGGATAAATTTATGTGCACAAGGGACAAGGCCAAAGCGCAATATTGGATGCCCGTGATCTTCAGGCCCTCAGGCAGCACTGCAATAATAACAGATGTGATTCTGTGATGGACATCACTGCATCTGCTCAGGAATACTTCAAAAGATCACTGTTCGCCATGCCATCCAAAAATGCAAGTTAAAACAAAGAAGCCATATCTGAACATGATCCAAAAACAAAACCGTCTTCTGTGGGTCAAAGCTCATTTAAAATGGTCTGTTGCAAAATGGAAAACTGTTCTGTGGTCAGGGCGAATCGAAATTTGACATTCCTTTAGGGAACCATGGGCGTTGCATCCCCTGGAATAGGAGGAGAGGGACCTTCCAGCTTGTTATCAGCGTTCAGTTCAAAAGCCTCCATCTCTGATGGTATGGGGTGCATTAGTGCATATGGAATGGGCAGCTTGCATATCTGTAAAGGCGCCATCATTGCAGAAAGATATATCCAGGTTTTAGAGCAGAATATGCTTACATCCAGTTAATGTCTTTTTCAGGGAAGGCCTTGCATATTTCAGCAGGGTAATGCTATATACCGCATACTGCACCTATGACAACAGCATTGCTTCATAGTAGAAGAATCTGGGGGCTTAACTGGCCTGTCTGTAGTCCAGACCTTTCACCAATTGAAAATTCTTGGCGCATCCTAAAATGAAAAAAAAAAAATGAAAAAGATGACCCAGGACTATTGAGCAGTTCGAATTCTGTATCAGGCAAGAATTGGACAACATTCCTCTCCAAAAACTCCAGCAACTGGTATACTCACTTCCCAGATATTTACAGAGTATTGCTAAAAGTAGCGGGGATGCTGTACCATGGTAAATATGGCCCTGTCCCAACTATGTAAGATGTGTTGCTTTTGATAATTAAAAAAAAAACATTTTTTCTTCTCTCGTGTCCATTTAAACATTTGTAATGTTTTCTATTGTGAATAAAATATGGCTTTATGAGATTTGCAAATCATTGCATTCTGTTTTTATGTAGAGTTTACACAACGTCCCATCTTTTTTTGGAACCGGGGTTGTATTTGCTTTGGTCAGATTAATTAAAAGGTAAATTATGATTGGCTGAGCTTTGCAAATTACCTTTTGCACTTCCTTACTGGGTAATCCCGCAGAAGTAGAAGAGAACATGTGCTAGTTGTCAAGTTACAGACTTGTACTATAACCTCTAAACACCTTCAGATACAACCAGCTCGGCTTCTTAATAAATCAGCTTTCAGTAAAGGGAAGCAGCTCATTAAGCTGGCAAAATGACATGTATTATGTATATATATGCAATATTTCATCCAGATTTACAAGACTCCAGCCAGAACCTATCTATATCCTGGGGACTTAGTTCAATACATTGGCTAGTAGAGAGTGTTGTAATAACTCAGGAAACTGATAAATGTCAGGTGGCAATATGGCACTTATAAATCCTATGAAACGTTCTCGAAGATTTGAATTTTCATTTCCCCATTAGTTTCCCATTTAACTGTCCCCTGTTATTTTAGAGCCTTTTGAATTTTCATTTCATGAAACGCAGCACCATCCTTTGTTCTAAGCCACCAGCTATGAACACATTTAATAAGTATTATGACTAAACGACGAGGCTGGGGTGTCAAAATGGCAGATTTAAAAGGGTAGTATATTTAGTAAATTTTCAGGGAGTGCATATTCTGAGTTATTGTAACATTTACCTGGAAATATAAATGTGATCTTTACAATTTCAGAAGCTTTTCTATATTTTTCAATAGTCTTTTTATAAATCTGATGTAAGACTTTTAAGTTTTTCAAAAATTTGTTCAAAAAAAGCACATTTTACAAAACCGGGGACAGGGGGGGGGGGGGGTGTGTGTGCTGGTATAAATACATTAATGTCCCAAGGTACATGAGATACGGTGATCCACACGTGATTAACATTTATTATAATGTGGAGGCACATTCTTTAACAGAGGTGGGTCAGTAATTAGCTAAGGGCTTTCTATCCATTTTTATTCATGAAGCAATAAGCTTAATAAGTCTCTTCCCACATGTAGGTATGTTCAACATAACCAAACTTAAACTTAAAGTAGAAGACTAGGCTAGAGCTAACTATGCCCTGTAAAAGAAAGATGCATATATACATATACTTACCTATTCTTAGAGTGCTCCAGTCCCCAGCAGCCGACTTCAGAGGAGAGAGTGCCAAAAATGGATGGAATGCCTGGGTGGTTTTGTCTCCCATAGGCTTACTATAGGGGCATCTGTTGTTAGCTCTTCTCCCCTGAAGCAGGCCGCTTGGTCCCGATTACATGACTGAACTGGACCACCCTGACAATAAGTAAGTATAAGCATCTTCCTTCTACAGGGTAGTTAGTATAGGAGTTAGAAGGTGGGTGGGAGTAGTTTTAAGCTTAGTTGGTTCTAGCCCGGACTTCTACTTTAAGCTGGCCATAGATTAGTCAGTTTTTATTTTTTGATCTGCCAGCCAGCTGTTGGGTATCACAGACCTACCTACACTTGCGCACACTGCCACCACTTACTACAGGACCTCCCTGTTTTAAAGGCCAGCCAGGTGAAAATCTGACATGGGATGAAGGTCAGGGAGTCCTTCACTTTCCTTGTCTAGACTCCCAAGCCCAAAATAAAAAGAATCCAAAATTCTCCTAGTCTTTTCTAATGAACAAACCACCAGAAGCCTGGCAGCAGATTCCTCATCCTGGGACAACTCTTGGACCATCTTGAGCTGTTTGGAGCAAAATATATATGTAAAACAATTAAAAGGCTACAATTTCTCTTTACATATTCATTTTTCATTTGTCATCCAGGAAAGTGCTGAATCTGGTTGGTAGGTGTGGAACAATACTAGTGGCTTCAAACAGCCAAGACAAATACATTAGCCCTTTAAACTTCAACATTGTTCAGATTAATAAGAGTAAGCTAGAAATAATTGAAATACAATGTGGAAATTAATATATGATTTTACATTTTGACCATACATACAATTTAATTAAAAAGAGTGAAGTGGTGTTACACATTACAGTGGATGGTACTGAAGTAAGGGCTCCCAAAATGTGTAAAGCTGCTTTTACACTGGGGCGTCGGCGGTAAAGCGCCGGGGGGGCGGGGGTTAAAAGCGCCCCGCTAGCGTCCGAAAAAGGGTTAAAACGGCAGTTAGGCAGCGCTGCCCATTCATTTCCGTGGGTAGGGGTGCTTTAGGAGCGGTATATAAACCGGTCCTTCACCACTCCAAAGATGCTGCTTGCAGGAGTTTTTTTAATGTCCTGCTGGCGCATCGCCTCAGTGTGAAAGCACTCGGGCTTTCACACTGAGACTGCAGGGGAGCCATTTTTGGGGCGCTTTTCAGTCGCTATTTTTACCCCACAAGCTCCTGAAAAACGCCCCAGTGTGAAAGGGGTCTACAGCAAATGCCTTCCAAGTGATCCACTCTGGGCACTATGAGGGTCATGTATTAGTCAATGTGGGATAGTCACTCTCCAGACAGTTGTTATCCAGTGTATTAAACAGTCTGGCGGATTTGTCATTTCCTAAATAAGAGTGCTTCACTCAGGGGCGGCCCGTCCATTAAGGCCGCGCGGGCTCTATCACGCCACTATCACGCCACCCCCATAGGTAGAATGGATAAATTCATGCATTGCATAAATCTATCCATGGCCACCTTGACCACCTCCTATTCAGGCTTCCGGCCCCTTTTCGCACGCCGGGTGCCTGAATTACAGTGGCGGGGGGGTGTTTTGTGAAGCACCTGATTGGAGCCATAGGCTCTTATAGGCCTCAAGAAAGGTGGACTCGTGGCACAGAGAATTGCGCCAAGAGCCCAACCAGGTTTGTTAGAAAAGCAAATTAATATTTGCTTTTCTAACACTGAACCGCCTCTCTGCCAATCAGGAGACACGGGTCTAATACCCGTCACCTGATTGGCTGAAGGCACAGGCGATCATATTGGATGCCTAGCAGAAGGGAAGAAGAGATGCACAGGAATAATGGAGGAAACAGGAGCCGTCGCCTGACCCGCGGCCTGTACCAAAGCTCGCCACCATCACTGCTGCCTGACCCTCTACCAAGATGGTGTAAGTGCCGGTCAGACAGCGGGCACGGGGGGGTCCACAGTGAGGCTGCATTTGATGGGGCACAGTGGCTGCAATTGATGGGCACAGTGGCTGCATTTGATGGGCACAGTGGCTGCATTTGATGGGCACAGTGGCTGCGATTGATGGCACAGTGGCTGTGATTGATGTCACAGTGGTTGCATTTGATGGGCACAGTGGCTGCAATTGATGGCACAGTGGCTGCAATTGATGGTGGCACAGTGGCTGAATTTGATGGGCACAGTGAGGCTGCAATTGATGTTTTTTGCAGAATTTTTAAGTTTGCGCCCCCAAAAAATTTTGAGCACCAGCCGCCACTTGCTTCACTTATTCGCATCTCTAGAAAGCTGTAGCATTTGTACCCCTTGTACGTTACACAGATTGTTGTGCTTCTGATACAAGACATTCTGCCTCAGTCAGTTTACACATTGATAAAGTTTGTGCCTGTGAGCCATTTCCTTACCAAATGTGCACAAGTTATGGTCCTCAATGTAGGTAGCAAGCATGTGCAAAGTTTTCTTGGCTGCCTATCCATAGACATGTGCTATGCAAACTTGAAATATAAAGTTCTCCTTAACATCCCCTTCAAAGTCTACGTTTAAAAAAAATATTAATAAAAAAAAAAACAACATTAATAGAGGCCATACTACAGCGTCTTTGAATGAAGCATGATCTATGAATGGAGGGGGGCTTTCAGTCATCCACCTTTCATTCCTAGAAGTAGTAGTACGGCTTCTATGAATGGAGGCGGTGGGCAGGAAATACGGACATAGTCGGGCACTCTTGATGAGTGCCTGTCACAGCTCCTTTAGTTCTATTAACCCCTGCCGCGTTGGCCGAAAATATAGCAGGAGGGCAAGGCAGAAAGAAGATTTCACCTAAACGAGACAGCAGCACATGAGACGTGTCACCCTTATGGCAAGTAATGAAACTAGTCCTTTTTTTTTAGTTTTATTTTTTTTAACTTAATGTAAGTTTAAATCAGTGGTTCTCAACCTTACTAATGCTGTGACCCCTGGATAAAATTTCACAAGTTGTGGGGACCCCTAACAGTAAAATTATTTTCCTAGCGTGGGTGTTTCAGCACCCAAGGCAAGACAAGTAATTTGTGCCCCTAACCCATGTATATTTAGTGCTCCCCAATTCCCTTCCACTCATACAGTATTAAAACTCCTTATGGTACATTTTAGGATCTACCACTCTTTCTCTTTGTTCTCCTTTCTTTACCCTTTATCTCTCACTATCCTAATTTCTTTTTTTTTTCCCCCGTCTCTCTCTCTCTAGCCGTCTTTCTTGTTCTTTCTCTTATTCTTTTCCGCTCCCTTCCATGCATTCTCTATTTTTATTTCTTCTCTTACTCCTTGGTGGGGAGAGTTGAGATGAGTGGCAGTGCTGGTGGGGAGTTGGGATGAGTGGCAGTGCTGGTGGGGAGTTGGGATGAGTGGCAGTGCTGGTGGGGAGTTGGGATGAGTGGCAGTGCTGGTGGGGAGTTGGGATGAGTGGCAGTGTTGGTGGGGAGTTGGGATGAGTGGCAGTGCTGGTGGGGAGTTGGGATGAGTGGCAGTGCTGGTGGGGAGTTGGGATGAGTGGCAGTGCTCGGGGGAGTTCTGATCATCCAACTTAGGTGCTCTTGATCAAGGTCATCTGCTGATCTGAGAACTATAGTGGGGACTTTTAATAGCAACTATAATCACAGGTAGTGTTACTCACTGTGTCTCCGACTTTGTGGTGACTCGCAGCAGTGACACCTATGCCGAAATCAGGAGATAGGGTCTCCTCCAGCCCCTCCCACTTCACATTCTTCACCAGTCAGCTGACTTCTAGTCTCTGACCCCCAGCCCTGCCGTGAACTGAATGGGTGGCTGGTAGGGATGAGCTTCGTGTTCGAGTCGAACCCATGTTCGACTCGAACATCGGCTGTTCGCCCGTTCGCCGAATTGCGAACGATATGGGTCGTTCGCGCCAAATTCGTGTGGCGCGTCACGGCCCATAATTCACTGCGGCATCGCAGTGCATTGCTTGCTGATGATTGGCCAAGCATGCACTATGACCCGCATGCTTGGCCAATCACAGCGCCGCCTGAACAGAGAGCCGTAATTGGCCAAAGCCAAGGAGGCTTTGGCCAATTATGGCTCAGGGGATTTAGTACACGCCCCACACTATATAAGGCCGTCTGCACGGCGGCCCTGTGTAGTGTGTGTTCCAGCGTTCATAGATAGAGAGAGAGAGACAGACAGTGTCATTTGATTTGAGTTAGATAGATTAGGCAGAACAGTCAGTCAGTTAGCTGCACTTACAGTGTATTGTATATATATGCATCCCAGGTGTTGCATATATATATATATACACTGTATTCAGTTTAGCTAGATCCGTTCCTGTTATCTTCTAGACTATTTACATTTAGTGCAGTGCGTCCTGCTCACAGTGTTCAGCTAGATCCGTTCCTGTTATCTTCTAGACTATTTATATTTAGTGCAGTGCGTCCTGCTCACAGTGTTCAGCTAGATCCGTTCCTGTTAAATTCTAGACTATTTACATTTAGTGCAGTGCGTCCTGCTCACAGTGTTCAGCTAGATCCGTTCCTGTTATCTTCTAGACTATTTAAATTTAGCGCAGTGCGTCCTGCTCACAGTGTTCAGCTAGATCCGTTCCTGTTATCTTCTAGACTATTTACATTTAGTGCAGTGCGTCCTGCTCACAGTGTTCAGCTAGATCCGTTCCTGTTATCTTCCTACTGACAGGCAGGCTTGTCTGGTTACAGTATATAAAGCTACCTGAAGAAAATTACTGGTGTTCTATTTGATCCTATTGGTACCACGGTCAGGCAGCTAGACTATTTACATTTAGTACAGTGCGTCCTGCTCACAGTGTTCAGCTAGATCCGTTCCTGTTATCTTCCTACTGACAGGCAGGCTTGTCTGGTTACAGTATATAAAGCTACCTGAAGAAAATTACTGGTGTTCTATTTGATCCTATTAGTACCACGGTCAGGCAGCTAGACTATTTACATTTAGTACAGTGCGTCCTGCTCACAGTGTTCAGCTAGATCCATTCCTGTTATCTTCCTACTGACAGGCAGGCTTATCTGGTTACAGTATATAAAGCTACCTGAAGAAAATTACTGGTGTTCTATTTGATCCTATTAGTACCACGGTCAGGCAGCTAGACTATTTACATTTAGTACAGTGCGTCCTGCTCACAGTGTTCAGCTAGATCCGTTTCTGTTATCTTCCTACTGACAGGCAGGCTTGTCTGGTTACAGTATATAAAGCTACCTGAAGAAAATTACTGGTGTTCTTTTGATCCTATTAGTACCACGGTCAGGCAGCTAGACTATTTACATTTAGTACAGTGCGTCCTGCTCACAGTGTTCAGCTAGATCCGTTTCTGTTATCTTCCTACTGACAGGCAGGCTTGTCTGGTTACAGTATATAAAGCTACCTGAAGAAAATTACTGGTGTTCTTTTGATCCTATTAGTACCACGGTCAGGCAGCTAGACTATTTACAGTTAGTGCAGTGCGTCCTGCTCACAGTGTTCAGCTAAACCTACAAGTTAGTGGGGTGCGTCCACCTCACAGTGTTCAGCTAAAGCTACCTGTAGAAGGTTGGTGGTGTTCTCATACTACAGGCAAGCAGTTGATTTTGCTAGCTGCAGTATCAGTACATATATATATATATATATATATAGATATATATATCCCAGCCTAGTGCAGCTACAGGCCATTAGTATGTCTGGAAGGCCAAGAAGGAGAGGCAGACAGTCACAAGCCAATAAGAGAGGGCAAGCAGGCTCTGTGTCTAGTGCTGGTCGTGGAGACGGTGCATCCTCATCAGCACGTGGCCATGGGACACGCTTGGCCTTTTTTTCGGCAGCTGGCCGTGTTGAGCCGCAACATGCGGAAGACTTGGTCGAGTGGATGACCAAGCCGTCCTCATCCTCCTCATCCTCTCTCACCCATGCCCAGGGTGCTTTGTCTGGCAAAGCAGCGGCCTCTTCCCTCAGCTCAATGTCATCAGTGACTCCTTCCCTAGCTCCACCATGTCCTCCTGAGGAGTCCCTCGAACTGTTTGACCACAGTGTTGGGTACATGCTCCAGGAGGATGCCCAGCGTTTGGAAGGCTCTGATGATGATACTGAGCTCGATGAAGGCAGTAACATGAGCACGGACAGAGGGGGTGCCCAAGAAGGACAGCAATCTGGCAGTCATGCTCCCCCTGCTGCAGCATACTGCCAGGTTTGCTCCAGTGATGAGGAGGGAGGGGATGATGAGGTCACTGACTCAACGTGGGTGCCTGATAGGAGAGAGGAGGAGGAGGAGGAGGAGGAGGCGGCACATCACCAACGAGGCAGGATGCCCTCCAGGGGCCAGCCTAAGGGCAGCACATTGACTGCATCACATGTGCAGGGCGCTGCAGTCTCTGCGCGTTATTCAAAAAGTTCTTTGGTGTGGGCCTTTTTTGAGACGAGTGCATCAGATCGCACCGCTGCTGTTTGCAACATATGTCTCAAGCGTATCTCACGTGGCCAAAACATCTCCCGCTTGGGTACCACATGCTTGACCAGACATATGTTGACCTGCCATGCAGTTCGTTGGCAAGCGCATCTAAAAGACCCACACCAAAGAACAAAGAGGACCTCTCCTTGCTCCTCATCAGCTGAGATTTCCAACCCCACTAGACCTTCAGTCCTCTCTGAGACCTGCACTGAGAGGAATGAAGGTGTAGAATTAGGTGTGTCACAGACAAGTACTTGTGGGCAATCTGCTTTTGGTACACCGACGTCAGATTGTACCAGGCAAATTTCTCTGCCCCAGCTGCTGCACCGCCGAAAGAAGTTTGCTCCCAGCCATCCACATGCCCAGCGGTTGAATGCTAGCTTGGCAAAATTGCTGGCACTTCAACTGCTGCCTTTTCAGTTGGTAGACTCTGCCACCTTCCGTGAGTTTGTGGAATGTGCGGTTCCTCAGTGGCAGGTACCCAAACGCCACTTTTTCTCACGGAAGGCGATTCCGGCTCTCTACCGGCATGTGGAAGGCAATATCCATGCCTCGCTGGACAGGGCGGTCAGCGGTAAGGTGCATATTACCGCTGACTCATGGTCCAGCAGGCATGGACAGGGACGTTACCTAAGTTTCACGGCGCATTGGGTGACTCTGCTGGCAGCTGGGAAGGATGCAGGACAAGGTGCAGTAGTGTTGGAGGTTGTTCCGCCACCACGCCTCCAAAATGCTAATGATTGTGACACACCTCTCTCCTCCACCCCCTCCTCTTCTTCTTACTCCATGGCCTCTTCCTCGGAACCAGCGGTGCTCCGTAGTCGTTCAAGGGGCTACGCAAGTACGCAGGCCAAAAGATGCCATGCGGTGCTTGAGCTGGTGTGCTTGGGGGACAGGAGCCACACTGGGGCAGAGGTTCTGTCAGCTCTGCAGGGGCAGGTTCAGAGGTGGTTGACGCCACGCCAACTTAAGGCAGGAATGGTGGTTTGCGACAATGGCACCAACCTCCTCTCTGCCCTCCGACAGGGACAAATGACCCATGTGCCCTGTTTGGCTCACGTCCTTAACTTGGTGGTGCAGCGGTTCTTGGGCAGGTACCCGGGCTTACAGGATGTCCTGAGGCAGGCCAGGAAAGTCTGTGTGCATTTCCGCCGGTCATATAATGCCAGTGCTCGGCTGACGGACCTCCAAAAGGAGTTTAACCTGCCTAAGAACCGCCTAATCTGTGACATGCCCACCAGGTGGAACTCAACGTTGGCCATGCTGCAGCGGCTGCACACGCAGCAGAGGGCCATCAATGAGTACCTGTGCGACTATGGCACCAGGACAGGGTCAGGGGAGCTTGGTTTTTTTTCCCCACGCCAGTGGGCCATGATCAGGGATGCATGCACTGTCCTGTCACCATTCGAGGAGGCCACGAGGATGGTGAGCAGTGACAGTGCATGCATCAGTGACACTGTCCCCCTTGTCCATCTGTTGGAGCACACGCTGCGTGGAATAATGGACAGGGCACTTGAGGCAGAACAGAGGCAGGAAGAGGAGGACTTCCTTAGCTCTCAAGGTCCCCTTTATCCAGACAGTGTTCCTGCGTGCCCGCCGATCACACAGGAAGAGGACGAGGAGGAGGAGGAGGAGGAGGAAGATTGTGTCAGTATGGAGGTGGAGCCTGGCACTCAGCATCAGCAGCAGTCTTTAAGGGATCAGTCCCAAGAAACACATGGACTTGTACGTGGCTGGGAGGAGGTGGCTGCGGACGTTGTCGTCCTTAGTGACCCAGAGGACTCCGGACCGAATGCCTCAGCAAACCTACGCTGCATGGCCTCCCTGATCCTGCAAAGCCTGCGTAAGGATCCTCGTATTCGTGGTATCAAGGAGAAGGACCAATACTGGTTGGCAACCCTCCTTGATCCACGATACAAGGGTAAGGTTGCGGACCTTATCTTGCCATCGCAGAGGGAGCAGAGGATGAAACATCTTCGGGAGGCCTTGCAGAAAGGTCTGTGCAACGCGTTCCCAGAGACTGGGAGGTTACAAACTCCTGTTTCTGGACAACGTGTTGCTGAGGCTTCAGTCAGTCAAAGAAGGAGCGGTGGAGAAGGTGGCCGTCTGACCGATGCGTTCAGACAATTTTTTGGTCCGCAGCCCCAAGGTATGATCGGTTCCAGCAACCATCGCCAGCGTCTGTTTTACATGGTGCAGGAATACCTAGGGGCAAGATCAGACTTGGACACCTTTCCCACCGAAAATCCTCTGGGTTACTGGGTCTTGAGATGGATCACTGGCCAGAGCTTGCACAGTATGCAATTGAGCTACTGGCCTGTCCTGCATCCAGCGTTCTTTCGGAACGCACATTCAGTGCTGCTGGAGGCGTGGTAACCGATCACAGGGTGCGTCTGTCCACCGACTCGGTCGATCGGCTGACCTTCATAAAAATGAATCAGTCTTGGATCACCACCAGCTACCAAGCACCTGATGCTGATGTAACCGAATAATTTTTTTTGAAATCTCAGATCCCTTCAAAGACTGCCTATGCTGATGCTGAGTGACTATCCCTGAGTAATTATCCTCTTCCTCCTCAATCATCACGCTGATAGCTTGTAAGAACATTTTTGGTTCTGGGCGCCACCACCAGTGCCTAAGGCACAATTTTTCAGCCCCTGTTTAACAGGGGCGTGTAATTACAATTTTTGATGCAATACTTTGCAGCAGGGCTCGTTCCTGCATTCCAACTAGAGTGTCTGTGAGGGGTTGCAGTGTTGTGGCACCAGCACCAGTGCCTAAGGCCCAATTTTTCTGCCCCTGTCTAACAGGGGCGTGTAATTACAATTTTTGATGCAATACTTTGCAGCAGGGCTCGTTCCTGCGTTCCAACTAGAGTGTCTGTGAGGGGTTGCAGTGTTGTGGCACCAGCACCAGTGCCTAAGGCCCAATTTTTCTGCCCCTGTCTAACAGGGGCGTGTAATTACAATTTTTGATGCAATACTTTGCAGCAAGGCTCGTTCCTGCGTTCCAACTACAGTGTCTGTGAGGGGTTGCAGTGTTGTGGCACCAGCACCAGTGCGTAAGGCCTAATTTTTCAGCTCCTGTTCAACAGGGGCATGTAATTACAATTCTTGATCTAATATTTCACAGCAGGGCCCTGTGAGGGCTTACAGTGTTGTGGCCACAGCAACACCTAAGGCCCAAATTTCTGCTGAGTATATAGGGCAGGACCCTACTTTCAAACATCTAACTTACAAACGACTCCTACTTGCAAACGGAAGGAGACAACAGGAAGTGAGATGAAATCTACCCCTAGGAAGGGAAATTCTCTCCTGAAAGAGTTAATATGGGAAAACAATTTCTCCTTTCCACTGATGCTTTCCAATCCTTGTTCCACAAAAAAACCCAAATTTTCAAAAAACATTTTTCATTGGGACAAAAAGTGAGGTGAAATCTTCTGAAGAGGAGGAAAGACAGCAAAACAAATGTCACAGGGGTGATAACCCTTCCCTATGTTTTCCAAAAAGCTTAAAAAAGATTTTTTGGCTGGAGCTAAACACGTTAAAAATGTACCCGTTCAAAATTACATACGGATTCTACTTAACAAGAAACCTACAGTCCCTGTCTTGTTTGCACCGCCTGTATACTGCTGTTCAGAGTATATAGGGCCTTTCCTTATTTTAATTTGGGTGCGGGGTTCCCCTTAATATCCATACAAGACCCAAAGGGCCTGGTAATGGACTGGGGGGTACCCATGCCGTTTGTCTCACTGATTTTCATCCATATTGCCATGACCCGACATGACATTAAACCCGCAAGCAGTTTTAAATGAGATTTTTTCCTTTAAAAATGACATTTGGTGCAGGGACTGTTCTAAACACGGGAAACACGCGTCACTTTACAGGCATACTATAGACACCCCCCAGGTACGATATTTAAAGGAATATTTCACTTTTTTTTTTTACTTTAAGCATCATTAAAATCACTGCTCCCGAAAAAACGGCCGTTTTTAAAAGTTTTTTTTGCATTGATACATGTCCCCTGGGGTAGGACCCGGGTCCCCAAACCCTTTTTAGGACAATACCATGCAAATTAGCCTTTAAAATGAGCACTTTTGATTTCGAACGTTCGAGTCCCATAGACGTCAATGGGGTTCTAACGTTCGTGCGAACTTTCGGTCCGTTCGCAGGTTCTGGTGCGAACCGAACCGGGGGGTGTTCGGCTCATCCCTAGTGGCTGGGTGGGCGACCACGGGCTCCAAGAACAGCCCAGCTGGGCGGCCGCGGAAAGTCTGGGAGAGCAGTGGGGGCTTCAGGAACAGCCCAGGATTCGGTGACCCCTGGCAAATCATCATTCGACCCCCATGTTGAGAACCACTGGTATAAATGAACAGGTTAAGAAAAACGTATATATTTCAGTTGTGAGTGGGTGATGAAGAGGCATCTTGTCCATCTTGAGGACTTAGGTAATCAGGTCTCTGAAAATCAGTTATAGGGCCAGTAATCCACCATGGTCCTTATTCAGTACAGAGGTCTCACTGTGGTTGTGTTTGAAAATCAAGCTCGCTCACATTTATTAATTATTAACAGAAATAAGACATACAAAGAACACCAAATTAAATAAACTAAACTATATCTAGAAAAACCGTGCAAGCATTTTGCCCCCAAGCAGTTCAGTGAGGAAATAAGTTGTTTTGTGATGAAATTAGTCGAAATTATGCTTATACTTACATAGACAAGTGGAGCACAGTGTACAGAATATGAATAAATTTCATGCCCTAGCAAAGTTTCACTGGTGGCAGGTACCTCAGTTCATCAATTACGTTGGCATCATCAAGGACCCACCTGCCTGACGAGTTGCATTTAAGTTGAACTGTAACACACCTCCATCTATCTAAGCATCAGGGTAGGAGGGGGTTGCCATAATGAAGGACTTTAGCCATCCTGAGCAATAGGAGTATACACAGTTCCCTTTGGTGTGTGATGTCATCCAGGGGGCAGACCACTTCCAGTCACCTCCAGACAGCAGAATCCTAAAACTCTATAAGATATACAGTCGTTCCCAATCTAGCATTCCCAACTCAGTTAAAAAAATAATTATGAATTACCTTTTCGCTTTAGAATATTAGTAGCACTTATCCCAGTGTTTCTCATCCGGGGTGCCATGGCACCCTGGTGTGGTGTCTGAAGATGTTAGGAGTGCCGGATTGCATCTGCTAATTTTGCACACTATCGTGCATTTCCATAGTGCAGACGAGCCATCCACCAAATCCATGGAAACACATGATGCTAATTCAGGGTGGGTGGCATTCAGGGCAGCCCCAGCATTCAGAAGGGGGTTAAAGTCTGTCTCCTTTTAGACCCACTCTGCCTTTTGCCAACTGCCATGCTACCACAGAAAAGCTGTGGTGAAGATCGGAAAGGTAGGATTCTTTGTGAAAAGGTGGGTGGACTGAAGACTCAGATGTCCAAGGAAGGGGGTGGTGAGAACTTTAATGTGAAAGGGAGTTGGGAGGACTGATGACTGTGATGTGAAAGGATGGGGGGCTTGTGGACTCTGCTGAGAATGGGGGGAACTGAGGACTCTAATGTGAAAAGTAGGGTTACTGAGAACTCTGATGTGAAAGGGAGGGATTGGGATGGATGGAGGATTCTAATAACAAGGAGGGGGGAGGGGGTAATTGAGGAATCTGATGTGAAAGGGGAGAACTGAGGACACTGATCTGAAGGAGGGGATTGAGGACTCAGGGGGTGAAAGGGGGGATCCTGATGTGACAGGGGACCCAATTTTAGACTGCGGTGCCTGGAGATTTTGCATACTTTCAAGGAGTGCCTTAACTGAAAAAAGGTTGAGAAACACTGGCCTAGCCAAACTCTTTACTATCTCGGAAAACATTTGCTAAACAAAATAAAAGCTTTTTTTTTCTCTGGATAAATTGGTGTACGGTGAAACTTTTGACAGTTTTGGCATTAGAAAAAGGTACATGTTTGCAGTTATACTTGTGTCTTTTCCATCTCTCCTAACACCAGCAACATGATGGTGTCTATAACAAATAACATGTAATGTGTTCTACTATGCATGTATCAGGGGAAAGATGAAAAATATTAATGTGTGAGTGCTTCTAATCACTTGTTGGGTTCTCAAAATTTCTGTTTTCTTCTTCAAAGTTTAAAACATTTGATGAAGGGCTCTATGCAGCTTGTATCAATGAGGTCAATTAGATGCTTTCAGGAGACGTTTCTTATTAAATTGATTTTACAAATTCTTGTTTTCTCTTTAAGAGAATAATCTACAAAGTACAAAGAAATTAGATCTCATGAAAGCCCGTCTTGTCACCTGTTAGTGGCCATCTTTACATTTTCTGTTGACGATGACGGTATGGATTAATAGGGGGTAGAGCAGTGACTTCTTTTTGGTGCAGTAACAGTAAGCAGCGATCCGACATCTATGCATTTCGCTATAATAGCATCATCAGGATGAAATGCATAGATGTCGGATCGCTGCTGATACATCCGTGGACCACAGGTGACATCACATCTGTTTGCCAGTGGAACGCACACACCGCGGCTTGGTAAGAGAGAAGGTGGGGCTGGTTGAACTACATGGCGGTTCGTATGGATTAACTACACAGATATGCTGATGGAGCTGGTGCCGGTGTCTTGCCGAGAAAGTTCCCTCGGCGGATAAGTTCCTCCCCTGTACTGCGCAGGCGCAGCGCCTGCGCAGTACCAACTGCTGTCACCCGGCGGAGATAGCCGAAGCTCAAAATCCACAATCGGCTGTACACGGCGCCTGCGCTCTGGGTCCAGATTCCTTCCCCACCATCCAAGTGGACCTGGAGGGGGAATCTAAAAGTGCCGAGCGCAGCGAGGCCGTGCCCGAAGCGTGGCGAGCGAAGCGAGCCCGCGAGGGGCCCTCTTACAGCCGCCGTGTACAGCTGATTTTCAGCTGTTCCGCTTCGGCTATTTCCGCTGGATCGTACTGCGCATGCGCAGTACACTGAGGAACTTATCCGCCGAGCGGAACTTATTCGGCAGAACACCGGTCTGGGCAATATGATGTGAAAGCTCATGAATTGTGGGAAGAGTTTTTAACGGGGGTTTTTCAAAAAATCTGTGTTGCACGATTACCTTGTCATTTCCTTTTTGGGTGATTGGTGTACATCCATCGAGGGGAGAACATACCTGTTGGATAAAGAAATGCTGATTTGGAGTTCCATGTTGGTTATCCTGATTGTATAACAAACGTGTGTTGGTTCAGAGGACCTTAGGGCTCTGGTTAGTGCAATAGTAGTGTCACTGGCTGTGGAGCACTTTTTTGCATTGGCGTTTTATAATCACTTCACATAAACAGCACGGTGGATGGGATGAAGTTTAACAAGTGCAAATACACAGAATTTTGTGTTTGAACAGTTTGATAAAGACTTTTTCTTTTTTTCTCTTTTTTTGTTTTTTTCATCATATGTTTTTTCACAAATGGGATATTGATTTATGATTTATTTGATGATATTGCAGGTTTATGATATTAGTAGTGTTTTTTATTTGAGGTTATAATCATATATTGATGTCAACACAAATTTTTAGAGATTAATGCAGAGGAATTGCGCCTGCTTTATTTATAACAGTTTTAGAGGTGTGCGTGTGTGTGTGTGTGTGTGTGTAGGGGGGGGGTGGAGGTGTGCTGGGGGTTACAAAAGCTTGCTGGACGTACGATGGCATACTGCGGGATAAAAAGGATTCTAGGTGGTGCAGAGGTGTGTGCATGGGCGTCCGCAGAACTTTTTTCGGGGGGGAGGGGGGCATCATTTTAAGGTCAGCCATGCAATATAAAAAGATGTACATTCTCTAGGCTATATTTATATGGGCAAGGTATGCCTGTCCTGAGTAATTTCCAATACAAAGTGACGCTAAATGATCTCTTATATAACACCTATATCTTTCCAGTGGAAAGATATAATATATATATAAATATATGTGTTATATAAGAGATAATTCACTTGTATTGGAAGTTACTCAGGCCAGGCCCATGCCCATATACATATAGCCTAGAGAATCTACATCTTTTTATATTGCAATGTATTGCAATACATCTGCTGTGGCCATATTTTGATCTTGATGAAAACCTATACAAAGTGGAGAAGATGGATTATCTCTTAACATACAAAGACATATCTTTCCAGTAATAGCTGTCCAACTTTCCAGCAATATATAACTCAAAATGCTTCTCCTAACTGCTGTTACCTGTGGTTCTTCTTCTGTTGCTTGCAACTGTATATGTCACTCACTTCAGGTTAGGATTTCCTGGGATGTGATGATGAGTAGGCACTGGCAGCGTATCACTCAGTGGCTCAGCCACTGACTGCACTGAGTGGGCGGTGCCAGCGCTGGCCGGATCTACACAACACGTACACAGACAGGCAGCCAATCACTGAAGAGGAGCGGCAGAATGGCCGAGCTGCCGAGCCATCTCATCCGATGATCGGGCCGGGGGTGAGGGAGGGACATCAGATGTGTCAGGACAGAGAGCAGCCGGCTGACTCAGAAAAAGTCAGCGGCAGCCACGGCGGACACTGCAGCTGGCAACTGCAACACCTTCTTGACGATTCCGGGAGGGGCAATTGCCCCCCCTTGCCCCTATCTGTGGATGCCCATGGGTTTGTGGGAGGTAAAGAGGTGTGTGAAGGAGGTGCAGCGGTGTGTGCAAGGGAGTACAGAAGTGTGATAATGGTACAGGGGTTATTTGAGAGGTAAAGAGATGTGCGGGTATGGAGGCGTGCTGAGGGGTATGGAGGCATTCCGAGGGGTGTAGAGATGTGCAAAGATGTATGGCATTGAGTGGTTCCTGTAGAACCATGCTCATTTTAAATGCCCTGCCCCTAATCTGCCTAGAATGGCTGGCTGAACATTTTCAGGTGTCCCTGAAAATGTTTTGGAAAGGTTGGCAACTATGCAGGAAGGGGTCCCGCTGCAAAACATGTGAAAGGGTCCCGCTGTGTAACTGTAATAAAGGGCCCCGCCATGAAAGTAAACGGCCCTGGATCAGTGGTAAGGGCCCCAAGATCAGTGGCAAGGACCCCAAAAAGGGGGTCAGTGGAGTCCTTAATGGTATCTTGCACTGGGGCCCTGGAGGTTCTAGTTACGCCTATTTATATTATAATGCTGGGCAAGACCACTGGGCAAGACCACCACACAAGAGGTATGTGTGGTAGTCAAACTGTCTTTCTTGACTCTGAATGTTAATGATGCATGTATGTGCTCAAGCAATGAAATCAGGATAGGCAGTGCAGTTACTACTTATAGCTAAAGTACTGCCTGTCTTTGCTACTATAGGATGTAGAGAAAGTAAAAGGAGAACCAACTTTGTCACCTTTGATGTTTTGGAAGATAGTGATAATGTGGACTTGTATGCTATGGAATATAACTAAAGCTCATGTCTAGGTATGGTCTTTATTGCATAGTTACATCAGTCCAGCTTGGACCAGTGTATGTATACATATGACATACCTGAGGGATCGCTGTGGAAGGTGATAATCCCTGTAGTAATCATCACTACTACAGTGATCGCAGTGATATTCTGTGTTGTGTGCTGAATGGCTTCTCCCTGCTTAATGACCACAGGGGTTAAAAGCGCAGCACTGCTACCATGCACAAAATACCTTTTACTTTGTTAAGGGATACAAGACATTCTCTGATTGGATGGGTGAAAAGACAATATAATGTCACAATATCCACCTTGTCCAAATAAAGCATACCTTGTATTCAATTAAAAAAATACAAGGCATTCTGTGAATAGCGGCAGTGCCCAGCAAGTGACCTTCTGTGGTCACTATGCAGAAGATAAGCTGTTTGGCACAAGACCCAGAAGATCACAGCGATCGCTGTATTAGTGCCAACTACTAAGTAATTGTCACCTTCCTCAGGTATGGGATAGGCATACTTACAGCGGTTCAAATGTGACAAAGATCAGACCTGGAGTTCAGCTTTAACACTGTTTTGGTTTGAAATTCCCTGGTCTGCAGTAATTAGTCTTTGCAGCTTTTCCTAGCTGATCAACTCCTGGAATTAATTACAAATAACCCAACGGCTGTTTTTTCATTCGGTAAGTTTGTGAGATGGCTTTCAGCCCTGCCAGTTGCCCATGAGTGGCCAGTGACAATGCTAATGGGACGCCTGCACCTGATTGAGGCTCCCCAATTCCCCACATCTGCCGGTGAAGCTTTAAAGTGTTTCTTAGAACCTCTTACCAAGTGACTCTACCTGGAACACAAGCTGGAAAATGTTTGACATTACCGCGCCCAGCGTGTTCTCAGGAAAAAGTGAGCTGTGCTAAATTAAAGCCCTCGCTCAGAGCCAATGTTCTGCACACAAGAGCAAAGCTGCACTTCATTATAACCTGAGGCACTCCTTAGATGTAGAATGAATGCAAAGAATGTTAAATCTGTATTTATTTTTTCTCCATACAGGTCACATTTACATTTTCCTGCTGTCAGTACCATAATTAGAGCCGCAGTGAAAGCTTAATGGGCAAATTTATTTCCACAGCGAATAATGAGGAAGACAAACGCACAGACAGACAACTGTATAAAGAAATGTAAAGTCATGCATTTTTTTTTTGCCAGATATATGCTTGAAATTCAAAAAGAGCAGCAATGTTTTACTTAGCAGATTGTACAAAAATGTTAATGTTGTTCCTCATTTTAGTTGCTAAAGCAGATCTCCAGAGTGCTTAGAGATATAGTTAAGCATCTCATGGATTCCAGCAGTTATAGTTTAACGAAACAAAACACCTCCGAGTAATCATGGCCAATTTGGCGTTATAAGAGGAACAAAATTCTCTGGATCAAAACATTGCCATACTATTCTTTAGCAGTTGTACTTGGATACCATTAGTTGTAACAACACCATCCAAATCTTTTTTAACCCCCATATGTCTGCAATCTACAGATTGACAATCCTAATTTCTGACAGCCCACATGAAGTCTTCATCTTCACAGCTATGAAATAGTAATCACATGGGGCTTGTTAATAAACGGACCTCTCCTACGTTCAGCAGTCACAGTATCTCTTTCTCTGTTCAGTTCCTGTTAACAGTGAAAATAAATATTTAATAAAAATAATTCATAAAGTTTGTATAATAATTTAAGAAATGAATAAATTTTATATATTGTATTGATTTTGTGATAAAAAAATGTTCACATTTTTGCCCATTTCCTTAGTAAAAACCTGAGCAGGGTATTGATTAAAACAGGATATAAAAGCCTTACATCCTTAGAAACAATGTAAAATTAAATTGTTAGTTACTGTATATTAGTCATGGGGCCCAGATAAAAGGAAATGGCATGATCTCTGAAAAGTTACTCATAAAGTACTTATGGGCAGGTTGAAACATTTAATTAGGTGCTGTCCCGACTTGGGAGCAGTGTTAATTTTCGCAGCAAATTTCGATTTAGTTTTAGTCTTAGGGCTAAAATAGCATTTTAGTTTTAGTCCCATTTTAGTCTTCTGCGATCGTTTTAGTTTTAGCTGTATTAAGTCGACTGAATCTCCAGTACATTTTATTCGACTAAAATGTCCTACGTTTTAGTCAACTAAAATCTCCAGTATATTTTAGTCGACTAAAACCCATTTTAGTCGTCTAAAATCGAATGGGTGTAATTCAATTGTAATGCATTAGTTAACAATTCTCTACAAACTCATTATATACTGCTGGAGTGAAAAATCTAATATGTTATTTATTAATATATTGAGGTATGAACATGCACTACAGACCAGTGTTAATTTTGAAGTCAAATTTCAATTTAGTTTTAGTCTAATGCCCTGTACACACGGTCGGATTTTCCGACGGAAAAAAGTGCGATCGGAATGTGTTGTCGGAAATTCCGATCATGTGTGGGCTCCATCGGACTTTTTCCGTCAGAATTTCCAACACACAAAGTTTGAGAGCAGGCTATAAAATTTTCCGACAACAAAATCCGATCGGTTAAATTCCGATCGTGTGTACACAAATCTGACGCACAAAGTGCCACGCATGCTCAGAATAAATTAAGAGACGAAAGCTATTAGCTACTGCCCCGTTTATAGTCCGGACGTATATGTTTTACGTCATCGCGTTCAGAACGTTTGGATTTTCCGACAACTTTGTGCGACCGTGTGTGCAAGACAAGTTTGAGCCAACATCCATCGGAAAAAATCCATGGAATTTGTTGTCGGAATGTTTGATCAATGTCCGATCGTGTGTACAGGACATTAGTCTTTTGACTAAAATGACATTTTAGTTTTAGTTGTATTTTAGTCAGTTCAGTTGTTTTAGTTTTAGTTGTATTTTAGTCAACTAAAATAATATTCATTTAGTCGACTAAATTGTTTTAGTCATTTTAATCGACGAAATTAACACTGCTTGGGAGGTGAGAATAAATTCCATTCCCGGTTTCTTGTTTTTTTTGGCGGGTTCCTGTCTGAGTACAGCCCATTTGTCCTGTGTGATATAAATTGGGACAGTGGTCCAGCTTGTGGATGGAAGGGGAATAGAGGTCCCTGGGGAAGAGGCGAGTAGACCAGAGAGTTCCAGGACAGCTGTGGGTTGTGAGATTTGTAGGGGATGGAGACCGAATGACACCTGTAGGAGAAGGAGAATGTCGCTCACTACAGCCCACATGTAGAAACTTTTGATTTGGGGTTTGCCCTAAAGATACCTGCACTGAAGTATGCCTCTGAAGGACTATGATTACTGGACTACACTTTTGTAGGTATGCCGGAGCAGCACACAGCCTTTAGTTAGGAGTAGGGACGTAGGAATAACCTACGAATACCTAAGAATAATATATGTACTGTATGTTGGACTGTAAAATGTTCATATTTGCACTTTTTCTTAGTTAAGAGTTGAAATGTTGTCCCTGCCTGTTCTGAAGTTACTAAAGAGGTGTATCACAAGTAACTGGCACACATAGAGTTAATAAGTGGCTCTTAACACATTGGGGTATAAAGACATCAGTGTGGAGTGAAGAAATGTGAAGACACATGTGTTTACCTGGAGTAACAGAAGTTTAACAAGCAGGCTGTCGATAGTGTGTACTTGTTATAGGTGGCATGGCCTCTAGCAGCAAGGGATATGTTGTCGGCACTCCTTCCGTCAGCGGTCTGTCTCCCATAGTATCGGGAGTGGATTGCACCACAGAGGTTCTCCATCCTGTACAGAGATACAGAAGGTCAAGAGATAAGTTGGACTTGATGGACTTGTGTCTTTTTTCGACCTCACCTACAAAATAAATATGTAAGTTGAGTACACTTGTGGAGCCCTCACAGAGTGCCTGGCGGGGCCCACTCTGCTACTTGAGAGTGGTAGTGGAAAAGTAATAATATTGATGGGAGGTCTTGTGTACATAAAAAAGAAAAAAAAGAGAGGCACAATCCCCAAAGATACAATTAGTGAAAAAAAAAAGTTCTCTTTGGGACTCCCGAATGGGAGAATACAGGGAAATAGGGGATTTTAGTGTGCCGAAAAAAAAACAATTAAATACAAAGATAATAAAAAATAAAATTGACAATGTTTATTAAACACTATTAAAATCTAAAGACAAATGTCTAAAAGCATGTAGCACACGCTACCAGACTGGGTATACATCCAACACAGTAATTGAAGAGAATAGAAGGTGATGGGATCGACGCATTTCACCCAAATTTGGGCTTCTTCAGGATTCTCTTCGTGTGTATAGCTTTTATGCTGGTAAATAATACAAACAATACATTATACTAACAAGAAAATATATCTATAAATTCATACGAAAAGAAAAGAAAAAACAAAAAAAGGAAAAGAAATGAATTGGTATAACAATATATAACAGGTGAGGACAACTGCAAGAAAAAAAAACACCCTCATAGGCTCTAAAAGGAGTCACGCTGGACCAAGAATACTGGGCGGGGGGGCAAGGGCAAAAAATGTCAAAGCACAAGACCAAAAGGGATACTCATCCGAAGTTTTCAAACGAAGAAACGTACTGAAAGAAAAAATATCCAGCAATGAATGGGGTGGTCACACCACACAGACAACCTTAATAAATTACAGATACAAAAGTACCAGTCACAAAGACTCTCCCATATATAAGGCCAGTATCAGGAGCACGGAAGGTGCTAACCGCCTGGTCGGGAATATAAAAATGGCAGCGTCAAACAGCAGGAAGTACTAGTGGAAAACACTGGACAGGTGGATGTGGACATTAGCTGAGTGCGTCCCTCCTAAATGCAGATTACAGAGGTGTACATTGTCACGGGGAGCCAAGAGTTAACTGGAGCACATTTGCAGTGTCAGTGTACATGATTTACATTCAACGTATATGCCCTGTACACACGATCAGACTTTCCGATGGAAAATGTGCGATCAGAGCTTGTTGTCGGAAATTCCGACCGTGTGTAGGCTCCATTGGACTTTTTCCATCACACAAAGTTTGAGAGCTGGATCTAAAATTTTCAGACAACAAAATCCGTTTGCGTAAATTCCGATCATGTGTAGACAATTCCGACGCACAAAGTGCCACGCATGCTTAGAATCAAGCAGAAGAGCCGCACTGGCTATTGAACTTCATTTTTCGCGGCTCGTTGTACCTGTTGTATGTCACCGCGTTCTTGACATTCGGAATTTCTGACCAACTTTGTGTGACCGTGTGTATGCAAGACAAGTTTGAGCCAAAATTCGTCGGAAAAAATCCGATGGATTTTGTTGTCGGAATGTCCGATCGTGTGTACAGGGCATAAGAGTAGAAGACCACTTTAAAGTTGAGTATGCCCCCCATAGTAGCTTCAGCCTTGCTCCAAGGCATTGCTGAAGATGGCATAGAGCAAAGGTATCCCCTGTGTGTGTAAAGTGACCCTGTAAAAAAGTTCCTAATGTAGCCCAGAAGAACCTATGCAGGGTAGGCCTTCCATGTGATCCAGTACTTGGATCCCAATGGGTTAATGGGAAAACAGAGGATGTGACAAATAACCACCACCCTACTACCCCTTACATACTAATGCTGCTAAATTTGGTCTGAGCATGTACGCATTAAAAGAGAAGTATGGCTGAATCTTTTTTGGTAATAGTTTTCTTCTGGGTCACGGGAGTGCACTTACTTTTGCACTCTTGTGACCCAGGATCACAGCAGGCTGTCAGCTGATATCACAGAGCCACCCAAGGATCTGGATGGATCTTGACAATAATGTCAGGATCCACCCAGATGCCTAAACCAGCAGCTGTCTCAGACTCTCAGTGCTCCACTGAGAGCCTGAGCCAGCCTCTCCGTTGAGAATTGGAGGGGCAGAGCAGAAAATGGTAACCGACAGCCACTGCTCTGTGCTTCGCAAGGACCAAGAACTGAGCGATCAACTGATTGCTCAGGTCTCGGGCTAGAGCGAGCGTGGGACAGCCCTAGAGGTGTGTATGTATGTTTGTTTCTTCTTTTTTTATTCCCACACTTCTTCTTTAATGACCGCTGATAATAAAAGCATTCAATTCTGCAAGCTTCCTCTCCTGTGCTGTATCTTTAGCTAACCCACAGTGCTCTATAAATTCTTTATCATGCATTAAATGTGTAAATGCAAAATACAGATTGTATATTTAAAGGAGATATGGGACAACAGGAAAAATCTTTTAAACAGCTACAATAAAATAGACTAAAAAACATTTGGGTTTCTGTTTAAAACTTTTAAACTGGCAGAATATATAGCAGACATGTGGAGCATGTCAGCAGGTAGTTTCCCATACCTTGTGAAGCTCTGAGACCCCTGGTGTTCTACTATGCACATTCCAACTTCAGTTCCTTCATTCGGATTTCTAACCCCCCATTTTCCTCCCCATCTCACTCTTGGTACATGGGGACCCTATAATCATTTTAGGCAAGCATTCATGTGAAGTACATGTAGATTCTAGAGGTGGGATTTTTGGTGAGTGCAGGTAAATTTAAGCAATCTAAGCTGACCTAAGCTGGAAGCTAGGCCTGTTTGTTTTGATCTGTGTGGGCTGGGAGTGGCTTAGAGTAGGCTGGTGACTCACAGATAGCATCACTTCTCGGTTACCCCACTCTGGCTTCTAGAGAATTCTAGAAGAGAGGAGGAGAAGAGAGGAGGGGAAGAGAGGCGGAGCTGCCTTGGTTGTTCCAAGGAGCCCTGACCAATCCCCAACCCAGATTGGCAGGGGGCAGGCCTCCTTAAATATCTAGGGTCAGCCCAGCTGGGGAGTTGTTGTCAGGTGGAAGAACTTCGGATGGAGTGCTAGGCTGTCGGGACCTTTGTGGACACTCCCAATTCTGAGGGGAGTGACCTTGAGCCTGGGACTCGGGTGCAGGACGGATCCCTTCAAGAACGCATGGAGGATCTGAACGGGAGGCACAGAGAGGAGTCAGAGAGAGGACAGCGGAAGCTAGTACTGCCGGGCATGACTTCAGGAGGGAACCACCGGTGTGTGCAGCCAGGAGGGCTGGTGAGTGACATGTGCTATCAGGAGGACTGTAGAGGCATGCCAGAGAGGACTGAGAGGAAACAGTCAGAGCTGGGTGTGGAGCCAGTGGGGATTGCAATGTCATGGAAAGTAAAGTTGGGCAGCTGCAGCCAGGAGGGCTGGCAGGGCTTGAAGAGGGATTGCTGGGAGCAGTAGTCCACGATAGGTCAGCTAGCACTAAAGACTTTCTATTCCTTTGCCACATTAAAGGGATCCGCGGTCCCTGCCTTCAAAATGGAAATTTCTAGGGCCTGACTGAGTCAGTGTTAGGCCTAACCACGTGCTAGCTGTACCTGCAAGTGAAGTGTTGTACAGGAGAGAAGGAGAGGGAGAAACAGTCTGCAAGCCAGTGTTATCCTGGAGGATACTGGAGTTGTAAAGTGTATATAGTGTCCCAACCGATTGAAAATACAATCAACCAATTGTTCCCAAATGCTGGGGCATCCCATATAGTCCTATCCCTATCCAAGTTCAAATCCCTCAATAAAATAACAAAACAAACATCTGGACTATTCATTGTCTCCAAGGTGATTGGGAAGTAAATGCCGGGCTGGGCAGGGTGACAGGTGGGCCACAACGTTCAGCAGCTCCTACGGGGGTACCGCTACATATAATAGGTGGGAGGGGCTGTATTTGCCTCTTGAGCTAGTGCCTAGGGCAGCAGCAAGCATCAACAATTAGGGGCCATTAACAGTGCATCACAGTGTGCTTCAACACACGCTTTTTAGTGCATTAAGGCCCTATTGACTTTGGTGGCCTTTTCATTCTGAATGGGCTGTAAATGCACCTCAACACATAAAATAATAGGTTCTGTGCTATTTTTCACAATGCAGCATACTGCAATGCACAGAGCAAATGTGTCTGTGCAATTTTTTGTGCTGAAGCACAGGTGTGCCGTTATTAAGATGGAAGCTTCCCACTGACTGTCCAGTGACCTGGTCTTCCCAGGCTCCAGAAGACTGGCTTGATGACATCATAATGAGGCGCTGCAACAAGACCAGTTGGTAGCAGGCCCAGACTGCAGAGCTAGATCACCAGTCTTCATACCAAGAAGCGGTTTCAGGTAAGTAGAAAAAAGGTTTAAGAAGGGCTTTTTTCCTTTTGGTGGTAGGATGGTGGGTATGTTATAAGGGTTCTGGAAGGTGGCTGTAAATTTTGCCTGATGTAGCGATGTGGGCTGTCAGCAGAAAGGGCTGTACCTTTCGGTGTTTCTAGACATCGCTTGTCCCCTTTGTAATCAGTGCAATCAGTGACCACATATCTGTGCGTCAAACAAAGTGAATTATGGGACGTATAGTTCTCCTTCAGACTATTACTATGCAACCATGTACCCTAAGACTACACATCCCAGGGATCTCCGTGGTGACATAAAGATTGCTGGGAGTGACCATAAAAGGAGCGAGAATCCCGCGCAGAGTCTCTTCTTCTTGAGTCTGACGCGAGATGGACCTCTCTGTGTAACAGGGAGAGAGAGGTTGTGGCCTACCATGCGGAGCCTTGCTTCCAACCCGAGGCCTAAGGGGCCTAGCTCTGTTATCTGCTGTTGGACAGCCTATCGCTAACATCACTTGGATCGCCTGCCTGTTGGTGTGGGTGCATGGGGCAAGTTTTACTTTGAAAGACCGAGACAGAGGATCCACTGCCAGAGTGCTGCTACACGTGTCCCTGTTCAGAAGACCTCAGATCGATTTGGTCATTGGTGAGAGGGCACATTGCTTGACCCTTTATCTATTCATTGCCACTATTACAAAACACTGTGCACAGACATCTTTACCCCAAGAACACTTTACTGCATTGCTTTGTTTGCTGAGTTGGCGCTGTTATCCCGGCTCAGCAGATTCATTACCTCTGTTTGTGAAATAGCTTCCTCTATTTGGTTCAAGTAAAATATTTCAGAACCTAAGATTACTGAGTTGTTTGATTCTTGCTGCACAGTGTTACAAGGGTGTCTGAACCCAGAGTGTCAGGTGGGTTGGAAGGCTCACTTGGTCATAGCCGTGCACATGAGCATGTAATTCTAAGCAGTCCCCAAGGGGGCAGTGCTACACTAGCAATGGCCTTTAAGTCCAAAAAGTACAAAAGTAATAGTTGTAATACTCTTTTACTTGAAAATGAATTTTTTCTCTGTCATAACTAGTATTCAGGCTTGTTTCCAGGTACCTTTTTGTTTTCTGTGGAAATAAGTGAGCCAGCAGCCATGGCAATATTGTGCCAGTTTCTGACACGTTATTTAGCCATCTGTTAAGAGCAAATCTTTATTCGGTTCATTCAGAGTGTGCCGTCAACTAAATAGAAGTGCTATATAACATACCAGCAGTATGGAGAGTGCCCAGAGCTGGACCTCCGTTCTGTGAATACAGTAATAATACAGTCATAAAAACCCCAGCCCGGACTGTTATAGAATCCATCTGTTTAAAATTGATTGTTACATTTTTGGTATATAAAGAGAGATTGATAGACAATCTATTTTATATCTGAGAGAATGCAGCTGTGATCTCAGGACCATTTTGAGGGTACAGCTCTCAGGGCAAAAATAATTAAAAAAAAAGTCTCCCACAAATCGAACACACTTTAAAAAGGAGCGTGTAGTGACAGCATATTGACAAAAATTAAATTCCAGCAAGCTATACAAAAATGGCAACTGCCCCAAACTTTACCAAGCCTTTAGAGCCGTGTTTCTTAACTCCAGTCCTCAAGGCGCCCCAACAGGTCCTGTTTTCAGGCTTCCCATTATTTTGCACAGGTGATATGATCAGTTTCACTGCCTTAGTAATTACCACAGCCGATTCATCTGAGGAAAATCCTGAAAACATGATCTGTTGGGGCGCCTTGAGAACTGGAGTTGAGAAACATTGCTTTAGAGTAAGGAGCACATGGAGGGGTTTTGCACAGAGCAAACAATGCAAAATGTATTTACATGAATCAAAAAGGGCTGGCAACTCGGATGCTCTTAAATAAAAGTCCTTTATTGGTTACATGGGTACACGAATACAGGCTATACGCTGACGTGTTTCGGCTAAGAAGCCTTTATCATGCTTTGATGAAGGCTTCTTAGCCGAAATGCATCAGTGTATAGCCTGTACCCGTGTACCCATGTAACCAATAAAGGACTTTTATTCAAGAACATCCGAGTTGCCAGCCCTTTTTGATTGAAGTATTGTATTTGGGGCCTGAACGTCCTGGCTAGAGCACCGGATCACAGCTCGTGGACTTTCATATTGGCAGTGGAGCTGGGGTAACATTTTGTTTCTCAATATGTATTTACAATCGCACTTACCAGCTAGCCAACCAAAAAAAAAAAAGGACTAAAAAATTACAATTTGCATTAAAACCAGGGGTTTTAGTTACACAACATTTGGAAGCTGCACTGCCTCATCAAGGCCCCTCTGTATAGTGCAGCCCTAACTCTAATCTATGCAAGTCTGCATGTTGGAGCATATATGGCAATGGATAAATTAAGAGTAGGTATACTTGGAGGGAGCCAATAAAAAATAAAATGAAAAATATTTTTCTTTTTCAGCCAGATAAATATAAAACCATTGCATTTGAATAAAGTTGGAATTCTCATATCCAGTCAGAAGGTAGTGCTGGAGGCTTCTTGTTTCCAGTTGCTCTTTAAATCCCTGTGTAAAAAGGCTGTTATTTACAGAACTCAACAACTCAAACTGATCTTTACACCCTATGAATAAATCAGGAGCTTAATGATGATTCCAATATAATCTTAGCTAAACACAGATACATGTTTTAACTATAGACCAAGAATTCATCCTCATCATAAACCTTTCAAAGGCCTAATAAAAATCTTTGCTCCCCAAATTTCAAAAATCCAAGAAGTCCTTGCAACATTACTTACTCATAAAATACTATTCTCTTATGATACAAATGTTCCAAAGAATTTTATCTTTTTCCCTCAATACGTAAAGCAGTGATCTCCAAACTGTGGCCCAGGGGCTCAATGATGTCATTTGCTTTCCTTTATCTGGCCCTTGGAGCACTATTCCTCCAACTGACCCCAATAATGGGGCAGTATTCCAACCACTGATACCATCAATGGGTCACCTTTCCTTTCACTGACACTAATTATGGGGCACTATTCCTCCTACTGACACCATCAATAGGGCACTATTCCTCCCTCTAAAACCAATGATGGGACATTGTTTACTGCCACTGATGCTGGGGCATTTTCTACTCTCACTGGCCACAGTCTGGTGCCCTAAAGCGTGAAGGACAGTAAACTGGCCCTTTGTTTAGAGTTTGGAGACCCCCGCTCTAAGGTATATGAGTCACAATTTACAATGCTGGGGCTGAGGAAGAGTAAGGTGTCACAATCCTGGCAGCCAAAGACTGTTGGGTTAGTTTGGAGCCATGCAATATCCATTTTATAGATAAGAACTTAAAGCAGCAGATGGAAAATACGACACAAGATGTTCGCTGGTATTTAACACCCCCCTAATAATATCAGATATATATATATTTTTCTCTGTTATAGAAGGTGTGTATCCAGGCAGCTGCAAAGTAATTCACTTTTTGAAATGGTCCTCAAGTTCCCACCCATGCTTTTCCTAATAACAATCACTAAGTACTTATTAAAATAAAGGGCTTTACATGTGTTTTTCAGTTTTTATTTCCATTGAGAAAATGAGTCACTTGGAATCATGGTTTAAACCTTTTAAGTCATAACATTCTGGTCCAAGACTGTGCGTGGACTGAACTTTTCACATGACTGTTTGGCAGCTGTATGGTGTGCTGTAGGCTTGAAGCACTTCATGTTAGAGATAGGAAAAGTCCATGGAAGAATTGGTTTGGTACAATTAGACCTGCAAGGAGCAACTTAAAGCGTTTGCTAACCCCCCAAAAAAACAAAACAAGATCCTGTTCCCTTAAAGCATGTTATACAGCACAGCACTTGTGCTGTGTCATTTGGGCCACTGAAACACCTAAAAAACCTGGCTGATCCTGCCTGGCTATACCCTCCCCTCTGCAAACTGACCATGATAATCAGGGCTGCTGAGCCCTCTTATCTGTCTCCTGTGTCTTCCCTGTCCTCCTCTCCCCTCCCTGCCTGTCTCTGCTTGTACCATCACCCGCTCACCCCCACCCATACCCCCCCACCCCCCCGCTCCTGCTGCTCTCATAACTGCAGCTAAGTCATCTTATCTCCTCTGTACTGTACCATAATAACAAGTGTCCCTGTGCCTGTGTAATGTAAAAAATCTTCCAATCTGTACCTATATGAGCGCAGCTCCCGGCGCTCAGCTGACTGTCGGCTCCCTCTCTCTTCCTCAACTCCCACAGCCCCGCCCACTGCAGCTGTGAGCTGGAGAGTGAAGAAAGCCGAGGATTCAAATGAGCGGCAGGAACAGAGCTCATATAGGTACAGATCAACAGATTTTTTTACATAACACAGGCACAGGAACACTTGTTATTAGGGTACAGAGGAGATAAGATTACATAGTTACATAGTTACATAGTAGGTGAGGTTGAAAAAGGACACAAGTCCATCAAGTCCAACCTATGTGTGATTAAGATGATTTTATTGCAGTGGGTTAACAACCACTTTAAGGATTTGGTGCTTGACCTCTACTCCCCTCAGTCCCATGGACCAGTGCTGAAGCCCAGGAGCTTGCCCATGCTCCATTTAGCATTCAAACCAAACAGACAGACAACAAAGATGTTTCAAGCATCCACATAGTTTTATTGGGCAAGCAGATAGATGACAACACTAGGCCACACCAGCAATGCATTTCACACTCAACAGGATTTAATCATAGAGGCTTTGGTTTGAATGTGGAGCACAGCATGTTTTACATAGAAACCTGATGTTGTCTATGGACATTAGAATAAAAGCATATGGGAGCATATCTTCCATCGAAAAACAACATCATACATATCCGATAATGTGTGTCTGCCCACATTTATTTATGCTTTTTTTTTTTTAAAAATAATAAATGAACACACATTTGTAAAATATTTCTTACATCAAGCTGATCCCTTCCACATGTACTCTATTTCTAAAAAATAATTGAAAAGACTATATTCAATCCCTTTAAATGTGGCGACAGCATCAAAGACAGTAAAAATTATATCAAGAGACAATTCCATAAAGGAGGATTACAGCAAACTACCTTAAGTCACTTGCACTGGCTGTGGATTTGAATTAGCCGCATTGATGGCTCCTCTGCTCCCCTGAGTAATGAACTCATCCTGATCTGATGGTAACAGGTAATTAAATATTAAGATGATAAGGCACTAAATATTAAAGATGAACTCCAGGCAAACAGCTAGATACACAGATAAAATACATACTGTACATGAGAGTTGTTTTACCTGCCAAAAAGATTTATATTTCTATCCATGTAGTTCTGAGATTTACACAGCTTTGCCACACAGCAAAGTCCTCCTTGCCAGGGAAGAAGATCCTTGGAGAGAAGGCCTAGCCCGCAATCTGCGCTCTTATTCATCCCAAAAGTGTTCTATCGGGTTGAGGTCAGGACTCTGTGCAGACCAGTCAAGGTCCTCCACCCCAAAACTCGCTCATCCATGTCTTTATGAACCTTGCTTTGTGCACTGGAGCGCAGTCATGTTGGAACAGGAAGGGTCAACCCCAAACTGTTCCCACAAAGTTGGAAGCATGAAATTGTCTAAAATGTCTTGGTATGCTGAAGCCTTAGGAGTTCCCTTCACTGGAACTAAGGGGCCAAGCCCAACCCCTGAAAAACAACCCCACACCCTAATTCCTCCTCCATCAAATGTTTTGGACCAGTGCACAAAGCAAGGTCCATAAAGATATGGATGAGCAAGTTTGGGGTGGAGGAATTTAACTGGACTGCACCTCAACCCGATAGAACACCTTTGGGATAAATTAGAGTGGAGACTGAGAGCCAGGACTTCTTGTCCAACATCAGTACCTGACCTCACAAATGTGCTTATGGAAGAATGGTCACACCTTACCATAGACACACTCTTAAACCTTGTGGACAGCCTTCCCAAAAGAGCTGAAGCTGTTATAGCTGTAAAGGGTGAGCCAACTCAATATTGAACCCTACGGACTAAGACTGGGATGCCATTAAAGTTCGTGAAAAGGCAGGCGTCCCAATACTATTGGTAATATAATAATAATACTTTTGGTAATATAGTGTATGTTTATTTCTATTTATACTTTAATTCTTGAGAGTAGGTGCGTAAATTTGGGCAGGCTGGTAGGGACCCAGTGCATGACTTTACCCAGGAGCCCATGATGCTATTATGACAGCCTGGTGTCTAAGTCAGGGAACTGCCTGAAAGGATAAGTTCAGCTTTAGGAACATGTTTCACCCGTTTTTGTTCCTGCTCCTGCAGCGGCTTGACGATACAAGCTCTCGCTGTGACAGCACTATGGGGAGAAGCGACCAGCTGTCAATTTTTGAAAAGAGTGCAGCCGTGCAGGGCTCTGCCCACACGGCCGCATCATTCATTGACAGAGTTCTGTGTATGAATAAGTTCTACGGCTGTCAGCTTATAGTTCTCAATAAACTACCACGGCGATGTTGAGCGCTCTGGTAATTCATTGATTCTTCCTGTCAGTGTGAAATCTGCTGATCGCGGGTACAATGCTTTCCTGGCTCCTAAATTAAAAAACAGTAAATGCACATTGTTTTTACCTGCAAAAAAAATATGATTTTTTTGAAAAGGTGAACTTATCCTTTAATGTTAGTTTTTTCACATGACGGCAGTCTCTGCCTGGTCCCGGGCATTGATGAGTGTGCGCTTCGCACGAAAGGTACCCCCACGTGCAGAACGACTGGCCCCGCCCACACAATGACTTCAAGAGGATGCTACCAAGTCACCAAGTTTGGAGGTGATACTGCCTGCCGAACAAGACTAAAAATTTTGATGCAGTGTATACTAACATGGCCACGGTCACCATGTTAACTTACGGCTGGACAATCAGGGGTAAAAACCTTGTCTCAATCGCCTATTTATGTATACAAGGCCTCAGTTGTATTTTTTATCTCTGCTTAGAGTTCTGGTTTAAAACCAGGCGGTGAGCAAAATCATCACTGCCCTGAAGACCTACAAGAGCCGCTGTTATCCCACATGTCCGGGGTAAGTTGGGTGCCTGGTCCCCCCCCCTCGCAGTGGTGTGGTCCTTATTCCCACCTGCTTTGTCAGTCACAGTTGTGGACAGTGGAAGGACCCAAAGCGTCTAGTGGGGGACCGAGTATTCAACACCCCCCGGCAGGTGTACAGGATTTCTTTGTTGTAAAAATGCAGGAAAATGAATGAAAGTTTTATTTCTCATATTAATTTGTGGGAATGCGAGTACAGAAGATTTATATGTGACTCTGCTCAGAGATCACTTTCTGGCTGCTCACACATCATTTCATAAATTCTTTCCCGTTTCTTCTCTAGATACCTGGCTGAGTCATCAAGGCCACTGCCGGTGGCAGGAGGACTAATACAACGTGAGCCTAGAAAGCCCAGGAAAAACTGATTTAGGACACAGTACTGAAAGAACCCAATCACTAACATCTCATAGAAGCTTTAACATGGTAATATTTCAAAAGTCATGTTGAATGTTTCTAAATCCCCTGCCTTAAAATAATACCTGGTAATCCTCCCATGAAGGTCCTTATTCAGGTACTTTCTGTTATTTACCCTTGTCCCCGTTCTTCTGAGTCAGTTATTGATTGTGAGTACAATTGGTTGTTTAAACACACAACGCAGGCATAGTCTACTGTTTCAACCAATTCATGCTGACAAATGTCATATATCTGTTGCTGAAGCGTCTGTAGACAGGAAGGGGCTGCAAAAAGGCTGCAAGAGATCAGAAAAAGATTTAAAAAAAGGGGAAGCCACATTTTATTTAAAGCTCAGTTCCAGTCTAACTTCAGTCCTGCATGGTTGTGCAGGTCTTTCTCCTGTAGTACAATTGTTTACTCTGATTTCAATGCACACTGTGAGCTACTCTCAGTGTGCAGTAGAAATAGCAGAAAGTTACATAAAGCCCATCCCATTTCCTGGCTGGAGGCCATCCAGCATCAGATAGCTTTGTTCTCATCAGCTTGAGTGTCCCCAGCCCTCCTCTTTCATTCATCAGGTTTTGGTTCTTTCAAACATGGAGGCTCAGCATCACATGTGGGTGTAATCTAGGGTGGTCTGCATGCAAATACAACATATCGAGGAATGCCTAGTCCTCCAGACTGACATACACCCAAGAAGGCATAACTCCTCCAAAGAGCCAGCCCACTGCTTGCATCAGGGTTGAGAGCTATTGAGAGGAGTACTGAGGCAGGGTGTAGTAATGTTTTCAGGGGGCTATGTACAGAACCCTGCTGACCCCTCCCACCAGCCATGATCTGCCTGTATTGCATGGAGAAGTACAGAGACCTCTGGTGATGACATCACTGGGTCTAAAATAACCACTTACTGACCTCCTCACATATGAGTATGGTGGCAGAGTGGCTCTCCTGTGCCACATCACGTATCTACAGTAGTACAAGGCGCTTAGTGTGTTTACTGTGAGGTGCTTTTACTAAGGGATGTGCTGGTTTTTATTCCCTGCTTTTCAGGGGGAAAAAAAACAGCATGTCCCTGCTCACAGGACAGAGCTCTGTATTGTTTACACGGACAGTGCTCTGTCCTGTCTTTCTCCTCGCCAATCAGCGAGTGCCAGTCAATGGATGAACGCTGGCACCAGCTGATCGGCGAGGAGGAAGACAGGACAGAGCTCTGTCTTGTCAGCAGGGATGTGCAGGTTTTTGTTTCCCTGCAAAGCAGGGAATAAAAAAAAGCAATCCCTTAGAAAAAGCAGCACATAGTAAACACACTAAGCGCTGTTATTCCACGTACACACGATCGGTTTTCTCTATAGAAAAAGATATGACGGCTTTTCCGACGGGATTCCGCTCAAGTCTGCCTTTCATACACACGGTCCCGCAAAAGTTCGCTGAAATTACGACCGTCAAGAACACGGTGACGTACAACACTACGACAAGCCGAGAAAATGACGTTCAATGCTTCCAAGCAGGCGTCGAATTGTTTCTGAGCATGCGTAGGGATTTTGCGCGTCGGAATTGCCACAGACGATCGCATTTTCGGATAGGAACTTTTCTCGACCGAAAAATTGAGAGCATGCTCTCAATCTTTTGCTGGCTGGAATTCCGCCAGCAAATAACCGATGGAGCATACACACGGTCGCATTTTCCGATGAAAAAATCTCATCGGTCTTTTGCGGACTGAAATTCTGACCGTGTGTACGCGGCATTAGGCACACATTTAAACTTTTGCCCCTGATGTTAACCCCTTCCCAGCCAGTGTCATTAGTACAGTGATAGTGCATATTTTTAGCACTGATCACTGTATTAGTGTCACTGGTCCCCAAAAAGTGTCAGTTAGTGTCAGATTCCCCACCATAGTATCGCAGTTTCTGCTATAAATCACGTATTGTCACCATTGGTAGTATAAAAATAAATAAAAATTTAAAACTTCCAGGATATATATATATCTATATATATATCTATATCTATATCTATATCTATATCTATATCTATATCTATATATAAATATAGATATATATACCACAATTTGTAGGCGCTATAATGTTCCTGTAAACCAATCACTATACGCTTATTGGGATTTTTTTTACCAAAAATATCTAGCAGAATACATATTAGCCTAAATTTATGAAGTCGTTTGATTTTTTAAATTTTTTATTGGATATGTAGCTATGTTGGATATGTAGCTATGTTGGATATGTATTGGATATAGCCGAAATTAAAAAGTATTGTTTTTTTCTTCAAAATTTTTGGTCTTTTTTTGTTTATAGCGCAAAAGATAAAAACAATCCTGTGGTCATCAAATACCATCAAAGAAAGCTTTATTTGTGTAAAAAAATTATAGAAATTTCATTTGTGTATAGCGTTGCATGACCGCGCAATTTTTAGTTAACCACTTACAGACCGGAAGATTTTCCCCCTTAATGACCAGGTCATTTTTTGCGATACGGCACTGCATCGGTTTAACTGACAATTGCGCGGTCATGCGACACTGTACCCAAACGTCCTTTTTTCCCACAAATAGAGCTTTCTTTTGGTGGTATTTGATCACCTCTGCGGTTTTTATTTTTTGCGCTATAAGCAAAAAAAAGCGACAATTTTGAAAAAAAGAACTATATTTTTTAACTTTTTGCTATAATAAATATCCAAAAAAAAAAAAGAATTCCTTCATCAGTTTAGGCCAAAATATATATTTTAAAAATATTTTTGTTAAATAAAAAAGCGTATATTGATTGGTTTCCACAAAAGTTATAGCGTCTACAAAATAGGTGATAGATTTATGACATTTTTATTATTATTTTTTTTTACTAGTAATGCCAGTGATCTGTGATTTTTAGAGGGACTACGACATTGCGGCGGACAGATCGGACACTTTTTTGGGACCATTG
Source organism: Lithobates clamitans (assembly GCA_037952925.1). Lineage (NCBI taxonomy): Eukaryota > Metazoa > Chordata > Amphibia > Anura > Ranidae > Lithobates > Lithobates clamitans. The sequence continues at coordinate 525,560 of JBBGZY010001548.1, read as the reverse complement.
ACATGTATACAGCGATCAGTGGTATAAAAATGCACTGATTACTGTGTAAATGTCACTGGCAGGGAAAGGGTTAACACGAGGGGGTGATCAAGGGGTTAAATGTGTTCCCTCATGTGTGTTTCTAACTGTGGGGGGATGGGTCTGACTAGGGGCGAAGACAGATCGCAGTTCCTAATTACTAGGAACAGCAGATCTGTCTCTCCTCCCTTGTCAGAACGGGGATTTGTGTGTTTACATACACAGATCCCCGTTCTGGCTCTCATGGCTGGCGGACATCACGGCCACGTGCTTCGGGTCCTCCGCCGTGCAGTGGCTGCGCGCATCAGCTATTGCCCTTAAAGGGGCCGGAGTACACCTATGGCGATTTGCGGGAACGAGCCGATCTGCCGCCGTATGATGACAACAGCAGGTCGGCAAGTGGTTAAAGTGGATGTAAACCCTCAAATATACTCAGTGAAGTGAACATCCTCAGATGATACACAGAGATTAAACAAATCCTCCTATATAAGTTTTACATGTATATCTGCTGACTTCAGCTTTATATACTGTTTTGAAAGTGAACATCCTGTTAGAATTTTCACTTCCTGATTCACCTGTGGGTGTAGATTCTTGCTATACACTGTGAGACAGCTGATTAGAGAAAAGGCACACACCCCCTCCCCACACAAGCAGAGCTTGCCTGTGACTAGTTCAGCTTTGTGCCAATCTATTAATAGCCCCCTGCCTGACACACACTTCAGGCTCCCCTCTAGGAGACCTTGTCAGGAGTCATCAGGCTGATAAAAGAAGAAAGGAGCAGGAGACAGCTACAGGACATAGTGCTTTGAAGAGAGATAAGAAAACACTACAGATATATGTGCCCAGCTCAAATTTCATGAATCGGGTTTACATCCATTTTAAAGTAATGTAGTGACAAAATGCAAAAAAAATGGCCTGGTCATGAAGGGGGGTAAATCTTCCAGAAGTCAAGTGGTTAAGGTATGCAATGAAAGCAGAAGTGATTTATTTAAAAATGTCTTTAGTATGTTCATAAGGGGGAAAAAGAGGAAGAGAATGCAAAATATAAGTTGATTAAACTTTTGAAAAAATGGCAGTTATTTATGATATACAGCGTTTTATCAAATGAAATTGCATTTGATTAGGATTTACATTTGCTGCAACTCTTTACACATACCTCCCAACTTTCTGAGATGGGAATGAGGGACACCTATTAGCAAACGTACATAGACATAGGACACACCCCCTGCCACGCCCCCCTAAAGGAGTATTGTACAAAAGAAATTCATTGTTTAAACCCATAAGTGATTTTTTTACCACTACTAATTGCCGTTATTTTTTTCCTTGTAGTGCAGCGCTGTGTGTCTTTAGATCATTACATACAAAATGATTATATGATCCCTATTTTCCATACAATGATAAATATCACAGTGCAACCAGTCTATGTGAAAAATTAAAAATGAAATAAAAATTATGAAAGAACTCCTATTCTTTGACGAAGAAACAGTTCCTATATCTTGGTGTATAAAACACAATCACCGCTGTGTATATCCGTCCTCTCTGAGATCAATAACACGTGTACACACCATCACCAGCCAAATTGCCTGCTTACGTCACAGATGAGTTAAAGAACTCAGGAAAATATCTCTCTTTAATTCCTCCATGATCTATCTCCTCCACGTCTCAATAGCAGGAACTCCTATATTCCCCAGGCTGCACGTTTGTACTGGTAACTTCACTTAACTTGCAGGAAACACCCTCCTTCTCTCCCTCCTTACCGCTCAGCTCCGCTTTTCTCAATACGATTATTGACATGTAATAACAAACACAGATACCATGGTGCTCTCTGTTTGTACTTTTATTAAAAAAGCCCCCAATAAAAGGCACAATTACAAGATCCAAAAGGTTAAAACAGCAAATATAAAAAACGTCCACTCGTTCACCACGGACATTTACTCACGATGACTGCCTGACGTCACGGGCTCGGCTCCTCCCCTCTAAACGCGTGTCGCCCTCTCATTGGGCTTCATCAGTAGATGGAGGAGAGAGATAGTAGGAGGAGAGAGATCATGGAGGAATTAAAGAGAGATCTTTTCCTGAGTTTTTTAACTAATCTGTGATGTGAGCAGGCATTTTTTGGCTGGTGATGGTGTGTACACGTGTTATTGATCTCAGAGAGGACGGATATACACAGCGGTTATTGTGTTTCATACACCAAGATATAGGAACTGTTTCTTCACCAAAGAATAGGAGTTCTTTCATAATTTTTATTTAATTTTTGATTTTTCACATAGACTGGTTGCAATGTGATATTTATCAATGTATGGAAAATAGGGATCTTATAATCATTTTGTATGTAATGATCTAAAGACACACAGCGCTGCACTATAAGGAAATTATCATTTTTATTAAGTGTGGTGAATCACTGTGAGTGTTGTAGCAGCTGTGGGGATATTTGTATTGTATTTACACTGGTATTTAGATAAATTTTATTTTGGCGCTGATTGTCTCTTCACACTTTATACTAATTCCTGTTATATTGGCTTTTGGCATTTACAAATGTAGCAATTTAGAAATTGGATGAAAGGTTTAGCACTGGGGAACACCTTTTGATAGATAAATAGTGCATTTTGTATACATCTATATAGATCAGACCAAAATGAGGGACAAATGAGGAGCTATGAGGGACAGAGGGACTTTGTTCCAAATCAGGGACAGTTGGGAGCTATGCTTTACAGCCTATTGCCAACATTGTGCATGTTTTGTCCGTAACTCCTTGAGCCTTGAACACCATGAATGACAAATAAAACACAAATAAAATGATTTCTGCCAAAATCTGATCCCAGAGGCTAGAGGAGTCAGTTTAACAATTTTATTTCTCAACATCAAACGCCCCTTTTCTCTCCTCAGCGTAAACTAACATCATTTTACATCTGAGTCTGTGCGCGGTCCAGAAAAGCCATCAGATCACACAGATAATACACGGGAGAAATTGATGGCCGAGGGATAGTGATGGCCTCGGTGGAGCAGAGATGGATCAGGCTATTATGTTTTTTTTTTATTGAATCAAGGCTTCGGGGAGCAGTTTGTAACTGAAACATCAATGAATAATTAATGTAAAATACTATTTAGAAAAGATAACTCTTACGAGGATGTGATTTCTGAGGATTATGTACTTCTAAACAGTCTTTCTTCCCATGTGCAGGGACACAGCCAATTTTCAATTAGATTAAAATATTAGGCTAGCGCAGATAGCATTAATCCCTGAATTCAGCGATTTGGTGAGTCGGTTTCACAATTTAATACGCCCGGCACTGAGTGCTCTTGAAAAACTGGAAGAGTAAAAAGGCATTTTTCTGGCCTCATTACACATGGCAAAATCAGTAACGTTTTAATTAGAAATACTTACATTTATGCTTTGAATAATTACAATGCGAAAGCGATGTTGGCAGGGATTAGTACGTCCGGGAATGTCCACGGAATCCTTTCCAAAAATCAGAGCAGTGAGTCTACAGAATGCAGACAATAAAGAATTATGTTAGGAAGGGGAGAATTTATAAACACAAACAAAAGCAAAGAATAGAAATTGTAGCTTAATGCACAAGTCCCCAGCCAATTCTACCCATGTCCCAGGGGGTACTTGTGGCCCCTAAATTAAAGTATAACTAAAGACAAACTTTTTGTTTTAAGTTTCGCATAGAGTAAAAATGAATGAATGAATGATTTGTAAAGCGCTGCAAATGTGAACTGAATCAGTTTTTTCCTGAAGGCCTGATGGTTTTCTTCCATGCGGATGTGAGTCGGAAGAGAGTTCCATAGCCGAGGTCCCTGGACTGCGAATCTTCGTTCTCCCCTTGCTTTGTAGCGGTATTTGGGAACGAGGAGGAGGTTTTGACTAGATGATCGCAGATTGCGATTGGGTGTGTAGTGTTTTATTTTCTCTCGGAGGTATTGAGGGGCGTTACTTTGTATGCATTTGTGGGTGAGGCAGAGGGTTTTGAATGTGATCCGATTCTTTACCGTTAGCCAATGTAGGCTCCTCAGGGATGGGGAGATGGACTCCCATGGTTTTTTTCCTGTTAGCAGTCTTGCCGCCGCGTTTTGAATGGCCTGTAGGCGTGCAAGCTGATATTGGGGTAATCCTATGTAGAGTGAGTTTGCGTAGTCGAGACGGGAATTGATGATTGTTCCAACTACTGCTGCTTTGTCCTCTTCTGGGATGAAGGGGATGAGTCTGCGTAGCAGGCGGAGGAGATGGTGAGATCCGCTAATTACTGATCCTATTTGTGCATCCATTGTCATTTCTGAGTCAAAGACAACTCCAAGACTTTTGGCTTTGGTGCTCGGAGAGATGGTTTGTCCAAAGATGGCGGGAGGTGTCCATGGAGTCTTGGTTTTGGGATTTTGGTTAGCGTGTAGGTAGAGAAGTTCTGTTTTTGACCCGTTGAGTTTGAGGGAACTATTGGTCATCCAGTCATCTATCAAAGTGAGGCATTTCTCTAGTTGCTGATGGTGGTCTTTTTGTCCGGTGATGCCAAAGTAGATTTGGGTATCGTCAGCGTATGAGTGGAAGCAGAGGTCTGATTTTTTGATGATTTGATGATAGAGTAAAAAGGGATTTGAATATCTGTCAGGTTTTTATTGCTGCGTGTGTTTTCACTAGGGAGGTTCACCTTCTCTGTTTGTTCTTGTGATCCTTATCACCAAGTGAAAGAAAATGCCCAATTTTTGGGTTGTCACCAGGACAGAAATAGAGTGGAACTCTTCCAATGGGGACACTAGTTCTGCTGACAACCAGGGATTCCCTTATTTTGAAGGGATTTCCTTTCACTTCCTGTTGTGGCTATGGGACAGAAAGTAAAGGGAAAATCCCCTAATGGGACACAAATGGCAAAAAAATAAATAAATAAATAAATTAAAAAAATTAAAGTTTTGCCTTCAGTTCTACTTTCATTTTCAAAAATTACAGTAATACCTTGGTTTGCGAGCATAATTCATTTCAGAAGCATACTTGTAATCCAAAGCGCTCATATATCAAAGCAAATTTTCCCATAAGAAATAATGGAAACTCAGATAATTCGTTCCACAACCATTTATTCATATAAAAATGATCAAAATATGAGCAAAAGCCCATATTAATACTGTACAGTACTGTAATAGGAATACTGCACCTCTGTGTTGAAAAAAAAAAAGAAATCACAGTTTTAATGTAAAAAAAAAAAAAAAAAAAGAACTACACTCACAATGTTAAGGAGTATGGAGCTCATTCACGTAAAGCCACTGTGTATATGTACAGTAAAGCCGCTGGTGTACAGTATACAACGCTATATGTGGCCAAAGGTTCTGGGGTGATGGTGGCTCCCAGCGCTTCTTGGATACACTTGGAGACACTCGGGAACTGTTGACATCACTTCTGGGTGCTCCGAACGCACATTACACACCCCCCACCCAGTTGGGAGTGTCTCTGGGTGTCTCCGACAGCTTTACTGTACATATACACAGCGGCTTTACATGTATGAACACCCGACCCCTTAACATTGTGAGTGTAATTCTTTTGTTTTTACAGAAAAACTACTGCTCGTATATCAAGACAGCACTTGTATATCAAGACAAATTTGAAGAAAAATGTTGCTCGCCTTTCAAAGCGCTTGTATACCGTGATACTCGTAAACCAAGATATTACTGTTCAACACTTTTACACGCAGCATGCTCCTCCTGTGACTACTATTGGACACAGAAATTTACTGTTGCTGATACAGGCGGTCTCCTAGTTGCAAACATCCGACTTACAAATGACTCCTACTTACAAACGGAGGGAGACAACAGGAAGTGAGAGGAAATCTACCTCTAGTAAGGGAAATCCACTCCTGTAATGCCGCGTACACACGAGCGGAATTTCCGTCTGAAAAATCTTGGATGTTTTTTCCGACGAAATTCCGCTCAAGCTTGGCTTGTATACACACGGTCACACAAACGTTCTGTGAACTTTCGACCGTCAAGAACGCAGTGACGTACAACACTACGACGAGCCGGGAAAGTGAAGTTCAATGCTTCCGAGCATGCGTCGAATTGTTTCCGAGCATGCGTAGAAATTTTGCGCGTCGGAATTGGTACAGATGATCGGAATTTCCGATGGAACTTTTTCCGACCGATAAATTGAGAACATGCTCTCAATCTTTTGCTGGCTGGAATTCCGCCAGCAAAAGTCCGATGGAGCATACACACGGTGGCATTTTCCGACCAAAAGCTCTCATCGGTCTTTTGCTGGCCAAATTTCCGATCGTGTGTACGGGGCATTAGAGTTATTATGAGAAAAAGGTACCTCCACTGATGCTTAATCACCAAGGCTTGTTTCCACAACAACCCAAAATTTTCAAAATATAATTGTCATTGGGACAGTAAGTGAGGTGAAATCTTCTGAACAAACAGCAAAGCAAACGTTACAGGGGTGTTAACCCTTCGCAATGCTATCCAAAAAGCTTAAAAATAGTTTTTTTAGCTGGAGCTACACTTAAAAAATTTACCTGTTCAGACTTACAAACAGATTTAACTTAAGAACAAACCTACAGGCCCTATCTAGTTTGTAAACCGGGGACCGCCTGTATCCAGCAACCGAGTATCCTGTGATCGCTATGATTGGTCATAGCGATCACTTGATAACAATGTAAACAACCTCTCATGAATGGCTTTCCATTCATGAATAGTTTGCTTACTGTTGTGATCTGTGATTGGCTTAGCCAACCACAGATCACAACCATAAGCAAGCTATTCAAATGGTTAACCCATTCATGACAGTTAAAACTATCGCTTATACAATGATCATCACCAATGATGATCACCATAAACAATAACATCAGTCGATGGGCTTCTGTTCGCTTTACACAGGTTTTGCAGTCCTTCATTCTTTATCAGATGTCTCAGACTGAAGTTTTACCATTGTGCTCTGGGAATCTTTTGTTGTGATTTAAATGTTTATTTGTGAAAGGATGTATAGATCATAAAATAAAGATATAAAACAGCTGACTTATAAATATTAAGCAAATAAAATTCCTTATAAAGCTAAAACAAATCAAATAAAACTGAGCTAAAACCATTTATACTTCTCGGGTCTCGTGTGGTGCGGTAATCCAAAGTACTCTGACACACGTGTTGCACCACTACTGTGCCTTGTGGTGTAGTGCATCAGATAAAACATTTTACATGGTCTGTTTTTTGTCTGTTCTGGTAAGCTGGCATGCCATTCCTTTGAATAAGCTCCTTAAGGCATTGCATGATAGTACGCAACATAATGTGCCTAACACAATGCACCAGAACCGTAAAGTGTGAATGTGCTCCTTATAGTTTCCCTTTAAAGGCAAAACTATGGCACAGGTGACACAGGAAATATATAATTTGACTAGTATGAAAGCTTCATCCAAAAGTATTAAAGTGGAGTTCCACCCAAAAATGGAACTTCCACTTTTTGGATTCCTCCCCCCCTCCAGTGTCACATTTGGCACCTTTCAGGGGGGAGGAGGGAGCATATACCTGTCTAATACAGGTATTTGCTCCCACTTCCTGGCATAGATCACCGCGGCGCTTGCGGTGACCTATACCACTTCCGGCGCCTACTCCGTCCTCCCCCGCTGTATTCTGGGAGACACACAGGTCCCAGAACACAGCAGGGACCTGAGAGGATGCGCAGCGCGACTCGCGCATGCGCAGTAGGGAACCAGGAAGTGAAGCCGCACAGCTTCACTTCCTTATTCCCTTACCGAGGATGACGGCGGCAGCAGCCAAGAGCCGAAGGACGGATCGGCTTCGGCTGCCGACATCGCGGGCTCCCTGGACAGGTAAGTGTCCATATATTAAAAGTCAGCAGCTGCAGTATTTGTACCTGCTGGCTTTTAATATTTTTTTTTCAGCGGACCTCCGCTTTAAGGTTACATTTATCTAGCATTCTACTCTGGGCCTCATTCCATAATCTACATTAAATGTGTAGATGTTCTGGCGATTATACAGTAACAGATGTGTACCTTAGCCATGAAGTACACAGTCTCGTAACTGTTCTTTAATCCTCCGATCAAGGTAAACACTTTACCAAGGTGCACCGCTTTCAGTCACATCTCTAAAACATTGCTAAAATATAGCAAAGTTCCCGCACACCACTTCCAAAGGGTGAAATCAACTTTATTGTTCAACACAAGCTTTTTCACCCAGGATCCTCCCTCTAATATGTTTCACCCCCTGCTGGACCTTGAGTTGGGGATTGCAGAGATCTTATGAGCAGCTTCATATTTTGTGAGTAACGTTGCTAAAGGTATCTTGAAATATTTTATGGGGACACTATTCTCTAAGCTAATGTAGTAAAGTTGTGTGTTGCCTATAACTAAAAGGGGTGAGACGCGAGGACTGTTCTTCAGAAATCATGTGCTGCATCGGCAATACAGTTCACATTTTTTACAAGCTGTGTGCCCATGGCATGAGTTTAAAATAAATAATTAATGTTTTTTCACGCTTTTATATACATTTTTCTTCTTGCTATATACAGTTACTTGTTACATTGGGCCTGTGTTAATGGCAACATTTTGACATCAATTGCAAATGCTTCTGAGACCATTCAGAATTCATTGACAGGTGCATTTGTTCCCCTTCTGACCTGCAGTTGACATGATTCAAGTGGGTCTTGCATTCCTTTAGACTTGTATGGGAATGCAAAACCCATCTGAACTTCAAGGGCGCATGCACACTGACTGTAATAGGCACAAATATGCTTTAATGTAAAAATCTTAATGATTTTCCATGCCTGAGGAGCTGCAGTTGGCACGTACAGCTGTCATAGAAGTGAATAACTGTATGTTTGTACTTAAGTAAATGCTGATGCTCTTGTGTAGGGATCTCCAAACTTTCTAAACAAAGGGCCAGTTTAATGTCCTTCAAACTTTAGGGGGCTGAACTGTGGCCAGTGGGAGTAGAAAATGTCTTGGCGTCAGTGGGAGTAAACAATACCCCATCATTGGTATTGGGGAGAGTAATAGTGCCCCATCGTTGGTATCAATAGGAGGAATAATGCCCCATCATTGGTGTCAGTGAAAATGATAGTGCCCCATCATTGGTATCAGTGGGAGGAATGGTGTCCCATCATTGGTATTGGGAAATACACCATAACTGCATATGTGTGTTATTGTCAATGTAAGGGAGCATAAGCATTTACTCAAGAACAAGCTCATAGGGCCATTCACAGTACCTGTGGCTCCCTGGGTGCAGAAAACTGCCGAGGTGTTTGAACTAGAGAGTATATATGTTCTTCTTACCGTTTGTGTGCATGAGCCCTCCATGGAGTTGCAGAAATGCTAGTGATTGCCATCATGCAGAACAAGGATCTATGCCAATTTGCTGCGTGTGCACACTAGTTTGCATGAACATGCTAATGTGCATAGCTATGCATGGCTATTTCCAATCTCAGCACCAGATGGCCTATATAAGGAACAGAGCTGAACTAGGAAGTTGCTGGATTGTCTTCAGCAATTTTCCTAGGGGCCCGAACCTGCACTTCTTCCTGTGATATTTTTTAATACATTAAAGTGTACTCTTTCCAAAGATAAATTGTGTTTAAAAAAACGCTGAGCAAAAAACGTGTGCCAATTTAATCTCTAGGGTCTCTGCTAAAAAAAAAAAAAAAAAAAAAAAAACAATGTTTGGTGGTTTTAAGTAATTTTCTAGCAACAAATACTGGGGTTGATTTACGAAAGCCATGCGCCATCAGTAGAGGCGCACGACAAGGCACAACGCACATTTTCATATTTACAAAACAATGCGCCAGGAACAGAGCGCGAATCCCCCATTTACTATAGCGATCTTGGCACACGGGAGAATGCAATCTGTGCGCCACTGTGGACATGGCGCACGGCATCTTCAATTCAATATTAACAGAAGATGGAGGTGCCAATATTATGGGGTATTGTGAGGAAGTTTAGTAATAACTGCCCAAGTAACAAATATGCCCAAAATAGAATGAGAAAGTAACTTTTTCAGAGAAAGCCTGCTGTGCCCGCAAGTACGTTTAGAACTGCGCGAGATCAATGTAAGCAGTGCGCATGCGCAAGCGGCTCTTACACTCGTTTGTTCACTGCGTTTGTTCACTGCGCGGCCAAAATATTAAATATTAAGCAACGTACATGCAATTGTGTGGGTCGAACGGGCACACCTCTAAACTTGTCAATATTTTTTTATGCTGGTTCACCTTTATGTATTTTTTAAGGAGATTTGCACACAGGTCATATTAGCATGTTACGTTGCCAACATGTGACATGCACCTTCTTAAAATTATGTAAAAAGGCTCTCGTTCCTCTAGCTCCTCCTAAAAGGGCATTTAACCTTCCCCCTCAAATGAATATGATTTCCTTGGGCTAGCTTTTGTTTTTAAAGTGGAACTCCACACTCCATTTTCCAATGCTCTTGTCTCCGCCTTTAACCCCTTGGATTTCCATGGGCTAGCTTTTGCTTTTAAAGGGGAACTCCACACTCCATTCTCAAAAGGCTGTGAGCTGCCTTCATCAAACCAAACCACATCCTTTTAAAGAGCATACAACAGGGCCAGCTAGGAAAGGGGCGAGAAGAGCGATCGCCCAACCCACTCCTGAACCATACAAGGCCACATGCACTCAACATAGCTGGCTGCCTTTGGGGCATGTTGGGCTCAGCCCGATACCAAACACAAAGCACCTTGTACCCACTAGTTTAAAGGGGCTTTCCACATTCCGTAAAGCCCCCTGTCTGCAGCCCCCCACAACCCCAGCCTAGGGTTGTGTGGAAGAGGCCCTTGTCCCCCTGAATATGGGAACAAGGTGGTTGACTTTTGAGGTGCCCGAGCCTCTCCTGCCCCCAAGCATCCATCCCCCTTTCGTGGGCTGGCTTGCTGTGTGTTTGGCTAGGGGTTTGTTAGTGTGTGGGAGGGGCACAATATTTTTTTTTTGTTTGGGGTGGTATTTTCCTCGTGGGGGTCCTAATTTTAAGCCTTAACAGACCCAAATGGCCTTGCATGTATTGGGGGGGGGGCGAGCTATTTTTTGTTTTGTGTTAAAATCTTGTAGCTGCAATGTAGATTTGTAAGGTTTCTTTAAAGCTGTGCATCTTTGAAGCAGCATTTTGGATACATGCTACAGATGCACCACTTTACCGGAAGAGTAAGCCCCCCCCCCCTCTGCAAAATAGTCAGACCTCAAAACCATATTCTGTTAGTGTCTCAAATGAACATACATGTGTTTTTTTGCTTTTCTTGCTCTTTTCCAAGTCCTGTTTTGTTGACCAATAAAATTTGTAGCAAATTTTTATGTTTTATGTGTTTTATTAATTTTCATGCAACAGATTTCCCAGCTGCAGCTTAACTAGGCTGATTAGCATGGCAAAACAAAAAGTGTGATTTGTCCAAAAGCTACTTTCCTGGTGCCTTTATGGCAGCATATGCATGGATTGTGCATATGTAGCCATGGATAGGCACCAGTAAAGGAAAATTACAGAGAGGTAAGTATTCAATTTTCCATTTTAGCGCAGTGGTTCTCAGCCTTAGTCCTCAAGTACCCCCGACAGGACATGTTTTGGGAATTTATCTTAGCTAAAATAGCTGGCCAAAATACCAAGCCATTGACTGTGATTTAAAGCACATGTGCAAGATGAATGAAAACCTGCAAACATGGCCTGTTGGGGGTACTTGAGGACAGGGTTGAGAAGCACTGATTTAGAGCACTGGGTTAAAATCAAGCTTAAGACAATCCTATTCTAATTGTGGGCATTTGAGGGAAACAAAGTGAGTGTTAGAACCCCTGCTTGTCTTTTTTAGGTTGGGCTTTGTGTCCCTTTTCTGAAAATTGGCTTCACTTCCTGTGACATAGCCAAACAGGAAGTGAGGGTAAAACCCTACCAATGTCTTTCCTTGTGGACACACAGTGTCCCCATTAGGCAAATTGCACTCTGGCATTTTGTTGTGTACACCTTAAATTATTAGGTATTTTGGGGTTTATTAAAGGCAGATCCACTCTACAATACAAGTGTACTTGTAAATCCGAGGGGAAGCACTGGTGATTTTATCATCCAATCATGTAGAAGCAGAGATGATGTTTTTTTTTATTTTCCTTGCATGTCCCCCTCAGGTTTACAGCAACTGCACTTCCAAGTGCACTTGTAGTGCAAAGTAAATAAACCCCAAATTCCAAGATACCTACTAATATGTGGTGTACAGAGCAAAATGCTAGAGTGCAATTTACCTAATGGTGAAACCACTTAAAATTGACCTATGTGTCCCCAAGGAAGGACATTGGTAGGGTTTTATCCTCACTTCCTGTTTGGCTATGTGACAGGAAGTGAATAAATTTGAAACTGGCAAAATTTGGGAGGTGTCTGCACCCTATCAGGGGTACAGACACCCAGGGCAGGACTTAGAGTGGTGGGGGCCCCTGGGCTTGAGTCACTTTCGGGCCCTACCTTCTATACATATGCACACCTCTATAAAAGAGAAATAGAAAAGGACAAGGTGCGCCAGACTCAGTGCAGTATTAAAGAACTTCTGTTTAATTGGACAAGACAAAACAGCCAAATGGCTACTCACAAAAGTAGATTATATAAAGGGGAATAAGAGGGGGATACTGTATTGGTATTCGTCCTGGGTCCATGATTAATAAAATAAAAGCAATAAAAATGGATAAAATGATAATTATCGTATTTATCGGCGTATAACACGCACCCCAAGTTTAGGAGGAAATTTTAAGGAAAAAAACTTTTAGGAGGGAAGTTTAAGGAAAAAAACTTACATTTAAATGCCCATCAATGCAGCCTTATCAGTGTCCATCTGCAGCTTTGTCAGTGTCAGTGTAGCCTTGCCCCAGTGTCATTTGCAGACTTGTCCGTGTAGCTATGCTCCAGTGTCATTGCTGCCTTGTCATTGCAGCCTTTCAGTTTAAAAATGGCACCGCCAAGATACAGAGCCGGATGTCCTGTGTATCTTGGCGGCTCTCGTCGGCTTTCGGCCGCTCTCGGTGGCTCTCAGCGGCTTTCAAAAGAGGCGGGGCCCGCGGGACCCCCTATTGGCCGGGGCCCATGGGCTTGAGCCCAGTCAAGCCAATGGTAAGTCCGGCCCTGCAGACACCCCCAAAAACTGACAAGACTTCTAATCCCTCTGCACTCTATCCCCAAGCAAAAATAAGAAAGGATTTCATTTAGTTTAAATTTGCAAAGACACATTCCTAAGTTCAACTGTGATGCATGTCAATGGCCCATTTAGACCTTGTTTAACCACTTCAGCCCCGGAAGGATTTACCCCTTCCTGACCAGAGCACTTTTTACAATTTGGAACTGCTTCGTTTTAACTTGTAATTGCATGGTCATGCAATGCTGTACCCAAACAAAATTTGCGTCCTTTTCTTCCCACAAATAGAGCTTTCTTTTGATGGTATTTGATCACCTCTGCGGTTTTTATTTTTTGCGCTATAAATGGAAAAAGACCGAAAATTTTGAAAAAAAATGATATTTTCTAATTTTTGTTAGAAAAAAATCCAATAAACTCAATTTCAGTCATACATTTAGGCCAAAATGTATTCGGCCACATGTCTTTGGTAAAAAAAAAAGTCAATAAGCGTATATTTATTGGTTTTCGCAAAAGTTATAGCGTCTACAAACTAGGGTACATTTTATGGAATTTACACAGCTTTTAGTTTATGACTGCCTATGTCATTTTTTGAGGTGCTAAAATGGCAGGGCAGTACAAACCCCCCCCAAATGACCCCATTTTGGAAAGTAGACACCCCAAGGAAATTGCTGAGAGGCATGTTGAGCCCATTGAATATTCATTTTTTTTGTCCCAAGTGATTGAATAATGACAAAAAAAAAAATTAAAAATTTACAAAAAGTTGTCACTAAATGATATATTGCTCACATAGGCCATGGGCTATGTGGAATTGCACCCCAAAATACATTCAGCTGCTTCTCCTGAGTACGGGGATACCACATGTGTGGGACTTTTTGGGAGCCTAGCCGCGTACGGGGCCCCGAAAACCAATCACCGCCTTCAGGATTTCTAAGGGCGTACATTTTTGATTTCAAGCCTCACTACCCATCACAGTTTTGAAGGCCATAAATAGCCAAGATGGCACAAACCCCCCCAAATGACCCCATTTTGGAAAGTAGACACCCCAAGCTATTTGCTGAGAGGCATGTTGAGTCCATGGAATATTTTATATTTTGACACAAGTTGCGGGAAAGTGACAAATCTTTTTTTTTTTTTTTTGCACAAAGTTGTCACTAAATGATATATTGCTCACACAGGCCATGGGCATATGTGGAATTGCACCCCAAAATACATTTAGCTGCTTCTCCTGAGTATGGGGATACCACATGTGTGGGACTTTTTGGGAGCCTAGCCGCGTACGGGGCCCCGAAAACCAATCACCGCCTTCAGGATTTCTAAGGGCGTAAATTTTTGATTTCACTCTTCACTGCCTATCACAGTTTCGGAGGCCATGGAATGCCCAGGTGGCACAAACCCCCCCAAATGACCCCATTTTGGAAAGCAGACACCCCAAGCTATTTGCTGAGAGGCATTGTGAGTATTTTGCAGCTCTCATTTGTTTTTGAAAATGAAGAAAGTCAAGAAAAAAAAATTTTTTTTCTTTTTTCAATTTTCAAAACTTTGTGACAAAAAGTGAGGTCTGCAAAATACTCACTATACCTCTCAGAAAATAGCTTGAGGTGTCTACTTTCCAAAATAGGGTCATTTGGGGGGGTTTGTGCCACCTGGGCATTCCATGGCCTCCAAAACTGTGATAGGCAGTGAAGAGTGAAATCAAAAATTTACGCCCTTAGAAAGCCTGAAGGCGGTGCTTGGTTTTCGGGGTGCCGTATGCGGCTAGGCTCACAAAAAGTCTCACACATGTGGTATCCTCGTACTCAGGAGAAGCAACAGAATGTATTTTGGGGTGTAATTTCACATATTCCCATGGCATGTTTGAGCAATATATCATTTAGTGACAACTTGCAAAAAAAATAAATAAATAAATTTTGTCTTTTTCCCGTAACTCGTGTCACAATATAAAATATTCCATGGACTCGACATGCCTCTCAGCAAATAGCTAGGGGTGTCTACTTTCCAAAATGGGGTCATTTGGGGGGAGGGGGTTTGAACTATCCTGACATTTTATGCACAACATTTAGAAGCTTATGTCACACATCACCCACTCTTCTAACCACTTGAAGACAAAGTCCTTTCTGACACTTTTTGTTTACATGAAAAAATAATTTTTTTTTGCAAGAAAATTACTTTGAACCCCCAAATATTATATATTTTTTTAAAGCAAATGCCCTACAGATTAAAATGGTGGGTGTTTCATTTTTTTTTTTCACATAGTATTTGCGCAGCGATTTTTCAAACGCATTTTTTTGGGAAAAAACACACTTTTTAAATTTTAATGCACTAAAACACACTATATTGCCCAAATGTTTGATGGAATAAAAAAGATGATCTTAGGCCGAGTACATGGATACCTAACATGACATGCTTTAAAATTGCGCACAAACGTGCAGTGGCGACAAACTAAATACATTTTTAAAAGCCTTTAAAAGCCTTTACAGGTTACCACTTTAGATGTACAGAGGAGGTCTACTACTAAAATTACTGCCCTCGATCTGACCTTCGCGGTGATACCTCACATGCATGGTGCAATTGCTGTTTACATTTGACGCCAGACCGACGCTTGCGATCGCCTTTGCGCAAAAGCAGGGGGGGACAGGGGTGCTTTTTTTTTTGCTTTATTTTTTTTGCTTTTTTATCTTATTTTTAAACTGTTCCTTTCATTTTTTTTGTTAATCATTTTTATTGTTATGTCAGGGAATGTAAACATCCCCTATGATAGCAATAGGTAGTGACAGGTACTCTTTTTTGAAAAAATTGGGGTCTATTAGACCCTAGATCTCTCCTCTGCCCTCAAAGCATCTGACCACACCAAGATCAGTGTGATAAAATGCTTTCCCAATTTCCCAATGGCGCTGTTTACATCCGGTGAAATCTAAGTCATGAAATGCTAATAGCTTCCGGTTTCTTAGGCCATAGAGATGTTTGGAGCCACTCTGGTCTCTGATCAGCTCTATGCTCAGCTGGCTTAATCACCGGCTGCATTCTCAGGTTCCCTGTTGGGACAGGAGAGCCAGAGAAAAACATGGAAGACAGTGGGGGCATTCCCTCCCACTGCTTGTAAAAGCAGTCTAGAGGCTAATTAGCTGCTAGGATTGCTTTTACATGAAAGCCGACCGCTGGCTGAAAAGAATGATACCAAGATGAAACCTAAACCTGCAGGCATCATTCTGGTATAACCACTCAAAGTCCAGCAACATACCAGTACATTGCTTGTCCTTGTTGGGCATATATTGTTTGTAATCTTTTTTTTTCATGCAGCCTGTGGGCTGAATGAAAAAAAGAGATTGATCGGTGGGTATGCCCACCATTAGAATATCTCCCTTCATCCACCTACTTCTAATTATGGGCATACAGGCACCATTTATATATGCCAAAGCATGGGGGCATCCTCCCGCAAAGGATAGGAGCAAATCACTCCTCCGCCCTCTGCTGCCCCCATGCTTCGGCATATATCACCTCCGCTGGAATCACGGCTTTATATATCGTGGGAGATAATGCTGTTGCTTTCAAGATAAATGAATCCGCGCTGCAGCTGAATGGCGTACCTGAAGACAAAAAAATGGTTAACAATAAAACACAGTAAACAGTAAAGTATAAAAAATTGCATACCTGAAAAGCAAACATGATAAAACATAATAACAATAAAACATTGCAGAATAGAATACAGTAAAAAAGAGCAGAACAATAGAGAGAATAGAGAGAGAGAGAACAATAAAACGACCACTATTTTTTTTATTCTATTTTTTTGTGTTTTTTTTTTTTTTTTTACACTTTTTTTTGTAACTGTAACTTTTGTAACTGTAACCGGTTCCAGGTTCGGGTCTCTCAAAATGCGATGGTATCTTGGGAGACTCTGTGTTAGTGTGCCTAGTCTGTGCAATGCTGTACCCTACGCTTATACTCAACTAGTGTATGGTAGCGTTCAAAACATTCACCAATGCAATACCAGGATTGTCAGGACATGAGGGACAATAATAGCGGGTGTCACGCCTATATCCGCGCTTGCTGCAGACAGGACATCTTTTTTTGGGGGGTGCGTTGGATAGGGGTACTCGGGAGGACATAAAGAAAATGCCTCTCATGCATCCGACTTCATTTGGTTGGGGATATGAATGGGGGAAGTACGGGCGCTGCAGAAGTGGTGGGTTCCCAATTAGGATTGGCGAATGCAGCATGAAGGGCATTATGGGCACGACGGGCCTGTGTTTGTCTTCTTCTTGGTGGCAGCGGGACACTTCTTGTGCTTGCCACCTCACCAGCTTGAACTGCACTTATGGGACTCGCCACGTCACCAAGTATTACTGCAGTGCTGGTTTGACTACGACCGGGGTGTACTAAGCCGCTGGTGCTTGCCAGTACACCAAAACGCTACCAAAAAAACTGTTAGCGATCGCAGGGATCAGGCCTGACTCTGCGAACGCTGCAGTTATGCGTTTAGTGTTTTGTAAGTGACAGTGATCGATCGATACTGCACTTGGGTGGGCTGGGCTGGGCTGGGCTGGGCGGAGGGGCAAAACGCAGGTGCTAACAGGTATCTGGGCTGATCCTGCTAACACTGCGTTTTTGGGAACCCTAAACTGCTGGGGACGCTAGTATAGATCTGATCTGATCAGATATTGATCCGTTCAGATACTATATCACTAAGGGAGGTGTAGGGTGCGTGCGTGGGTGTTAGCACTACTGGAACTAACCTGACGCTGCCTGGGGTGACGCAGACCCTATCTGACCCTAAAACCTAAGTTATATCACCGCCGGGCGATCAGGGGGCTACACCTTTATTAGGTAATAAACGGCGGGTGCCCTGACACTATAAAAAATAAACTAACTAACCAGCATCACCCGTAATAGTTATCACTGGTGAAAGGGTTAACAAGGGGGCAATCAAGGGGTTAAAACCTTTTTTAGGTAGTATATTGGGGTCCCTGACGCTATAAAACGCTGACGGCGAACCTATATATTTACCTCCCTAACTAGCGTCACCAGTGACACTAATACAGCGATCAGAAAAATGATCGCTTAGTGACACTGGCGAAGGGGGGTGATCAAGGGGTTAAAACTTTATTAGGGGGGGTTAGGGGGGTACCCTAGACCTAAAGGGGGCTAACACTAACTGCCCTACCACACTAACTGTCACAAACTGACACCAATGCAGTAATCAGAAAAAAAAAAGTCTGCTTGGTGTCACTGTGACGGGGGGGGTGATTGGGGGGTGATCGGGGGTGATGGGGGGTGATTGGGGTTGAAAAGTATGCCTTGGGTGTTCTACTCTGTGTGTAGTGTTGTGCACTCACATCGATGTCTTCTCTCCTCGGCGCCGGAACGGAAAATACCGAGCCGTGGAGAGATGACATTCCTTTCCTCTGCCGCTGTTTACTATACAGCAGCAGAGGAAGGATCTCATTGGCTGGGAGCAATCGCGAGGGGGAGGGGGGCACGAATGGATGGCCTCCCCCTCACCTCTGATCACTCCCGGACAGAAGCCGACCGCCTCTGGCACCAGGGGGCGGTCCGATAGGACCCCCCGCCCGCGGGAGGCAAGTAACGTACCCATACATTACTTTGCCTTCCCGTGCCATTCTACCGCAGTATATCTGCGTGAGGCGGTCGACAAGTGGTTAATAGAAAACACCAGTTGCCTTTCACTAGAAACATTTGTTAGTCCAGTCCTGGAAATCTGCATCTGCTTTACTACTACCGTATTTATCGGCGTATAACACACACTTTTTCCCCCTTAAAATAGGGGGGAAATCGTGTGTGGGTGTTATACGCCAATATAGGCTGCCATGGAGGGGAAGGAGGGGACAAGAGATGTGTACTCGGCTCGCAGTCATGCCCGGTCCCACCCCCTGGACGGCTCCTAGCATTGATGTCCCAGCATTGGACCGGCGTTATGTCCATCATAGGATCTGGGGCCAAGGGGCGGGACTGGATGTGACGCAGAGCCGAGTACACAGGAGATCCAGCTCTATCTATTTCGGCAATAGCAAGGCTGCAGAAAGACGCTGATCAGGCTACAGTGAGGAGCAAGGCTGCAGATGTGCAATGATGGGCAAGGCTGCAGATGGGCACTGATCAGGCTGCAGTGAGGAGCAAGGCTGCAGATGGGCACTGATTAGGCTGCAGTGAGGAGCAAGGCTGCAGATGGGCACTGATCAGGCTGCAGTGAGGAGCAAGGCTGCAGATGGGCACTGATTAGGCTGCAGTGAGGAGCAAGGCTGCAGATGGGCACTGATCAGGCTGCAGTGAGGAGCAAGGCTGCAGATGGGCACTGATTAGGCTGCAGTGAGGAGCAAGGCTGCAGATGGGCACTGATCAGGCTGCAGTGAGGAGCAAGGCTGCAGATGGGCACTGATTAGGCTGCAGTGAGGAGCAAGGCTGCAGATGGGCACTGATCAGGCTGCAGTGAGGAGCAAGGCTGCAGATGGGCACTGATTAGGCTGCAGTGAGGAGCAAGGCTGCAGATGGGCACTGATCAGGCTGCAGTGAGGAGCAAGGCTGCAGATGGGCACTGATTAGGCTGCAGTGAGGAGCAAGGCTGCAGAAGGGCACTGATTAGGCTGCAATGATAGGCAAGGCTGCAGATTGGCACTGATCAGGCTGCAACGATGAGCAATGGCGAGGCTGCAGATAGGCACTGTTCAGGCTTCATTAATGGAAAATGGCGAAGCTGCAGATGGGCACTGATAGGGCTGCATTGATGGGCATTGAGCCTTATTTTGCTTCAAAATTCTTTATTTAAAATGTAAGTTTTTTTCCTGAAACTTCTCTCTTAAAATTAAGGTGCGTGTTATATGCCGATAAATACGGTAATTTCCCTAAAAATTGGGTTCCTGCAGCTAGATGCGCAACTGCTATGTATGTGAGATGCGCAACTGCTGTGTATGTGGAGGTATGTACCTGTGGTGCATATCTAATTCCCGGAAGCGGTGGCCAGCATACAGGAATGACATCACACCCCTACAAGTTGCTTGTACTGCTGCTAATTTCTTCCCACCACCTTGCCCCGCTCACTGTTCTCTGAGGAAGTGATGATCCTTATTTGCTAATTAAGATGATTTTTTTTTATTTTATTTTTACATGGAGTGGGGTTTGTGTGGGAGGAAACCGGAGTACCTGGAGGAAACCCACACAGGCATCAGGAGAACATGCAAACTCCAGGCGGATGGTGTCATGGGCAGAATTGAACCACTGACCCTTTTTGCTGCTAGGTGAAAGCGCTAACCACTACACCACTGTGCTGCTCAAATATATATCTATAGATGTAGGTTCTTGTGTCCACCATCAGAGAGAAGTTGGGTAGATGCCACACTCCCAATTCCCAATTCTGGAGGAATCTAGCACAGGGGTCTTCAAACTACGGCCCTCCAGTTGTTCAGGAACTACAATTCCCATCATGCCTAGTCATGTCTGTGAATGTCAGAGTTTTACAATGCCTCATGGGATGTGTAGTTCCGCAACAGCTGGAGAGCCGTAGTTTGAAGATTCCTGATCACTCTAGCATGTCTTGAAAAAAGGTGGATTCTCATGTGCCTTGTATAATGCCCAAGAAATATTGTTTGGAAAATGGGTCATGGCACATCTACATTTCAAATTTGGCACTTAATATGGTCATGCACTATGCAATCTGATTGGTCAATCTTTGTCCAACTCGATATTTAGACAAAATAGTTAATAGGAACATGCACTTGAACAATTAATTCAAATTATAGGAAATCAATCAGGCTCTTGCACTAAATCAAATTTATTTAAGATCTAACTGATTGCAGTGTATGGTCATCTTTAAAGATCAAGATCTGAAAATATACATTTATTGGGTTTAGAAACACTTCTCTGTTCTTTGTAATGTATTGAAAGATTTGGGTAAAAAAAGGAAAAAAACATTTCAAAGATATATTAGAAGTGATAGGAATGAGATTAGCATCAAAAGGGTTAATTAACTGAGTACACCTACTAATTGCCTAACAAGACACATCCATGAGATGAAATTAACCAATTGGATTGGGCGTGCGCTATTATCAATGAGAAAACCGCAGTAGCCCTAGCGACAGTTGCAGTTTACATATGCGGGTATTTATTATCATTATTTGCGCTTTAAAGTGCGCTGGTTCGCACATTCGGTTAATGACTTTTCCAGAGAACCAATTAATGTATAAGCTAGCGCAGCACATTCTTCTTAGTAAATCAGCCCCACAAACAAGTGTCAGAAAAATGCCTGGTCAGCAAATATTTAGAGGAACCCTTGAGTAAATATTCATGTCTTGGAGAACCCATGCTAAATTAATATATCTCTAGCTCACAGCACATTTGTGTGGTTAGTAAGTTGTAAATATATAAATACATAAAAGAATAAAGAATGTAGCGATAGCTGCTAGCAATAATTACTGTCTTCTACTATTGCTGGGCAGGAGGGATTTCCTTGTCAGCACTGTCAGTGTTGACGGGGGAAACGTGCAAATTTCTTTTCTGCAACCCGTGGTTGCAGGAAAGAAATTCGCACCATCTATGGCCTTCCTTATATTGGTAGTTGGTATAGCGGTCCCATACATTGGTGGTCAATGGGAGAAGGACTCGTTATATCAATGGTCAGTGGGAGAAGGACAATCTTACATTGTTGACTTGTGGGAAAACTGCCCCCTTACACACAGTTGAAAAGATAATTGATATTAGTGGGTACTGGGATTTAGAATCGCTTCCTTGCTCAAGGAACTCCCAGCAACCTCTGGAGGAACCCCAGGGTTCCACAGAAACCTGGTTGAGAAACCCTGGCCTAGGGATACACTTATAGGTCTAAGAATGGGGCTTTGTCAATCCCCCTATGTGATGGTGAAAATCATAAGGCTGTCAGTATGAACTTTGACTTTACAGTGACCCCTGCATAGCCGTGTTTACTACATTTTGCATATCAGCTGCTCCTAACTCCCTGGCTTGCCCTACCTCTATGACACTCCTTGCTTCCATAATATGTGATGTTGCCTGAGTTCTGCTCGAGTCCGTAGTAGATCAGGTATACTGGTGGTTATCAGCATATACCACAATGACATATGATACAAGAATTTGTCCTGAATTTTGCATTTGCAGGCTGATTTTAATTTCCTGTAATTTAAAGTTGGAAGCATTGGTGGAATATCACATGGCTTTACTTTTCAGTGAAATAATTTGTGGTTGTAGAGGAGGGGGAAAGGAAAGCTCACATTTACATTATGGAGAGAAATTTAGATTGTAGGTGCCTGTTTCATATATACAGTTCATAGCCGCAGACTGCATGCCTTTCCTGGGCATGTGATGTATGGGAGAAAGGTAAATGCTGGATCGGTGGAATGAAATAATACAGCATAAAGCATACATATCCAACTTCTCTTTTAATCAGTTGGAATAAAAGTAAATAACTTTATTACCTAATTTCACATCCCAGAATATATCCAAAACTGAGTTAAAGTGTATGCATAGGCCAAAAAAATGCGTATTCATAGGCACCCCCTCCTTTAGGGGGACTGATATTTGCTCCCTCCACCCACATTCCTCCAAATCTCTGGCTCACAGTAGTGGGATATATATAACTGTAAACTACCTGGGGCATCTTTGGGGTTCCCAAGGACAGTAATACTGCAATGTGGGGGTGGGGTGAGGTTTAAATGAGCATAGTTAAATAAAACCTGAGCCTACTTGCTGTATGCGCTTGTGCCCTTAACCACTTAAAGGCCTGGCCTTTTTCTGACATTTGTTGTTTACAAGTAAAAATCTGTATTTTTTGCTAGAAAATCACTTAGAACCCCCAAACATTATATGTTTTTCCTAGCAGAGACCCTAGAGAATAAAATGGTGGTCATTGCAATATTTTATGTCACACTGTATTTGCGCAGCGGTCTTTCAAACGCAATTTTTTTGGGAAAATCTACCCTTTAATGCAGTGATCATCAACCCTATGTATTTCAGTTATCTTGCAAACCTGGCCTGTTAGTGGGCCCTGAGGACAGGGTTGATGACCACTGCTTTAATAAATAAAAAAAAAATTAAAGTTATCCCATTTTTTTTTATAATGTGAAAGATGATGTTATGCCGAGCACATAGATACCTAACATGTGTAGCAGGCACCTACTTTCATGTAGGTGACCTTTTTCTGAGCTTACAGTTTCAGGCAAAATTTAGGCAGGCTTGTACTATTATATCAGGCCTGGTTATTTATTTTGGGAACTGGGAGTGTTAGTATAGTGCAGGGTGTGGCCACCTGTGCTTGGACCCAGAGATGCCTCCTCTTACTTCCAATGAAATGATTTTTGGAAGAGAGGTTGGACTTGGGATCTGAGTGACAGGCAGCTTGTAGGTGAGTTCTGGATTTGTTTGGAAGGAGGAGGGACTCTCATAAAAGCTGGGGTCACATGACAGTCCGGGGTCTTTTTGCAGCAGGAGAGAGCCTTCAGGGAGAGGTTCCCCTGCAGGGGGGCCGAGCGGAGCTCCCCCACTCCGCCACTATACATACTTCTATAAACTAACAAAACAGACCTTAGTTTACAGACTAACTTTACTAGAATACATTAAGCTTGTGTATTATTGGGGTATTTTTATTTAAAAAGTATAATTTCAGCCTAGAACACCACTTTAATAGAACAAATGCAACTTTTTATATATTTTTTTTATCTTCCAGTAAAATTTAGAAACACCACAAAATGTGAAAATGTTTGTAGTCAAAGTGGTTAGAGAGTAACAGTAAAAAAAATAGACACACACCAGAACTGCAAAATTAGGACTGGTCTGCAGTTACCCGTGAGCATGAAGGGTCTAAAGGAACTAAGTTATTCTTTAATGTGCTCTTATTAACGTATTAAAGGTACTATTATAGCCAAAGCAGACCATGTAAATACTATAGAGAACCAAGTACTGTCTGGGTTCATAATGACATTGCCTCTGTCAGACAGTTATAAATGCTATCAGTATGCTGAAGTGTAACATACTAATGGGATTGCTTTTGGGATACTGCAGCACCAAGGAGGCCTAAAATGATCTCACTATGGGGCCCCTCTGACATATTATTATCAAACTCTCATTAACTTATAAGAAACTAAACCAGCTATACTGGTACATTTAAATAACACACAGCTCACAGAAAATGAGAGGTATGAAAATGTCAAAAATTAGCACCATGGCTCAAGTCTAGCGGGTTTTGTCCCAAGACATCTTTATTTTAGACAGAAATTATTCAGACGGCTTCTGGATTTCAAATCCTGATCCACACAGAGCTTTTATTTGCTCTATACTTCATTTATCTTTTAAATCAGAACCGTTCTCCCATATTATGGCTGTTGCACCTTGGCACTTAGCTTTTCTTTAGTTATCATTCGATATTCCCTTTCAAGCATTTCTGACAGAATTGAATATATGTATGGACAACATACATGCTGTGTTACATGAAAAATGGCATAGCACAGAGACTATGCACTTAGCATGTGTGCCTTGAAGCCCGACACTATCAACATGGAGTCTTTATGTTCAACAATTGTTAATGTGACTTTCCACCAGGTGCTCTGGTTCTCCCCAAAAACATTCTGGAAGGCAAACTGGTAGAGTTTATTGTTGTAGGATTATGTGCTTTGGATGTTAAAGTCTGAGCTCTTTTAGGCTGGGAAAGATGTGAGTGACTCTAGCACTGTGTAGTATGTCACCACTATATAAAAATGGGAAATGTTCTCCAATAAATTACTTTGGGAATTGTTGAATAAACTATATATATGTTTCTCCCTCTTTTTTCAATAAACCCAGAGTGTCTGCATGACCAAGAGGAATATTTACAAAGCAGTGAATGCAATATTCACCAAACATTCAATGCGATATTCACCAAACATTCAATGCAGGTGAATAAATTACTGATCATTGCATTCACACATACAGCGTAAACACCCTGGTGAATTTGGGTTCCTGGCATGTCCTGGTGCTGCGTCCAACTACTCATAAACATGAATGGGTAAAGGCGGCTCTACGCAGCAATGCACTACTAATTCCATAGTGTGGTGCATGCACACAGACTTTATGACCCAAATGTAGGTCGTGTGTGTCCAGGACATTACATCTGTTCACGTGCAGCACTTTACGCAAATAGCAGTGCAGAGCTGCAAACCCATTCATGTCTATGGGCTGTTGTGCGCAGCACTAGGATAATTCGGGCCCCAGAATCGACCAATATATTTGCGCTGCATGGGAGAATTCACCCATATGCACGTATACATGCACCTAAAATATTTACTTACAGTGAAAGTGTGGTGAACCTCACTGTTTTATAAATTTGCCCCCCAGCCACCGAACTAGCTTTCATTTTCCTTGTGTTGCATGTTGTTCTTACTTTCACAGTATCATTGATGACAGTAACAAAGCCATAGCTGTACAATCTAGACCAGATGGGAAATTTCCCAACCCCCTGAGGACGTCTACGAGGATGAAATGCATAGTGGCAGGGCTTTGGCACTGACGTCATTACACATGTGCTCATGGTCGGGCAGTATGCTGAGTTTCCATTAAAGCTGTTACATGCTGTATATCTTCTTCCCATTGTAAGTACCGCTACTTTAAGCCACGTGCCACCCAGGCCAATTCTGACATTTCTCTCCTACATGTAGAAATCATAATTTTTTTGCTAGAAAATTACATATAACCCCCAAACATTACATATAATTATTTAGCAGAGACGCTAGAGAATACAATGGCGGTTGTTGCAATTTTTCAAAGGCGTTTTTTTTTTGAAAAAAAAAACAGTTTCATGCTTGAAAAAAAAAAAACAGCAAAGTTAGCCCAATTTTTTTGCATATTGTGAAAGATGATGTTACGCTGAATAAATAGATACCTAACATGTAACGCTTCAAAATTGCACACGCTCGTGGAATGACGGCAAACTTCGGTACTTAAAAATCCCCATAGGCGACGCTTTCAATTTTTTTACTGGTTACATGTTTTGAGTTACAGAGGAGGTCTAGGGCTAGAATTATTGCTCTCACTCCAACTATACCTCACATGTGTGTTTGAACACCGTTTTTATATGTGGGCAGGACTTACGTATGCTTTCGCTTCTGCGTGCAAGCACACGGGGACAGGGGCGCTTTAATTATTTATTTTTTTTATTGTTAATTTTACTTTAATTTTTCTATTCTGACAGTTTTTTAAAAAAAAATTTTTTTGATCACTTTTATTCCTATTACAAGGAATGTAAACATCACTTGTAATAGGAATAAGCATGACAGGTCCTCTTTACAGTGAGATGTGGGGTCAATAAGACCCCACATCTCACCTCTAGGTGAGATGTGGTAAAAAAAAAAAAAAAAAAATCTCAGCTTCCCAGCTGAGGCGGCGCCATTTGTTTGAATGCAGAGGCCGGGTGTGACGTTATAACATCGCGCCCAGCCTCCAAACGATCATAGAGACTCCGGGGACCATCTGGTCCGCTGGAAATCTCTATGGTCACTATCCGGGGCCGGCGGATCCCTTTTCCGACTCACCGATGCCAACGGTAAGTCGGTAAAAGCCAATAAGAACGATCAAGTGGCGGAACAGCCGCTATGATCATTCTTATGGTGTAGGGAATCGCCGGCACGAAAAGATGATATCTGAATGATGCCTGTAGCTGCAGGCATCATTCAGATATCTCCGCTCAAAGTCAAGGACATCATATGACGGCCGGCGGACGGGAAGTGGTTAATAAAAATTAATGCACTATGGCTTTCCATCTCTTTTTTTTTAATCTATATTGGGGCTGTGGTTCGGTATGAGTCCACCAAAGGCTGCTAGCATCTGATATTTGGAGCCATTGTCATTGGTCAGTTTTGTGCATTTAAAATGTTCTGATTCTTCACTCAAGCTGATTTTATGTGTTTCTGCATTATCAGACACGATTGTATCTGGAAACCCATGTGTAACAAACAGCCTCCTTAAAACTCTTATGACAGTGGCAGAGGTGGGGGATGTAACTGATACAATTCCAGGCATTTTGAGAAGGAATCGACAACTAAAAAAAAAATCTGTGACCAAAGTGACCTAGTCACTTCCCAGGTATGGACTGAGGCTTTAGGTGGAGCATGACGGGTGACAGGTGGATTGACATGGTACACGGTTCTGTAATCACTTCTCAATAACTTCATCCATTTTAGGCCAACAAACATAACTTCTGGATAATGCTTTCATGCGGACTATTCCAGGATGTCCTTTGTGGAGAGCATGCAGTACTTGAGCTTGTCCTGCCTTTGGAATTACCACTCTGTTTCCCCATAATAGGCAACCATTATAGGCAGACAGTTCATGTTGGCGCACTAAAAATGGTTTGAACGTCTCTTCAACTTTTGATTTGGGCCATCCCCTCCACACCCAGTTGAGCACACAGGCCAGCACGGGATCTTTAGCAGTCATACCAGCAATGTCTCTAGCATGTAACGGAGGGTTTGGAATCGATTGAGAACCTCAGGCACAGGAGAGACAAGGAAATCAAGAGAAAACAAAGGCAACTGGCTCAACCCATTAGCATGAGTGATATTCTTGCCAGGATGATATTTGATATCACAGTCATAGGCTTTCAGCATTAGTGACCATCTGAGCATTTGTGGGGGAAGAATTTGAGGAGTGGGAGTACTTCTAGTGAACAGAACCAGCAAAGGCTTATGGTCTGTTACAATGGTAAACCTCCGCTCATACAAATAGCCATGAGACTTGTTTTACCCTGGACACAATAGCTAAAGCCTCCTTGTCAATTTGAGCATAACTCCTCTCTGTCGTAGACAAGGTCCTTGAATAGAATGCAATAGGAGCCTCAACACCAGTTTACAAAACATGACTCAAAACAGCTTCAATGCCATATGGAGAAGCATCGCAGGTAAGAGTGAGTGGTTTTTGTAACTCATAGTGTACAAGTACACTGTCAGAAGATAACAGCTTTTTTGTTGCATTGAAAACTGTAGAATGAACATCAGTCCACTTCCCTGGAACATCTTTATCTAGTAAACAATGCAGGGGTTCAGCAACAGTGGCTTTGTCAGGCAGAAAAAAATGGTAAAAATTAAGCAACCCTAGGAAAGCTTGCTGCTCTTGTTTGTTTGTTGGGACTGGAGCTTTATGGATAGCTTCAACCTTAGGATCAGTTGGATGATTTCCTTGTTTGTCAATTCTGTATCCACGGAAATCCATGTATCTTTAGTTACTCTACAGAATGTGATAGAGGGCTCACCAGTATGGTATTTGTACATTAAAATCATATCCCCTCTTCTCCAGAGAGAATAAGTTCAGTGTTCGCAACCTTTCCTCCTTTCCTCATAACTAATATCCTCTAGACCCTTTATTAGCTTTGTTGCCCTTCTTTGTACTCGCTCCATTTCCAGTACATATTTCCTGAAGACTGGTGCCCAGAACTGGACAGCATACTCCAGGTGCGGCTGGACCAGAGTCTTGTAGAGGGGGAGAATTATCGTTTTATCTCTGGAATTAATCTCCTTTTTAATGCATGCCAATATTCTGTTTGCTTTGTTAGCAGCAGCTTTTTCTTCATTGAACCTCATTTACCATGTAGTTGCCCACCCCACTAATTTGTTCAGATCTTTTTGCAAGGTTTCCACATCCTGTGGAGAAGTTAGTGCCCTGCTTAGCTTAGCATCATCCGCAAATACAGAGATTGAACTGTTAACCCCATCCTCTAGGTCGTTTATGAACAAATTAAACAGGATTGGTCCCAGCACAGAACCCTTGGGGACCCCACTACCCACCCCTGACCATTCTGAGTATTCCCCATTTATCACCACCCTCTGAACTCGCCCTTATAGCCAGTTTTCAATCCATGTACTCACCCTATGGTCCATGCCAACGGACCTTATTTTGTACAGTAAATGTTCATGGTTAGGAAGGTTAATAGATTGGTTTGACAAGAACGATTCTTCATGAATCCATGCTGATTACTGCTAATGATACCATTCTCATTACTAAAATCATGTATATAGTCATCCCCTCCAAGAGTTTACATACTATTGATGTTAGGCTAACTGGTCTGTAATTCCCAGGGATGTATTTTGGGCCCTTTTTAAATATTGGTGCTACGTTGGCTTTTCTCCAATCAGCTAGTACCATTCCAATCAGTAGACTGTCAGTAAAAATTAGGAACAATGGTCTGGCAATTACTTGACTGAGTTCCCTAAGTACTCTCGGGTGCAAGCCATCTGGTCCCGGTGATTTATTAATGTTAATTTTTCCAAGTCTAATTTTAATTCTGTCCTCTGTTAACCATGGAGGTGCTTCCTGTGATGTGTCAAGAGGATAAACACTGCAGTTTTTTTTTTTT
Organism: Lithobates clamitans; assembly: GCA_037952925.1. Lineage (NCBI taxonomy): Eukaryota > Metazoa > Chordata > Amphibia > Anura > Ranidae > Lithobates > Lithobates clamitans. The sequence goes on along the minus strand of JBBGZY010001548.1, from coordinate 496,110 downwards.
TTACTGAAGCCCCTCGATTCCCTTGTGAAGACTGAGGAGAAGAATAAATTCAATACCTTCGTCATCTCCCCATCCTTTGTAACCATTCCTCATTCTTTATGGGGCCAATATGGTCTCTGCTCCCTTTTTTATTGTTTACATACTTAAAGAATTTCTTGGAATTTTTTTTGCTCTCCTCCACTTCACACAAGTGAACATATTTACAATGCTTCCCCCTACTGGATGGAGAGCAGTATAACACACTAATACATAACAGTTAGAAGTTGGGTACTTGGCATTTTTAGCTAGGACATGTCCTCGCTCTACTGACCCCTTATAATTTGGGGGTTAGTCTTTCAGGTAAGTTCATAGAGTTTACATGTGATGGTGAAACATAAGGAGTGTGAAAAGGATTGCTGATATTTGCTGTTCACCTACCACAAGATTGTGGTCATCTCCTATTTGTGTGGACCTTTAATACATGCACTAGACGCATTGCTACTTCTGAGCACTTTCATTACTGTTGGTGATTAATTTAATTTGCACAATTAAATTAGTTTTATATGAATGTAAAGTGACAGCGCACCTATACATATTTACAATGTATTTGTGTCATTTTCATGGGCTGATAAGCATCTGTTTATTAAAAGTTTATTAAAATACAAATACTGTAGCTGCTGACTGTTTTTGACATATGCAAGTGAAGTTCCTCTTCAATCCTTGCAGTGTGGGGGCAAACCACTGTAAGGGAGAAGGGATGCCTCAATCAATAAGGGAAGACAGGGGCGGGGACTCGCCAACTGTAGCTATGCTATATAACAATATTATAAATATATTTTTTCAGCCACTGCGCCCTCTCAGTGCCTCCCGTGTTTGCCACGGGGGGGACTACCCTAATGGGGTGCCTCATCTAGCGCCGTCCGTGACCCTGACTGGGTCTTCATCGGTAAGCCAAGCTCACCTGCATAAAAAAATCCGCTCCAGTACTGTTGTTATTCAATGTATAATTGTGTACCTCTCTTTTTCTTGCTAAAACATCTTATGATCCAATTAACTATAAATATGTATTTTTTCTTATGCCGCATACACACGGTCGGAATTTCCAACAACAAATGTTCGATGGGAGCTTGCTGTGGGAAATTCCGATCGTGTGTAGGTTCCATCAGACATTTTCCGTCGGAATTTCCGACAAACAAAATTTGAGATATGGATTTCAAATTTTCCAACAACAAAATCCGTTGTCGGAAATTCCGATTGTGTGTGTACACAAATCCGACGCACAAAATTCCACGCATGCTCGGAATCAAGCAGAAGAGCCGCACTGGCTATTGAACTTCATTTTCTCAGCTCGCCGTACGTGTTGTACGTCATACAGTTCCTTGAAAAAGTTAATAGAAGGGAAAAAACCACCGCGCTATATATATGCAGGAAATTAACACATTTAAGAAAATACTTAAATTATTACGTGACAAACCAATAAATTTAAATAGCAGAAGCAACCGCTAAAGGTGAGATACACACACTAGAGACAATCAATAAAAGGAGCAGCGCTGTGAATGTTAAAGGCTTAAATTTGAGCCAATATAGGTATAAGTGAACCAATGTGATACAATGAGTAAATAATTAAGATAAGTGAACCAATGTGATACAATGAGTAATTAATTAAGATAGATAATAAAGCTTGCGACCTTAACCCGGTCGGGGCCTTTCATGGGATGGAGACACCAATATACCACTTCATAAACCGTACGGTAGGCCCGCTGTCCACCTCATACAGACAATCCCTATATTGTGGGGATAATAACTCCTAGCTAGGAGTTATTCTCACAGGAAGTGCCCCAAAAGAAAAGGGAGAGCAACATAGCGTAATCCTGGTTGAGTATTTAATAAAGGAAATTAAAATCTCACTTACAATGTGTTGGATGCACAAAAGCATAAAGAGCCGGCCGGCTATACACGAACACCCGTCCTACAGACGGTAAATGCAGCACGTCAGCATGCCCGACGTACGTTTCGTCACACTCTGACGTCGTCTGGGGCACGGGCGACGCACTGACGTGTCGCACATATATGACAAACTCCCTTAACCAGGCCTCGTATTGGAAACGAAACCGGAAATCACCTTGCGCTCCACTAAGCAAGGGCGGATGGTATAAAAACGCCATCTTAACTATAGGATACTATATTGGTTCGTATACAGTTTCCAGCATAAAAACCACCAAACATTGTATATACCAATGCGAAAAAAGAGGTCTCACACATAAATTAAAAGTGTGAGAAAAAGAAATAAAAATCTGAAAATAGTTTAATTATAAATAAAAAGAAAATTAAAAAATGTACATCTAAATATACCAAACCAAGGTGATACTTTATAAAGGAAGCTAACCACTTAAAGGGGCCCAACAAGACAATACTAGGGGGCACCCCTTTCAATTTAAATTTACCAATAAAATCGCATAAAAATTTCATAAAAATTTCATAAAAATTTGACATACCTAAAGTATGCCCCAAGGGATAATATCCTAGGTGATAATGTTAGGGAAGAGGAAGGTGATTTCGTCCCCCATATGTAATTACACCAAACCATATTACAACATACGTCATATACATAAACAGTAAAACATAAATTAATAAATAAAACACATAACAAGTGAGCTTGTATGTTAGGTTAGTCCCAAAACACATTAAATTTCTCTAAAAAGAAACGTAAAAATATAGCCTACAAGTATACTAATGGGGCACATACCCCATTTAGTGGAAATCTAGGTTTACACCAATGAGGCATATAACCAACCAATAAATCATGGATAGATGGTATAGGCTATTTATTAAATGGGTAAATAATGGTTCTCTTAGATGTCACAGGACTCTAAATAGATAATCGGTTGATAGATTCAGTAGGCCAGAAACTGGGGGATTTATTATGAGTTATCAATAAAAGCATTGGTGTCGGTATCCACATTGAGCCCATGTGGAACATAACATTTAATTTTATGTATCCAGAGCATCTCAAGTTTTGAGATGCTCCTGACCAGAGAGCTCCCCCTCCAATGGGGCTGATACCTATCGATCCCCAGAAAGAGGGTTTTAGAGGGGTCCTTATTGTGAGAAGTCAAATAATGCTTTGAAACAGAGTGTTTTGGAAAACCATTTAAGATGTTAGTAATATGTTCATTTAAGCGAACGGAAAGGGGTCGCCTATGCCTGCCCACATACTGTAACCCGCAAGGGCACTGTAGCAGGTAGACGACCCCCTCCGTTGCACAAGTGATAAAAGGTTTTATGTCATGCTCCTCATGAGTACTATAGGAGGTGAATTTCTGAGTTCGCCTAGATGGCGCAGAATTAAGCCTACAGACGCGACATCTACCACATTTATAGTACCCCTTTAAATTATCGAAAAGGCCCTGAATACCCTTGCCAGGGGGATCGAGAACATTAGGGGCTAATCTATTCCTAAGGGACGATGCTCCCCTAAAGATCACTTGTGGCTTATCTGGGATAACCGCTCTCAGGACAGGGTCATTACCCAATAGGTGCTAATGTTTATTAAGTAGGCTTTTAATATTACTATGCTGTATAGAATAGGTTGTGATAAAAGGAAGAGTAACAGAATTCTCTCTGGGAAGCGCCCTCTCGCCTAATAGCTGTTTCCTATCGATATCCTTCACACCATCCAAGGTTTGGATTAAGGATTCCCTAGTATACCCTTTTTCCACAAAACGGTTCATCAAGATTCCGGCCTGTTGCAAGAACTGAGAGTCATCAGAACAATTCCGTTTGAGACACATAAATTGACTCTTGGGTACAGACCGGAGCCATGACCTATGATGACAGCTACTCAGAGGAATATAGGCGTTGCGGTCTGTTTTTTTAAAAAACGTGGAGGTTACAAACCGGTCCCCCTGTGTGGCGATATTAAGGTCCAAAAATTGAACATTAGACTGACTAGCCTCAAAATTAAGCACAATGCCCCTATTATTTTGATTAAGTTCCTCCATAAAGAGGTCAAGATCACTACGGTTACCATCCCAAAGGAGGAGGATGTCATCGATGTACCTAGCCCACAGTTTGAGCTGGGGCCTCTGGCAAACATGGACGACATCCTCCTCCCACAGGACCATAAACAGGTTTGCAAGACTGGGGGCATACTTAGCCCCTATCGCGACTCCACGGTCCTGTCGGTAAAAAAGTTGGTCAAACCAAAAATAATTGTGGGACGCGGCGTATCTTAAAAGTGCCATAATGAGGTTGATTTGTTCATCATATAAATCTGAGTCCCTTCTTAGGTAATATTCAACCGCATAAAAGCACAACTCATGAGGAATGATCGTGTATAAGGACGTTACGTCCGCCGTAACCCCTAGTATTGCCCCCTAGTATTGTCTTGTTGGGCCCCTTTAAGTGGTTAGCTTCCTTTATAAAGTATCACCTTGGTTTGGTATATTTAGATGTACATTTTTTAATTTTCTTTTTATTTATAATTAAACTATTTTCAGATTTTTATTTATTTTTCTCACACTTTTAATTTATGTGTAAGACCACTGTTTTTTTTCTCTCTTTTTTCGCATTGGTATATACAATTTTTGGCGGTTTTTATGCTGGAAACGGTATACGAACCAATATAGTATCCCCTAGATAAGATGGCGTTTTTATACCATCCGCCCGTGCCCCAGACGATGTCAGAGTGTGACGAAACGTACGTCGGGCGTGCTGACGTGCTGCATTTACCGTCTGTAGGACGGGTGTTCGTGTATACCCGGCCGCCTCTTTATGCTTTTGTGCATCCAACACATTGTAAGTGAGATTTTAATTTCCTTTATTAAATACTCAACCAGGATTACGCTATGCTGCTCTCCTTTTTCTTTTGGGGCACTTCCTGTGAGAATAACTCCTAGCTAGGAGTTATTATCCCCACAATATAGGGATTGTCTGTATGAGGTGGACAGCGGGCCTACCGTACGGTTTATGAAGTGGTATATTGGTGTCTCCATCCCATGAAAGGCCCCGACCGGGTTAAGGTCGCAAGCTTTCCTATGCTTGCCGGTTGGTAAGCGCGCATTTTTACTAATATCACAGTGGTGCGGTGAAGGATTCATCCACTCCTTACCTACATTCCTGCCTTAGACGGGGACCCCTGCCTTTGTTCTTCACCTTACTTCACCTATCTGGATTTTTGATCATGATTAGGACTGTTATCAAAATATATATGATTTGATTATGAACTTTTGTTATTATCTATCTTAATTAATTACTCATTGTATCACATTGGTTCACTTATCTTAATTATTTACTCATTGTATCACATTGGTTCACTTATACCTATATTGGCTCAAATTTAAGCCTTTAACATTCACAGCGCTGCTCCTTTTATTGATTGTCCTTGAAAAAGTTTTCATACCCCTTGAAATTTTCCACATTTTGTCATGTTACAACCAAAAGCGTAAATGTATTTTATTGGGATTTTATGTGATAGACCAACACAAAGTGGCACATAATTGTGAAGTGGACAGAAAATGATAAATGGTTTTCAATTTTTTTTACAGATAAATATCTGAAAAGTGTGGCGTGCATTTGTATTCAGCTCCCCCGAGTCAATACTTGTAGAACCACCTTTCACTGCAATTACAGCTGCAAGTGTTTTTGGGGATGTGTCTTTACACATTTAGAGAGTGACATTTTTGCCCATTCTTCTTGCAAAATAGCTCAAGTTCTGTCAGATTGGATGGGGAACATCTGTGAACAGCCATTTTTAAGTCTTGTCACAGATTCTCAATTGGATTTAGGTCTGGCCTTTAACTGGGACATTCTAACACATGAATATGCTTTGATCTAAACCATTCCATTGTATCTCTGGCTGTATGTTTAGGGTCGTTGTCTTGCTGCAAGGTGAACCTCCGCTTCAGTCTCAAGTCTTTTGCAGACTCTAACGGGTTTTCTTCTAAGATTGCCCTGTATTTGGTGCCATCCATCTTCCCATCAACTCTGACTAGCTTCCCCGCTGAAGAAAAGCATCCCCACAACATGATGCTGCCACCACCATGTTTCACAATAGGGATGGTGTGTTCAGGGTGATGTGCAGTGTTAGTTTTCCGCCACACATAGCGTTTTGCTTTTAGGCCAAAAAGTAAAATTTTGGTCTCATCTGACCAGAGCACCTTCTTCCACATGTTTGCTGTGTCCCCCACATAGCTTCTCGCAAACTGCAAATGGGACTTTTTAAGGCTATGGCTTTCTTCTTGCCACTCTTCCATAAAGGCCAGATTTGTAGAATGCAAAACTAATAGTTGTCCTGTGGACAGATTCTCCCACCTGAGCTGTGAATCTCTGCAGCTCCTCCAGAGTTACCACGGACCTCTTGGCTGCTTCTCTGATTAATGCTCTCCTTGCCCAGCCTGTCAGTTTAGGTGGACAGCCATGTCTTGGCAGGTTTGCAGTTGTGCCATACTCTTTCCTTTTCCAGATGATGGATTAAACAGTGCTTTGTTAGATGTACAAAGTTTGGGATTTTTTTTTATGACCTAACCCTGCTTTAAACGTCTCCACAACTTTATCCTTGGCCTTCATGATGCTGAGAGCTTCACAGAACAGCTGTATTTATATTGATATTAAATTACACACAGGTGGACTCTATATACTAATCAGATGACTTATGAAGGCAATTGGTTCCACTAGATTTTAGTTAGGGGTATCAGAGTAAAGGGGGCTGAATACAAATGCACACCACACTTTTTACATATTTATTTGTGAAAAAAAATTGAAAACCATTTATCATTTCCCTTCCACTTCACAATTATGTGCCACTTTGTGTTGGTCTATCACATAAAATCCCAATAAAATACATTTATGTTTTTGGTTGTAACATGACAAAATGTGGAAAATGTCAAGGGGTATGAATACTTTTTCAAGGCACTGTAGAAGTATGGTGCACTTCAAATGGTATTCAACTTCCTTCATGAGTACTGCAATGACAAATAATGGCTGGTGCCAGGACCAAGTGAAAAAACAGGAACACGTATTACCAACACATCATCCACTCATATTAAAAATGAATTTACTCGTCACACAAATACAGCAATAATGTTTCTGAGCTCTAGAACAGCTCCTTCATCAGGCAGAACTGATACCATGATACCGTCAACACAGACAGAAACACAAATTATTCATCTTCCTGTCTGGTGACAGCAGGCCAATAAAGCCCCAATAAAGCCCCAGATAGTAGTAAAACCTCATAGGGGTCCCAATCCTTCTCCACTCTTTCCAAAACTAAACAAAAAATAAACTTGATTAGCCATGCTTCTTTTACTCATGCTCCAGAGGAATACAGCTGTCTGGGCTTAAAGGCTGGATTGCCATTGCAGACCTGACTACATTTTCTTTAATCAGGCCTGAAAAAGCATACACTCAAATTATTTCATGGAGGAACAGAATGCTTTCCAATAATCAGTCAAAGCGGAGTTCCAGGCAAAAAGAAAACTCTGTCTTAAACAATAGTAGTAGCGGTCACATTTTTGCTATATAAATTAGTGTTATGTTATAGCTTAGTATCTGGCGCCATCTAGCGACCAAAATTGTGTATGGACTTGATTTTATTTTTTTTCTGTGAGAAAATTATAGGAAGTGACTATTTTGTTTACATTTCCACATTAACTTGACCTACCCACAATGCCTATGACCTCTCATGAACACCAAGAGAGCAGAACTGCATTGTGGGAGGACTATAGAAGAACTTGGCGTGGCCATCTTAGCTCTCTTGGAAACGCATGGTCAGCCTGGGAGTATCTGTGTGAGGTCTCCAGCGCAGCGCAGCGCGGCCTACCTCCACGGGAGAGCGATCCGAGCAGCAATACTGTGACACATCAGTGAGCTGGACTGACGACGAGGTAAGACTGGGAAGAAGCCAGAGGAGCCTGTCGGAGCCATCTGAGAGTCCCAGAACGTCTTGTGTGGAGCGGAGCAGCGCAGCAATGCCAGCCAGCCGGAAACAGGACCCTGTACTATAGTTGCCACCTCATCCCTTTAAACCCGAACACCTTTGAAATACACAGATTCTGAGGCTAATTAAATGCAGATAAGGCACAAAGTGAGTTTAATTACCACCTTAATCAGCCACAGAACCTGTGTAATTAATATGTGTTCGGGTTTAAAGGGATGAGGTGGCAACCCTACCCTGTACACCGGAGTGGAACTTTCTAAAAACACTGACCTGCTTGGGTGAGAGGGCTGTTGCCCAAAAGTTTCCTTGATGCACTTTTACACATTCATCTGTACAATACAGAGTTGCTGGGATTCATAGTCCCACAAGCAAAGGCAAAGGATTAGACTGAGCTAAAATATAGGCCCAGAGCCTGTATCTCATTGAGGATCTGGTACTGTGTCATTGGTATCAGAGATAGTTGCAGTACTGCTGTACCATAACTTTAACTCAATATTCAGCTTGCTTTGATCGGGAGTCATCAGTCATTGGATTACAAATTAATTTTATTCATAGCTAGCAGAAGGAAGAAGAAAAGAAGGGCTGTCTAATAAAACACAAGGCCTTGTGTTTCATTGTCATATTAAAGTTACTGTGATATCAAGTATGGGAGCTCCCTAAAGATTGTACTATACTTTATTAAATCAGCATTCGATTACAGTTATAAAGCGTGCAAAGGATGGGACAGTTCGCAGTGAAATCAGTTCACTCTGCCACTTATCCCATTTTCCTTAGCACATTACTAGCAAGTTAATTCAAACACTTTACGTCTGTATAAAACCTTTGTAAGCTGAAATCACAGCACCTGGAACCAGTTCTTACTAGGGCGGTGTCATTCCAGAACAAGAGTGTTTGTGAGCTGCATCTCTCTCTTTTCCTGTAAGCTGAAATCAATTGACTGTCATACTACGTTGGTCTGACAGTACAACTGTTGTAGTGTTCTACTTTAGTGCAAATACAGTAAACAAAGTTCTTGTTTAAGTAATTTTGTGTGAATGTTGTTTTCCTTTGCATTATTGGCCAAGTGGAGACTGGAGACCAAAGGTAAAGACAAAAAGGTATATTACATTGTATATTGTGAAATTGTCTTTAGGGTTTTTACTGCACACTACATTACACCACAGCTGTGTCAGGGGGACTGAGAGAAATCAAAGGGGTAACGAAGCAGAGTACAGGCCCAATTAAAATACAGCAGCTCCTTAAGGGATCAGTGTTATATATATATATATATATATTTTTTTTTGGGGGGGTTAGTACCTTTTCTGCTCTGGACAGATCAGCTTGGGATGCCAATATCGCGGGCTCCCTGGACAGGTAGGTGTCCTTATAAAGAAGTCAGCAGCTACAGTATTTGTACAACATTTTTCCAGACTAGAACTCTGCTTTAATATACATGACAGGCAGGTTAGAAGCCTTTAGTAAAGAAGAACTGTCATGTCTCTTTTATCAGTGTTCTGTCCCCAGGGGACAAAATACATGTAGTGCCTTGTCCCATGTTCCTACGTGCTTTGTAAGCCTAGCTACAAGGTCAGACAGGGCACCCCTCTTCCCCCACATCCATCCGACAATGCAGCTAGCAGGGGGACAACTGCCCAGTGCTTGTCTTGACTCCAAGCTTTTGCTCAAAACAATCAGTGGTAAGAGTAATGCAGAGATACAGGAGGCTAAAGCTGGACATACATGGATTGAAATTTGGTTCAGCAGGTATTGGCCAATTGCGATCCATCTATGACCACTCCTGTCCGAGAGCAGTCGATCTAAGGACTGGTTGCTCTTCAACGGGATTGTTGTACAATTTTTCATCAATCGGCGTTGCAGATAATTGACTGCAGTGTATTCTGACGGTGGAGGAGTCCTGTTGTCAGAATGCAATGTGTGGATGGGGGAAGCCATTCAGTTTTTTCGAATACTCTGCTGGATGATAAAAAAAAACTGATATGTATATGGCCAGCTTAAGTGGGTTTGGAGCCAAGACAAATGGCAGCTAATGCCTCCTGGCTGGTTAAATTGTTGATTGACCACAGAGAAGTGGGGAACCTTGTTTGACTTGTAGCTAGGCTTGCAAATCATTAAGGAACATGAAACAAAGCACAAACACCCCAAAAAAAATCAAAGTGAGAGTTTTTATTTAAACTAATAAAATTTATACTGAATTTTCAAAAGAGCAGTGTGGAAACTTGATACAATGTGTTCTAGTTTCTCTATCCCCATCCAGTTTAAGCACCTGCTCTGCTGACAGTGTTTTGCCTAACAATAACTACTATCCCTCAGGTTTCAGTTAATCCTTCAAGACATTCCTTTTAAAGGTTGTACTAATAAATTGGTGCAGTAAGATCAGCATTGTCTCTGCCAATAGTTATTAATGTAAAGAATACACTCAGATATTTGTAGCCAGCATATTCCTCCTGAGATGTCACTTGAATCTTGTTGAAGACAGCTTGTATCGACAGCTGGCCTGGATGGGAAGGTAAAGGCGTTTTCCATCTCCAGCATTCTATATGTAGTATAAAAATGCTACATATAAGACCCAGCAAGATATAGTGACTAGTGGGATTTGCTCTACTCATATTGCCATTGATTAGGTGGTTGTAATTAGACTCTAAGCAGGTCTAAAATCAATACCATGCTGATTCTTACCAGTGAGATACAACACAATTTCAGAAAGTGTTTACTTTCAATTTTGTGAAAGCTTCTGTGTAGCCAGGTACTAATCGGTATATTCTCTACATAGAAAGTGTAAAATTAAGAGATTTTAGCAAGGTGGCCACTGGAGACACCCATTGACTATGTTGAAAAGATTATGGCAAATCTCAGTGCTCAAGCAATGGAAGGCAGAATATCAGATGCAGGGCATCTCAGTTCAGCCACATATGGGGCATAAAGGAAATTTGTCTCTTCATCACCTGTGTCCTGGTCATGTGATCACATGATGATGCCAAAAAATTACCCTTGCAGGTATTCCTAATGTACAGTGTTCACTAACATTGACCTGAATCTTTTCCAAGCCGTGAATCTGCACTGCCTCTCCAAACTAAGCACTGCAAGTGTGATCTCTATAATTGATCCAGTTGTGGCAAAATAGCTGTAACTTACAGTCTCAGGAAAATTAGCAGATAGTGACTTTATCAAAATTACATCATGCTGATTGTAGAAAACTTTTTAATCCAAAAACGTGTGCAGATCATAACAGATGCACATCAGAAAGATCAACAAATCATAGTGTGCTTAGCTACAGCAGAATACAGTACATGTGGTGAATGGAAGAAGAAGGGTGGGACTAACTACATAGAGCATCCCCTAGCTACAGAGTAAGGTAGGGACAAACAAACATTTAGGCAAAGTCAAAATTTAGGCAAAGTCAAAATTCTTAAGACCTGATGAAGAAGGATTGTGTTTAGCTCCCAAAATGCATTGACTTTTTTCTACTATGAATCAATGTTATCAGTAAAAACCTTGGATTCTTGGATGTTTGTTTGGCACTCACATTGAACTGCTTTCTGGCAAACCAGAGCCAGTATATCCAGTGACAATTTCAGTAGCACTTACCCTGTTTCCCCCGAAAATAAGACCTAGCGTGATTTCAGTGATGGCTGCAATATAAGCCCTACCCCCCAAATAAGCCCTACCCCCCCAAATAAGATTTATTCTACTATAGGCTGTACATACAGAATAATAAATGACACCATAAAACTACATGATCAATGCATATCTTATGCAAGTGAAAAATAAAAGGTGCTGTTAAGGCCTAGAATGCTCTACCTTTTAACCAATAGGAACCTTTGAAATAATTTGAAATAACCATTGAAATAATTTGCACATCTCAGGGAAACGCTGCTACATTTTTATATCTACAGCTAATGATACATTGGTGTGATCAGTAAGTTGTAGTTATAATGATAAATAATAGAAGAGAGATTGTGGCATCCCTAGCACATTTGACATCAGAGCAGATCATTTTTTTAATGCCCTCTGCTCTAGAAGACAAAATGATTTTTAATAAGAATCATGAAATGTAACAAATCTTAAAACTGGCTACGAAATAAATACATACAATTAAAACTGTAATAACCCCCATGGTTAGTGTAGTGGTCTTGTAGTGATCAGTGGGAGAAGGACAACCTTACATTGCTGATCAGTGGAAACATTTCCCCCTTTACAGAGAGCTAAAAAGATCATTTGTGTCAGTGGTTACTGAGAGACCGAAATTATTCTTTGCTCAAGGAACCTCTAGTTACCTCTGGAGGAACCAAGGTTGAGAGAGACTGCTTTTGGGTATACTGAGTAAGTGTGCTGATTTTAGCACAGTTGCACTGTTTGCTGGACAGTATTCATATATCACTTACTTACTTTAAGGCAGGGTGTCCAAGCTTTTTTCAAAGAGGGCCAGATTTGATGAAGTGAACATGCGTGAGGGCAACCATTTTGCCCGACATTCTTTGAACCATTAAAATTTGGTCTAAGTGTGTTTGTCTGAGCACTAATACACTGCCCAACCAGAATTCTCTTGCGTTCGTGCCTGTGTGTGGTGAAGAGATGATCTCGGGCATGGTATTTGGATATACTGTACTTTAAGAGGGAAGTTTCAGGAAAAAACAAAAATTTTAAATAAGGAACTGTGAGACAAAATAAGGGTCAGTGCCCATCAATGCAGCCTCACAAGTGCCACAAATGCAACACCCCTATTGCCATCAATGCAGCACCCCCATTGCCATGAATGCAGATTCACCATTGCCATGAATGCAGACTCACCATTGCCATGAATGCAGCTTCCCCATTGCCATGAATGCAGCACCCCCATTGCCATGAATGCAGCACCCCAATTGCCATGAATGCAGACTCACCATTTCCATCGGTGCAGACTGATCCAAGCCCTTCTGCAGCCTCAGAGCGTACAGGGAGGGGGTGGGACGAGCGCTGACAGATTATCTACAGGAGAATCTGTTTTCTCGGCAGCCCCTTTAATACAAAGTCCCGCCTCTTGTGATTGACAGAACAGTCGTTCAATGGCAACGCAGAAGACGGGACTTCCTATTACAGAGGCCACCCGTAAAAAGGAAATTCTCCTCTCCTGTATGTACAGCACTCGTCCCGCCCCCTCCTTCTCCCCTCTGAGGCAGCCAGCATATATATCTTTTGTGGCCCTCCGGCGCACAGAGATTTGTTGGGGGCCACAAAAGATATATATGTCCAAATTACCAGGCAGGCCTTTCGAAACTGGAACGCGGGCCAGACTTTGGACATGCCTGCTTTAAGGGCTAGTGTACATGGCCATTTAGGCTATGCATTTGCCATATATTTTTGCCTTTATGTAGGAATAAGGGCAAAGGACAAAAACATCTAAACATGACCATGTTCCAAGGCAGCACCCTAAAGTATTGAAGCCAGTGGATCAGCATTAACACTCACTTGTTTGTTGTCTTGTTATGTGTTCAGGTTTATGTGGTTTTTCCTGTTGTTTGATGATTATTCACTGACCACAGTGCCCACCAGGACAGTGTTCTATCGCTGCACCTGGTGATGCACATCTTATGCATGAGCTACAAGCCCTGCATATGGATGCATTTGATGCATGTTGAAGCACTTTTAAATCAATAAATATATTTGTTTTTTATATACCGTATTTATCGGCGTATAACACGCACTTTTTTCCCCTTAAAATCAGGGGAAAGTCGCAGGTGCGTGTTATACGCCGATCCCCGCAGATGCCGAGCTGTCAAAATGTCAAAATCGCGGACCGCGATTTGAAAATGGCGCCGCCGGCGCCGAAGTACACAGAGCCGGTCCTCGGCTCTTTCCGGCAGCTCTCGTTTACTTTCGGCTCCACTCGTAGTCCCGAGCGGAGCTATCCGAACCTACTCGGATAGCTCCGCTCGGGACTACGAGTGGAGCCGAAATGAAACGAGAGCCGCCGGAAAGAGCCGAGGACTGGCTCTTTCCGGCGGCTCTCGTTTACTTTCGGCTCCACTCGTAGTCCCGAGCGGAGCTATCCGAACCTACTCGGATAGCTCCGCTCGGGACTACGAGTGGAGCCAAAAGTAAACGAGAGCCGCCGGAAAGAGCCGAGGACCGGCTCTGTGTACTTCGGCGCCGGCGGCGCCATTTTCAAATCGCGGACCGCGATTTTGACATTTGGACAGCTCGGGATCGGCCTTGAAGCCCTGGAAGCAGGGACAGGGGATCCCAGGCTGCACTGGGGCAAGGCTGCACTGGGGCAAGGCTGCACAGGGGAAGGCTGCACAGGGGAAGGCTGCACTGGGGCAAGGCTGCACAGGGGAAGGCTGCACAGGGGAAGGCTGCACTGGGGCAAGGCTGCACAGGGGAAGGCTGCACAGGGGAAGGCTGCACTGGGGAAGGCTGCACAGGGGAAGGCTGCACTGACAAGGCTGCACTGACAAGGCTGCACTGGGGAAGGCTGCACTGACAAGGCTGCACTGACAAGGCTGCACTGGGGAAGGCTGCACTGACAAGGCTGCACTGACAAGGCTGCAATGAAGAGCATTTAAATGTAAGTTTTTTTCCCTTCAACTTCCCTCCTAAAAGTTTTTTTTCCTTAAAATTCCCTCCTAAATTGGGGTGCGTGTTATACGCCGGTGCGTGTTATACGCCGATAAATACGGTATATACATATCCTGGTGTTGATTTATTGTTGCCTTAAGTAGCCACTATTTGATCCCTGTAGCAATATAGGGGTCGACCTTTTCTATTGTATGCTGCGGTTTGTTTGGCTACAGCAACATCACTAGACTTCAGTGAATGGTTATAGGGTATAATATTATTTAAAGTCCCTATCACCGGGTTGTATATAAAGTGGGACCTGGTTTTATTTTCTTCTTTTTGGTGATCAGCATTAACAGCCAAGTAACTAACACTTTGTGAAGGTCAGCAATGTCAGCCTCCCTAGTCCTCCCAGGACATGTATATTTTGAAGGATAAGTTCACCTTTAGGAACATGTTATATGTTCCACCCATTTGTAGAGTGAAACATGTAACATGTTCCCACTCCTGCAGCATCTCCCAGATCCGCTGCATCTAGTGATAGCAAGTGGGGGATCTTCTCCCCCAGCTCGCTGTCACTATTTTATAAAAGATGCATCCAAGCGGGGCTCCGCTTGCCCGCCTGGCAGCATCATTCATTCAAAGAGTTTTATGAAGGAATGATGGCTGTCGGCTACAAGCGTCTGTCGGCTTGTAGTTCTCAATGAACTACCAGGGGGCTGTTGACTGCTCTGGTTGTCCATTGATTCTTCCTGTCAGTGTGTATGTGCCTGCCCATATGAGGTACGAGCAGACCTATACACTGACAAGTCTGCAGGAATCCTGCACGGCACCCACCATCTGCTGATCAGGCTCCTTGTACAAAAAATAATAAATGCACATTTTTTTTACCTGTAAAAAAAGATGTGCATTTGTTTTTTTTGTTTTTTAAAGGTTAATTTATCCATTAAAGTATACCCATGATAAAAAAAACAGCATTTCTAAAGGATAGCTAACTGAAGAACAAATATGTAATATATTGCAACTTACCAGTCCTTAGAAGTGGTAGCTGCATTTGGTTTTCTTTTTTCAGGCTGTGAACATTTTCAGCAAGTACAGAAAATATCTGTTGATCTTTGAAATAAAGTGCCCTTGCCACTTCCTGTGAGCTGCCTGGAAAACATAGAATAATGTTATTTGTGTAAACTACTTGCCATCCCCCGTGTAATGGAGGTGTACAAAGTCATATTTGAAGTCCAGCCTGTGTGACAACCATGGCTCCCTCCATCTCGGGACAGGAAGTGTGTTATTTACAGGATTATTGAAAATAAAGAAAACAATTAAAGTGGTTCTAAAGCCTAAACTTTTTTTTGTGCAGTTATCTGGAAGTGCTGATGCCTAAAAAATCTTTGATCATCAGCATCCCCTACTATATTTACCTGAGCCCTCATTCGAACCAGCGCTGTGCACCTCTGCAGCTCTTCACTCCCCTCACTTCCGGGTCTCACTGTTTTTTCTGGGAAAAATATAAATGTGGGATATTTATTAGAGCAAAATGTAAAAAATGTTTTTTTTTTTTTTTTTAATTGTCGCTCTTTTTTTGTTTATAGCGCAAAAAATAAAAATTGCAGAGGTGATCAAATACCACCAAAAGAAAGCTCTATTTATGGGGAAAAAAAGGACGTCAATTTTGTTTGGGTATAATGTCGCAAGACCGTGCAATTGTCAGTTAAAACAACGCAGTGTCGAATCTCAAAAAATGCTCTGGTCATTAAGGGGGTAAAACCTTCCGGGGCTGAAGTGGTTAAAGATGTTTTATTCAAAGTCACAGCAATAAAATTAGGTCAAAGCATTTTGGGGGACTAAGTACTCCCCCTTCATCAGGGCTGCTATTCAGAGTTGTTAAAGAATAGTCTTGTTGGGGGTTGCCTTTGGCACATAGGTCGGACCGATAGATATTCAAACGCTGACTGTGGGTTCAGAATGCTGCCTCTGAACCTACAGTCAGCTTTTGGACATCTATCGATCTGATCTATGTGCCAAAGGCAACTCCCAACAGGACCATTCTTTAACAACTCTCAATAGCAGCCCTGATGAAGGGGCAGTCCTTAGTCCCCCAAAACGTGTTGGTCTCATTTTATTGCTGTGACTTCAAATAAAATGTCTTTAATACCTACATTTACTGGATACCGGGCGCTCCTTTAGTTTCACTTCTTTCTTTAAATGAAGGTACTTCCAGATGCCTGCACAGTGTCTCTACACTTCTACAGGGCCAGGGTCCTGCGACACTAAACAGGAAAATAGGGGTGGCATGCAGGTACCTGGGAGTGCCTGCTCTTCACAGTAAATTTCACTACACATTTTTTCTCTATCATGGGTGTGTGTTAAGGTAGCAATGCCTTGGCGATCCTGACAGCATAGAAACTAAAACACAGATACAAGTAAATGGTTTCTTTGCTCTCTTAGTGAAAGAATTGTGCATGTGTAATAGGCCTTAAAGTGATTCTGTCACCTCCTAAAAAGTGGTCCCTGTAAAAAAAAGGTTTTTAATACTGAACTGCCCTCCATCCATGCTTTGGATCTTTGATCTCTTGAAGAGCTATGCTGTCCAAAAAAAAAAAGTTTCTGCATCTGACTCACTTGTCTGTCAGATGCTTAGTACTCCACCGTGCAATGTGGCTCTATCTGCAGGTCGATACATCACAACAAGAGACATAGTGGTGGACCAGGGATCTGAGATACCCAGAAGTGTGTCAGATGCAGAATTCTATTTTTATGTTTTTAGGAGGCAAGGTTTTTTTTACAAAAACTTAATGGGTTGCTAACATGCAAATTTACTAATCCCCGTATGTGTTACCTGTGCTCTTCTAATTTGTCCGATCTACCTGATCCATGAATGAGTTCGCAGGGATCTCTGCAGGTACATTTATTTATATACTATTATTTTCAGATCTCATTGGTGTTCTACTTTCCTATCTCTATGCTTTTTTATTCCAAAGGCATAAAATATTAAGAGCATCATTGGTGCCAAGTGAAACTGAATTTTAATGGAATAAATTACTGCCTCGAGGTACATGGTCTACTTTACGTGCTGTTACACACAGGAAAAAGCATGTAAAAATAGTTCTCAAAAACTTAAGATGCAAATAAATAAAGATGCCACAATTATGTCTACTGACACCACTACTAAAATCATCAATTAGAAGGAGAAAATAGACTATATAGCAGAAGGTAAGTTTCCATTGTAGTAAGATAATACTTGCTTCAACAACAGGGGTGCATACAGTACAGTCTGAGACAAGCACTGTAATAATAGTGAAGGGGAAAGGGAACGGGTATGGTCACATGTTCCACAGGCCCCAGTAGGAAAAACAGCTTACTGTTAAAATTGAACTCGGAACATTTTTTTTAACTACTTCGAGTCCGGGCCTTTTCTGGCACTTTTTGTTCCAATGTAGCAATCAGTATGTTTTGCTAGAAAATTACTTAGAATTCCCAAACATTATATCTTTTTTAAAGCAGAGGCCCTAGAGAATAAATTGGTGGGTTTTGCAATTTTTTATGTCACACAGTATTTGTGCAGCATTTTTTTAAATGCAATTTTTGGGGAAAAAATACACTTGTTTGAATTTTACACACAGTACATAACCCTATTTTTTGTAAAATATAAAGGATTAAGTTATGCTGAGTAAATAGATACCAATCGTCCCCTCCTTCTGTAATAGAAATCAAGCGGCTGGTTAGCCAAATGACTTGCATCTCTCTTTTTGTTTTTTTCAAAGAAGGCATGAAGCGCAAATAAAACAGTAGGCCAAGCTGAATTGTCAATGGACTGAATGGACTTAATCTTCAAGGAGCCACATTTTATTTATTAAAACCTTCTATAACTGGCACTTTCGACCCTTCCTGCCCAGGACAATTTTCAGCTTTAAGCACTGTTGCACTTTGAATGACAATTGCGTGGTCATGCAACACTGTACCCAAACTACATTTTTATCATTTTCTTCCACAAATAGAGCTTTCCTTTGGTGGTATTTGATCACCACTGGGGTTTTTATTTTTTGCTAAACAAACTAAAAAAGACCGAAATTTTTGAAAAAAAAAGTTTTTCTTTGTTTCGGTTATAAAATTTTGTTTTCTCCTTCACTGACGGGCACTGATGAGGCGGCACTGATGAGGCGGCACTGATGGGCACTGATGAGTTGGCACTGATAAGGTGGCACTGATGGGCACTGATGCGGAGGCACTGATATGTAGAATTGATGGGCACTGATAGGCGGCACTGATATGCAGCACTGATGGGCACCAATAGGCGGCACTGATATGCGGCACTGATGGGCACTGATAAGCGGCACTGATGGGCAATGATAGGTGGCACTGATGGGCACTAACAAGTGGCTGTGATGGGCACTGACAGGTGTCTGTAATGGGCACTGACAGGCAGCACTGATTGGCATTGATAGGCGGTACTGATTGGCACTGACAGGTGGCACTGATTGGGAAGAACTGATGATGAGGTACTGATGAGGTTCTGACAGGTGTTACTGTAGGGCACTGGTTGGCACTGTGGTGGGCACTGATTGGCACTGTGATGGGCACCTACAGCTGTTTCTGATGGGGCACTGACTGGCAGCTGATGGGCACCTTTTTGGTAGCTGTGATGGCACATCTGATGGGGCTGTGCTGATAATCAATGTGCTGATTATCAACACAGACCCCGCGCCCCCCCCCCCCCCGACAGGGAGAGCCGACGATAGGCTCTCCTTATCAGCGCGAACCAAGGAATGCCATTTACTGGCACTTCCTGGTTCACGCGATAATCAGCTGTGATCGGTCACAGCTGATCATGGGGTAAGAAGCCTCTGTCAGAGGCTTCTTACCATGATCGGAGATGCGGCGTGTCAGACTGACACGCCGCACTCGCGATTGCTGCGCTGCGCGCGCCGGCATGTTATCCTGCTAGAAGTCATATTACGCCCAGTCACAATAACTGAACCACCTCCCGGTCATCAATCTGCTATAGGCCGGGCGGGAAGTGGTTAAAGGCCACACCTTTTTTTTTTTTTTTTTACCATAAACATTTTTTATTGAAACTTTATATAGGCATTACAGAATGCGATAACAAAGAAGCTCCATTGACAAAATGTTCCAGATTAGGAACAAGAAAATTTACATTTCAACTGTGTATCTTCAGACAGAATAGCCCTATACCATAAGTATAATGGGGTTCACCGTGATTCTATAATGTGGTCTGGGTAGATGAACTATAATCATAAGTGTTACCTTGTACCTCTAAAGATATCCTCAGGGAAATCATTTGGGAGCTTATCTGGTAGGGTCTGTAGATTATTCATAGTCAAGTCTCCCACTTCATGTTGGTGGGGGTGGGATTTAGAAACCTTGTCACGCCCACTAACTCCCAATCCCATATCAGCTGCTTATAGCATGTTTGCTCAGTGGGAGGGAGGACAGAACATAAAGTAGAGAGAAGGGGACACATACACAAAACAAAAACAAAAAAGACAGGGGGGGCTACGCAAAAAGAGGGGAAGAAAGGAAAGAGGTGCGAGAAAGAGAGAAACTAAGAGGGGGGTGGGAACACCACCAACAACCCTCTCCGTCTAGTACTGGCAGTTATGCACAGTATGTTGGGGCCCACAATGTTCTCTGGATAGAACGCGTGTCAGATTGTCATTACCAGAAGCATATTTCAGGTGCTTTCCTGTATTAGATCATGGTATAAATGGGACTTCCGAAAAGCGAACCAAGGTTCCCAGAAAGCTGAGAAGGGGGATATTTTATCCTGTGTAGTGTAGATCAGCTCCTCCATCTTTGCAATGTGATTAACCCGCGAGGCCCATTCCTTCCATGAAGGGGGGGATATGGCTCTCCAATGGACAGGCAAACAAAGCTTAGCAGCGTTAATCATGTGCATGGCCACTCAGTATAAACGCTTGCCCAAACCAGGAAACAGTAGGCATATCCCATCTTCTAAGATCTTGGTGTATATTCTTCAGTTCTAATAGAAAGTTTCTATCATACAGCTCTGTCAGGTTTCCCGGAAGTTGTATACCCAAGTAGATAATAGCATTTGTCTTCCACTTGAAGGGAAAATTGGCCTGGCACTACTGCACTCACACATTGCGGCATTTCGATTGGCAAGGAAACATTCAGAGAAAAAGATTTTGAGTAGGTAATTTTTAAATTTGAGAGGAGTTTGAAGTGTGCCAAGACTGAGATAAGATTAGGCAAAGATATCAGTGGCGCTGAGAGAAAGAGAAGAACATCATCTGCGAAAGCAGCAATATTATATTCCTTGTTGTGGACTTCAATTCCCTTTATATTCGGGTTAGCTCGAATACATTGCAGCAGAGGCTCTAATGTGAGAATATAGAGCAAGGGGGAAAGAGGACAGCATTGGGGGGAAAGAGGACAGCGTCTGACAAGTGGCCATTGACCCTCACCCTGGCCCTGGGATTGGCATATAGGGAGAGAATGAAGGTCCGCATACAAGTTCCGATCCCCAGAGCCACCAAAACAGCATCCATATAGTCCCAGGCCACTTGGTCGAAGATATGAAAAGAAAGTCGATTTGCCAACATTTTGGAGAATACCTTCACATCTACATTTAAAAGACATATCGGCCTGTAATTAGCATCATTTGCGGGGTCCTTATTTTCTTTCGGTATTACTGAAATGTATGTTTCTAGCAGAATGTTGGAGGAGCATGAGGCAGCAGACAAGGTATTAAAAGCTTTCAGAAAGCCCGGGGTAAGAAGGTCCGCAAAGCTTTTATAATATTGTGCCGGAAAACCATCCGGTCCCGGGCTTTTGCCCGGTTTTGTGGCCTTGAGTGCTGCCTCCCATTCCTCCATCAACAATGGTGCTTCAAGCGCTTTCCAGTCTTCTCTAGACAGGACATAAGGACTATATTTTGTCCAGAAATCCTGAATCGGCTGTTTACGTGTGTCATCGGCAAGGGGGCTTGATTCACCAGAGTTAAGATTGTACAGATTACTATAATAGCTTTGGAACTGACACGCAATATCTTCATTTTTGGAATGGGTTACTCCCGATGTATCAGTCACATGATGTACCGTGGAGGTGAGGGTGCATTATGTGAATCTGGCTAGGAGCTTGCTCGGCTTATTGCCTTGTTCATAGAACAGCTTTTGAGATAAGACCTGGCTTCATCATGCTCTGGCAAATAATTCTTCTAGTAGAAGGGTTCGAGCATCTGCTAGTTCTTCAGCTATCTTTGCAGATAATGAACCTTTGTGTTTATCTTCCAACTTAGTAATCTTATCAGAAAGTTCTCTTATCAACATCTGATGTTCTTTTTTCTTCCTAGCCACTATTGCCAGTAGATATCCCCTCACAACACATTTATGAGCCTCCCATTGAGTCATGGGAGAGACATCAGGTGTATTATTATTGCGGAAGTAGTCACTTATTTTCTGTCTAATGGCAGTCGCATCGCTTAGGTCTGTGAGCAGGAAAGCATCCATACTCCATATTTTAGAGGACACTTCCCTCCGAGGGAATCGCAAGGTCACTGTGACTGGGTGTCAGACTGAGACAGAAGTACAGTTAATCACACTCGTTTAATAATAGTAAAAAGGTAAACAGAGTAAGCGTAGTCAATACATAGCCAGAGTTCAGTAACCAGATCGGTAGTCAGCCAATGCCAATGTCTGAGAGCCAGAGATCAACGTAGTAGTACAGCAAGCAGGATCAGGAGCCAGAAGGAACGTCAGCAGAGCAAGTCTTCAACAGGAACGCAGGATAAAGTCTCTGAGATGTGACCAAAGGCAAAGGCAGAGATGAAGTGAGCTGGACGCTTTAAGTAGCCAGGACTGACGAGCATATTATCAACAGTTGAGTCACTGTGTAGAGAAACTAGCTGGCAATTAGCTGAGCGGCCAGCTCAGAAAAGGAAGGGCTGAGCCCAGCCCTGACAGTACCCTCTCCTCAACAACCCCTCCCCATCGGAGGACCACTGGGCTTGAGGGAAAATGTCTATGGAAATCATGGAGGAGGACAGGGGCATGTACGTCCGAGGATGAGACCCAAGAGCGTTCCTCCAGACCGTACCCCTTCCAATGCACCAGGTACTGTATGCGCCCACGGAACTTACGGGAGTCAACAATGGATTGTACTTCATACTCCTCATGGTTCTCAACCTGTAAAGGGTGAGGATGTGGCACCGAGGTGGTAAAGTGGTTGCAGACCAAAGGCTTCAATAAGGAGACATGAAACACATTAGAGATGAGCATACTAGGAGGAATTCAAGGCACTACTATGAGCAAACTCCGCCCACGGTAAGAGGTCTGACCAGTTGTTATGATGGTCAGAAATATAGCAACATAGGAATTGCTCCAAGGACTGATTGGCTCATTCTGCAGCCCCATTAGACTGCAGGTGATATGCAGAAGAGAAAGCAAGCTGAATACCTAATTGTGCACAAAAGGCTCGCCAGAACCGGGACACAAACTGACTACCCCTGTCTGAGACAATCATCTTGGGTAGCCCATGTATGCGGAAGATCTCCCGAGCACTTTGTTTAATGCATATGTTTGAGGATTTATAATTTGGCAGAAGCCTAATGTGTGTTTGAGTGCTTAAGTAACATATAGTTAGGTTTTCAATTGTACAGATACTTATAGGTTTATTGGTACCTATGTTTATTTAAGGTATCAACACTTGGTTTAGGCACAGGCAGTGGCGTTGCTAGTGGGTGGCTTTTGGGGCTATGGCCCCCGAATCTGGGGCCCATAGCCCCGAGTCTCTGCAGGGGTCCCCAAGGGGAGGGGAGGCTCTCTGGGTACCCTGATTTTAAAGGGGAGGCTCTCTGGGGACCCTGATTTTAAGTGGGAGGCCCTCTGGGGACCCTTATTTTAAGGGGGAGGCCCTCTGGGTGGGGACCCTGATGTAAGTGGGGGGCTCTCTGGAGATATACACACACACATATATTACATGTGTATGCCCGCCCAAGTGCATGACTTTCTTTACTATGCTGCTATGGGCTCTAGCCCCAGATCTTTTGTAGACCTAGCAACGCCCCTGGGCACAGGCATAGTATTACATATGTTTGGAGTGTGCACATGCATATGAGTGACATACTTAATTAGGCACCATTCACTGTTGCACTCACATGGAATGTATGTTTAAATAGGGTAGGCATCTCTACCAACACAATCACTAATAATTTTCATATTAATTTCAAAGTTTTAGTTTTTTCTATATCCTCTATTTGCACACTCACGAACGTGGAGAGAGATTTGTTACTCCACGGTTGTTTGGTATTTATTTATTTATACAACTCACCCAGGTGGGGCTACTCGCCGTGAAGTTTGTATATCGATTTCAATTATTATTGGCACCCTATATCACTTACCTGCCCAATTACTGGCCACAATAAAGGCACAATCTCTCCCTCCTCCTAAGGGCTTTCTCATTCGCAGAGAGACGCGTGAAGCCCAAGTGCATGAGCTCATCTTCACAGTCTGACTCGGTACCAGGAGGCATGGGAGGTGAGGGAGGCAAGGGTGGGACTGTAAAGCTCGGAGACAAATGTAGAGGAGGCTTGCGCCAGCGCTCCTTAAAAGAGAGACTTTCTCTGAGTCTGGAGACAATGAGGATGGCAAATGTGATCAACCTCTCCAGCTAAGTGGGTATATCTCGGGCTTCTATCTCATCCTTGATGTTATCCGAGAGACCATGAGAGAAGGCGCCTCATTGTTCCACGCAACCTCTGCTGCCAGAGTACGGAATTCAATGGCGTAATCGGCAACAGTTCTTGTACTCTGTTTGATGGACATGAGGCTCTTGGCAGCAGAAGCGGAGCATGCGGGAAGTCAAATACCCTTTTGAAGGAAGCCACAAATTCAGGGTAACTCAGGACCATGGATTTTTGCGTCTCCCATAGAGGGTGTGCTCAGGCCAAGGCTCTCTCGTCAAGCAAAGTTATCACGAAACCTACTTTGCTTCTGTCCGTGGGAAACGCCGGGGGCAGCATCTCAAAGTATATCTCAACCTGGTTGAGAAACCCTCTGCATTGAACTGAATCGCCCCCAAATCGCTGGGGAAGCGGAGCGGAACCAGACATGCCTCTTATAGAGGTAATACTCGAGGCGGGTGCCTGTACAGAGACTGGAGCAGCAGCAGGGACGGCCTGCAACACAGGTTGTACCGGAGCAGCCATAGTGGAAGATTCCAGGTGAGCCGTGTGACTCAGGAGCGTTTGTAACTCCAAGGCAAACTGATCCATGCGGTGATTCTGGTCATCCAATCTAGAAAAAATATTACCAACAAGTGGACTGACTGCATCTTCTGAATTCATGGCCTTCGCCTACTGTCAGAAATCATGAATCAGACCAGAGTAAGCGTAGTCAATACATAGCCAGAGTTCAGTAACCAGATTGGGTAGTCAGCCAATGCCAATGTCTGAGAGCCAGAGATCAACGTAGTAGTATAGCAAGCAGGATCAGGAGCCAGAAGGGACGTCAGCCGAGCAAGTCTTCAACAGGAAAGCAGGATAAAGTCTCTGAGATGTGATCAAAAGCGAAGGCAGAGGTGAAATGAGCTGGACGGCTTTAATTAGCCAGGACTGATGAGCATATCATCAACAGCTGAGTCACTGTGGAGAGAAAGGAGCTGGCAATTAGCCGACAGCTGAGCGGCCAGCTCAGAGAAAGAAGGGCTGAGCCCAGCCCTGACAGTGGGTGATGATCAGATAGTACCATATTCTCTATGGTAGCATCATGAAGATAGGATAAGTCTGGCTGACGTACAAAAATGTAATCCAATCTTGAGTAGTGATTATGCGGAGATGAGAAGTAGGTATAGTCCCTCTTTCGGGGATGGAGCGTCCCCCAGGTGTCATGCAGCGTGAGAGAGGCCAATTGAAGCTTTACGTGAAGTAAAGCAGAGAAGGGAAGTGAAGAAGTACCTGTAGAGATATCAAGCAGTGGGTTCAGAGACAAATTAAAGTCTCCTCCCAAAATTAAGAGACCTGTCTGAAACGTCGCCAGTTTCTGGAGGGTTTCTTTCAGAAAAGTTACCTGTTTGGAGTTGGGACAGTATATATTCACTAAGGTCACTGGTCTATTCTTCCACTCTCCTTTTATGAAGAGGAATCTACCCTCTGTATCCTGCAACTGATCACTAAGATGAAACGGGCACGATTCGGAGAATAGAATCGAAACTCCTTTGGTTTTAGAGTCTGCACAAGTTGCGTGCTATACCACAGGAAAATGACTATTAGATAAACAGGGGGTGGAACTAGATTTGAAGTAAGTTTCTTGCAAAAAGAGAATTTGGGCTTTATGGCGACATGCTTCAGCTAAAACGCTGCTACGCTTTTCTGGGATATTAAGGCCTTTGGCGTTTAAGGAGTACACCTTTAGAGGTAGAGGAGCTGAGCTTGCCCTCGTTGAAGTCATAATTAAGGGGCGTAGGTATTTGTGGGTATGGCCCCTGAATTAGAGACGAAGAGGGTCGAGGAGACAGATAGGACGGGGGAGAAAAAGGAAAAAAAAAGTAGAAAAAGAAAATAAAAATTGGGGGAATAGGAGATAGCTTTAGTCTATACACACAGTAGTAAATTCCTGAAAGACAGGTAGGGATGCACTACCTTTAGGGGAGGTCGCTCCCAAGTATTGGTGGAACACAGATATACCGGAGATGACTTCAGACTTGTTAAGTCACCTAGTAGGTGGGGTTTGAGGGGAAAAGAAGGGGGGAAATAAGCCAGAAAGTTTCAAAGGGGAACCTGCATAGTCCTGGGGGGGTTTATGGGATCCTCCCAGACCTGAAGGTGCCAAGTCATAATAAAAAAAAGAAAAAAGAACAAAAAACTTAAATAAAAAAAACTGCCAGATAATTGTCATGTGTCCCCGTGATTCAGCACTCGGGGGGTATGTGGGATAAGCCTTTACCATCGGCCCAGTTGTGACCTTTTAAAAAACGAGCCCCCCTGCTCAAGTAGTAGGAAGAGGGCACTAAACAGCTGAGGCTGGCAATCGTAGTATATAAGGCAAAACAGTTCCCAAAACTGTTTCCAGTATCCCAATTACTGCTACTTCTATTGGTCTAAGAGACAGTCTCCCTTGTGCTTGGGGGGTAATGCAATCACCCTGAGCAAAAAAAATTAAGAACCCCATGATCAGACAGGGTTATAAGCACCAGTTGGTTCACTGTGTATGCACAAACCTTTTGGGAGGTTTCCGCAGGCTAGTTTTTAGGAGCATCCTTACAGTCAGTGTTAGGTGACAGAAAAATATCCAGGAATCAAAACTATAGGGGACAGCGATCTGGAGGTCATTTCATCACTTCGGCAACATCAGATCCGATGGTCTGTCTTATGTCGGGCGGACAATGGAGATACCCGTGGACTCTCATCTGTATCTATGTCTCCACACATCCTCAGTGGGGATATGGACAAGGTCCGTTGGCATCTCTGTCTGTTCCTCTGAGACCGAGGAGTATCTTCCGGCTGGGTTGGGATCCAGGGCTCATGCTGTAAGAATGTACTATACCAATCTGGGAGCTCGATCACTGGGATACCAAGGGTCTCGCAGAATGATTGTATATTAGTGGGCACCTTTAGTAGGGCAGTGCGATTACCAACCGTTGCTTGTAGGCAGAAAGAAAATTTCCACCTGTAGCTGATATGTCTGTCCCGCAGTACATTTAGTATAGGACGTAGGTCCCTCCTATGCTGAAGAGTGATGGCAGAGAGATCTTGGAATAACTGTATACATACTCCCTCATGCTCCAAGTGGCCATGGTGCCTCGCTGACTGTAAAATCTCTTCTTTCTGTGTAAAGTGTACCAGGCAGCATACAGTGTCTCTCAGCGGGTCAGTGTTTCTTCCCCTGGGCCTAAGTGCTTTATGACATCTTTCCATGTCAACAAGTGTGTCCAGCGGCCTCCCCAATAGAGTGTTGAAAATGGCCCAAACCACTGATTGTAGTTGCGGCCCCTCCACGGATTCTGGAATCCCTCTTATGTGTACATTGCGCCTGCGACCTCTATTGTCTAGATCTTCCATGTGGCAGTGCATGTCTATGAGGTACTGGGCATGTACCTGAGTGGCCCTTTGAACTTGTCTGATAGCTGCACCATGTGTCGTGGCCGCTGTCTCCACATGGCCTAGGCGAGATGCAACTGCCCTGAGATCAGTTTTTAAGTCTGATATTGCTGCAGACAGGGTGTTTTTGATATCTAAGGCTACCTGTTGTAGGTCCGCTAGTCTTAGGAGAGGGGACTGCTGGACAGTGTTCGTACCTGCTGGCAGCATGCCTGGTGGAGCTGCTGTGTCAGCGTAATTGGTTTCACTGTGTCCCGAGGCTTGTGATGCGGCCTGGGAGTCAGAATGCTGAGTACGGAACATTGCTTGTATGTTCCTGTTGAGCTGTATAGAAGAGTCCATCTGAGCGCGGAAGGCTGACGTGCTTCTCCCGGTCATCTTCACAGGGTGGATCAGAGGTTTTCCCACATATGGTAAGCAGATGTGAGGCTCTAGACGACAGAGCTCTCATTCTAAGCCACTTCCTCACTCCGGTGCCAGGCCACACCTTTTTAATACCATAAAAAACTAACATCATAGTAACAACCGTAGCCTACAACATGTTACAGAAAAAAGTGCTGTGAATCAATTCTTAAATTATCGAGCAGCAAAATACAGAGTGTGGAATACAGAGTGAAAATAAATAATTTTTTTCAATAAACTGTTTTAAATTGTGATACAAATAAATATTTGAAATCAAGACTTTATTATTTTTTGGCAATAACATGGTGTGGGCGGATTTCTGTTAGTCACATGCTTCTGTCACGCACCTCCAGCCTGTGTCTTAGAATAACAGGGAGGTGAAGCCTCCATCAATCTACATGTAATATCCCACTCCCATTGTGTTTAGCTGGTTAGTAGGCAAGGAGGAGGAGGGAGGGAGTGGGATGTCATTTACCACTGTGTATACACCTACATATGTGACTCTATAGTCACATGGGCTGCTCAGATTTGATAGGGAGGAAATGCTCAGCATAGAAACTTACTGAAAACTGAGCATGTGCAGAGCTGCCGACACTGCTCGGCAAAATCCCTAGCTGCATTGGGGACATGAACTGAAGGAGGAGATAGAGAAAAGCAGGATCAACCAGTTTTTTTGCAGAATACATAGAAAAATTGAACTAACCCCTGAGTGGGACTTTAAATTGGCAACAACACTCAAGGTATAAAAAATAGATTTTTAAAAAAAAAATGAATAAAAAAGCACCAATAACATACGATGATTAGTATAACATATATAGACAAAAGACAAGGTTACAATAGACACAATACATAATATCTTGTAGTAGAATATTGGTGATAAAATTGTTACTCTCCAATGTCTGAGAAACTCTTCGGTAACGAATGCGTTTCATGTTCAAAAACCTTTCATCTGGGGTATATACGTAGGAGAAACCTCTGCTGCAGCGGCTCGTAAGCAGCCCGGCCACTCGGCCTCCCATCCTCCCATCCTTGGGTCCTGACTCTTCCTGACCCCCCCACGGTAGCCACCTGCTCCCCTCTTCTCCATCTCCTCTCCTCTCCATCTGTCACCTTCACCCCCACGCCACATAGCTGCAGGCCGGCCGCTCGGGGCTCTTTGCGGGTCCGAGCGGCCCCCCTTGTAGCTGCATCCGGGACCCCCTCCCCGCTCTTGTCGGTCCTCCATTCGTTCCCCCGCCCGTCCAGCCTACCGGCCGGCCGCCAGGCAGCTCCGTGGTCCGGCTTGCCCCCCCCGCACTATCATCGGACCCCCCTCCCGCTCCTCCCTCCCTGACGCCGCCCTCAGCCAGCTGGCCGGCCGCACAGGATACTCCGCGGCTCCGGCCCAGCTCGGCTGCTAACAGGCAGCAATTCACTGCCCCCTTCATCGACCGTTCTGCCCGCCCGCGGGCGCCCCCCCACCTCCTTGCTTACCTACCACCGGCTTATCCCGCACACCTTCGCTGGACGGCCGGGACCACCGTAGGAAAGTCCGCGGCTCGGGCCTGGCCGGCGGCCATCTTGGTACACCCACCGCCGCCCAGCTGCAGCTCAGGCCTAACCGGCGGCCATATTGGCACACCCAGGCTGTCAGTGCAGCTACTGAAGACCCTCGGTGCAACATCTGAGGCCACCAGCGCCCAGCAGGACCCCCCCCAGTTAGACCCACATCCTCCCCCCCCTTCTGGCACCCCCCCGGGTCACCACCGCAGCCGCAGTCTAATCACCATAGGCTAGCGCTAGATTCTGTGGGACAGACCACGGCTGCGGCTTGGTTTTCTGCAGCCAGCCACTCATCCCCCCCTCCCCTTTTTTTGTCCAACAGAGCCCGCACCCCTCCACACCCGAATCACCCCTCCCGCCTTCACTGAACATCATTGCAAGGGCTCCGGGATCTCACCAGAGGCTACTCCAAATCAATCATCCTAGACGCAGCCACCGCACCACCTACCAGTAAGTAGTGTCTGATCCCCCCTCGTCCGCCGGATCATCCTACAGGTAAGCCACCAGGGGTACTTCATCAGTTGATCCAGGGGCCAGTCCGATCGCCCCTCGGGGGGTCAGGAAGGAATTTTTTCCTCTGCTGCATTATTGGCCTCGCAGCTAGGGGTTTTTCGCCTTCCTCTGGATCAACGACTAGGGGGTAGGCAGCCGTACCTCCTCAAGTACCTCCGCACCCACACCAGCCCATCGCCACACCACTCCATTAGCAGCGGGTAGCCATCAGACCCCTCCATCTCCCCGGAAGTGGATCGTCACCACATCACTACCACCATCAGAATACCTTCCCTACTAGCAACACCATCCTCCTCATCATGTGCAACTTTAAATACACAGCAAACACCATCCACAGGCTAAGAAACACCGCCGCAACTTTACCGATCGCCACTCAAAAAAGACTAAAAAAAGAACAATTATTAAGAACCAACCCACAATCAACCAGGAAATGCAAGGAGACACCGATCCAACCGCAACAACTAGCATGCGCCCTGATCAACACCAGATCTGCAGTCAAGCATAGGCTTGAAATCCACGATTTCGTCATCGAAAACAACTTAGATTGCCTCTTCATTACAGAAAGCTGGCTAACACCTGACTGCAACACCATCCTAACTGAACTGGTGCCCGAGAACTACAGTATCCTAACCAAGCATAGAATCGGAAAAAAAGGAGGAGGCCTAGCAGTGATCTTCAAATCTCATCTTGGGTTCACCAAACCAAACGTACAGAACTCAGTGCCTTTCATGGAAACACTCTCACTGCACCTCCGAACAACACCTCAAGACACCGTTCACATACTACTATGCTACAGACCACCAGGACCAAAGACCAATCTCCTCACGCCGCTCACTGAATTCTTCTCGATGCACACCTTGAAAACCAAAAACCTGCTGGTACTTGGGGATTTTAACCTGTGGGCAAACTCTGCCCAAGACCCCACCGCAACCGCCTGCGTCAACCAAATGGAAGAACTTGGTCTTCAACAACTGATAAACTCTCCCACGCATGGTTCAGGACACACCCTAGATCTCATCTTCAAACAGAATATGGACATCAACGTTTTTGACAACACTCCACTACCATGGACGGACCACCATGCTATCAAATTTAAAATCACCACTAACACCATCCTCCAAAAACAGAAACACGTAACAGCAACACACTGGAATAGATCTCAGAAGAAACTTCACTCTGATCTCTTCAAAACTACATTATCGAGCAAAATTCTTTTGCTAAACTCAAACCTCTCAACAGAACAAACGCTCAACTCCCTAAACAATGTATTACTACAAACAGCAGACTTCGTGGCGCCAAAACGCAGAACACTCATCCGCAAAAAAAACTCAAGCTGGTTCAATGGTACTCTCACCCTACTCAAGCAAGAACGTAGAAGAGCTGAAAGAGCATGGAGAAGAAATCCTACCAAGGAAAACCATGCTAATTACAAAGCACTCACGGGGAAATACCACAAGGCAATCTTCAAAGCCAAAAAAGAACATTTCTCAGACACCATCTCATCCGCCTTAAACCGTCCGCGGGAACTGTTCAAAATAGTGGCTCAGTCTATGAACCCGACCTGCTTAGAGCCCCCAGGAAACGATACTCAAGAATTCTGCAATGAGTTATCAGATTTCTTCATCGACAAAATCGACAACATTCGGAAATCAATCCATCAGAAAACAACGATCATCCTCACTGAACCAAACCAAAAAGAGGATATCGACACGAACATCACTCAACCACCGAATTTCATTTTGTCCCCAATCACCATAGACACAACCAAAAACATCATCAGAAGCCTTCGAGACAGCACATCACCGAACGACATCATTCCCACTAAACTGCTTAAAGAATGTTCCGACATCTTGGCTCCTATCCTAACACAGCTCATAAATCAATCATTCAAAGAAGGGACTGTGCCAACCTCCCTCAAGCAAGGCATCGTCAAACCTCTCCTAAAGAAAGCCAATCTCGACCCTAAGGACCCTAACTGCCGCAGACCAATAACAAGCCTCAACACCATCTCCAAGATTATGGAGAAAGCAGTAGTACAACAGCTACAACGCCACCTGGACACACACCAACTCCTGGACCCTCTGCAATCAGGCTTCCGCCCAGGCCATGGCACAGAAACAGCATTTCTGAAGATGTGGGATGATGCCCTTGAAGCAGCAGACGACGGAGAACAGAGTCTCCTGGTACTGTTAGACCTCAGCGCAGCATTCGATACAGTAGACCACAATACTTTACTCGTCCGCCTCGCTGAAGTAGTAGGAGCTACAGGTTCTGCTCTAAAATGGTTTACATCCTTCCTAGAGAATCGCTCCCAGACAGTGAAACTAGGTACATTCACCTCAGAAACCCGGGCAGTCTCCTGCGGAGTCCCTCAAGGATCACCCTTGTCACCAGTACTATTCAACATATACATCCGCCCACTTCTCAATATCATCAGGAAAACCGATCTTTGTTTCCATTCATACGCTGACGACACCCAACTCTACCTTCGTATCAACGGACAAAAAGACCTTCATCAGCAATTACAGAAATGCCTCTCCTTAATAGACCACTGGATGACCACTAGCTCCCTCAAACTCAACGGATCAAAAACAGAACTACTTCTCCTACAAGCTAACAAAAATTCCAAAATAAAGACTACATGGACACCTCCCGCCATCCTTGGACAGACCATCTCCCCAAGCACCAAAGTCAAGAGTCTTGGAGTCATTTTTGACTCAGGAATGACAATGGATGCACAAATAGGATCAGTGGTGAGCGGATCCCACCATCTCCTCCGCCAACTACGCAGACTAATCCCCTTCATCCCAGAAGAGGACAAAGCGGCAGTTGTGGGAACAATCATCAATTCCCGACTCGACTACGCAAATTCGCTCTACGTAGGACTACCCCAATATCAGCTTGCGCGCTTACAACTCATCCAAAACACGGCGGCAAGACTGTTAACAGGAAAAAAACCCTGGGAATCCATCTCCCCCTCCCCAAAGAGCCTACACTGGCTAACCGTGAAGAAACGGATCACATTCAAGACCCTCTGCATCACCCACCAATGCGTACAAGGAAACGCCCCACCATATCTCCGCGAGAAAATAAAACACTACACACCGAATCGCAGTCTTCGATCAGCTAACCAAAACCTCCTTACCATTCCCAAATACCGCTACAAAGCAAAGGGAGAACGAAGATTCGCAGTCCAAGGACCTCAACTATGGAACGCTCTTCCTACCAACATCCGCATGGAAGAAAACCACCAGGCCTTCAGAAAAAAACTAAAGACCTTCCTTTTCTGAGAAGCTGACATCAGAGAATGCATCCAGCGCCTTGAGGCGATTCAGTTCGCATTTGCAGCGCTTTATAAATCATTCATTCATTCATTCATTCATTTGGCATAGAATGAATGGCGCAGCACTCAAGCACACAAATATTCCGGCAAAGATAGAATCAACACTGTCAATGAACGGCATAGAAGGGAAGTCTGGTCTTGCCTCCACTTCAGTCTGTCTTACCCCCACGGATAATGCTGTGTCAGTCTCCCCCTAGGTGAAAGATGTTCAGCTAGTGACAGGAGCTTGGGAACTCAAAGAAGGGCCAAGTCAGGTCTTTTCACAGTGCTTCAATATAAAGGAAGGTGTACTGGGTAGTGTCTCAGGTTCCTATGGCTGTCTGTAGGGGTCCGTGAAGCGTGCCGTCCACCCTGGCAGTAGATGACTTTCTTTGATTTCCCGAGCTCCTGTCACTAGCTGAACATCTTTCACCTAGGGGGAGACTGATACAGCATTATCCGTTGAGTAAGACAGACTGAAACGGAGGCAAGACCAGTTCCCTTCTATGCCGTTCATTGACAGTGTTAATTCTAGCTTTGGACAGCCGCATACTGGAATGGATAGATCCATCTTTTTATTCAAAATATAGGATCATGGGGTACACAAAACACGACTGTGGGGTGGTGCAAAAATAGCTGACGTGTTTCGCACTTACACCAAGTGCTTACTCATAGCGAAACGCATCAGCTATTTTTGTACCACCCCACAGTCGTGTTTTGTGTACCCCATGATCCTGTATTTTGAATAAAAAGACGGCTCTATCCATTCCGGTGTGCGGCTGTCCAAGCCTTCTTGTTCTCTTCTACTTGCACCAGTATTTAGCCAGCACCTGGGGCTCTTCTCTTTCTGGAGGTAATGAGACACTAGCACTCTGGTTTAAGCCCCTCTTTGAGCGGAGGATCTCACATCATCTTGATTCTAGCTTTGCCGGAATATTTGTGTGCTTGAGTGCTGCGCCATGCCATTCATTCTATGCCGAATACAAATTCCTCTATATAAATACCCCTGATGAAAGGTTTTTGAACCTGCAACACGTTTTTTTCAATAAATATATATTTTATATACCTTGAGTGTTGTTGCTAATTTAAAGTCCCACCCAGGGGGTAGTTCGATTTTTCTATGCAATTAGGGATGTGGCAACTCACTCACAACATTTTTCTCTTTTGCAGAATACAGAAAACAAATCTCATAGTGACTGAGTAAGCATAAACAGCATGTAATATACCATTTATTCATAGTTTTTTTTTTATGATGTGGGTTTAGTGACACTTTCATTAAAAAGTTAACTCGTGGAAATGTGGGGTAAATTGCTCACCTCTGTTTACTCTACAATCCATTCATTAATCTGCCAGATACCACTGTCAATGTCAGTGATGTGGGTATGAGAGTTGTAGCTCTAATACAGTGAAGTGAACCCCTCAATTACCCTCCCTTTCCCCTACCTTTGTCCATTCAGACAAAGCTTTGTCCATGCTGTGTATTTGGTGATTGATGCTGATAGAAGTAGCTAACACACTAATAAATGTATTATAAAGTTAACAATGTGAACATTTTATACCTAGTACAAATGGTAATTTTTTTTTTTTTGCCTTAAGAATTCATAAAGATCTCTGTGGTTGATGTTCCAGTTTAAAAACCAATTGTTCAGAAGATCAATTTCCATTAGAACAATTTATAGTTGAGCAGAAACATGCAGATGCCATGGATATCTAATGCACAATAGAAACAACTTTAAACAGAGTACTGTAGCTTAGTTAAGTACATATTGATTTACGGTATCTTCTTCACATATCATCTAGACATTTCAGTCTATGAATAAGAACAAATTAATAATGCCATATAAAAAAAAGAGTTATTGTCATTCACAAAGTGCTAATTCTACATTTTATGTTTCAATAGAAGTCACCATAGCACAAGGGAAACATAAGCTTGTAAGTTGTACAGGCAAGTGTGTTTTAAAGGTAAACCATTATTGAGAGAAATACAAAGGCTGCCACTGCTTGCTTCTTATTCTGAAAATGCTGGTTGCTGGGCTGTCTTGCTGATTATTTGCTTCAATAGTTTGAGTCACTGAACCAAGAATAAGATAAGAACTTCTAACTTTACTGTGGCTTTCCTGATCCGCATTCCTTTTTTTGGTTAGTAGCTCAGAATGATTCACCATATGGCCTTGAGTTTGTGGAAACCTGATTATTACATGGTTCCACACTTGGTAATGTTGAATAAAGACACCAGTCTATCCAGTTCAACCAGAGAGTGTGTGTGTGTGTGTCACTACCATTTTCAATACCCCTATACATTGTGTTCGCTAAGAAACATATCTAAAATGTTTTTGAATTTATCTACACTCCTCGCTGACACCACCAACTGTAGAAGGGAGTTCCACATTCTTACCACAG
The DNA here is from genome assembly GCA_037952925.1 of Lithobates clamitans. Classification (NCBI taxonomy): domain Eukaryota; kingdom Metazoa; phylum Chordata; class Amphibia; order Anura; family Ranidae; genus Lithobates; species Lithobates clamitans. Next base: position 460,410 of record JBBGZY010001548.1, on the reverse strand, counting down.
AAACAGTAAAGAACCCCTTAGACAGTTTAAGATTGAACCGCTTCTCATCGAACTTCATGTGGCAGTGTATCTTCTTTAGAGACCTAAGATTAAACAATTTTCACCCAATGCTAGAGTCCCCATTTTAAGATTTGTATAACGCTATCATATTCCCTCTTGATCGTCTCTCTTCTCCAGGGAGAACCAGTTTAATGTTTGTAGTCGTTCCTCATAGCTGAGGACCTCCAGTCCCCTTATTAGCTTTGTTGCCCTTCTCTGTACTCTCTCCAGTTCAAGCACATCCCTTCTGAGGTTTGGTGACCAAAACTGGATGGCCTACTCAAGATGTGGCCTAACCAAATTTTGTAAAGTGGCAGAATCATTGTCCAAAGAGAAAAGTCTGCACTTCTCATATGTGTTCATTGAAGAAAAAGCACTGTACACAACAAATCACAGGGGAACAAAGCCAAAAGATAACGCGTTTCTTGCTCAACCTAGCACTTAATCATAACCTTGGTAGAGTCATTTTTTTATCTTTTTAATGCATACTAAAAGTCTGCTGGCCTTGTTTGCTGCAGCTTGGCATTACATACTATTGCTGAGGCTATGATCTACAAGCACCCCCAAATCCTTTTCTAGCCTCGTTTCCCATAGAAGTCCTCCACCTAGAGTGTAAATTGTATTGATATTTTTAGCTGCCAAGTTCCTTTAGATTTTTCTATATTAAACCTCATCTGCCATTTCTCTGCCCACTATTCTATTTTAACAAGGTATTGTAAAGTTCTAATGGGGACCCCTGGATCGGCGGCAATCCAGACATGGCGTCCTCCGTATTTTCAGCGTCATCCAGCTGGAGCCAGAGGTTAGGTCATAATGTTGTGCGTGACATCACGTGCATGCGCGTTCTATCTGGAACGCTGGGGACCGCGGCAACGCCTCCATCTTCTCTCTTTCTACATGCGGGGTAACAAGGTGAGGACACCTATCCCGCAGGTTGAGGCGGGGGGGAGAGTTAATTGCTATATAAGGTGATCCGGCCTGGGAATAGGCAACATCTTTTCTTTGATTGTTTCATTGGGCTGACACACTACCCTGTTTACATGATTTCTTGGGACCCTGTTACATCTTAAAGCAGTAAATGTTCATATTATTGGCACTTTTATGTATCTTTTGATTTAAATAATTTATGCTGAGACAGAAAATCTTTTATTTATTTATATATATTTTTCGAATTATTTACAAAGGACTCCAGACCAGTATAACGTATTTGGGGGTGTTTATGACCTACTGGTCCTCATATATACCTTATAGCTGGATGATGCTATGTTTATTTATATATTTGTTTTTGGACTGGTTTGAATAGTTTAATCCAGTTGCTGACCAGTGGCCGCAGTTTTACTGCGGCAGGTTGGCGTGGCTTCGCGAATCGCTGTCATTGTACGTTGGCTCCTTCAAGTGCTTATAGCAGGTGCGCGCACCCGCTGCGCACTACTGGAGCATGCCCGTGGGTCCGGCGGACTCGATGTCCACTGGCGACCTGCGATCACGGTGTACAGGGGCAGAACGGGGATCCGCCTTTGTAAACAAGGCGGATCCCTGTTCTGACAGGGGACATGTCAATGATCTTTTGTTCCCAGTGATTGGGAACAGTGATCTCTGTCATGTCCCTGGCAGCCCATCCCCCTACAGTTAGAACACACTGAGGGAACACAGTTAACCCCTTGATCGCCCCCTAGTGTTAACCCCTTCCCTGCCAGTGTCATTTACACATGAATCAGTGCATTTTTATAGCACTGACCAGTGTAATAATGTCACTGGTCCCCAAAAAGTGTAATTTTGGGTCAGATTTGTCTGCCGCAATGTTGCAGTCCTGCTAAAAATCGCTGATCACCGCCATTACCAGTAAAAACAATACAAAAATAAATAAAAGTCCCTAAATCTATCTTATTATTATTACACAGGGTTTATATAGCGCCAACCGTTTGCACAGCACTTTACACCATGAGGGCAGACAGTACAGTTACAATACAATTCAATACAGGAGGAATCAGAGGGCCGTTAGAGCTTAGAGTCTAGAAGTAGACGCGATAACTTTTGCGCAAACCAATCAAAATATGCCTATTGCGATTTTTTCTTTGCCAAAAATATGTAGAAGAATATATATCGGTCTAAACTGATGAATAAATTAGTTTTTTTACATATTTTTTTGGGCTATATATATTATAGTAGAAAGTAAAAAAATTAGTTTTTTTTTCAAAATTGTCGCTCTTTTTTTGTTTATAGGGCAAAAAATAAAAACTGCAGAGGTGATCAAATACTACCAAAAAAAGCTCTATTTGTGGGAAAAAAAGGACGTCAATTTTGTTTCGGTACATCGTTGCATGACCGTGCAAATTTCAGTTAAAGTGATGCAGTGCCGTATCACAAAAAATGGCCTGGTCAGGAAGTGAGTAAATCCTTTGGGGACTGAAGTGGTTAATGAGTACTTACTTTTTCTTTTTTTCTCGATAATCATAAGGGACAATATATTGTATCTTGGTCCTATTTTTGGATACATGCGGTCTTTGTTGGTGGGTGCTTTGCTTTCTTGTAAGTATATGAATGTTATGTGATATTTTTGCTGTAATTCAATTTGTAAACCAGAAATTATTGTATTTATAATGTTCGAAACACATTGGATTTCCCATTCCAGCTAAACAAGCTGTAGCTGAAATTGTAAAGCAATTTGGAGCTAGTAAAGCTTTTTGGGAGTACCACCCAGCAAACACCCATTACTCTATGTATACAGTATTTACTTGGTTTTGTTGGAGAATTGTTGATGTTTTATGATCTTATGGGTCAAATGACACTGGGTCAAAATATGTAAGATTTTAAATAACTAAGATTTTGGATTATTCTTGTTTGCCTTAAAAATGTCCCATTCAGAGGATATCTAGGATGTGACATTAGTGCCCATCTTCTTTGGCTGTCCAACAAACTCTTATGCCGTGTACACACGGGCGGACTTTTCGGCATCAAAGGTCCGATGGTTTTCCTGACGGACTTTGGACGGACTTTTGACAGACTTCTGACGGACTTTCGAACGAACGGACTTGCCTACACACGATCACACCAAAGTCCGACGGATTCGTACATGATGACGTACAACCGGACTAAAATAAGAAAGTTAATAGCCAGTAGCCAATAGCTGCCCTAGCATCGGTTTTCGTCCATCAGATTGGCATACAGACGATCTGATTTTTTGACCGGACTCAAGTCCATCGGAAAGATTTGAAACATGTTCCAAATCCAAAGTTCGTCTGATTTTCGACCGAAAAAGTCCGCTGCAGGTCCGATGAAGCCCACACATGGTCGGATTGTCCGACGGATTCGTCCCGTCAGACCAGTCCGGTCGAAAAGTCCGCCTGTGTGTATACGGCATTATAGGTGTTATGGGCAGGTGACCATAAACCCTTGGCCATATAGTATAAAGCTAAACAGTTCAAAGGAGCCCAATTTATCAATGGTTGTTGTAAGTATAATTGCCAGGAAGCCAGTCAAGGCTGGAACATCAGTGCATGAAGGAGGCCAGCACTGCTGGAAAACTATAATACCACAAATTGTAGGACTTCTAATTTTCATCTTAAGGCTACTTTCACACTGGGGCATCGGCGGTAAAGCGTCGCTATTTTTAGCAGTGCTTTATCATCGTTTTTGCGGCTTTTAACCCCCACTAACGGGTGAAAAAAGTGTTAAATGCGCCCGCAAAGCGCCTCTGCAGCAGCACTTCGGCGGCGCTTGATTTCAATGGGCAGGGGCGCTTTAGGAACGGTGTATACACCACTCCTACAGTGCCTCAAAGATGTAGTTTGCAGGGCTTTTTTTGGTATCCTGCCAGCGCACTGCTCCAGTGTAAAAGCACTCGGGCTTTCACACTGGAGTGAGAGGAGAGGCTCTTTACAGGTGCTATGCAGGCACTATTTTTAGTGCAATAGCGCCTGTAAAGCGCCTCAGTGTGAAAGCAGCCCTAATGCCGCGTACACACTGTCGGACTTCCCGGCAGGAAAAGTCCGACGGAATCTTTTCATCGGACATTCCGATTGTGTGTAGGCCTCATTGGACTTTTTTTTTCAAAAATTCTGACGGACCTAGAAATAGAACATGTTTTAAATCTTTCCAACGGAATCAATTCTTATCGGTAAAACCGCTCGTCTGTATGCTGTTCCGACGGACCAAAAACGAAGCATGCTCTGAAGCAAGTACGAGACGGAAGCTATTGGCTACTGGCTATTGAACTTCCTTTTTCTAGTCCCGTCGTACGTGCTGTATGTCACCGCGTTCTGGATGGTCGGACTTTGGTGTGATCGTGTGTATGCAAAACAGTTTCAGCGGAACTCCGTTGGAAAAACCTTCAGAGTTTATTCCGACGGAAAAAACGGTCGTGTGTACGTGGCATCAGCCTCGTACACATGATCGGATTGTTGGCCAAAAAAGCGTCAGACTTTTGCCCGAAGGGCGTGTGTCGGGAACTTGTCTTGCATACAAACGGTACAAAATTGTCGGCCAACAAACACGAACGTAGTGACGTACTACGTAGAATTTCAGCTCTTGAGCGCCACCCTTTGGGCACCTTCTGCTAATGTCGTGTTTGGTGAGCATTGATTCCGAGCATGCGTGTTTGTACTTTGGACTTTTGTGTGACGGACTTGTGTACAAACGATACGAAAATCTGACAACAGACCGTTGTCCGTTGAAAATTTACTAGCCTGCCATCCAACATTTGTTGGCAGAAAGTTGGACAGCAATTGTCTGAAGGAGCGTACTAATGGTCAAATTTTAGGCAAACAGTCTGTCATTACACAATTCCCTGCCTGAAAATCCGATCGTGTGTACGAGGCTTTAGACTTTTTCTTTGCATTTAAAGAGTTTGTTCAACTTTTAAGCTGGCCATACACTAGTAGATTTTGGAACGTTTACTTGAAAATTCTCATCACTGCATTCAAAAATGTCATCAGAGACCTGGTGAATGCCGTTTGAAAATACTTAAGAATTTTAGTTTGCTTTTAACATTCGATTTTGGAATAAATGGACTTTCCTAAATGAAAAACACATTCACTGTTATAAATGTTCTCCTTTGAGAAATATTTTCCATTCTGCTCCTTCAAATTTTTTGTCACTGCAGTATAAAAAAAATGTTGATTTGTTCCTCACTAATGATTAAAAAATGGAATGAATGTTCAAATAAAATTCTAGCAATTTCAGGCCAGGCTGCAGAGAGATTTTCAGGCGCTTTTATTTGAACGTTTTGCAAGCATATTACGAGTGTTTTACCTGCGTATTTTAAGCTTGAGGTGTTTTTATTTTAGCCAATTGAAAGCACTAGGGGGAGGAGATTAGGGTTGGAGAGGTGCCAGGAAACATGCATTAAAATGCTCATGCTGTGCTCAGTCTATGGGGCCAATCATGCCTCTCATCTGCCTAAAAGAAGCTCATGCACTTTTTTTTTCAGTGACAGACACTTTGCTACACTTGACAAAATGCTCAGATGAGAACAGGAGCCATTGAAATGAATGAGATTTGGTTTGTTGAGCGTTTTAGAGCTACAAGCTTCAAGCAGAAAATCACTTAAGTGTGAACGGGCCTGGGCAACCCTGTCAAGTAAAGCTGGATACACACTATACAACTTTTGTTGTTCGATTACCTTTAGATTTACCAATGTAGAGCAAGGGCCTGCCTGATTGCATGGTAAATCTAAAGGAAAAAATCTGAAGATAATTGTATAGTGTGCATCCAGCAATACATTCTCATGCACTCCTAGTTTACACAGACAACTGAGCACATCTGCAGGTAATTTGCCAATCAGGATCAAATAAGATATGTGGCATTCACTTGCACGCTTCTAAAACACACTCGTAATACTCTTGCAAAACTCTCAAATAAAAACACCTGAAAATCTCTCTGCTCAGGTGTGAATGCAGCCTTAGCCCTGGTTCACATTGGAGCAATTTGGCATGCGATTTGACATGTCATATGCGTGTTTGTCATGGTAAAGAAACTCAGGGACAAAATTTGTGCCCTAAACTAGGCACGTTCTTACACGCACATTTTGCCATGATTCTTGCACATTTTGTTCCACAACAATCTCTGCAAAGTTGGACCGTGTTTGGGGTACTATTCAGGATGAATAGCACCGAAAATTGCATGTTGCATTTTGTTATACTAACCCTTTAGTCCATTTAGGACTAAAGTCCATTTTTTGCGATACAGCACTGCATTATTTTAACTGACAATTGCGCAGTCGTGCGATGCTGTACCTTTTTTTTTCCCCACAAATAGAGCTTCCTTTTGGTGGTATTTGATCACCTCTGCGGTTTTTATTTTTTGCACTATAAACAAGAAAAGAGCGACAGTTTTGAAAAAAAAAAAATATTTTTTACTTTCTTTCTTTATAAGACATATTCAATAAAAAATTTAAAAAATCAGTTTAGGCCCATATGTATTCTTCTACATATGTTTGGTAAAAAAAATCCCAATAGCATCACAAAATAGGGGATATATTTATGGCATTTTTATTTATTTATATTTTTTTACTTGTAATGGCGGTGATCAGTGATTTAAGCAGGATTGCGACATTGCGGTTGAGAAATCGAACACCAGACACTTTTTTGGGAACCAGTGACATTACTACAGTGATCAGTGCTAAAAATATGCACTGACACTGTATAAATGACAGTGGCAGGGAAGGGGTTAACATCAGGGGTGATCAAAGGGTTAAGTGTGTTCCCTGTTTGTGCTTAATTACTGTATGCGATGGATGGGCTCACTGCACGGACCCAATGATCCGTGTTCCTGATTAGCAGGAACACAAGATCACAGTGTCCGTGCCTGACAGAACAGCAGTGTGCCTTGTTTACATTGGCAGACCGCCATTCTATCTCTGTGGGGAGCGACCGCGGGTGGCCGCTGATTGGCTCCCTCTATGGCCAATCAGCGTACACGCGTGCCCCCCAGTGGCTATTGCACAAAATCACATACAGGTATGTGATTTTGCGCAATAGGGCCGCCCTGCCGCAGTAAATATGCGGTAGGCGGTCAGCAACTGGTTAATTAGCCTCAGTTAAAATACTAACGTCTTAAATAGCATATCTAATATTTTAGTTTATTATTTTGTTACTAGGTTTAATAACTACTTCTAGACCTTAGGCGTAGTAGATATGCCCTAAAAATTTTTTAAAAAAGTCCTCCTACACCCTGCTCCTTTTCCCCTATAGCCGCTCCCAATCTCCCCAAACGCTATTGCCAAATCCCGGCTGTCAAAGTCACAGCAGGGGCATGCTCTGTATTTCAGGCATAGCTGGGGCAGCTCCAGTTTAAACTGAAGCTTCCAATCAGTGTTCAGAAGCTTTATTTAGAAGTTCAATATAACTGTACTGTTGTTACCCTGTTTCAGTCATGTGTAAATCAAAAGGGGTGGCCTCTGGCCTGCATATTACATCAGTAAAAGCAACTTTACAAGTAAAATAAAAAATAAATAAATGAAATGTGTTTCTATTTAACCCCTTATTAATCCTTAGTTATCCCTAATAGCTGTAAACTAAATTTGAACTTTGTCTATGCCAGCAAAGAGTTAAAGATCTAGAAGCATGGCTGCGTCATTGTGATGTCATTGCTCTGCCTCTCTACCATCCAATCAGAGAACGTTTTGCATTCATTAATTCGTAGAATGTAAAGCATTATCTAAATAGCTCCAGTGCTGAGCGGCTGACCTCCTGTGTTCAGAATGCGTCAGGCCAGCCTCTCAGCATGGGACCCGGAAGCAAATGGAGACAATGGAGTAGCGGTGTCTACTTCAGTGGTTTCCATTTTCCAGGGGTATCCACCAGGAATGGTATATACATAGTTACATTGGCCCAAGCTGTAAAACTATACCATACCAAAGATTTATCAACCATTCATTTTGTTCATTATTTTTTCAGCATAGAAAATTAGCAAATTAAAAAAAAGTGTAGCTTTATTGAATTTGTAGATAGTTTTGCCATACTTTCTACCAGAAGCGTAATTTCAATGTTATTGTAAAGGGGACACATTATAAAATAAAGCACACACTTTTAATCTGCAGTATCACTGCTTGTGGTCAAATTCGAAAAATGTGCAATTTTGTTTTTTCGAAAGGAACATATTTTACAAGATCATATTGCCAAAAGCAATTATTGTCCCAAAAATGTATGTATTACCTTGTTATCTTAAGTATTGACAAAGCTATCGCCAAATAAATAGGCCCACTCTGGAAATGTAAATGCTCTGTTCCCTAGCGGGTATATAGGTGCAAGAGCAGAAGTGGTTCATTTCTAACTTTATACTGTACTTCTTTTTAGACTAATTGGTGCTGGGACTTTTTATGTAAATCTCTTTCTTTCTTCACAGATGAACCTTTACAATTAAATTAAAAACTCCTGTGCCCAAAACTGTACCCCTGTTTTTTATTTGAAACAACACTGTGGAAGTCTGATGGACAGTCTGAAATGTGATTGCGCTGGGTTGTTGGAGCGCAAACTATGCTCAGTAATGCTCTATTTCTGGATATAGCACCAATTCAGGGTTTCCTGGACTGAATTATCAATACGCTCTTTGACTTGTTGCAAAGGTTCTGTTTAATATATTAGATTAGAATTGTTCAGACTCAGTCGGCAAACGGTTAATAAAATGTTCATAAAAATTCAAAAAGGAATGCACGCAACAGAATTGAAAGTAACTAAAAATGTATAGTGTACATTAAGAGGTAGTGCTGGAAATCAGGAACAGAAATATGCATTTTTATAACAGGCGAGGATACTAATTGAAGTTGGCATAAAGTACACAGCGTCCCCTGAGGACCCTTATGAAATATCTTGTTTGGTGCCAATCTAACTGTGTGGTTAAAAGATACATTATTTATTGTCATCAATTATTCAAAAGATGGCAATGTGCTCCACAATACAGTGTAAGGAAAGGTAAAAGAATGGCAAGGCAATATTGAACAATAAAAACAAGCACAGTATAGACTATATAAACAGACACAGTCTGAAAAATACATTTGCTGGGAAGACAAGTCATGATCACTTGGGGCATCATGTATTATTGAGATAGGATGGTATGATGTACTATTCAGCAGAACCATGATTTCTCCTTACGGAATGTTCAGGGATGTTTTTTATCACATTACATTATTCAAGATAAAAAAGCCACAGAAAACCTTTTATGTATTCAGCTCTAGATCAATGGGAAGTAAACCTCGGGGAGGTGGAGATCTCCTTTAACTGCACCAAAGCACCTAAAGTTCTAAGTAAATAAGTGTGAAGTTTGATCCTAGTTTTCAGCCAACTTGGAAATCATAATTTTAAGCAGTAAAGCAGGGAAGATGGGAAAAATATAGAGAAGATAAGTTATGCTTTCATTCAAGTGTGACAGAAAGGTTTGGGGGGTTGCTTCAGATATGTGCACACCTAGGTTTCTGCTATTCTTTCCTACAAATGTTTTCCCCTCTTCTGTCCACTAACAGAGTCTCTTTAAAATTGGCAAGTGGGGGCAGAATGGCTCACAAGGGGGGCAGTAGAATACCCTTCTGAGCTTGGAAATTGTAAAAAGTACCTACTTGTGGCTTCCTCTCTTCGCTGAATTATCCACCCTCAGGCCCCCAGCCACATCAGTTGTGACAGTGCACTGGCCTAGAGAAAGTCCCTAGGTTGATTGACACCTGTCATTGTGACCCACCCTCCTGTGTTCAGCTGCGCCTGCATCCTACTTTGTGGAGATGCAAAGTTGCAGAGATGATGGTATCACGACCTGACCTCCTTCCATCCACACCCTACAAAGTGTCCTGCATAGTCGCACCCTGGACCAATGTAACTATTTATAAAATACTCATGTCTGAAATTATTCTTTATCAGCTATGGACCCAAGTGATGCTTATCAACTACAGATCATGCTTCAGCTTCTTCCTTGACTAAAGCAGCTGGGGAATATGCTGTTCCGACGGACCAAAAAAGATGCATGCTCTGAACTAAGTATGAGATGGAAGCTATTGGCTACTGGCTATTGAACTTCCTTTTTCTAGTCCCATGGTACATGTTGTACGTCACCGCGTTCTTGACGATCAGACTTTGGTGTGATAGTGTGTATGCAAGACAGTTTCAGCGGAATTCCATAGGAACTCCGTCCGAAAAACCTTCAGAGTTTATTCCGATGGGAAAACCGGTCGCGTGTACAGGGCATTAGAATACAGAAACATTATTGTTAAACTTTGGAGTGCTCAGGACTGTCAGAGTTTGTTCACACGGCAGAACAGCATACACACAGCTTTTTTGGGATTCGCCAGCTGCTGGATGACTGAATGTCCTGGTGCAGACAAGCAGGTTTAAAAATAGTAAGAAAGAGACAGCAACAGCCTCAGTACTATATACACTCTTCAGGACCCCGTACCATAACACCCTGCTCCAACTTGAACATAAAGCTTAAGCAGAGCCAGATTTTTGTCACTTGAGCCTGTAGGCACATAACTCCTGGTGCCCTTAATAACGCCAATCTACTAGAATCAGTTCTGTATGACAATATTTAGGGCAGATTCACACTTATGCCATCCCTTAAAAGAGAAGTGTGAGAATAAAAAAAAAAAACCTTACATAGAGAAACATACATACTCCCTAAGATGGATCGAGATCGATGGATGCTACAGCTGTCACCCACCGGCTCTAAGACTTCCGGTTGATGCAAGTCTTCTTGATAACATCAGAATGACGAAACGCATCGTGAGTAACCAGAAGTGACATCATCACGCAACATACACCCAGAAGTGACACTTGTGTACACCCGGGAACAAACAGCAGTGGTAATTCACTTATGCAAGTATTAAAGGAGATGGTTGAATGCATATGATGGACTATTAATACCTTGTAATATGTGATAACACCTTGGTACAGGGAATAGCGCTTTTAAATGTGAGCAGGTTTATTGAGAGTTTTTAATAAAATAAAGTGGTTTTACAATATGGCGGATCTCCCTTGTCTTCCATGTGCCTTACCCGTGATTGCACTCCAAAATTATTGAGATGAAATGAGAGGTAGATGTTCCAGGATTCATTACAGATGGTGAATCCTTTGTGTAAACCAAACATTATATGATTACATGTAGTGGGTGATCATATACAGTTGGTGAGTTTTCGGTGTGGCAGTGGTAGATCACAACAGCACTTTTTGAAGAGCACACGTTTAATTATTTATTTCTTTGGCATAGTGGACATTATTGTGTCAATTTAAGATACTGTAGATAATTAAGTCATAAAGGGATGGACATGGTCAGCAACAATACTCTGGTAGGTTGTGGCATTTAACCACTTCAGCCTTGGAAGATTTGGCTGCTGAATGACCAGAGCATTTTTTGCGATTCGGCACTGAGTCGCTTTAACTGACCATTGCGCGTCGTGCGACGCTGCACCAAAACAATATTGACGTCCTTTTTTCCACAAATAGAGCTTTCTTTTGGTGGTATTTGATCACCTCTGCGGTTTTTATTTTTTGCGCTACAAACAAAAAAAGAGCGACAATTTTGAAAAAAGACACAATATTTTGTACTTTTTTGCTATAATAAATATCCCCATTTCTTTTTTTAAAAAGCTAATTTTTTCTCAGTTTAGGCCGATATGTATTCTTCTACATATTTTTGGTAATAAAATTGATTGGTTCGTACAAAAGTTATAGCGTCTACAAAATAGGGGATAGATTTTTAGCATTTTTCTTATTGTTTTTTTTTACTAGTAATGGCGGCGATCTGCGATTTTTTTATCGTGACTGCGACATTATGGTGGACACATTGGACAATTTTGACACATTTTTAAGACACATTATTGGCATTTATACAGCGATCAGTGCTATAAAAATGCATTGATTACTGTAAAAATTTCACTGGCAGTATAGGGGTTAACACTAGGGGGCGATCAAGGGGTTAATTGTGTTCCCTAGTGTGTGTTCTAACTAAAGGGGGATGGGACTAGCTAGGGGAAGAGATAGATCGGTGTTCATACTTACACACGATCAGTCTCTTCTCCCCTCAGAGAACCGGGATCTCTGTGTTTACACATAGAGATCCAGTTTCTCGCCGTGTCACAAGCGATCATGGAAGCCCGGCGGTCATCGCGACCGCTAGGCACTTGCATTGGTTCTGGGGCGAGCAGCGGGCGTGCGCACGCCCCTAGTGGCCACAAATAGGAGCGACGTAACATAATGGTGATTCACACAGCCAAGCCATGTTGCCGCAGTACAACTGCGGCGGCTGGTCGGCAAGCGGTTAAACAATGCTCAATTGGTACTAAGGGGCCCAACGTCTGCCAAGAAAATATCCCCCACACCATTAAACTACCACCACCAGCCTGAACCATTGATACAAGGCAGGATGGATCCATGTTGTTTGTGCCAAATTCTGACCCTACCATCTGAATGCCACAGCTGAAATCGAGACTCATCAGACCAGGCAACGTTTTTCCAATGTTCTATTGTTCAATTTTGGTGAGCCTGTGCGAATTGTAGCCTCAGTTTCCAATTATTATTGTTAGGATAACTTTTACTGGGAGTAAAGATGTTTTTATTGTTGAGGCTCTGTGGAAAATGATTCTTAGATTGACTGATAGCTCATTTTAAAGACGAGGATGTAAGTGAGAAGATACACCAATGTTTGGACAAAATATTCTTGATCATTTTATGTTGCCCATTATACCTAGTTATAAAATTAGGAATTTTAGAGAAATCAGGAGGTATATATATATGTTTTTGTTCATTTTTGCTCACACACCTCTTGAGATAATTCACTTGTCTTTTTGAAGTTTACTTTACCAGACTGGGTGAGTTAGAGCATCTTTAAAATATTTCTACTTGTATAAAAGTATTAGTCCACATTGTGTGGAGTTATTCTGAAGACTTTTGATTTGACCATGTGGTAAATTCCGCAGCCACAGTTTATAATGGCAACTAAAAAAATGGAGGTAGCTGTTGTCGTCCACACTTTTAAAATGTGTCTTGGTGGTGATCTGACCATCGGTGTTTCCTATTAGGACAACATCCAGGTATTCAATTGAAAAGTGGTGACTATGGCTGGAAAACGATACTCCCCATGTATTTTAGTTCAGATATTGAATAAAAGATAAAATATCAGATGGATCTGCTTCCAAAATCATTAGAATATCATCAATATAACACTTGTAAAATTAGATTTTCAAAAAAACAGGTTAGTATGAGCCCTAAGGAATTAATCTTCAGCATAATCCATGTAAATATTAGCAAAGCTGGGCTCAAATGGGTACCCATCCCTGTACCCCTTCTTTTAAAAAAGTGTTCAGTAAAAATTTTTTTTTTGTGTAAGGATAAATTAGATAGTCAGTAATTTAAAAAAAATCAACCTGCTTCCTGGACATAAACAGATCTGTACTTAAAAATTAATTAAGGAAAAGAAAAGAAGGCGGAGTTTGGCTGTCGTTATTTTCTGATTTTACAGTCTGTTTGCCCATCTCGAGCTGATTTTCCTGTGCACTGCTAGCTTGTTACTGCTGCTTTGTGTATCGTTGGAGAGGTTAATTTTTCTGGCTCCAGCCTGCTGTTGGTGATGCAGTTCCTCCTGCTTTAAAATCCCTCTCTCACATGTTTCTTTCGTTTTTAAAGCGGAGCTCCACCCTAAAGGGGAAGTTCCGCTTTAAGCACTCCTCCCCCCTCCAATGCTACATTTGGCATGTCATTTTTTTTTGGCGGGGGGAATGGGTTCCTAGTTTTGACAGGTACCTGCTCTTACTTCCGCTTGGATTGCCTAGGCGATTCGGACGGAAGTTTTCCTCTCCCCCTCCCTCTGTGCAGTCTTCTGGGAGTCCCATCACAGATCCGCGAAGACTGCCGGACCACTCAGCAGGGGCAGCACGACTCACGCATGGACAGTGCACACCTGGCTGTGAAGCCGCAAACTGTCACAGCCGGGTGCCCATAGTTGAAATGCCAGCACCAGGGAGAGGAGAGGGAAGAAAAGCGACAGATCAGGTGACCACATCACTGGATCCTGGGACAGATGAGTGTGTATTTATTAAAAGTCAGCAGCTACACTTTTTGAAAGAGGAGTTGTACCGCAGTGAAGCACATCCATGGAACTATAGTTTTGGGCACAAGAGTGATTGCATGAAAGAGTTTCCTTTGAAACGCTATTGAATGTGGATTATCACATGGAATGTGGACAGTATTTTTGAATTAACATACAGTATATATGCACATTATTGATTTGCACTGAATATTTTGTTAATAAGTTTGCTAAAAGAGTGCTGCACTTAAAACGTATTTTTATATCATATCGTTTTGGTGGTTTCCACTAAATATTGCTGGCTGACCATTTCACCCGAAGGATTGGTGAATATAAATAGAACGTTTTTGTGCCATACATATGAGGTATCACCATGAACATCTAAGTGATAGCAATAATTCTAGGGCCATAACTTATTAATTCTAAATCAATAACCTGTAAAGGCTTTTAAAGTGTCTATGGACAATTTCGGATTACTGTAGTCTTGGCCTTTGCACAGGTGCATGCATTTTTAAGGCTTGACATGTTTGGTATTTATTTACTCAATGCACCCAATCTTTTATATTAGCCAAAAAAATGTGTATTATATTGTGTTTGTGTTTACTAAAATTTTAGTGTACTTTGTACTGATAAACTTGATAAACATTTGTACAAATATCGTTTAACATAAGCAATTGCAACTACCATCATTTTATTCTACAGGGCCTCTACTTTCAAAAAATATATAATTGTTTGGGGAATTTAAGCAATTTTCTAGCATTTCTAGCAAAAAACAACAACAAAATAATACACATTTTAACATGTGTGAAAAAAATTGCTTCAAACATGAAGTGTATGATTGCTTGTCTACAAAAGTATGTTTACAAAAAACATGAAAGGCAAGCAGTAACATCAAGCTGCTATCACATAGGTTGGAAAAAAATAAAAAGGTTAAAAAAAAAAGAATATATATAAAATAAATAAAAATAATATACATATGTTTTAAAGCACCCCTGCAGAACTAGTGCATTTAGTAACAGATCAGCAATGGCAGCCTTCATATTTTTTTACAATGTAGATTTGTTTCAGTGAAGAAAACCTTCTCCCTACATTACAGAGTGTTCTACTGTTGGCACTGTACACATGCTCTTGCAAGATTGGCATAACAATAAAGTTTGCTATACACTAGAAGAATGTCATTAAAAAAATGCTGCTTACCCTTGGCATTTATTCTTTCTGAAAAAATATAGGATGGACTTGATGGACTTGTGTCTTTTTTCAACCTCACCTACTATGTAACTATGTAACTGTGTTAGCTTTCCATTCTATATTATAATAAGGGGGGGAGATTGAAAGGTATGTTTACCATAGTGAACCGTATCTATAGCATGCTAGCAGACTTCATTATCAACTCTGAGCCCTCAGTGTTTGGGTTCTCCATTGTTAATGCACTTAAAAATGTCCTCCTCTGTCCCTCCCTCTCTCTCCGGGTTTTGCTCTCTCTGGTTTGGGCAGTTTAGGGTCACCTGGGACACACAGTCAGATCTCTCTAGTCTGGGGAGCAGACAGGAGAGATCTGCTAGAGCTGAGGGGTGACACCAGAGAGCACAGCAGCCTGTGGAGACTGGGGAGAGGTGAGAGCTACGGTGCTGAGGTGACACTGTGACAGACAGGTACTTCCTGTGATTGGAGGACTGTGAGATCCTACAAGGGGGAGTTTCCAGGAAGTAGTGACAGAATCGAACCTCATGACCTTTCATGCAGGATCTGCTGTATTTTATTCAGAGCAGAAACAGAGACTATTAGAATTTGGAGTTGTTGCTGTATAACCATCGTCTGCCTCTGATGACATTATACCATGTGTCTCCATATGCACTAATGACCATTATAATGTTTGGTCCACTACATCTGGTAAGAGGCGTATGCTGATTGTTGGTGTTCAGTGGTGGATCTCAACATTCATTCCTATTGGCACTTTTTCACCTTTTTTAAAACATTTTTCATGCTGTTTATATACACTGAATGGACTTTTCTGTACCAATGTATTACACATGTTCTAAGAAAAATTCTCTTTTTATTTCATATGTGCATTGATGTGTTAATATATGAATACGTATTTGCAATACTTTTAGAATTTTGCAAACTGAACTTTCCACTTTATATGTATTTTGAAGTTTGAGCGCTGTTTTTGTTTATATTATGGTTCACGGCTGATATCACATTTTATTAAGTGGCTGCTTGTTTGCACAATATTTTTTGACCTAGCACAGATTTTTTTTGAGATGTATTAAAAATGTATTAAAAATTAATTACATAGTGTTTTCAGTATGTGCTACTCAGATATAGTTAAAACGGAACTAAAAACCTATGAATTTGACTATTTCCCAAAACAGTTCAGAAAACAAGGGCTGGCGACTCAGCGTGCTCTTGAATAAAAGTACTTTATTACTGCAAGGTAGAGAGTATATGCTGACGTGTTTAAAAACTGATATATATAATATATATATATATATATATATATATATATATATATATATATATACACAGTGGGGACGCAAAGTATTCAGACCCCCTTAAATTTTTCACTCTTTGTTGCATTGCAGCCATTTGCTAAAATCATTTAAGTTCATTTTTTCCTCATTAATGTACACACAGCACCCCATATTGACAGAAATACACAGAATTGTTGACATTTTTGCAGATTTATTAAAAAAGAGAAACTGAAATATCACATGGTCCTAAGTTTTCAGACCCTTTGCTCAGTATTTAGTAGAAGCACCCTTTTGATCTAATACAGCCCTTAGTCTTTTTGGGAAAGATGCAACAAGTTTTTCACACCTGGATTTGGGGATCCTCTGCCATTCCTCCTTGCAGATCCTCTCCAGTTCTGTCAGGTTGGATGGTAAACGTTGGTGGACAGCCATTTTTAGGTCTCTCCAGAGATGCTCAATTGGGTTTAAGTCAGGGCTCTGGCTGGGCCATTCAAGAACAGTCACGGAGTTGTTGTGAATCCACTCCTTCGTTATTTTAGCTGTGTGCTTAGGGTCATTGTCTTGTTGGAAGGTAAACCTTCGGCCCAGTCTGAGGTCCTGAGCACTCTGGAGAAGGTTTTCATCCAGGATATCCCGGTACTTGGCCGCATTCATCTTTACCTCGATTGCAACCAGTCGTCCTGTCCCTGCAGCTGAAAAACACCCCCACAGAATGATGCTGCCACCACCATGCTTCACTGTTGGGACTGTATTGGACAGGTGATAAGCAGTGTCTGCTTTTCTCCACACATACCGCTTAGAATTAAGGCCAAAAAGTTCTATCTTGGTCTCATCACACCAGAGAATCTTATTTCTCACCATCTTGGAGTCCTTCAGGTGTTTTTTTAGCAAACTCCATGCGGGCTTTCATCTGTCTTGCACTGAGGAGAGGCTTCCGTTGGGCCACTCTGCCATAAAGTCCAGACTGGTGGAGGGCTGCAGTGATGGTTGCCTTTTTACAACTTTCTCCCATCTCCCGACTGCATCTCTGGAGCTCAGCCACAGTGATCATTGGGTTCTTCTTTACCTCTCTCACCAAGGCTCTTCCCCCCTGATAGCTCAGTTTGGCCTGACGGCCAGCTCTAGGAAGGGTTCTGGTCATCCCAAACGTCTTCCATTTAAGGATTATGGAGGCCACTGAGCTCTTTGGAACCTTAAGTGCAGCAGACATTTTTTTGTAACCTTGGCCAGATCTGTGCCTTACCACAATTTTGTCTCTGAGCTCTTCAGGCAGTTCCTTTGATCTCATGATTCTCATTTGCTCTGACATGCACAGTGAGCTGTAAGGTCTTATATAGACAGTGTGTGACTTTCCTAAACAAGTCCAATCAGTATAATCAAACACAGCTGGACTCAAATGAAGGTGCAGAACCATCTCAAGGATGATCAGAAGAAATTGACAGCACCTGAGTTAAATATATGAGTGCCACAGCAAAGGGTCTGAATACTTAGGACCATGTGATATTTCAGTTTTTCTTTTATAATAAATCTGCAAAAATGTCAACAATTCTGTGTTTTTCTGTCAATACGGGGTGCTGTGTGTACATTAATGAGGAAATAAATGAACTTAAATGATTTTAGCAAATGGTTGCAATATAACAAAGAGTGAAAATTTTAAGGGGGTCTGAATACTTTCCATCCCCACTGTTATATATATATATATATATATATACACAGTGCTGTGAAAAAATATTTGCCCCCCTCCTAATTTTTTTTTTTTGCATATTTCTCACACTTAGTCCCGAGTAAGTCCAAGTTGCAGTTTTTAAATTATTATTTCATTTATTAAGGGAAAAAAGCTGTTCAAACCTGATTGGCCCTATGTGAAAAAGTAATTGCCCCCCCCCCCCCATGCTGAATCATGAATAAACTGTGATTAACCACAATTTTTTGGAAAGCTGAGTTAAATTTCACTTGCCACACCCAGGCCTGATTACTGCCAGACCTGTTGAATCAAAAAAATCACTTAAATAGAAGCTGTCTGACAAAGTGAAGCACACTAAAAGATCTCAAAAAGCAACACATCATACCGTGATCTAAAGAAATTCTACAACAGATGAGAAACAAAGTCATTGACATGTATCAGTCTGAAAAGGATTACAAAGCCATTTCTAAGGCTTTGGGACGCCAGCGAACCACGGTAAGAGCCATTATCCACAAATGGAGGAAACCTGGAACAGTGGTGAACCTTACCAGGAGTGACTGGCCAACCAAAATGACTCCAAGAGCACACCGGCGACTTATCCAGGAGGTTATAAAAGAACCCTGAACAACATCTAAAGAACTACAGGCCTCACTTGCCTCAAGTAAGATCAGTGTTCATGATTCAACAATAAGAAAGAGACTGGGCAAAAATGGCATCCATAGGAGAGTTCCAAGGCCAAAGCCACTGCTGACCAAAAGGAACACAAAGGCTCATCTCACATTTACCACAAAACATCTTGATTATCCCCAAGATTTTTAGGCAAATATTCTGTGGACTGATGAGGCAAAAATTTTACTTTTTGGAAGCTGTGCATCCTGTTATATCTGCCATAAAACTAATACAGCATTTCATAACAAGAACTACATACCAACAGTCAGACATGGTGGTGGTAGTGTGATGGTCTGGGGCTGCTTTGCCGCTTCAGGATCTGGACGATAATTACCATAATTGATGGAACCATGAATTCTGAGCTCTACTAGAAAATCCTAAAGGAGAATGTCCAGCCATCAGTTCATGACCTCAACCTCAAGTGCATGTGGGTTATGCAGCAGGACAATGATCCGAAACACAACAGCAAGTCCACCTCCAAATGGTTCAAACAAAACAAAATTTTGGTTTTGGAGTGGCCTAGTCAAAGCCCGGACTTAAATCCAATTGAGATGCTGTATCATGACCTTACACAGTCCGTTCATGCTGGAAAACCCTCCAATGTGGCTGAATTAAAACAATTATGCAAAGAAGAGTGGGCCAAAATTGCTCCACAGAAATGTGAAAGACTCATTTCCAGTTATCGCAAACGCTTGATTGCAGTTGTTCCCGCCAAGGGTGGCACAACCAGTTATTAGGTTTAGGGGGCAATTACTTTTTCACATAAAGCCAGGCAGGTTTGGACAGCTTTTTTGCCTTAATAAATCAAACCATCATTTAAAAACTGCATTTTGTATTTACTCGGGTTATCTTTGTGTGTTAATACATTTTTTTGATGATCTGAGTCATTTAAGTGTGACAAATATGCAAAACACAGCATTTCACAGCATTGTATATATATATCTATATAGATATATAGATCTATAGATCTATATAGATCTATAGATCTATATATCTATATAGATATAGATATATATAGTATAACAAATCCTCTATACAAGGGGGAGGTAGCCTCACTAATTAAGAATAATTATGTCAATAAATACACATGGGGAAAAGACAACTGCACAGAAAAAAACAAAAGAAAAGGGATATATATGCACTGAACAACATCTTATATGTCATACATATGTTGAGTAGTATTAACATAAAAAATTAATTTTATAAAAAGATTATGTCCATCCTATCATTCAAGCCATAGTTTTTCCTAGTATTGAGGGTATGTATCCACCACACCTCGCGTTTAAGCAGGATACGATGTGTGTCTCCTCCTCTTCTGTGTTTTTTGACACCAAACAAATGAAAAAGCGTCAAGATTGCCATGGTGGGCTTCTCGGAAATGTTTTGACCCATTGGAGATTTTTTTAGCATTTAAATTGGTAGTGTAATTTACATGCTCTGAGATCCTCACTCTCAAAGTACGTATAGTGCAGCCCTCATATTGTATCCTACAAGCACTGTATAACATAAACTAATGATTTGTAATTGCAATTTATATACTGTTTGATGGCATATGTTTTTTGGGTTGAAAAGAATGTTACTGGAATGCTTTTTTTGTGTCTATTACATTGTCTGCAGATATTTTGTCCACGCATGTATGATTCTGTAGTGGACAACCATGTTTGCGGTTTGCCTGGCTTTCGCAAACGAAATAGGCTAGGTGATAACCTGCTGCCCAAAGTAGGAGCTCTTCTGCAAGAAAAGTTACATCCATCCTTACTAACACTATAAATGTCTTTGCATACAGATAGGAATAGGATAGGAATACTTTAAGGAAAAGGTAGTGACAAAATCTACTTTGTTGCTATTAAAGTTGCTTTGATGTTTGTGTTTCTTGGTGTTAGACACAAGAAAAGTATTTCAGTAATGTCCTTTTCAACCCAACAAATATATGCCATCAAACATTATATAAACTGCAATTCCAAATCAATACTTTATGTTCTAGAGTGTAGTGCTTGCAGGATACAATATGTAGGCTGCTCTATATGTCCTTTGAGAGTGAGGATCTCGAAGCATGTAAATGACACTACCAATTTAAATGCTAAAAACATCTCCAATGTGTCAAAACATTTCTGAGAAGCCCACCATGGCAATCTTGATGCTTTTTCATTTTTTGGTGTTGAACAGGTCAAAAAAACCCTCAGAGGAGGAGATACACATTGTATCCTGCTTAAACCCAAGGTGTGGTGGATCCATACCCTCAATACTAGGAAACCCCATGGCTTAAATGATACAATGGACATAAATCTTTTTCTAAAATTAATTTTTTGAGTTAATACTACTCAATAATTAATATCCTGCTATATTGCCCTGTATGACATATAAGATGTTGTTCAGTGTACAGTATATGTCCCTTTCCTTTGTTTTTTTCTGTGCAGTTGTCTTTTTTCCATGTGTTTTTAATTTACTTAATTGTTCTTAATTAGTGAGGCTACCGCCCCCTTGTATAGAGGATTTGTTATACTATACATTTTTTAAATAATTTTGTATGCTTTGATAAGGGATCTGTAGCTGAAATGTGTCAGTATATACTCTGTACTTTGCAGTAATAAAGTACTTTTATTCAAGAACACCTAGAGTCACCAGCCCTTCTGTTCTGAGCATTTATCTATGGGAGTTGAACGCCCTGGCTTGAGCACTGGACTTCAGTCTATGGACTTATATATTAGCAGTGGAGCTGGGGTAACCTCCTTTTGCCTTTCCTAAAACGGTTGCCTCAAGGCATGCTGAGAAAAGCTGTCTCATTTCAACTGAATTTGCAAGCCATCATTGGCTGGTGTCATATCTGATCACATGTGTAGTACCATGGCAATTGCAGATCAAACAGCTAAGATGGCAAAATCCTTGGCTGTAAAGGATAAGAGGGTTTAGTTTAACTTGAAAGTGGAACTATACTCACTTTGGCTCCAGAGATGTGGCGTCCAGGAGCTCCCTGCCGGCCGCTGACATCTTTGAGTGGCTGGCTTCCGGATATCGATTGCTGGTTGCTTTCATAGGCTGGGCTGATATGGCATCACTCCCATGCATGTGCGGAAGTGCAGTCAGCTTAGCATTGCTGAATTTCTACAGTGAGCAGCGTGAGTGAGCGTCAGTGAATTCTACAGTGAGTCTCTTCTGCATCAAAAGTTCTGCCTGTTCGCTCATTTTCATTTCTTACATAAAGTTCCACTTTAAAGAGGAACCTCTTCCACTACTTCCCTCCACTCCACCTCTCCTTCCATCCTCTGTACTTAATGCAAATCTTTTTTTCTTTGGTAAAAATGTCTGGCCCCCGCCTCCCCATGCAGGTCAATCTCCTTTGGCGAATGACGTGCACATTGCCCGCTGTGCCTCCCAGGATATGCATGTCACTTATCCCAGGAGGCATAGTCTTCCATTCAGAAAAGGAGTAGGGGGTGTGCCTATCGGTGCATCATCGGGAGGCCCGCCCCCTGAACCAGGAAAAGCCAGCGGGCCTCTCAATTACATCAGAAAGAACATGGCGGGGTGGTACAGAGCTGTGACTGGGCATGAGAGGATCTCAGCATGACATTGCTGGATGGGTGAGTATCTGAAATGTGTGGGTACCACCTTCAGGTAAGGGGGGGGGGTGAAAAAAAAAATCAGGGGTTGCGGGTGCAGATACTCTAACCACTTGTCCACCGCCTACCGCAGATATACTGCAGCAGGTTGGCTCTATTGCGGGAAACGGCTTACCTGTATGTCATTTCGTGCAATAGAGACCGGGGGCGGGCGCAGATTGGACAGAGGGGGAGCCAATCAACGATCGCTCCCCAGCGAGGCAAAACAGGGAAGAAGATGAAGATCTTGTGTTCATGGTAAGCAGGAACACCGATCTTCTGTCTTCATCCAGTCAGAGCAACCCCCACACAGTTAGCAAGCACCAGCTAAGAGCACACTTAACCCTTTGATCACTCCTGATGTTAACCCCTTCCCTGCCAGTGTCATTAGTACAGTAACAGTGCATATTTTTATCACTGTAATAATGTCACTGGTTCCCAAAAAAGTGTCAAAAGTGTCAGTTAGGTGTCTGATTTGTCCGTTGCAATGTCGCAGTCCCACTAAAACTCGCTGATCGCTGCCATTACTAGTAAGAAAATTAAATAAATAAAAATGCCATAAATCTATCCCATAGTTTGTAGATGCTATAAATTTAGCAAAATCCAATCAATATGCGCTTATTAGGATTTTTTTTACCAAAAATATGTAGCAAAATACATATTGGCCTAAATTGATGAAGAAATTAGATTTGTTTACATTTTTTTATTGAATGTGTTTTATAGCAGAAAGTAAAAAATATTGTTTTTTCTTTTAAAAATATTGTTTTTTTTTGTTTATAGCGCAAAAAATAAAAATCGCAGAGGTGATCAAACACCACCAAAAGAAAGCTCTATTTGTGGGAAAAAAAAGGACATCAATTTTATTTGTGTACAGCGTTGCACGACCGCACAATTTTCAGTTAAAATAATACAGTGCCATATCGCAAAAAATGGCCTTGTCAAATGGGGTAAAACTTTCCAGGGCTGAAGTGGTTAGGTTTCACTTCAAATTCAGTCTGCCAGACCCTACAAATACAATTCTGACCTACAGTAGACCTATACCCATATGTTTGAAGTCTGGATGAGATGAGCAATTAAAGAGTAATGAAAAAGATCAGCTTCTTCCCTTTTCTGGAGGAAATATGACAAATGCTAAATGTTTTTATATGCTCTTTATATCTCTTAAAAAAAGGAGGAGGATCAAAGTTTGGACCATCCTCCCCTTCAAAACAGAAAGTGTAAACAGCACAGCAGGGAATCTGGATCGAATACAACCTGGATCAGATCAAATTAAAGGGACTATCACTTTAACACAGAAAAAAAATACAAAACAAAAGTTGACTGGTGTACCGTGCAGGTACTGTATAGTCCTGCAACAGCTTTCAGTCCCCTGTTCTGCTCGACTGCTGAACAGTTCTGATTGGGCTTCCGTACTTCCTAATAATGTTGAAGATTTCCCATCCCCGCACATTTCTTCTGGGGCCAGTAAGACAGCACATCAAAGCAATGGGCCAAAAGTAACACTAGCAGGACATGTCAGTGCTTTGCTCAAAGAATCACCTGGGATTTGGGTAGATCTAGTAGACTGAATGCCGCTGCTGTTACCATTTTTCTAGGTAAATGTATTTCTAAAGGTGCTATTGGCATGACATTTTACATAGTATCAATAGTATTAGTATCAGTATGAACCCATGCAATCCATACATACAAACCCATACAAACCGAAACAAATAAGTTCAGAAATGAAGTTATGTGTAACAAAATGGAATGACACTGGGAAAAAGTATTGAACACATGAAAAAAGGGAAGTGCAAAAAGGCATGGAAAGCCAAGACAACAGCTGAAATCTATCAGTAATTAGAAAGCAATCCTGCCCCTTGTCAGTGCAAATTAATATCAGTTGGTTCAGTCTCAACTGATGGTCTATAAAAAGGTGTCTCGTTACCAAGGTGTCACACAAGAAACATCTCATGATGGGTAAAAGAAAAGAGCTCTCTCAAGACCTTCACAACCTTATTGTTGCAAAACATACTGATGGCATTGGTTACAGAAGGATTTTTAAACTTCTGAATGTTCCAGTGAGCACTGTTGGGGCCATAATCCTGAAGTGGAAAGAACATAATTTGACCATAAACTGGCCACGACTAGGTGCTCCTCGCAACATTTCTGACAGAGGAGTGAAAAGAATTATCAGAAGAGTTGTCCAAGAGCCAAGGACCATTTGTGGAGAGCTTCTGGAAGACCTGGAATTAGCAGGTACAATTGTTTCAAAGAAAACAATAAGTAATGCACTCAACCGCCATGGCCTGTATGCACGCTCACCATGCAAGACTCCATCACTTAAGAAATAGCATATAGAAGCTCATTTAAAGTTTGCTGCACAACACGCAACAAGCCTGTGAAATACTGGGAGAATATAGTCTGGTCAGATGAGACCAAAATTTAACTCTTTGGATGCTATAATACACACCATGTTTGGAGGTCAAATGGCACTGCACATCACCCCAAAAACACCCCCCATACCAACAGTGCAGTTTAGAGGTGGGAACATCATGGTGTGTGGGGCTGTTTTTCAGGATAGGGTACTGGCAAACTTCATGTCATTGAAGGAAATATAAATGGAAAAATGTACCAAGACATTCTTGATAAAAATCTGCTGCCATCTACTAGGATGATGAAGATGAAAGGAAGGTGGACATTTCAGCAAGACAATAATCCCAAACACAAAGCCAAGGAAACTCTCAATTGGTTTCAAAGAAAGAAAATAAAGCTGCTAGAATGTTCCAGCCAATCACCGGAGTTGAATCCAATATAAAACCAATGGAAAGAACTAAAGATCAGAGTTCACAGAAGAGGCCCATGGAACCTTCAAGATTTGAAGACTGTTTGTGTGGAAGAATGGGCCAAAATCACACCTGAGCAATGCATGTGTCTAGTTTCTCCATACAGGATGCTTCTTGAAGCTGTCATTACCAACAAAGGATTTTGTATGAAGTATTAAATAAATTTCAGTTAGCATGTTCATTCCTTTTTCCCTGTGCCATTCCATTTTATTACACATAACTTAATTTCTGAACTTATTTGTTTTGGTTTCTTGCATGGACTGTTACAGACAATTTTATGAAAATTTAATGTCAATAGCACCTTTACAAAATATATTTACCTACAAAAATGGTGACGTGTTCAATACTTATTTTACCCGCTGTATATATCCATCACTTTATACCGTTTTTGTTAAAACGATTCCCCAAATTCTAAATGTATTAGCTGCATATGCAGAGTGTTATACAGTGGCCGCTGTATAACACTCTGCATATGCAGAAGTGCATTAGCTAGTAGGACTTGTAAGAGCACACACAACCACCTATCTAATGTCAGGTTTGATTTTCAATAATCCATCTGAAATCAGCACAGTTGTTGTGCCATTTATGCCTGTCTGGTCAATAATTCCAACTGTGCTAAGTATTGTGCGTGCACATTCCTTACAGCACATGTGGATCAATGCTTAGTATAAAAAGCCAATGAGATATAGGGTCCATATGCCAGAGTGATCATTCATTTATATGCTTTTTATCCCCACATACAGTATGAGCAGCTAACCTTCAGATCCAAATACGCTCCAAAACACGCAGGTTATACTCAGACTCACAATTTTTACTGTGTATAATGAATCATATTTGTAGCATTACATTAAAAGCCAACTCTACCCAAAAGCAGTACTTTAGGTTTGAGCTTAACACTAATGATTGATTGACTAAATCATATGCCAGCTTTTTGAGAGACTCCCATGGCAAAACTTTCCCACAGTGGCCTGTGACCATGCCATGTAATGTTCCACAACATCATAACCAAGATGAAAGGAAAGTCTGATGGCTTTACTTTTTATTACATAATTTTTTTTATTATGGCCACAAATTTGGGCACTATGGTCGTAATATCTCACTACTGGTGTCCCCAAATGATTTAAAGAACTACTGCACTGGAAGAAAAAGAGTCTGTCTTAGCTGACCTTCTGTAAATTATAGTGGTCTGGCTGTCCCTGGCCTCACTACTTTCACAACCCAAAACAAGAAAACAGCTAGTGAAGGCAGATGAAAAGACCTAACTACAGATCGGCATACTTTCTCCTGTTGACATACACTACTGTGCAAATATTTTAGGCAGGTGTGAAATTTCTTATCACTTACCAAAATGGAAAGTAAATGAACAGAAGAGAAATCCAAATCCAATCAAATATTTGGTGTGGCCATCCTTTGCCTTTAAAACAGCATCAATTCTTCTAGGTACACTTGCACACAGTTTTTGAAGGAACTCGGCAGGTAGGTTGTTCCAAACATCTTGGAGAACTAACCACAGACCTAGGCTTCCTCAGATCCTTCTGTCTCTTCATGTAATCCCAGACAGACTCAAAAATGTTGAGATCAGGGCTCTGTGGGAACCAAACCATCACTTCCAGGACTCCTGGTTTTTCTTTATGCTGAAGATAGTTCTTAATGATATTGGTTATATGTTTGGGGTCTTTGTCCTACTGCAGAATAAATATGGGGACAATCACACGCCTCCCTGATGGTATGGCATGATGGATAAGTATCTGACTGTATTTCTCAGCATTAAAGACACCATTGATCCTGACCAAATCTCTAACTCCATTTGTAGAAATGCAGACCCAAACTGGCAAGGAACCTCCACCATGCTTCACTGTTGCCTGCAGACAATCATAATTGTACTGCTCTCCAGCCCTTTGGAGAACAAACTGCCTGTTGCTATAGTTAAATATTAAACATTTGACTCATCAGTCCAGAGCACCTGCTGCCATTTTTCTGCACCCCAGTTCCTATGTTCTTGTGCATAGTTGAGTCACTTAGCCTTGTTTTCACATCAGAGGTATGGCTTTTTGGCCACAATTGTACCATGAAAACCACTTCTGGCCAGACTTCTTCTAACAGTAGATGGGTGTACCTGGGTCCCACTGATTTTTGACAGTTCTGTGCTGATGGCACTGCTTCCAATTTCAAAGGGAAGCAAGCATGATGTTTCTTTCATCTGCTGCATTAAGTTTCCTTGACCGTCCACTGCATCTACGGTCCTCAGCATTGCCTTTTTCTTTGTGCTTCTTCAAAAGAGTTTGAAGACCACATATTAAGACCCAAGTCTACTTTGAAATCTTTGTCTGAGAGAGACCTTGCTGATGTAGTATAGCTACATTGTGTCTTGTTGCTATGCTCATTTTTGCCATGGTGTATGACCTGTGACATGAAACTATCTTTCACAACTTCACCTTAGTAGCAGAGTTTGGCTGTTGCTCACCCAACAGGCCTCCTATACAGCTGTTTCTGTTAATGAATGTGTTTCAACCTACATATGAAATTGATGATCACTAGCCCCTGCTTGGTATAATAGGTTAATCGTATACCTGACTAATCCTACAAAATCCCTATGCAAGTGTACAAAGTGTGCAAGTGTAAGAACTGATGCTGGTTTGATGCCAAAGGGTAGTCACACTAAATATTGAGTTGATTTAGATTTTTCTTCTGTTGGCTCACTTTGCATTTTGTAAGTTTATAAAAATGTATAAAAAAAAGTAAAATATATATTTTTGAAAGAATTCGTACTTTACAGAATTTCTTCACACCTGCCCAAAACTTTTGCACGGTACTGTATATGGATTGGCATGATGGCCAGGTAACTAGCATGTTTAAAATGAGAACCCAGCAATGGCACTGGCAGTGAAAAAACTTGCCAGCAACCATGTTTACGTTTTTTTTTTCTTTGCTTAAGATAATATTACCAGATATCAAGTTTGAATATGTTGCTACCATGTTACATCACTAAGAAATGATTACTAAATGTTCACTTCAGCCTACTAAAAGTAACTGACACTTCACTTTAAAATTATTTTTTTGCACAGACAAGACAGAACTATTCAGCATTTCCAACGCCATATCAATTGCTTTCACATTTAGTTAACGTAAATGAAAAGCATGGAGCTACTTCAGGGAAAACAAAAGCTAAATTAGCACACTATTTTAATAGGCTCATTTGCTTTGTAGTCACATTTAAACCCTTTTGTTATCCTGTACCAGAAATACATTTTCTCCTACAAAGGCACAATTACAAAACATGTTATTTGTTACGCTAGAAAACATCCTTTTTCTGCTACAGCTTACTCTGGGTCAGAACATGCAGACATTCAGCGCTCTTCATAAGCATACAGTAACACCAAATACTCCAGCACTAGTAAATGTACATAATGCACAAGTAAACACTCCTGGGTGTAAGAAAGACAACACAGATTATGAGACTGTAACCAGGGACCAGTCTGGGTTTTCTTTCAGCTATAAGGCTGCTTTCACACTGAGGCATTTTAGCGCTAGAAATAGCCTCTAACTAACGCCTGAAAACTGCCTCCCCATTCATTTCAGTGTGACTTTTCACACTGGGACGATGCGCTTGCGGGACATTCTGAATAGTCCTGCAAGCAGCATCTTTGGGGCGATTTGGGAGCAGTGTATACACCGCTCCCAAAACACCCTGCCCATTGAAATAAATGGGCAGCGCTGCCTAAGCGCCTGCAAAGCGCTTTGGCAGCGCCACAACACGGGTGCTTTTAACCCTTTCTTTGGCCACTAGCAGGGGTTTAAAGTGCCCCACTAGCGGCTGTAAAGTGCCGCTAAAATGACGGTAAAACTAGCGGCACTTTACCGCTAATGCGGCGCGGCTTCAGTGTGAAAGTAGCCTAAGAGAAAGGACAATGTCACAGGCTTACTGGCAAGTGCTTTGCTACTGGCAGTAATACCAGTGAACCGCCCTGAACACTAGGCTAGTTATTCTTCCAATAATGCAGGAGTGATACAGGTGGCTTCTACTTTCTGAAAAGACTCCCCTCTATACACAAAGTTCTCTCATGAAACTGCTGTGAATAGCAGGCAGATACAATCACAATGGCGAAATATCAAACTGCCATTTCTGTTTCTTAGGTGTACAGTATGGGACACAGAATCTGTAGTCCTTGCCATGGGTTATATGCAGCTACTGTACTTTCAGGTAATTGGACACTAGCAAAAAAAGAAGGCTGGCAGCACTCCCCCTTTATAACCCCTCTAACTCTAAGCTAACCTCAGCTTTTTGCTAGTGTCATAGGTGATGAACCCTTTCTCTCTGAAATAAGCTGAAAATGGATGTAAACTCTTAGACCCCTTTCACACTGTGCCGCCATCGGCATCAGCGTTAAAGCGGTGCTATTTTTAGCCACTAGCGGGGCGCTTTTAACCCGCCACTAGCGGCTCAAAAAGGGGTTAAATCCGCCCGAGCGTTTTGCCGGTGGTATCGCAGCGCTGCCCCACTCATTTCAATGGGGAGCAGCGGTGGAGGAGCGGTGAGTTCACCGCTCCTTCACCGCTCCAAGGAAGCTGCTGGCAGGACTTTTTCTGACGCCCTGCCAGCGCACCGCTCCAGTGTGAAAGCCCTCGGGCTTTCACACTGGAGTGAATGGAGAAGCTGTTTTAGGGCGGTTTGCAGGCGCCATATTTAACTCTATAGCGCCTGCAAAACGCTCCAGTGTGAAAGGGGTCTTACATATACCCAGTGAAGTGAACAGCCTCAGATGATACACCGAGATGAAACAAATGTCCCTATATAATTGTTACATGTATATCTGCTGTCTTCAGCTTTATATACTGTTTGGAAAGTGCAGATCGTGTTAGAATTTTCACTTCCTCATTCTGCACTGTGAGATAAGTCTTGGACTACACTGGGAGACAGCTGATTGGAGGAAAGACACACACCCCCCTCCAGATAGGCAGAGACTTTTAAAGCTGTCCTGTGAGTAAAGCAGCTTTCTGCTAATTTATTTATAGCACCCACCCTGACACAAAATTCAGCCTGGCTTTATTACATGTGTCAGAGAATTTGTCAGAAGTTATCATGCTGATAACAGAAGAACGGAGCAGGAGAAAGCCACGGGACTTATGGCAGGAATACACTATAAGAAAATCGGGCGAAAATTTCTGTTCTGCGAACGATCATCCGATTTTCTACTCATTGATGCCCAGCAAGTAATGCTCGATATCGATATTGTGAACGAAAAAGACTGATTAAAAAAATGAAAAAATTGTGTCGTATCATTTGCAAATGAACGATATTCTATTTGTTGGTGTGAAGGTTGTCTGTAAAACATCTCTTTAACATTATCACGCATGAGCGGAACTAGTAGACGTCAACACTACATATGCAAGATTGCTCTTTTAAAGATTGTTTTTGATTGGTTAATGTTGGCGTCGATTTTGACCAACAAACGCTGTTTCGTTAGTTGGCGGTTGAACGATCGGTTGATTTTCTAACCTTGTGTTCCTGCTATTAGACCCCTTTCACACTCAGGCGCTTCTAAACTGTCAGTAAAACACTGAGGCTACTTTCACACTGAGGCGCTTTACAGGCGTTTTTGCGCTAAAAATAGCACCTGTAAACTGCCTCTTCTGCATCCCCAGTGTGAAAGCCCGAGTGCTTTCACATTGGGGCGGTGCGCTTGCAGGACAGGAAAAAAAATCCTACAAGCAGCATCTTTGGGGGGGGGGGGGGTGAGAGAGCGGTGTATGCACCGCTCCTCCACCGCCCCTGTCATTGAAATCAATGGGCACCACTGCCAAAGCGCCTGCAAAGCGATTTGGCAGCGGCTCTTTTAACCCTTTCCTTGGCCAATAGCTAATGGCTGAAAAGTGCTTCTATAGCAGCGGTAAAGCGTTGTTAAAACTAGCAGCGATTTACTACTAACCCCCCCCCCCGCCCACCTCAGTGTGAAAGTGGCATGAACGCTTTCAGGTGTTTTTGAAGAGCTTTTCAGGCAATTTCCATTGATTTCAATGGAGAGAGGCACTTTTGGGGCGCTTTTTTAACTCTCCAAACATGCTCCAAAGATGCTGCTTGCAGGAGTTTTTTCACCTTCCCGCCAGAACAGCGCCCCAAAGTGAAAGCATCCATTGATTTTAATGGGAAGCAGATTTTGTGAGCTTTTCAGGTGCTTTTTTTAACGCAAAAGCAAATGAAAAACTCCTGTTTGAAAGGGGTCTAAGTGCTTTGAAGAGAGATAAGAAAACACAGCAGATACATTGCCTTGGAAAAAGTATTCATTCCACATTTTGTCATGTTACAATCAAAAACATAAATATATTTTATTGGGATTTTATGTGATAGACCAACACAAAATTGCCACATAATTGTGAAGGAAAATGATAAATGGTTTTCAAATTTTTTTACAAATATGTGAAAAGTGTGGGGTGCATTTGTACTCATCCCCCCTGAATCAATACTTTGTAGAACCACCTTTACTGCAATTACAGCTGCAAGTCTTTTTGGGGATGTCTCTACCAGCTTTACACATCTAGAGAGTAACATTTTTGCCAATTCTTCTTTGCAAAATAGCTCAAGCTCTGTCATATTGGATGGAGAGTGTCTGTGAACAGCAATTTTCAAGTCATGCCACAGATTCTCAATTGGATTTAGGTCTGGACTTTGACGGGGCCATTCTAACACATGAATATGCTTTGATCTAAACCATTCCATTGTAGCTCTGGCTGTATGTTTAGAGTCGTTGTCCTGCTGGAAGGTGAACCTCTGCCCAGTCTCAAGTCTTTTGCAGACTCTAACAGGTTTTCTAAGATTGCCCTGTATTTGGCTCCATTAATCTTCCCATCAACTCTGACCAGCTTCCCTGTCCCTGCTGAAGAAAAGCATCCCCAGAACATGATGCTACCACCACCATGTTTCACGGTGAGGATGGTGTGTTCAGGGTGCAGTTTTAGTTTTCTGACACACATAGCGTTTTGCTTTTAGGCCAAAAACTTTAATTTTGGTCTCATCTGACCAGAGCACCTTCTTTCATATGTTTGCTGTGTCCCCCACATGGCTTCTCACAAACCGCAAACGGGACTTCTTATGGCTTTCTTTCAACAATGACTTTCTTCTTGCCGCTCTTCCATAAAGGCCAGATTTGTGGAGTACACGACTAATAGTTGTCCTGTGGACAGATTCTTCCATCTGAGCTGTGGATCTCTGCAGCTCCTCCAGAGTTACCATGGGCCTCTTTGCTGCTTCTCTGATTATTGCTCTCCTTGCCCGGCCTTTCAGTTTAGGTGGATGGCCATGTTTTGATAGGTTTGCAGTTGTGCCATACTCTTTCCATTCTCGGATAATGGATTGAACAGTGCTCTGTGAAATGTTCAAAGCTTGGGATATTTTTTTATAACCTAACCCTGCTTTAAACTTCTCCACAACTTTATCCCTGACCTGTCTGGTGTGTTTCCTGGCCTTCGTGATGCTGTTTGTTCACTAAGGTTCTCTAACAAACCTCTGAGGGCTTTACAGAAAAGCCATATTTATACTAAGATTAAATTACACACAGGTGGACTCTTTTTACTAATTTGGTGACTTCTGAAGGCATTTGGTTCCACTCGATTTTAGTTAGGGGTATCAGAGTAAAGGGGGCTGAATACAAATGAACGCCACACTTTTCACATATTTATTTCTGAAAAATTTTGAAAACCATTCATCATTTTCCTTCCATTTCACAATTATGTGTCACTGTGTTGGTCACATAAAATCCCAATAAAATACACTTACGTTTTTGGTTGTACCATGACAAAATGTGGAAAATGTCAAGGGGTATGAATACTTTTTCAAAGCACTGTGTATGTGCTCAGCTCAAATTTCATGAATCGTGTTTACATCCACTTTAAAGTAGAAGTCCACCCTAACACTAAAATCCCTGCATCTACAGAATAACACTACCCTATCTCGCCATGTAAAGAATAAATCAGTGTACATACCCTTTTTGAAGCCGATCCGACGCAATCCCGCGTTGAGCTGTCATCTGCGGCTTTGCTGTGTAGGCGGGTGCAGAGGACACATCCGACAACTGAAGCCCTATAGTAAGTCTATGGGTGACGTCACTCCTCATTCATTTCAAAGCCATTGTCAGCTGTGTCCTCTGCAGAGCTTCCGCTGCTAGAGACCAGACCCGATCAGCTTTAAAAAAGGTATGTATACTGATTTCTTCTTTACAGGTCTAGATAGGTTAGTGTTAGATCGTGGGATTTTTATGTTAGGGTGGACTTACACTTTAACTTCTTTCTATGAAGGTTTTCTCTCTTTTACCAATTTTTAAACCAAGATATTTTTCCTATCAAGATTTCTGGCTGCACCATAGTCATGGTTTCTCCTTTTGTGACTTTTGGATAGGCTGACTCCTCAGCTGTGCCTTGGGGGATTGGCTGGTATGCAACTTGCTAAATGCACTGGATCCTGCTGCAGATGGCACCCTTGGCACATAGTGCAACATGTAGAGTTCACTGCAGGGTGCTTTACAGGACCAGGGCTGCCCAGTCCCTGAAGACTGGAATGGAGGGCAAAGTCAGGATGGAGTATATACCCCTCTTAATCCTGCCTGCAGAGCATGAGCTACTAGTAAAGGGCGAAGCCCTTTAAAAATGAATTCCTGGGATGCCATATTATCTCCTAAAACCCCCCCTTTGGGGTGTGTGGTTTGTGCCGACAACCACCCTTTTAAAGGTTTTAGCTTGGAGCTGAGAGTACTGGTTTGTTTTGTTTTTTTAAATTGGTGCCCATTGTGGCACCCTAGTGTGCCTGCACAACCCTAGAACTCGATTAGGTTAATGTACTTGCATGTTCTACTGCTTTCTAATGTTTTCTAACTGGCAATAGCTCCTGGCACTACTCCTTTGCACAGTATAGCGCCTTCACTGCACAACTCGAGTTCACAGCTTTCAAGTGTTTGGCATTAAAGTCTTCTTCTCCCTTTCCACAGCAGAGGTCACAAGTACCCTTCTGGGAGACAACTTTTCACAAAGCATGGAAAAGCACAAGGGAAAGGGTCAGATGGTCTTGCTTGCTCAGGCTCAGCATTTAACTCCAAAGAGGGTGATAGTTTATCTACTCAAGGCCCTAGTACCACCTTGATGGTTGCCCCCAATCTGACCCTGCCTTCCTTTGACCGTTCTGCTGGCCTATCTGCCACCCAAGCTTCCTCTTTTCCATCTAGAGAGGAATTTTCTGGCACAAGGTCAGATTTAATGCGCAAAATTTCTATTGAGGCAATTGATAGCAGGGGCCAAACTGTGTCCCTCTGACCTCCCCTCCTGAATTGGTTTTTAACATTGTCTTTATGCCAGACACGTTACCTAAGGAGAATTACTTCTTCTTATGCCCCGTACACACGAGCGGAAGTTCTGCCAGCAAAAGTCCAATGAGAGCTTTTGGTCCGAAAATGCGACCGTGTGTATGCTTCATCGGACTTTTGCTGGCCGAATTCCAGCCAGCAAAAGATTGACAGCATGTTCTCAATTTTTCGGTTGGAAAAAGTTCCGATCTGAAATTCTGATCGTCTGTACATGCAAAATTCCTACGCATGCTCAGAAACAATTCAACGCATGCTTGGAAGCATTGAACTTAATTTTCTCAGCTCGTCGTAGTATTGTACGTCACCGCGTTTTTGACGACCTTTTGTGTGACCGTGTGTATGCAAGCCATGCTTGAGCGGAATTCCGCCGGAAAAACCATCCAACATTTTTCCAACAGAAATTCCGCTCGTGTGTACATGGAATAAGGAATCGGATCAAAATGGCATGCCAGGACAGATCCTCCTCAAGTTCTCTCACTCTCTACTTTCATTTGACTTTAAACAGTTGGGGCCAAGCTGGGCCAGGCAATTTCTAATACATTATTATGGCAGCCACTCTGTTAGCTGTATCATATAACAGGTAGCATTACCTACATACAGTATGCAGGTGTCCTGGCAATAGCATGGGCTACTTACTATCTGCTGCCTGAACAAAACAGACTCAGTCTGAATGCTTCTCTGCCATTAAGGAAAAGATTTGTTTTTTTATTAGTAAATACAGGGCTTCCTCTAATTGGCCAAGGTGGAGAGGTGGGCAGATGGTGTAAATTTTTACACCTTGGCTAATCAGAGGAAGCCTTGTAGTCAATGCTAAAAATACAAAGCTTCTCCTAATGGTGGAGAAGTATTCAAGCCGACTCTATTTTGTTCCAGCAGCAAACAGGAAATCACCTATGAACAAATGCTGTGTATAATACGACATTGAAGTAGAATCCCAGCTTTCATTAGAATAAATTTCGGGGCCAAGGTAAAATGTAAAAAACGAAACTAATATTTTTACATTTCACAGCAGCGTCCACAAACATGGGCCACCCAACATTAGAGTTGTTTTATTCCTCCACCTTTGCAAACTGGCACTAACTAGTATTCTAGCATTTCTCTTCTCCCTCAGTTTGTCTCCCTCTCTGCTATCGTGACCCCAGTGCTAACAGAGAGGAGCGGGGGGGGGGGGGAGAATGAAGATGCTGTGCAGGCGCCCAACATACTCCATATCAACCAATGAAGTCAACCATTGGTTATTCGGATGGCTGTGGTTGGCCCGCACAGTGCCCAAGGTTTTAATATGCATATAATAAAAACATATGGCTTTGTGTAACAAAAAGGCAGGTTTGATCCACTCGCTGGCTTGTTGACAATTTTTAGGCATTTTGCCAATGCACCCCTGAAGAACTCAGAAGGCACCCCAGGGTGCCATGGCACTCCGGTTAAAATAAGCTTGTTGAAAAGATAGGCTTTCTTCTTTTCCTGTTAAGGCACACTCTGCGAGATCTGTTAAAGCTTTATGGGCTTTTCAGCATTTTCAGATTCGCAAGGCAGCCTCCTGAGCTTCTGTTTACAAGTTTCTATCAGTTCTACCAGGTGGATGTTTAGCCCTCTTTTAATGTCAGTTTCCAGAGTAAGGCACTACAAGCTGCACTCAATCTTTTGAGCCTTTCTTGGTCCAGTTGTTAAACAGGTTGGTTGGTGTTTGTTTTCTGTATGAGCCCCCACAGTTGGACTGCTTTTGGATGTCTCATGATCCTGACTTTTTGTGCCTCTCGCAGTGTACAACGAAGGAATACAGTACAGGACAAAGCTCCCTCCCTTGTCCTTACTAGCTTTCTATTGCTTTCTACAAAACAAGGGCCAACAACGTCTACAGATAATGAAATTAATTAGGCAGGGCCTTGAACTGATATATAATTTAATTAATATTTTCAACGCACCAGAATCCTGTATGTGAGAGTGGGTGTTGCGGCATTCTCACAGGCAGTATTGTGATATGCAAATAGGGGGCCAGGAGAGGCACATTGAAATGTAAGTGCATTTGCATTGATTTTTTTTATATTTTAAGCTTTAAATAAACAGCATTTTGCAATGTGAGTATTTTCCCTGTCTTTACTATACACCAGTATTGAGATGACAAATTGAACCAGAGGGGGTTACTGTTGAGGTAAGAGGTTATATAACAACAAGCAAATGTAGACCTGCTTAATAACTGCTTCCAGTCCACCATACGTGTATGTGTGTGTATATATATATATATATATATATATATATATATATATATATATATATATATATATATATATATATATATACACATATACACACACACACACACACGTATCTGGACGGGAGCAGTGATATCAGTCAATTGCTGCAGCAACAATTGAGATATTTTTTAGGGCCAGCACTTTCCTACAGAGCGCAATCACTTTTACAGGTGGTGGAAGAAGGTCCCCCCTCTTTCCCCAAGATATTTCCCCCCAAGAGGTCCGGTCATGGCCCATGCTATCATAAGAGATGTTGTTCACCCCTTGTGATAGCAATAAAGTTCAATAAAAAAAAATAAAGGTACAACGCAATTTTTTTCTTTTTTTAATACATAATAAAATGTCTTTTTTTTTTTTTCACAGCACATCCGTCCACCTGTACTCTTGCACAGATGCAAACGTGCCCGTAGGTCCCGCACCCATATGTAAACGGTGTTCGCACCACACTTGAGGTAACGCCGTGAACCTCAGAGCGAGAGCAATAATTCCAGCTCCAGACCTCCCCTGTAACTCTAAATTGGTAGCCAATAAAGGCTTTTAAAGTGGCCCCTATGGAGATTTTTAGGCAACATCCATTTGCATTATTCCACGAGCGAACGCAATTTTAAAGCGTGGCATGTTAGGTATCTGTTTAAAGTGTATTTTTTGCCAAAAAGTTGCATTTAAAAAACCATTGCACAAATACTGTGTGATATAAAAAAAATGGCATTTTGAGAATAGGTGCAAGAACTCAACCATGCCTCCCCACCAAAGTGCATTGAATGGTAGGTGTGGACAAATTGCACTAACAGTGGGAGGATCTTAAAGAGGCAGTAAATACCAGGAGTTCAGTATGTATGTTCATGTGGAACAGAGTGCAGGGTTGAAGAGGTAGCTACATACAGAGTGCAGATTTTAGGAGTGTGCAGGGTTCAGCTCTCTTTCACAGGCTGTCCACCTGTCACATCCACCCCTCAACAACTCTGATTCCTGTACTACTCTTCCACCTCTGCACACATCTCCATAGCCCTGTGGGGAACACAGTGCAGCTTACCACATGATGCACCATCCCACACTTTTCCTGCACCTCTCAGAGATCTGTGAGTGGAAAGCTGTTCGTGTAAACACAGAAAGCTTCTGTGTTTGCATTTGATAGTGGTGAGTGGGGAGGGAAGGGTGAGAGCCGGAGGTGGCGGAACACTCCGCTGAAAAAAAAAGCCCTGGGTGCGTTGACTGCATAAAATGGCCTGGCGGGCTAGGTTTGACCCACGTGCTGTATGGCTTTTGCTGTTCTAAGGGGGTTCTAGGTAATTTTCTAGCAAAACATTGCAGATTTTTACATCACAAGGCTTTTGCAGTTCTGGTGAGAGCATGGTCAAGCAGGGAGTAAGCGCAATGGAGGAGGTGCATTTTAGTATTGACGCTTGTGGCGTGGGTATTAAACTCACTTGACTTTTCACAATGGAGTTCTCTAGCACTACTATTATCACAGAGCACTGACTTATTGTGACTTGTGGCACATTGGATATGGGGAACACAGTTTATGGAGCATACAAAATATGAAATCACTTTATGAACATTTTATTTAATGGTTTATGTTTAGAGTACTGGAAATACGTGTATAGTTGTGTTTATGAAGCACTGCTATATATCTTTATTTAGGCCCCATCCACACCTGCACAACACGCATTATTGAGTTTATTTTTCATGCAACAGTTCATGGTAGCCCATTTACTTGACTGTGGTGCCCTACACATGACAAATGTGCCAAAGTAGCTCATGTATCTTTCAGGAGTAGATTATTTTGTTTGTTAACCATGCATAGTGAAAATTTAGCCATGTGATTCTTAGCTGCGTTTGGGGGGTCATGATGAAATAATGGTAGCAGAAGTGAGATCAGTGTTTCCTGGAATGCGCACAGAAACGCACATTTCTAGGCATGTTCCCAGAATGCAAATGTGTGAATGGGGCCTTAAGTTGACATATTACTCATTAACTGTTTTGAGAGCTCTGCACAGTCAAAATAAATGTACAAAACTGAGGCTAGCTGGGAGTGTTATGGGTTATTTAGGGGGATTACCCTGCAGCCTTCTTTTCTTGCCAGTTTCCAACCTGAAGGTGGCTGCATATATCCCATGGTAAAGACTAATGTTCCAGTGTCTTATACAAAGAAACAGATTCTACTGGCAAGTCAAAAATCCTATTATTCCCACTATTTATTTTACCAGATGAATATATGAAAGAGGGAACCTTAGCTTAAAACTTTGTGCTGTAATATGTAAGTGCTATACCAAAAAGAATAGTAGAAAATATGGAAACTGACTACTGCTTACTATACCAAAGTCAACTATGGATAGAACCGTCTATAGAGACACGCAGCTTAGGAGTTCCTCATCAAAAAAATGTCTCTACTGAGACCAGAAGAAACTGAAAATCATCACACAGACGCACATATAATAAAACTGTTTCTCACAGTTTTTGGAGGCCTGAATAGCAAATATGACCAGTACTTTTTACTGCTTATCCACATCCTCTCACTGCCATCCTTTAGCAGTGGATACAGAAGTAATTGGTCTGAGGAAATCTGACAGAAAAAAAGTGTCTGTATCTTCCTATCCATTAAACAACCCTAAACACAATGTGGCCTTCTGGCAGGTCCTTTAGTCCTGAAGCATGATAATCATTTTGTGGACACATTGCGAAGCCTGTGTTCTTGATGGTGGTGTTCCCCAGGTGCAGTGTCTAAGGAGCACCTGGTATTCACCAGAGCACCTCTGCAAGGTATGATGGGTTTTGCTACAGGACAGCACCCAGGTTACAGCTGACCATTTACAGGAATATTCTGGAGTCATAGAAAATAAAGGATTCTTTTGAGTTACTAAAGACAGAGGAATAAACAAGCGAATAGCAGTCTGTAGAAGCACACAGATGCAGAAGTCTCTTGCAGCACTGGGAACACAGGACTGAGTCCCTTGAAGCACTGCGTACACAGACGTGAACAGTCTTCCAAAACTGGGGTACTGGGAATACTTAAACAGGATGATGGCGGTACCAGAAAGCAGGGGAAGGGGCTGGGACTACTGAAAGCACTAGGAGCACCAAGATGCTAGAAACTCTGGCACAGGAAACTTTCTCTGAACAAGGTACTAAGAATAAGACCTATTGCACACCTCTGTGAGACTGAGCATGAGAGGCACATAGCCAGGCTGGGGGGGGGGGGGGGGGTGGGGGAAGACGACTGACTGTGTAGTGGATTATATCAGCAAGTGAGAGGCAACACCCATAGTTATCAGGCTTGCACAGCCACCAGATGGAAACAGACCACCAGCCTGTGGAACTGCAGATAACAGGTCAGCCTTGCATGTCTCTGGAACTAAACGGTTACAAATCAGTTTTCAGCTGATCTATTGTGGTGTCAGACTTGCTATGAAACCAATTTCTAGAATGTATATAAAAAGCCATAAAAAGTACATTTGCCTTTACTAACGCAAACTGTTCAAATGAACAAATTAAAGCTGAAACAAAAATAATCTCACAGTTCAAAACCAAGTTGGAATTCATCATCCATAGTGCATGTGCGGCTTTCCACAAACAAAAGTAAAATTACTTAAAGACTATTTGGAATCATTTTTGGCACAAGAACTAAAAATTGTCCAAAGTAGAAAGGGATCATCACAGTTGTGCTTTGTCTCCCAATGTTCAAAGAGCTTATTTTGCATTTCAAATACTTGTTTACACAACAGGCAGTTAAAAACATTTCCACAGTGAAATTTAATTTCAGTGCAAGATCCAGATGGATGGTCTTCAGTCTGTCCTTCCACTGATGGAGTGATCTCAGTTTCCTTACATTCAGCGAGAGTAGAGTCTGAAACACATACATGTCTCCTCAGTCTGCTGGAACCAAAAATCTCCTCATCACATTTAGAGCACTTGACCACATTCCGCCTCTCACTCAGCAACTTCCAGTGGTGAGTTGCATGTTTGACCACCTCCTCCTGAGCACCTTGTCTATTCTCTAAAATGCCATCTGTTAATATTTCTTTAAATTCATCTCCGTGTGAACAAAACATATGGAGTTTCATGTCTGAAAATGTAGGCGTGATGAAATGACAACGTCCACATTTTATCTGCAGTTGAATCTCATCTGTTTGTCCATGAAGAACATCATCTTCATTCGGATTCCTGTCCCTGCAGGTATAAAAGACACAAATGAATGCAGCTCTGTATTGATTAAAACATCATTACATTTATTTTCTTGATACATGCAGTGCAAGAATCTTGGTTTGTTACAAGCTATTTGCAATTACTGAATAGCAGAGCTCTGGTTTAGAGGGGGGAAAATAAGATGTTCATCAGTGCCCATGTGCTTACAAGGAGCGTGCTGATAGCAGGAAATAGAGTGACATAAAAATTAGCTGATCCGAATTCTGCTTCTCCTTCACTGTCCAGTCGCAGGCTGTGGGAGGGGCAAAAGTTTTATCAGGCAACCACAGTATACAAAAAAATAGTAGTTGAGCTACCTGTACAATTATTTTCTGGGCAGTATATTACAGAACACAGGTCCCTCTGCTCTGTTCATATGATCCACTCTGACTATTGCTTGCTAATAAACCAAGGCATGCTGGTAGAGGGAGGGGTTATACTGGGTTGTCCTAACAGATTTTGCTTTGCCAGTGTCCATTCTCCTGAAGGAGCATAACTTATGTGTCAGAATACTTTTCTGTGTCCTGTAATGTGCTCCAAGAAAACTATTTTCAAAAAAGGTAGAAAAAAAAAATAATAAAAAAATTTTCTTTGTTGTAGCTTAGGGGGCACAGAATTGTATTCTGAAACATAGGGATCTCCAAAAGCAGTACAATTGAGGGGTGAGCAACTGAAAGGCTAATGGACCCACAGAAAGGTAAAACCAAACAATTATCAAGGATGGCTCAAGGAATCCTACAACGTTGCATGAAGAACATTACGACCAAAGCCAGCATCATCAGCCAAGGCATGAACATCCACTTGGTGTAAAAAATAAATGATATAAGAAAGGTGTGGACAAAAGACCAGATGATGTCTGCCATGAAAATCTGAGAAACAAAATGCCAGCTGCTGAAAAGGCCATGAAGCGCTAACTGATCTAGTGCTACTGGAGTGTGCATTGTCAGCAAAAAAGGGCTATAGTTCTTGCCACCGACACCAAAAATGGGACACTATTCCTCCCACTGACACCGAAAATGCGGCACTATTCCTACCATCAATACCAATGACGGCACACTATTCCTCCCACTGAAACCAACGATGGGGCACTCATCCTCCCAGTGACACAAATGATGGGGTACTAGATCTCTGGGACATTTTCTTCTCCCACTGGCCACAGTCTGGCCCTCTCTGAAGTTTGACGGACAGTAAACTGGCCCTTTTCCAGATTTGGAGACCCCTGGTTTAGGGAATGGTGAACAGATTTGAGTAGAAACACTGAAATCGCTCCTTTTCCAGGACAATAGTTTTGACCCCTTGAGAGAAGAGCTGCATTACAGCAGTATGAAGATCTGCCAATTTTTGTGGGGATGTTGGCAACATTTACAACATGAAGCAAGGTAGAGAGAGAGAGAGAGAGACACCGAAAATGCCAGTTTGTAGCCCCTGTAATCACAACTTTTTAATGAATACAAAATATAAACCATTATACTCTCAAAAGTAGAAATAACAGACATAACGTAAAACAAACTGGTTATCTCTTAGGAAGAGGGTTTGTCCCACGAAAAGCGTCAGTGCGCCCTGATGGTGATACCTCTATTGGCAGTTTTATGTTACACCTGTGTTATTTTTCTTTTTGTAAATATAATGGTTTATATTTTCTATTTATTAAAAAGTTATACAGTAATGCACTAGGCTGGCGCACCTTCTTTTTATGTTTGATTACAGCCAGGGTTTTTCCCCGGATTGAAGAAGGCAGCAAGGCTCCAGTGCACACATTGGTGGTTTGAGTTGGTTGATACCTACAGTGTTCTATTTTGGGTTGTTTGAGGTGGAAGATTTGTCCATTTGGGCTCCTTGACGATTGGACTGCCAGGAAGACTGCAACACCTGTAGCACAGACTTTTTGCACATTTACCCACCAACACTCAAGCACAATGTCCTTTGCATCTATATAATCTACGCAACAGTCAACCTGCTAGAATTAGTAACACAACTTGAAAAGAAAGGATGTAAAGCTCTAGGTGGGTCATCCAATTACTGCCCAGCCACAACATAGGGTGCAAGTCAAGTTTGTGCCAATGACAATGCAAATGATAAAAA
This sequence comes from Lithobates clamitans, assembly GCA_037952925.1. Classification (NCBI taxonomy): domain Eukaryota; kingdom Metazoa; phylum Chordata; class Amphibia; order Anura; family Ranidae; genus Lithobates; species Lithobates clamitans. Next base: position 417,259 of record JBBGZY010001548.1, on the reverse strand, counting down.
GTGATGACCGCACACCTCAAATCATGGCTAAAAATCAGTTTTCTTTACTTCCATCAGTTAAAAATAGGACATCAGCAGGGTCCCTTCCACTGGCTTCTGCTCACCCAACAAATTAAATTCAAAATACGAACTTCTTACAAAGCCACCCGCATCTTGGTCCCCAGCTACACCACTAAGCTGGTCTCAAAATACCAATCAAATAATTTTCTTAATTCCTCCCAAGACCTCTTCCTCTCTAGTACCCTTGTCCTCTCTTACCATGCTTACCTCAAAGCCTTCTCCTGAGCCTAATATAAAGTGATTATTCCCACGCTACCATGTGTAAATATAAGACAACACTGGAAAAGCTGCTTGCACCGAATAGGGGCCAAATCACCCCTATCGCAACAGTACAAGTAATATAAAGTGTGGTGCTGCGCTAATTCAAAGGTAATTTAAGGTCGTGCTAGGGGTAACAATAAGAGTAAGTGTATAGCTATCCCCGTTAGAGAATTAGATATGTTAATTGTGTTACACTGGATATATGTTGATAACCTGCTAATATACATAAAGTGCAAGGTGCAATAAGGTGCATAAATCCTACGAACTTGCATAACAATACATCTTAATACAAATATACTGAAAATACTGGTGCATCCGACAAAGCCATAGTGGAACGTGCAAATCATTCAGTGCTATGCTTCCAAACACACTTCGGGAAGCGCTATAATAACAAAGTGTCCAGTGCAAACAAAAACAGTGACAAATACATAGGACTATCTATATATGATCTATAAAAAAAGAGAAGTACATAGGAAAATATAAAGACGATAAAATAATAAAATAAATGAATAAAGGTGACTAGTGCAGTAAAACCTGCGACATAGAATGCAAATCAGTCCATATTGTGCCAATCAGTGGTTTTAAACATAGAACAATATTTCTCCACAGGGCATTCTTTAAAATCAGTGGAGACCGTGAAGTGTGTAGACCAGGAAGGAGTGGTGGCTCCTCTTCGTGCACAAATGTTACACTGATAAGTAATGGTCCCTTACCTCATAATACTAAGGTTACAGCAATAAACAGCACTGCTGATACCGGCTCCTTCTCATATAAATCCTGGACCCAGGTCTTGTTCTCTATATATCTAAGTCTTGTTCTCCATATATCTAAGTCCCTCAGTGGGTACGAGGGCCGTAAATGAAAAGAAGGGGGTGCCACATAGTGTAGTATTTTGTAACCAAGATCCGGGTTTATTATAGCAAGAGATACTCACATTTAAACAGAGCAAAAATGACAGAACTCCAACGAGCGGCGGGCTCGTGCGCATCTATCAGTGGGAAGTGCCTGTCCCGTCCCTACGCGTGACGTCACACACCTCATGACTTCATCAGGGGATACTAGGAGGCACTAATTACTGTCTTTAAATAGTCATAGCTTAATTAGTATACAGCGGCCATTTTCTCGTAGTTCAATGGGTTATATATAAACTGGCACAGATGCAGATAGACTTGCGATCGGCGCCTGTTGCAAACGATTTAAAATTAAAAGACTCATAAGAAAAACTTAAAATGAAAAAATATTTGTAAAAAACCGACCGGATGGGATAAGTCTTCACACTGATATCAGCATACAACACACATCTGAGTATATACATAAAACTGACATGCCTAAAGATGAGGGTTTTCAAGTTTTTCTTATGACTCTTAATTTTAAATCGTTTGTTATTATAAATAAAAATTGTTTTTTTAGCTTTCCTAACATCTTGTAATATTATATAGGGATGACTTGGCTTTGGGTTTCTCCCAGTGGCCCATTACCCCAGTTAATAGTTTATCACTTTGTTTATACTTGGGTCATACACGTTTGTAGTCTCCTTGCCGTTTAAGGCAACAGGCGCCGATCGTAAGTCTATCTGCATCTGTGCCAGTTTATATATAACCAAGAAAATGGCCGCCCCATTACACTTCGGGAAAATGGCCACTATGGCGTTTTCCCATTGAACTACGAGAAAATGGCCGCCGTATACTTATTAAGCTATGACTATTTAAAGACAGTAATTAGTGCCTCCTAGTATCCCCTGATGAAGTCACGAGGTGTGTGACGTCACGCGTAGGGACAGGACAGGCACTTCCCACTGATAGATGCGCACAAGCCCGCCGCTCATTGGAGTTCTTTCATTTTTGCTCTGTGGCACCCCCTTCTTTTTTTATTTACGGCCCTCGTACCCACTGAGGGACTTAGATATATGGAGAACAAGACTTGGGTCCAGGATTTATATGAGAAGGAGCCGGTATCAGCAGTGCTGTTTAATGCTGTGACCTCAGTATTATGAGGTAAGGGGCCATTACTTATCAGTGTAGGATTTGTGCACGAAGAGGAGCCACCACTCCTTCCTGGGCTACACATTTCTCCTGAGCCTACCCTCTCCTCTGGGGCTCCCTACCACAACCAGTCTGACTTTCTCCTACTGTGTCCACTTTTAGGCGATCTCTGAAAACCCTTCTCTTAAGAGAAGCTTATGTTGCCTCCACCTAACAACCGTACATGTGTATTCTCTATCAACTTATCCTCCACAGTTCTTACCTTTTGTATCAATTAACCCTCCCTTTAAGATTGTAAGCTCTAACTAGCAGAGTTCTCCGATTCCTCCTGTATTGAATTGTACTGTAACTGTACTGTCTGCCCTAATGTTTGTAAAGCACTGTGCATACTAATAATAATTACAATCATCAATAACACAACACTATAGAAAAGATTAAAGTATGTATAAACAAAACTTTCTTAAATTTTTGTTATATGTGTTAGTTTTAGTTTGAGTGTGGAGGAATTACAACCACTCTCAGGTGTTTCTGTTCCTGTGGGGAGATTCACCCCATTTGATTTAGTGACCACTGTCACAGAAACAGAAAGTGATGGGAATTTTAGTTGTCACAGTACAGGAGGTGAGGGGAAATTTTGTAATGGGGACATTTGTTCAGAGACAATTGTTTAAGTAGGGAATTTCTCTCGCTTTGTAGAAATTTCCTCTCATCCTGTTCAGTCTTCACAACGGGAATTAAAATCTCAGTAACATGACAGAGACATCAATAAACAAACTGACAGGTTTGAACCCTTCCCTAATTTATCCAAAGAAATCAGAACGTACATCTAAAATTAACAGCTGCAAGAAGGCAGGCCCTTGACTGGAGAAGAGACATGCAATATCTCTTCTGCTATAAAATAAACCTACCTGCCTGGTTGTAGTCATTAGAATGTATACTAAGCAGGCTCATGCGCAGCAGTTTATATTCTGGCACAGTGTTTGTGTACCAGGATGACCGAACTCCTGAGCATGCACGGAAGTGGCTTTATCTTGCATCGACCTATGAAGATGGTTGAAGACCATCACCTGGAAGAAGATGCTGATGCCAGTAAGAGACTTCACAAGCACTGAACCGGTAAAGCGGAGGTATGTTATTCTCATTTTAGTTCCCTTTTAAAGGGATACTAAAAACACACTGTTTAATTCACATTGTCTCTTCTCTTTCTGTATGTGGATGATGGCACTGTAAATATTTTAATAAAAAAAATATCCAAGTACCTTTTTCCTAATCAATATTCAGCTGTCACATGACCCAGATCTCTCCCAGCCTGTCTACAGGGAAACATAAGCAGTAGGAGATTCTAGTCCTCTGCTGCTGGTCAGATGTTAACCACTTAAGGACTAGCCTTGTTTTGGATTTTAGGTGTTTACATGTTTAAAACAGGTTTTTTTGCTAGAAAATTACTTAGAACCCCCAAACATATATTGTTTTTTTTCGAACACCATAGAGAATAAAATGGCGGTCATCGCAATACTTTTTTTTTGCACCGTATTTGCGCAGCGGTCTTATAGGCGCACTTTTTTTTGGAAAAAATTCACTTTTTTGAATAAAAAAATAAAACAGTAAAGTTAGCCCAATTTTTTTTTATATTGTGAAATATAATGTTACGCCAAGTAAATTGATACCCAACATGTCACGCTTCAAAATTGCGCCCGCTCGTGGAATGGCGTTACCCTTAAAAATCTCCATAGGCGACGTTTAAAAAATTCTACAGGTTGCATGTTTTGCGCTACAGAGGTGGTCTAGGGCTAGAATTATTGTTCTCGCTCTACCGGTCGCGGTGACACCTCACGTGTGGTTTGACCACCGTTTTCATATGCGGGCGCTACTCACGTATGCGTTCGCTTCTGCGCGCGAGCTCGTCGGGACAGGACGCTTTAAAAAAATTTTTTTTTTTTTCTTATTTCATTTATTACATTTATTTTTGCACTGTTTTTGTTTAAAAAAAAATTGGATCACTTTTATTCCTATTACAAGGAATGTAAATATCCCTTGTAAAAGAAAAAAGCATGACAGGTCCTCTAAAATGCAAAAAAAAAAAAAAAAAAAAAAATATGCCTTTAAAACAAGTGGGCGCAGCTGACGTAATGACGTCGCTTCAGCCATCCAATGGTATGGAGACGGGTGGCGGCCATCTTAGCCTCACTCGTCTCCATACCCAGGCACTGAAAGGTCCCGATCGCCTCCGCCGCTACCGACAGCTCTGGTAAGCGCCGGAGGGTGCGGGAGAGCGGCGGGAGGCACCTCTCCCGCCGCCGATAACGGTGATCTCGCGGCGAACCCACCGCAGAGACCACCATTATCGTACACAGAACCGGCTCCTGTAAAGATGGATACCTCGGTTGTGGCAGCAGCTGCTGCCGTTACCGAGATATCCCTCTTCAAAGTGCCGACGTATATGTACAGGAGCCGGTACATGGTGTATTTCTGACAGTCACAGGCTTTCATGGCCCTCCAGCCTGTGTCTTAGAATAACCAGGAGGAGAAGCCACTAGTAACAACTTGACTATTTGCAAATTTATTTGGGGATTTTATGACTCCTTGAAAAACCATTACTGAACACATATCAGACACTGGAAGTTTGCTTGAGCCTTTTATCGAGTTTCCAAGTTAGGGGTTTGAAGATTCCAAATTGAATGCATCTATAAATAACACTTACCCATCTAATAGATTTGCTTCTTTTTTGAGGGTTTGACTTTTCCTCTCCACCTGTTTAGCAGATGACTCTGTGCTTATGATAACGCGGTGAACTTCTTTGAGATGACCAAAATATACACGGATGTGTCCGAACACCTTGGCACAAAACTCACAACACATCAGCTTTTTCAGGCGGCTGTCACTGTGGTGGAGCTTCATATGTGTGCTCAGGCTGCCTGAATGCACATAGGCCTTGCGACATAATCGGCAATGGTAGGGTCTCTTGTTGCTGTGACTGTTTAGGTGGTCTTGCAGATGGTGTTTAAATTGAAAGCTATGATCACAGATGTGACATTTATAGAGCGGTTTTCCAGACAAGGAAGGAATTTTACAGTTATTTTCAGCTACTGCCACTGCCAGTGTGTCACTCTGCCTCCACCTATGTGTTCTAACACCTATCATCCGATTTCTAAGGGCAGATTCACCTGTCTGAGATTGTAGAACAGAGGAAGAGCCGCTAAGTGATGTCAAGCCCTGAATGTCAACAAAAGGCTTTGGCATAATGCTCCTGTATTTCTTCACTATTGCATTCTTTTTATCATTGGCCTCAGCAGCCTGAGATCGGACCCTTTCCTTGCACATAATTAGCCTGTTTCCAACTAGTCTCATTTTAGTCTGATACCACAAAAGCTCACTTGAAGCTTTTCGTTTTTTCCCTCTTTTCTTACTTGGCACACAATTCTGTTGGTTTAAATTGCCATCTGGTTTAGAGACTGGTTTGTATGGACTACCCATTATAGGGACTTGTGATATACTGACTGATGGAGAAGCCCTGACATCACTTGCCGATAACTGCATTCCACTCTGCACTACATTTGGCTGTGGTGACTTGGAAGGGCCTGCTGGCTGTTTACAATTAGAAATAATTGATGTCTTGATTTTTGAGTAAGGCAAGATAGGTAGTTTTCCCCTCGGTACAGATGAAAGGAGATGAACTGGACTGCCAAAAACCACAGGAGGGAGAACTGCTGCAGGATTTGTTGAATCAGTCACTTTGGCATTTTTGCATTTCACTGGAGTCCCGCTGTCTTTCGGGACTGCTTTACTTTCAAGGACAGCACTGAGCTTTGCAGGACTAGTTGCAGGTATAATTGAAGGAGCTGCTTTATCAATGCATGGCAAGTCTGAGATTGTTACGTTGGAAACTTGTGTTCCACCACCTGGAAAAATGCCACTTTCAGAGACAGCCCCTTCAGAAGTGGTCACAGAAGCAGGTATTGGTGCTGACGCCTCTATAGTATCTGGTTTTATAATGCTCTCCTTATTGTCTTCAATTTTACCTACAGCAGATTTTTCTAATTTTGTTTTGTTTAGTACCCTTGACTTTTTGTACAATAACCTTCGGTTAGGCTGGTACCTTGGAATGGGCAATTTTAAATTTTCCTGCAAAGGTATGCCAGTAGTTTGAATGACTTGTCCTCCCATTGATGGAGAGACTTGTGGCAAAGCTACTAAGGAAAAAGTGCCATCTTGGCCAGTGACTTTCATTAAAGCATAGTTTTGAGTTTGCATAACCAAAGGTTTTACATTAGAGGCAGTGATGTCTGCTACAGAGGGCAAGAAAGAGGTAGGGCAGGGGGAAACAACCTTTGGTGCAACTTTTGGGGCAATGGTCCTGAAATGGGTTTTGCTTTGTAGAGTTTTCTTGGATTGCATTGTCCCACTAAAGCCCAGGGAAAACGTAGATTCATCTAAAGAAAAACAAAAAGTATAGGTTATAACAAAGATCATTTTTAAAGAAAAGCTATGAGCTCACCTTCTATTGTAAGGTGGCCCCAGGTACCTGCCTGTCAGCTCAGTTTATCTTCAGAGAACAAGAAGATCTCAAAACCCCCAACACGAAGACTACCAACTACAGAGCCTACTACCCTCCATACCCTGGTCAACAGGGTATGGAGGGAAAAAGAAAGGAGCAGGACAGTTAGGCTACTTTTACACTGGGGCTGTTGCGCTTTACCGTCGTTTTAGCGTCGCTTTTCGGACGCTAGCGGGGTACTTTCAAGCCCCCGCTAGCTGCCGAAGGGTTAAAACCGCACGTGTTACAGCGCTTTCGAAGCATTTTTCAGGCGCTTCGGAAGCACTGCCCATGCATTCCAATGGGAGGGGGCAGTTTAGGAGCACTGTATACAGCTCTCCAAAACTGCCCCAAAGATGCTACTTGCAGGACTTTTTGTAACGTCCCACAAGCGCACTGCCCCAGTGTGAAAGCACTCAAGCTTTTACACTGGGGTGGCATGGGAGGCGGTTTTTAGGCACTTTACAAGCGCTATTTTTAGCGCTAAGACGTCTGAAAAACGCCTTCAGTGTGAAAGCAGCCTTATCATTTGATTTGTTCAGAATTGCCTAACAAAGTGCTAGAGTTCTGGAGATCAGCAGAAGCTCTGAAGATAAACAGCAAGCATCTGGGGGTACATTTTTAAGATAAATGCACATGATTTTGCAGGTGAACATCATTGCACCCGCAATTAGTAGATGTCTTCCTCTAGCATATTTTTCAAGTTTTAAGCACTTTCTTGTGCAATTCCGGCAATTCTATAAAATGAAATACAGTGGCATGATATTCATACATAAAAAGAGGTGATAATGGCAATTAAACATTGCATGTTACGTATTCTCTTACGAACATTCAAATTGGGGTCATTTACTATAGCGCCACACGGTAATTACAGCAAATCGGTATTCACTGTAGCGCTGGTGAAAAAATACTCCCAAAATCGAATTTACTATAGCTCCTAGAAAACAAATAGCGCTCAAACTCTTACTCTGCTAGAACCTAGAGTAGTGCACATGGAAATAATGTTTAGAGCATGATATTGCCTAAATGGTACTGAAATATTTGGTATATTGTTTAAAGATAATCTGCTTTTAAACTGAAAAAGTGATTTCTACACTGAAATATCTTTAAGTCTGGGAAGAGATAAATTCACCGTCTCTGTACAACTAGGTGCCAGCACAACTGAGCATGCTCAGAAGGCAATCTACTCTCATTTTAACTCCCATGGCTTTTTTACAGGGCGCTACAGTAAATACCAAAATTAACGCTGAGCTAAAATGCGTTTTTGAGAGTGAAAATGTGCGCTATATAGTCCAATGCAAGTTTCAGCCATTGATTATAATGGTACAATTGTAACTTCCCCAAATACTTTTAATGTTGAGATGAAATGTATCTTTCTCTCAAATAAATTTTCCTTGCAACAATGTTGCTTCTTCTTCATCTATTTTGTTTTTAAGAATGCTATAAAGTGGAATGTTTTCATGTTTTGGTAAAATATATTTTTCTCTGTCACTTTCACTTGTTAGGCCCCTTTCACACTGGCGGACCGTACAGGTCCGCCTGTCAGTTTTTTAGGCGGACATGAACGGATGCTCCATAAAGGTCTACAGGACATTCGATCCGCTAAAGTGTGACGGAGGAAAACCCTACTTTTCCATCCATCATCGGATGAAAACGGACTCCAAGGGCCGTCTTTATCCGATCCCTCATAGAGGAGGGCAGCGCTCTGACAAGTCGGTCCCTGCACAGTGTGCAGAAACAGACCTGTCATCTGCCTGCTCAGCGGGGATCGACAGAGCGATCCCCCGGTGAGCAAAGCGGAGCCCGTACTTGGACACCTCCGTATGAAAGTGCCCTTACTCTCCATCTCACAAAAATCTTTACTGAAACTCACAGAGGTGCCTTTACAAACAATACCATTGCTGATGCAAATTTAAAATGAGTCATAAACCAATTCATTATTAATTTGCACTAAACTAGAGATGTGTGTTTTTGGCCAGATATGGATGTGGTGTGATGCTGCACACATATTTTAATGTTGTATGCTGATGATGAATGACGTATGCGCTTTGTCAACAATTTGTGTGAAGCAGCCCTCACAAACATTTCCTGTTTTGTAACCTCCACATGACCAACAACAAACAAGTTTAATGTTTAGATTTTTGGTATCACTGATCCTGCCCAGAGCCTTGGACATTTGTTATTTTTAGGTTTAGCCTGCACAGATATATATGCTGAGGCATTCTTTCATTTGTAAAGAGTGTGTGCTCCTGATGAACAGGTGTGAGCACTTGCACTTGAGGCATACATGAAGAGATTCTTTTTTACTGGATGGGTCTGTTAGCAATTCTGTCTAGGTTATATAAAAGGCCTGCAGTTGTGGCGGTTGTTTGGCCTGAATCTTTGTTTGCAGTGCGTATATTGGTTTACAAATACATCTATATTTTGTTTTTTGGGTTTTTTTTTTGGGGGGGGGGGGGTGCACTAAGGCTGTGGTTTGGCGATTGCTTTATGTGTTAGCTGGTATAGTTTTGCATTAAGGCCCTCAAAAGTGTGTTTTTTGTGGGCATGGTTTCTAAAATTGTGTCTTTGTCCATTCTGACCACGTGTTTGTTTGTGTGCCTCAGCAGACTTTGTTAGATTTACAACTGTTAATGTTAATCTAGTTTATGTAATGACTTAGATGAAAATGAAGCTTCATGCTAATTCCAAACAGGAGTGTGTGTTGATTTTGTTTGTGCGCTGCCTTTTTTGAGACTGTAATAATTTTATCTGTTTTTGCTTATAATCCTGCACTTTTTTGGGGTTTGGGGTGAGCAGTTCTGATCCTCAAATTGGTATCCCTGCTTTTACAATGTGATTTTTAATGTGTTTACTTTTTAGTGTCCTACCCTTGTAGATTGTAAGCTCTTTTGAGCAGGGCCCTTCTAACTATTTTGTCAAATGCTGGAACATCATTTTCATGCCTTTTATTTTTTGGCCAAAGTATATTAATGTACCAAATGTTTATACTAATGTTGAAATAAAAAAACGGATTCCTTTTTGCTTTGTTTTACTTTTGCAGACTATAAATACATATTATCTAAGTGCAAACTATTCAAACCCCTTCAAATCTTTAGTAAATCTAGTTGCATAAAAAAAGTATTTGGTTATGCAAGTCCTTGAGTAGAAAGTGGAATGGGGAGAGGGGGGAGTAAGCCCCCCCCCCCCAAAAAAAATACCCCAGCTCCAAAGCTGAATTTCAGGGCTCTATCAATTCTTTTGTGGACTAGGCAAACCATGAAATCTGCCAAATAAATGTAAATTCTCTCTAACCAAAAAAAAAAAAAAAAAACCTAAACCTCCCCTCCAAAACAAAAAAAATGTTGCATCGCGGAAATGCCAATTCGCGGCCTCCCTCGATGGGAGGGCTCCCGCCAACTGCTGTCTCTTTGCTTTGATGAGTGTTATATTTGCAAGGGCGGTGCCATCCAGTGACGTAAGCGGATGATCCCGCCTCCTTCTGACATCACGTGACGTCAGAGGGGGTGGGGCCATTGGGTGCCGTACTCGGGTGGCCCCGCCCTTGCCTATAAAAGAACTGTCAAAGCGCATACGGTGGGAACCCTCCCATTCAGGCTGAGCGTTTAGATTTTTTTTCAAATTTTCGGGTTCCGTCGGGTGCCGTGATTGATGATGGATGTACATCGCGGGACACTTTTTATTATTTTTAGTTTTTGAATAAAGGATTTGTCAAAAAACCATCTCTTGTGGTTTGTATTTTTGGGTGAATGGGAAGGGTACGATGTACCCGATACCCATTCACATGGGGGGGGGGCGAGATCTGGGGGCCCCCTTTTTAAAGGGGGCTTCCAGATTCTGATAAGCCCCCCGCCTGCAGATTCCGACAACCAATGGCCAGGGTTGTCGGTAAGAGGCTCTTGTCCCCATCAATATGGGGACAAGGTGCTTTGGGGGCACCATAAAGCACCCTCCCCATATTGAGGGCATGTGGCCTGGTATGGTTCCCCAATCCTGACCTCAAGGCTGCATACTCTGAAAAGGGTCTGGCATGGATTTGGGGGGGGGGGCACACCAACTTTTTTGGTAATTTTGCCATGGGGTTCCCCTTACAATCTATGCCAGACCCAAAAGGCCTGGTATGGATTTCAGGGGGACCCTATGCCAATTAAATAATTTTGGGGTTGAGTACCCCTTAAAATCCATACCAGACCCAAAGGGCCTGGTATGGACTGGGGGGGGCCCTACACCATTAAAAAAAAAAACAAAAAAAAAAAAAACAATGCTACATCAGCATGGTTGTTTCCATTTTATTAATGGCTCATTTGCTAAATATTATTGTATAGAATTAAAAACAAACACTAGTAAAAGTATTTTGTATGTATAATTGTGCTCAGCCCAATAGGCTAGTGGTCAGCGGTTATACCTTAAAAAACTCATGGGTTCAAATCCCACAGAGGAATACTAAAAGATTGCATTGGTAAAAAAAAAAAAAAAAAAGGCGAATGACTATTAGCCAATTAGCCAAGGCAGCATATGCTGAAAATAAGTGAATGCCAATTAGCCAATGCACTTTAGTTTGGCTGATTCTATTATATTAACTCTTCAAATGCATGCAATGGTATGTAAGTAGTCAATATTATTATGGTGTGGAATTCCAAACATCACACACTAGTTTACGGGCAGTTTACATTTTTTTGTTTGTTTATTTTAATTTGCTTGTGCACTGAAAAAATAAAACACAGCTGGTGTATGGTAGGTTGGCTGGGATTTGAACTCATACCTTGACTGCTGTGGAGACATCTGAGCAGACCACCAAGCCATTGTGCTAAGTACGCTGAGACCTGCATAATAGTGTAGTATGATTAAAGAATGAACATAAATAATTACTGCTTTATAGTCACCTAAATAAAAAATAAATAAAAAACAAAAAAAAAAAAACAAAAAAAAAAAAAACAAAAAAAAAAAAAAACACAACATACAACAAATAGGTAACCTAAATGTTCAATACATGTAACTTTACAGAACAGCAGACATTACTCTGTAATATTCATTCAAAACTGCATTTATCAGCAAAAGAAGGAAAAAAAAACTAGGAAAACGAATTGCAATATAGATGAATAGATGCACATGAGGTAGAGCACATCTTACATAAAAATGTTTTTGACATACATGGATCATGGTTGCAGTGCTTCTGTTTACAGTGCTATATCATAACTTAGTAGAAATTGGCACTTGCATATCCACAGAATCGCTAATAAGCGCAGATTCCGAATTTACTAACGTATGTTCGCCGCTGATAGCGCGCTTTCATTAGCACGTTTGCCTGTTGAAATCTTAATTGCCAAAAATGGGAGCTATTACATGTAATAGTGCCCAGTACTTCCCAGCTCTATAGTAAATGACCCCAAATGTGTCTTGTGTTACAATTGTATATGCTACATTTTTTTTTTACTTGTTACATTATTTTTCCATTAAGTGGAGTTACCCTTTAACCACTTCCAGTCGGCGCCAATTTTGGTATTCCTCTCCTACATTTAAAAAACATTTTCCTTGCTAGAAATTTACTTAGATCCCCCAAACATTTTGTGTTTTTTTTGCAGAGGCCCTACAGAATAAAATGGTGGGCATTGCATAATTTTATTTCATACAATATTTGCGCAGCGTTTTTTCAAATGCAAATTAAAAAAAACAAAAAACCACTTTAACCACTTGCTTACTGGACACTTAAACCCCCCTCCTGCCCAGACCAATTTTCAGCTTTCAGCACTGACGCACGTTGAATGACAATTGCACGGTCATACAACACTGTACCCAAATGAAATTTTTATCATCATTTTTTTTCCCACAAACAGAGCTTTCTTTTGGTGGTATTTAATCACAGCTGGGATTTTTATTTTTTGCTAAACAAACAAAAAAGTTGGAAAATTTTGAAAAAAAAAAAAAAATCATGTTGTTTCATAGTTTGTTATTAAATTTTGCAAACAGGTAATTTTTCTCCTTCATTGATATGCGCTGATGAGGCTGCACTGGTGGGCAATATTAGGCACAGATAAGGCAGTACTGATGGGCACAGATAAAGCGGCACTGATGGCCACTGATAAGATGGCTCTGGGTGGCACTGATGTGTAGCACTGTTGTTGAGGCACCGATTGTGGGCACTTATGGGTGGCACTGTGGGCACTTATGGGTGGCACTGTTGCCTACTGTTAGGTGGCACTGGCAGGGGGCACAGGTGGGCTCTGAGGATCTGGAGGCAGCTCGCCGTGATCAGAATTGATGTCCCTCTCACAGCCGCCGGTGATCGGCTTTCAGCACGAGGAGAAAAAACAGCCGATTACCGGCTTTGTTGACATCACATGATCGGCTGTCATTGGCTGACAGCTGATCACGTGGTAAGGGGGTCGAAATCAATCCCTTACTCCGATCTGTGATTCAGCGAGTCTCATAGACTCGCTGATCACAGAGCGCGCCCTACAGGGGGCGCGCAGGCCGCTCAGGCAGGGGAGGACTTCAATAGACGTACTCCAGGCAAAGCACGTCCGCGCTGTAGCCGTCATTCGGCTATAGCGCGGATCTGAAGTAGTTAACAGATTTTAATGCACACACACAAAAAAATAAAAATAAAAAATTGTTTGGTAGAGTATAAAAGATGTTACATTAATAGATATCAAAACATATCACTCTTTATAATTGCATCCGCCCGTAGAACAGCGTCAAATTATGGTACCTAAAAATATTCACAGGCAACATTTTAAAAGCTTCTACAAGTTACTAGTTTAAAGTTAACTTGCCAACCAGCTCACGTACATTTACTGCTGCAGGTTGGCAGCGCTGTGCAAATCGCCGTAGCTGTATGTCGGTCCGTGCATGTAAAATTGCAGGCGCGCGCCTACTGTGCACCGTGGGTCCATCGGACTCGATATCCACCGGCGATCGCTGTATACAGGGGCTGAACGGGGGTCTGTCATTGTAAACTATTAAAGGCGGATCCCCGTTCTGACAGGGGACATCTCAGAGATCTGCTGTTCCCAGTGATCGGGAACACTTATCTCTGTCATGTCCCAGGCAGCACATCCCTCCTACAGTTAAAACACGCTGTGTGCAATTTTGAAGCGCGACATGTTAGATATCTATTTACTCGGCGGAACTTCATCTTTCACATTATGTGAAAAAAATTGAGCTAACTTTAATATTTTGTTTTTTTAAAGCACAAACTGCTTATTTAAAAAAAAAAAAAATGCGTTCGAAAAATCACTGCACCAATACCGTGCGAGATAAAAAGTTGCAATGACAGAGATTGTATTCTCTAGGGTCTTTGCTAAACAAAAAAAAAAACAAAAACACATATATAATGTTTGGGGTGGGGGTGGGGGATGGGATTGGTTCTACATAATTTTCTAGCAAAAAAAATGATTTTTACATGGAGAGAAGTGTTAGTATTGGCCTGGGGGGGCAAGTGGCTTCCTTCTTCTAATACACACAGGAGTGACATACACAGACACAGCAAGTACCTGGAGATAAGGCTTCCCTCACACACAGGACAGGCTGCCTTCTCTGTGCAGGGGCACCGTGCCTAGCACACAGGTCATGGCTCTGCCAGCCTGTCTGTGCCCCACACAGGTGAGGAGGAGCCCGTGCTCAGCTCTGTCACCGTCCTCTCTCTCTCTCCTCCTTCCGCCTCGCACCACTTCCCAGGGCAACCTTCCACGCCGGCCCCGCCCACTCCCGGCCGTCTGAGCCTGAGGGAGGGGGCGCCAGAAGATGACGTCACCAGCACCAGGAAAGCTTCCACTCTGCATCAGTCACTGGGAAGTTCGGCCTGTTTTGTTATTATTGTACTTAAAGCACATTCCACCTTTGCTGGGGTTTGTGTTTTTAAAAAGAAAGACATGGCAGCTACGTGCACATGAAGCAGGCAGAGTGTTCATGGAGCAGACATAAGCAGCTGCTGTACAGACACACAGAAACTTACTTTTTATTAGCTGTCCTCCCCATCTCCTCATGGCTCCTTGTGCAATGGCTGCCCCTGTGCTGTTGCAGGCAGTCTGTGTACAGTGCTCAGTATAGAACTACAGTGGGGTGAATGAAGGGAGGGGACTACATTTCCCACAATGCTGTGCTTTCCTCCTGAACACACTTCCCTGTGCTGACTCTCAGCTCCCCTTCCCCATATTTATTAATAGTCTCACTGCTGGTAACGCCCCTGGGCAGAACTCAGCAAGCTCGAGGTTTCTTTTGAGGTTCGTTATTTATTTTTTTAAAATAACAAACATGTCATACTTACCTCCACTGTGCAGCTCGGTTTGCACAGAGTGGCCCCGAACCTGCTCTTCTGGGGTCCCTCGTCGGCTCTCGCGGCTCCTCCCCACATCTGATAACCCCAAAGGAGAAGCGCTCTCCTGGGGGATTAACTCAGCGTCCATAGAGCCTGAATGCAGGACTCGGCCCCGGTGCCCGCGTCATTGCATTTGATTGACAGCAGCGGGAGCCAATGGCTGCACTGCTATCAATCTATCGAATCAAGAGCCGAGAACCCTGGGCATTGAGAAAGCGCGTCCCCGTGGGTCAAGTTCTAGGGCTCAGGTAAGTAAAACGGGGGGGGGGGGGGCGGGGCTGGGGGGCCGGTCACTGACAGGTATTTTTGCATTCAGGTGAAAAAACACATAGGTTTACAACCCCTTTAACCCATGAATACTACTGAAAAGCTGGAGCACTCACAGAGTCACGACAGTTTGTGCAGCAATTCACAAAATAACCCAGATAGGAAGCAACTGTGCTGCAAGTTTGGAATGACTTGCTAAGCTATTGCTAGACTTGCCAGGCTTCACAAGTTTGTTGTACAATTGCAGCAAGTCCACATTGCATGACTCCAGGTCAAACATTCTGCAAGTCTGCTGCAAGTTCTGGTTCAGTTATGTTGTGCAACAGTCATCCCACCACAGGGGGCACTGTGGCTGAATTTTTATGCTGTAGACTTGCAGAGCTCTTGCTGTAGACTCACCACTGCAATTTTGCTCTTGCTAGAGACTTGTCATGCAAATTTCCTACAATTTGGAAAAGTGTCAACTAGAACTTGTGCTTCAAGTGCTCTGCAAGTGTACAACTTGCCAGTGAAAATGTGCAGCAAGTTAACAAGACTTACAATTCAACCACAAATTTGTGGCAAGTTAACCTTGCTACCTGGGAAAGGGAGACACTATAGTTACAATATAATTTAACAATATAATTTAAAAAGGATCTTTAGTCTTAAAAGAGAAGTATAGGATTTCTTTTTATTATAGAATCGTACTTACCAAGATGGATGCTGCATCTGTCCCCCCAGCTCTAAGACCGAGAACCAAGCGATCAAACACCACGATCAGTCACCGCTGTCTGCTCTGCCCCTCCAGCGCTCAGTGGAGCACTGGGCTGTGAAGGGGGCAGGAGTGGCTGTTCCAGGCTCTCAGCGGCTTGCTGAGATGCTGAGCCAGGTGCTGGTCCAGGCATGTGGGAGGGTCCCAACCATATGTTCACAATCTTTCCCAAGCCTGGACCGGCTCTGTGACATCAGCCGACAGCGGGCTTCAACGGGTCACAGAAGGAGCGGTACGTGGTCACGTGTCCTTTCCATCCTTGCCTACCAACATCCGGTTCCTCTGGTTGACTATGCATACTGGGTGGAACGCACGCCGAACATGATGTAACGCGATGGGTCTCTGACACCATTTACCCTGACATACGAGCAGTCCCAGTGCCGGGTAGGCACCTATCAATGTAAGCGGCTATTTGGCTATTTTTTATTGTCTTTTATACATCTATTAAAACGGTTTTACCCTATGGAGACTTTGTTTTGTTTCCTACATTTCCTATCCTGAATGAGTGGGACGGGAGGGATTTATGCCTAAAAGCACCACCCAGCCATCCAGCCTTCCATGTAAACAGGCACAATCCTGTACAAGCGCTAATGACTCTCTTTTTAGGTAAAGGAGTCATTGGTATCTGGTAAGCAGATATCTATTATTTCAAGGTGTATTTCTTCCTCTTTGGTGACGGAATCTTTATATCATCAGCAAGAAATTGACACATCTATGAAGAGATTTGTTTTTGTTTTTGGTTTTTGTATTTGTGTTTTTTATTAGTTTTCACTGGATTGGGACAATTAATCATCACTATTGTCAACATATTACCTTTGCACTAAAGCTTTTTTACTTTCTATTTACGAATGTCAATTGTATACACATTTTTTGCATATAGCACAGCAATCTACTGCGGGCTAGGCACTTGGTGTTCGTGTTTGTTTTTTGAATTCTAGTAATTTATTAATTCTTAATTGTTTTTTTTTGAGGATTGTAGCGCCCCCAATTTATAATATTAAGATTTATGATATTGTTAAATAAAGACTATCATGTTTTTTAACATTTTGAATTGATGTGTATGTGCCTATAAAGTCCATAAGCTCTAGTTTCTAAAATTAGTATGCTTCATGGACAACATGTTTACTTGCTGTCTGATATATCCCAATGAATTTCAGATGTCATTGTAAATCAATGTTAACCTGTCAGTGGCTCATTTACACCAGCAGCTGCATTGAATGCATGGCTGCTGGTCATGTAAAAAGTGTGACATGCCAATCTTGGTGCAACACACACCGTTATATTTTTTCCTTTTATTTTTCTGTGCATATTTTTTTTAAAATGCTGCAAAGTGGCATTTCATTATAATGGTTGTAAACCTCAGATATGAAATATGAACAAAGCACGTCCTTCTATAATGTGTACTTGTCTCAATAAGAGCACTAAGTGTTATTTCTCTCTACTGCTTCCTCCCTCTGCTATCAGTATGAGTTACTTCTGACAAGTTTTCCTGACACTAATGCCCCGTACACACGGGCGGATTTTCTGTTGGAAAAAACTTGGATGATTTTTCCAACGGAATTCCGCTCAAGCTTGCCTTGCATACACACGGTCACACAAAAGTTCTCTGAACTTTCGACCGTCAAGAACGCGGTGACGTACAACACTACAACAAGCTGAGAAAATGAAGCTCAATGCTTCCGAGCATGCGTCAAATTGTTTTCTGAGCATGCGTAGGAATTTTGCGCGTAGGAATTTATACAATTTCCGACCGAAAAATAGAGAACCCTCTCTCAACCTTTTCTGGGCGAGAATTCCGCCAGCAAAAGTCCGATGGAGCATACACACGGTCAGAATTTCTGACCAAAAGCTCACATTGGACTTTTGCTGGGGGAATTTACGATTGTGTGTATGGGGCATAAGAGAAAAAAATGGTGACAGGGGAGGGACCTCCAGCTGATTGACAGCCTCAGCTCTGTTCTTCTATGCGGTGTGTAGGGGGGGGGGGGGGATGTCTCTTCCCTCCACCCAGGTTTCAGAAATCTTCTCACTGAGCTCTGCAGAGTGTAACCTCTGGTTTCCACCCACTTTTTTCCTGAACTTTCAGACAAGCTTTATAATGTAGAACTTTGAACGGATGTGGAGAAGAGAAGACTGCAGATAAACAGGTACAATTTATGTAGTTTCATCTCTGTGTATCATCAGGTCAGTGACTTCACTGGGTATATGTGAGGGTGTACAACCACTTTAAAGCAGTTGTATACCCGCAAAAAAAAATTTTTTTTTCTACCCCTGTAAAGCAAAAGGCATAATGAGCTAGTATGCACCGCATACTATCTCATTATGAAATACTTACCTTAGAACGAGGCGTCGGTATCTTACCTGGTCCACGCCGAGGGAGCTGTCATGTTGCCTCGGCGTGTCTTCCGGGTATCGCGGTTCCAGCGCTGTGAGTGGCTGAAACCGCGATGTCGTCACTCCCGGAGATTTCTTACTCGGCAAGGTCCGGCGGTTGCCGGCCT
Source organism: Lithobates clamitans (assembly GCA_037952925.1). NCBI lineage: Eukaryota > Metazoa > Chordata > Amphibia > Anura > Ranidae > Lithobates > Lithobates clamitans. The sequence goes on along the minus strand of JBBGZY010001548.1, from coordinate 398,586 downwards.
TCAGCCGAGAATCCCCTGTGCGCATGCGCCGCTGCAGTCAGCGGCTCATAGCAAGGGGAATATCTCCTAAACCGTAAAGGTTTAGGAGATATTTTTTTTACCTACAGGTAAGCCTTATTATAGGCTTACCTGTAGGTAAAAGGAAAAAAAATGACTATACAACCGCTTTAAGTTCTACTTGCCGCAGCCCAATGCAATGCAGCCGTTTATATCACACCATACTGTACTGAAAAAAATACTGCATTTAAGCGAACACCATCGCAATGCAGTGATTTAAACTTGCCTGATAGGAAACAAGGCTATTTGCCCTGTCTTATACCCAGCGCAGTCTAAAAGCATCTGGTGTGAGCGAGCCTTTAAAGTGGAGCTAAATGTAACTTTCCCTCAATGGTCCCCGTCCCTCACTGGCGTAGGAGTCATTTATCCTGGTACACAGGGGTCATGCTAGTGATGTAAGCTAAGCTGCGCATGCACAGTTCAGTTTACATGCTGGAAAAGACAGTGAGCAGGCAGGTAGGGGTATTTTATTACAGAAGAGGAATTGCATGTCTCTTGTGCAATAAAGAGCCTGCCTCCTTGCAGTTTTTGATAGAGGTTTCACTTTAAATAGCTTTGGAGCAGTCACGTGACAGCACATTTTCGACTGTTCTGTACACATACCATTGACGGAGAGAGAGCTCACTCCCACCAGCTGCTGATCGGCACAGAGCAGCCGGAGCTAATTAAGAAAAGGTATTTACGTTGTGATTTCTTAGGAAAAAGTATACAGCATGCTTCTATGTGAGTTTATTTAGTCTTTCCTTCTAATTCCAGTTCAGAGTTTACACCCATCTCTAGGATTATATTAACCCCATCCTCCCTTTCACTTAAATACCCATTTCACTTACCTTAAGCCATGGTCACATGATCCTCGAGCGCCAAGTTCTTCTGTTTGAAGGGGCTTAACAAAGTACTGTTGTTGCCTGTGTTAATTAGTATATTTTCTGTGCTGTGTTAGTTGCACTATTTAGTTATTGTTGCCCGGCAGAAATGGTGCTGCCTGAGAGGTAAGGGTTAACACTGCTGCCCAGGTTTTCCCAGGCTTTTCTTAGGCCTCATGCACACTGGTTTCTTGTAAACACTGTTTATCCTAACAGGAGAAAATCAGCATTATAAGTTCACCGAAGCTGCATTATTTCAAACCATTTTAGGCGAGTTTCGCAGTGCTTTGAGTTTGGGAGTATATTTATTTGGCCAGAATTTAAATTTATTCTGGCCATTGAAATAAACACTGAAGTGCTAAATGCACCTAGCATTTATATATTGAAAGGGGAACTGTATCCAGATCAAGGGCTTTTTGGTTGTGCTTTGCATGGGAAGAGAAGGAGAATGCTGCTGAGAATGTAATTGCCACTTTGCTAATTTACCACCCCTTGTGGGAGCCCAGTAAGCGTTCCAAGGCATATGGACTTGTGCTACTAAACAGACTTAGGCTGGGTTCACATATATGCGAATTGGATACGTTTTAAACCGCATCCAATTCGCATGACATGTGAATGTGACCGACTCTAAATGGAGCCGGTTTACACATGTCTGGGGCGGCCATGGTGTGATTTGAAAAAGGGTCCTGTGCGTTTTTGAGTCCGGTTTAGGGGTGAGTTTAGGCAAAGAGTTGCACCTGAATCGCACCTGAACTGGTGAACAGGAACACACTGGCCCCGGATTGCAAACCACAGCCGCACATACAATATGTGAACCCAGCCTCATGGAATAAAAGACTTTCCAACCTATTTAAGGTAGAACTACCTCATGGGGCAAAAGGGAGGACCAGGGACACACTAAAAAGGAACTTAGAGGTCATTGTAAAGGAATGTTTATGGAAGATGTCTCTGAGAACTGTTTATCTGTTATGCTTAACTATTTCAGTAAAAGAACTTTGTTGTTATCTAATCCGCCTGGTCTAAAGTCACTAAAGGGGTGCATGAATGGCATATCCAAAGAACAGGGTTTAACGCGGGAGGGAGATGAGTTAGTGAAGATACAGTACAAAGGTCTAAGGAGCAGAGAAGCTATCCAGAGGAGGGTATATTGCTGTTGCTAATGACTACAATACTAGTGTCACGTGCTTAAACAGCGAGCTAGTCGGAAAGTGGGTGACATGGCAGGGGTTGTGGAAGCCCTGATAGTGAAGGAGCTTGGCGCTTAGGCTCCTTCCCTAGTGACCAGTTCCCCATATATTAGGCCCAATCTCGCGACACAGGGCCTCCTAGGGACCTAGCCTGGCAGTCACGAAGGAGGATGTAGTGAGGCCTCGGTAGAAGAAAAAGCACGGGAAATGTATAGGTGAGCTTTCTAATATCCAAGTGAAACATACAGATCGATGTCACTGGGAATGAGGTGACAGGTTACTGGATTGGTGGAGACTGGTACAGCCTTTGTGGTACCGGCTCGGAAATGCTGCAAAACCTAAGTGAAAGAAGTGCTCTAAGCATAATGAGGAACCGTGTTCATAGAACAATGTGAAGTGCTATAGAGTTGGCCACAGATTACAAAGAGTTAACAGTGTTCTAGCAGAGGAGCCTCACTTTTAAGATGGAGTGCTGCCTTAATGATGATTTCACATGACATATTCAAGCTATATACCCACAACTGCTGTGTACAGCCCATCGACAGCAATTAGAAGATATGGCTGTATGCGTTTATGCAAACATGTGCACTGATGTATGTCTTGAGCACAGTTAGGGGTTGATTTACTAAAGGCAAATAGACTGTGCACTTTGGAAAGTGCAGTTGCACTCTGCAAGTGTAGTTTCCCCAGAGCTTGGTAAATGAGCAGGAGCTCAGCTGACATCGATCATCCAATCATGTGAAGGCAAAAAATGCTGTTTTTTTAATTTTCCTTGCATGTGATTGGGTATTCTTTGCAAAGTGAAGCTTTACCTCATTTACTTAGCTCTGGAGCAACTGCACATTGCAAAGTGCACAGTCTATTTGCCTTCAGTAAATCAACGCCTGAGTATGTATTCGAAGCACATGTCCATGCACGTGCTGTACACAAACCCCAGCGCATAACTGTGTACAGCTTCAATGTTCTGATCGCTGTCTATGGATGGCTGTATGCAGTAGCTGCAGATCCTGGGAACATTTTTACGGAGGCCCTGGATGCTGTGTGGCCCTGTTATGGCTGTGTGCATTCTGCGTAAACTGTCGGCGCTATATAAATCCTGTATAATAATAATAATAATAATAATTAAACCTTTAGGCTGTGTTCACGCCATAGTGCAGAGACGTCAGTTTTTCTGCACACTTCCTGCAAGGGCACAAAAAAACAATTGTTCTGGTATCAGATGCTGATTTTTTCTGCACAGGAATCTGCAATGTGTATACAGTTTTCTGCACAGAAAAAAAAAATGATGATGTGATATCAACACTGTGGTGTAAACAGGGCACATAACATACAGACGTGCATAAAAACTCAATGAAACACGTATGAAAACTGTTGTAAGCTCATGGCTCATGTCTGCAAGTGAAATCTGCACAGTTTTTCCATCAGTTTTTATGCATGTATGGTGTGAACCTAGCCTTGGGGCTCATTTAAACTTGCAGTTGGAGGTGTAAAAAAACAATTGAGGCATGTTTTTTGCATTCCTCCAACTGCCACCCTTTAAAGCATAACTAAACCCTCCTGTCCTTTACAATAAAGGAAATTGCCTTCTTAGCCTCTGTTTGATCTGCCGTTGCAGTTATGACACCAGCCATTTGATGGCTTGACAAATTGGTTGGGAGTAGAAGCAGCTCTGACAGTTACTATTCACAGCATGCCTTGAATATAACTGCTTTGGGAAACAGTTAAATTGATTGATTTAGTTCCACTATACGCTGCAAAGGCAGCCAATGGAGGTGTTCACATGCCACAGGTATGGTATATGCATAGTTACATTGGTCCAAGCTGGACCATTGTTACAATGTACAAAATATACCATTCACCTTTAAGGCCTGGTTTACATCAAGATTGTGCAATTCCTGTGTGGTGCATTTTGACAGACCATTCATTTAAATGGGCTACAAAACGCACTGGACTGCAGAAAAAGTAGTGCTTGCACTACTTTTAAAAACGGAAAAGAAAGGCGCCTCTAAGTGCAGTATGTAAAATTTAATAGAGTGCACAAAGGGTTAAAAGCACTTACAAGATTGTTGAGTGTTAAAAGACATGATAAAATCAGGAGTCCTCATCTGTGGCATGTGTCCATCCTCAGCACGGTGGTAGAGAGCAGTGTAGAGCCGTCCAGCAGCTGTAAAGCGTTCTCATGCGTGTTGAAAAGAGGAGGCAGCAGGGAAGCCTGTATTCACTGCGGGACACACAAGGCTGATGGTGTCAGTGGAGAGAAGGGGGCGGTAACGCGTTTCGGAGCATGTGCGGCTCCTTCGTCAGACCTCTGACCTGACGAAGGAGCCGCACATGCTCCGAAACGCGTTACCGCCCCCTTCTCTCCACTGACACCATCAGCCTTGTGTGTCCCGCAGTGAATACAGGCTTCCCTGCTGCCTCCTCTTTTCAACACGCATGAGAACGCTTTACAGCTGCTGGACGGCTCTACACTGCTCTCTACCACCGTGCTGAGGATGGACACATGCCACAGATGAGGACTCCTGATTTTATCATGTCTTTTAACACTCAACAATCTTGTAAGTGCTTTTAACCCTTTGTGCACTCTATTAAATTTTACATACTGCACTTAGAGGCGCCTTTCTTTACCTTTTTTATATCTTCAGAGTTGCTTCTCCTCTAACCAAAGTGCTGCCAGAAGTGCCATCTCATCACTATCATCCCTCTGACCAGCTACCCACCTCCACCAGAGCGCCCTTATCACCTCTCTGTTTTATACTTTTAAAAACGCACTGCGCTGAACCACATAGTATTGCGGTACCATGCGATTTGGTGACCACAAATGCACCGCATTTGCGATCTGTTTTTGGGGTACCATTAAAAATACATTGGAACCTGGATGCAGATTTAAAGGGCAGAATGCGCACAAAACAAGCCTTTCCTGCACTGCATTCTGGTGTGAACCAGACCTTAACAGAGATCAACTGTACCTATGCAATGACTTTGTGAAATTAGGGAAATTATTATAACTTTGATTTAAATCGCTTGACTATTTTTCTTAATAAAACATAAAGAAAACTTCAAGTGTTGAAGTGCACATTTTGTTATATTTATATTGTTCTGTTTATATTAATGCTTGGATTATGTTTTTGGTACAAAGTATAGGCAAAGTTATTTACAAATTGAATGAAGACACTTTGTAAATTTTGCACATTTTTATAAAAATGAATGAACAAAACCAATAACACAAAGAAAATTAAATTAAAAAATAGATGGAGTTTGGCTTTAAAGGAGAACTCAAGTAATTATCTTTAGAAAGATCATATAATTTTAGTATTCATTACACCTAACTCCATGCTGCCCTTTCCAGAGGTACAGCTACAAAAATTTCAATTAGAGCAAAGTAGTATTATGAACATACTCCTTCTGGTCCCTGCATAGTCTGCATCTGGTTCCCTCCATTATTTCAATGGAATTAGATGCTACAATAGAAGTCTATGGGGTCACCAAAGCTATGACTAATTCTACTGAAATGAAAACTAGGAGTGAAAGCAGAGTGTGCAGAGCCTGGAAGATATTAACTTTACCACTATGTTCCTATCAGAATTTTCACACAACTGTATCTCAGGAAGGACAACAAGAAACACATATAAGATGAGAGGCAGCATAGGATAACTACAGTATATCAATCAGTCAAAAAATTCAAGCTTTATTCACAACTATGTGGTGAACGGTGGTGTGAATGATAAGGTTTAGAAACCTTAACACAGCTCTCTGGAGTCATACTTTAGACCAGTGTTCATCTCTGTAAACTCCCATCAAGAGAAAGATCAGACTATACCAGGGAGTCAACTTCATAAATCCATCCAAAATAAGTATTTCAGTTATAGGTGGATTCTGGTGGGCTGGATCACCAACTTTTTATAATTCCTAGAAATTCCAGCACTGAGACTCCTGCCTTCCTGACTCTATTTCTACCCATTTTGGGGTGTGATACAAAAACAATGATACACAAAATTCAGGCATTTGTTAGTAGGCTGTAGTTACAAAAAACATATTTTCTTGTTCATACATCAGGGGACACAGAGCTCTATCAATGACTTAGTGGGTTAGATGGGTTAAGACACTGGCAAACCCTAATTACAAGGCGAGTTCGTCCGCTATAGTGTCTAAGGTGGCTGGTCATGTTAAAGATGTGCTAAGAAGAAAGCTCTGTTTGATGGTCTCTGCGGGGGCCTAGGAGCTATACAACCGGATCCATGCCTCGGGCCAATACGCCTAAGATGGACGTTACCCGCCGTGATGGGTGAAGGTTGGATCTGTCTGTTATCAGTAGTTTCCTGGGGTGGGGATAAGGTAAGGGAAGACAATCCTAAGTATACACCTTATGGATTATCTTCTATGAGTAGTTTGCATGTCTTACCTGTTTTCCGCCACTAGAGGGAGTAATAGACATACCTGGTGTTTACTTACATGCCTTCCAGGATACATGCTCAGTGAAGCCGGTCTATGAAGTCGCTCACCTCCTCCGCTGCAGGCTCTGCCACATGGTCGGTATGAAAAGGGGGATCCCACGAAGTCTAGAGGGTCCCACGTAGTCCTACGGTTGTCTCCTTTCTCACCCCTGGCCGCCGCGATGTTGGTCCTACGCGCGCGCGCAGGGGGCGTGGTTGCTAGCACCGTGCATGTGCGGCATGCATCAGTGCGCAGGCGTAAGGCAGCTGTTTTTTAAAAACCTAGGACGCCAGAGCCTTGTAAGCGGTGGGACACAGAGCTGTGGGCAGTAAGCATCTCGGTGGGTTCGAATCCAGGCATATCTAAGACACCTACTCAGCAACAGGTTGTGCAGACTAAGCTAATATTAATATTGTAAGACTAGGCACAACAGTGATTGCATTTATACTAATACCTCTGCTTTTGTCAGCTTAGGACTATGTCTCCCTGTAAGAGGGCTTTAGGGGCAGGTAAAAGAGCCAATAAGAAATCACCTCCTAAATCTAAGGGTTCTATCCCCCTCGAAAGACTGGAGGCAGCCGCACAGGATGAGCCATTGCCCCTGTCAGGCTTGCGGCCTCTCCCCACATTGCAGCGCTGCATAGGTCTTTTAAAGACGGTTGTTTGCATTTGCAGTGTTTGGTGTACAGGAGAGGATGCTGCTTAATGGCAGCAACCTCACAAGAGGACAGAAATTGGGGTAGTTCCCCTTCCCCTGCCCTAAAATCCTCAATCAAGACAATCAACAATCTGATGATGAAAGATCACCATCAGGGGACAGGGAACAGGTGCAATCTGACGAGGCGGAGGTATCAGAGGCCTCACAGGCTCTGGAGTTGTAGCTGCGATCTTTTACAGAGATTCAGGCTGCGTATAACTTACCCTCAGCCTAGACGGCCGAAGCCTCTGTCTCCTACTTGGGTTTTTTTCTTAAATTCCCATAGCCTTCTTGAACCTTTCCAAGTCCGTCCATTACTACAAAGAGGTGCAGAACCTCCACAAGGTCCTCATGCAGGTGCTTGCTTACAAACTAGCCAAACGCACAACTGATGAGATGCCTACGGCCACATCACCCTGAAAGCGCCCGATCTCGTCTGATCTCAGAGGCTAAGCAGGGTCGGGCCTGGTTAATACCTAACTGGGAGACCGCCTGGGAATACCAGGTGCTGTACATGGTTCTGTGCACATTGTTGCTAACACAAACAGCTAAACGCATGAGTGCGGGAATGCACATCAGCGGAGGATAACTTCCTTTTATCAGTCCACATATTTGCAAAAATTACCTGAGTATTGGAATATACAAGATGCATGTGGCAGAACATGTAATACACATACAGATACATGTTTTTTTTTCTGTTTGTGGTGGACTTAAATAGTTGCATGAGAATGCTTGGTCGTTAAGTGCTTATTTGCACAGAAATGCCTAAAATCGCATGAATGCCTAAAATCACATAATTGCCTAAAAATGCATAAATGCCTGTTTGCATAAAGATACGGGATCGCACAAGAATGCTTGACCCCACAAGAGTCCTTGTTTGCCCAGGGATACTTGCTCACGCAGAAAGGCTTGTTTTTACAGAAATGCCTAAATCGCATAAGATGCTTGATTGCATAAAGAGGCTGGATCGCACAGGGGTGCTTGATCTCACAAGAGTCCTTGATTACTCAAGGATACTTGGTCACGCAGAGAAGCTAATTTTTTCCAGAAATGCTTAAAATCGCATAAAGATGCCTGATTGCATAAAAATGCTGGATCGCACAGGGGTGCTTGATCACACAAGAGTCCTTGGTCTCACAAGGGTACTTGTCCGCACAGTAGTGCTTATAATGCATAGAATGTTTGGTCACATAAAAGATGCCGAATCGCATAAGAATGCACGATCGTCTAAGCTTGCATGATCACCTAGATTTGCATGGTTGCATAACGAGGCATGTTAATTTAGCCTTCTTAATTATACAGGATTCCTTATGTTCACATAGTAATACATGTCTGCCTGGATACATGATGTGTAATCTTGCATTACACATTCAGAGACGCGTGCTTGCTTGCAAAGTGCCTGTTCCATAGCACACATGCTATAGGTATGCGTGTGTACAGCACACACTTTTTATGTTTTAAACATATTGTAGAAAATTCATGCTTCCATGAACGCACGCTTCTTTTGAGGCATATGGCGTTAACTCTTGCCACTTACACATATGGAGAATCGTTTGCATATGTGTTTTCAGAACTTGTCTGCATTTCCCAGGGAAACAGCACCTCTTCTGGTTGGTAGGTTTGCCCTTGTGGTTTGCAACCATGCTCAAGTCTTTTAAAAACTGCTAGGGCCCGCCTGTAGTGGATCTAAAGGGCTCAGAGTAAGGTTTAATGGCATACCAAGGCAGTCTGCTGCGATAGATCAGTTGGTAGCATGGCTGGACCTAAGTGTGTCCAGCATGATCTTTATAGCCCCTATAGAGGCTAGAGTATTTGGGGACATAGCCCACAGCAGGGTATCTTTTACCCAAGTCAAAGGCCAAGACCATAAAGATTTGGCCCAAGTGGGCAAAGCAAGGGATAGACCTTCCATTTGGCTTTGTATGAGGTTGTTGGGGAAGATGGTAGCCTCATTTAAGGTTGTTCCTTTCACCCAGTTTTCACTCAATGCCATTACTGAACAGCATACTGCTGGTGCTTGGAGCAAGAGAATCCAAGCCTTAGTTTTTCCCAGGCGCCTGACGTTAGAAGTATGTAAGAGCCAAAAGTCTACCTGAAAATCCTTTATTCCAGTCACCAGGCAAGTGATAACTACGAATACCAAACTTATAGGCTGGGGTGCAGTCCTAGAAGAGCTTTTACTCCAAGGAAAGTGGTCCAAACCGAAAGGTTCCTGCTCATCAATATCCTGGAGATTCAGTACGTTTGGCCCTCAGGGCCTGGACCCACAGGTCACAAGGCTGTCTTGTCTGGATACAATCCGACAATGCTACAGCAGTGACCTATATCAATACAGCAGGCACCAGGAGTCTGAATGCCCAGAGAGAGGTGAACCATTTTTTGTTTGAACAGAGAGCCATGTCCCTTGCCTATCTGCAGCCTTCATTCCAAGGATGGAAATTTGGCACGCGGATTATCTAAACCGCCAGCAGCTGTGTCCAGGAGAATGGTCTCTACACCCCTCCATATTTCAGGCTATATGCCAGAAATGGGGTACCCCGGATGTAGATCTTCTAGCCTCCAGGTTCAACATGAAGCCGGATGATTTTTTTGTCAAGAACAAATGGTCCACTAGCATGAAGAACAGATGCATTGATAATTCCTTGGGATCAGTTCTCTCTGACCTAGGTGTTTTCTCCGGTTCCGCTCCTTCCGCGTCTTCTTCGGACGGGGAAGTAACCGGTTATTCTGGTGGCTCCAGCCTGTCCCAGAAAGCCTTGGTATACAGGAATTGTAAAGATGGCGGTAGGAAGACTGTGGATTCTTCCACTACACCCAAACCTGCTCTCGCAGGGACTAGTATTCCATCCCTCCTTACGGAATCTAAATTGGATGATTTGACTGTTAAAACCTACATCCTGAAAAGTCGCGGGCTTTCGGGTCCAGATCTCTCTACTCTGATTAATGCTAGGGGGCCGGCCTCCAGGGTCGTCTATAACAGAGCCTGGAAGGTGTATGTTTTCTGGCGTGAATCCAGGGGTTGGCATCCTCAAAGGTATGCCAGTGGCAGAAGTCTCGCCTTTCTACGGTTAGGGGTAGCAATGAAACTGGCCTTGATGGTCAGTTCTCGGCATTATCAATATTTTTTTTTCAGAGGCCACTCGCCTCTCATTCCTTAGTCCGGGCTTTTTATCCAATGGGTGTCGCGTTTAATTCCGCCAGTTAAGTCTCTCTTGTATCCGTGGGATTTGAATAGTCTGTTTTTACAAAAACAGCCTTCAGAACCAATACACCATATTCCTTTGGTTCTTTTGACCAGAAGATCGAGTTTCTGGTTGTAATATCCTCTGCTAGAAGGGTATCAGAATTAACAGTTTTTTCGCTGCCTAAGGTGGTATCAGGATTTCATCTGAACCAAGATGTTGTCCTACCGTCCTTGTACGGGTCCGCATTCTGCGGAAGAAAGGTTGTTACACTCTCTTGATGTAGTAAGAGCAATCAAGGTCTATCTGAAAGCGATTGCTCTGATACGAAAAGCTGATGCTTTGTTTGTGCTGCCGGAAGGTCCTAGAAATGGCCAGTAGTAGATTCGGCAGGTTATTGTTCAGGCTTATGGTTTCAAGATGAAAATTCCTTTTTTTTTTCATTTGAGAGCGCACTCGATTAGAGCAGTAAGTGCTTCATGGGCAGTGCTTCACCAGGCCTCCTTGGCTCAGATCTGCAAGGCTGCAACTTGGTCTTCCATCCATACATTCACCAAATTCTTTCGGGTGGATGTGAAAGGGCATGAGGATACCGCCTTCAGGCGCAGTGTGCTGCAGGCAGCAGTATAGGTCCTCACGTCCGATGGCGGTCTGCTTTTTTGATCTGTGTCTCCCTCCCCTCAATTTGGTCATTGCTCTGGGACATCCCACTAAGTAATTGATAGAGCTCTGTGTCCCCTGATGTATGAACAAGAAAATAGGATTTTTTTAATACAGCTTACCTGTAAAATCCTTTTCTTGGGAGTACATCACAGGACACAGAGCTCCCGTCCCTCTTCGGGATTTATGTATATATACCTTGGGATACTTATTGCTTTGCTACAAAACTGAGGTACTCTCCATATGGGAGGGGTTATATAAGGGAGGAACTCGCCTTGTAATTAGGGTTTGCCAGTGTCCAGTCACCTTGATGGTGACTATCTAACCCACTAAGTAATTGATAGAGCTCTGTGTCCCCGTGATGTACTCCCAAGAAAAGGATTTTACAGGTAAGCTGTATTAAAAAATCCTATTTTTCAGGTAAGTCCATACTAGCTCTAATTATCTGGATCCTGCAATTTATTTGCCATACATTTGACAAGATGGCCCTAGCTCTCTCAGGTTGGAGGGGGTGGCTGATAAACAACAATCTTACCACAGAATTTCAACTGGATTGAGGTCTGGACTGTGTCAGGATCATTCTAAGACATTTAGGTTGTTGGTTTTCACTCCAGTGCAGCTTTGGTTGTAAGTTCATGATCCTAGTACTGCTGAATGTTGATTATCATCACCCTTGCAGACAAAAAACTGTTTTCCTTCTAGAATTGTCCGGTATTTGGCTGCATACATTTTATCCTCAGCACAAGGATGGCACTGTGGATGTGCTCTGTGAATGATACAGTAGAGAAAAGGGGCGGACGCACACTGGAATTGATGTTAACCATAGACCCCATTCCCATGCAGCAGAGAGCGAGAAGTGCAGCTTCCTGCTGTACATATCAGAATTGCTCAGCGAAGCTTAAAGTGATTGTAAAGTCTTGTTTTTTTTTTTTCTATTTAAAAATAACAAACATGTTATACTTACCTACTCTCTGCAGTGGTTTTGCACAGAGCAGCCCCAATCCTCCTCTTCTCAGGTCCTCCGCCAGCACTCCTGGGCACTCCCTCCTGCCAAGTTCCCCCCACAGCAAGCAGCTTGCATTAGGGGCACCAGAGCCGAGCCGCTACTCTGTGTGTCCATCCAGCCGCTGCTCTGTGTGTGCTCGTCCCCGCTCCTCTCCCCTCATTGGCTCATTGACTTTGACTGACAGTAGCAGGAACCAGTGGCTCTTGCTGCTGTATCTCAGCCAATCAAGAGGGAGAGACCCAGGAGAGCTTCAGGTCTCATTCACATCGCTGGATCAAGATTGGGCTTAGGTAAGTATTAGGGGGGGGCTGAGGGGGAGCTGCACACTGAAGGGTTTTACCTTCATGCATAGAAAAGCCTTCAGCCTTTACAACCACTTTAAGCTGGGCATAGATGGAGCCAAATTTGTCCGGTTCAGCAGGAACTGTATGTGGCCCATCCTGTTTGACAGAAGTTGATTGATAGTTTGACTTCTGTTGAATGGACACAGTGGAAAACGTTTGTTGACCAGTGTGTTCTGACAGCAACAGGAGCCAAGTAGCTCCATGTAGCTTTTTGAATCTGTCAGAAACCATTAATCAAACCGAGACAGAAGTGCAGTTAAAAATCACACTTGTTTAATAATAATAATAGTAAAAGGAGCAACATAGTCAAATCATAGCCAAAGTTCGGTAACTAGAACAGATAGTCAGACAAGCCAGGACATCAGGGAGCCAGAGATCAGCGTACTTCAGGACAGGCCAGGAAATCAGGAAACTGGAGAATCAGCGTAGTGGAACAGCAAGCAGGATCTGGAACCAGAAAGGACGTCAGCCAAGCAAGTCTTCAACAGGTACACAGGAGAAAGTTTCTGGATGTGTTGACCAGGGCGAAGGCAGAGCGGGACTGAACTGAACAGCCTAAGTATCCAGCAGGACTGACGAACAGGATATTGTCATTAGGGATGGGCCGAATACCCCCCTGTTCAGTTTGCATCCAGAACATGCGAACAGGCAAAAAATTAGTTCGAACACGCAAACACCAATAAAGTCTATAGGACATGAACATGAAAAATTAAAAGTGCTAATTTTAAAGGTTAATATGCAAGTTATTGTCATAAAAAGTGTTTGGGGACCTGGGTCCTGCCCCAGGGGACATGTATCAATGCACAAAAAAGTTCTAAAAACAGCCATTTTTTCGGGAGCAGTGATTTTAATAATGCTTAAAGTGAAATAATAAAAGTGAAATATTCCTTTAAATTTCATACCTGGGGGGTGTCTATAGTATGCCTGTAAACTAGCGCATGTTTCCCGTGTTTATAACAGTCCGGGAGCAAAATGACATTTCTAAAGGAAAAAAAAAGTCATTTAAAAGTGCTAGCGCTAGTGCCTCCCCATGTTAAGGGCATGTGGCCTGGTACGGAAGGGGGGGGGGCGCTCTCTCGTCCCCCCCTCTTTCCTGCAGCCTGTCAGGTTGCGTGCTCGGATAAGGGTCGGGTGTGAATTGTTGGGGGAACCCCACGCCATTTTTAAAAAAAAATTTGGCGCGGAGTTCCCCTTAAAATCAGGTCTGGTATGGATTTTTGGGGAGAACCCCACGCCATTTTAAAAAAAAATTTGGCGTGGAGTTCCCCTTAATGTCCATACCAGACCTGAAGGGCCTGGTAATGGAATTTTGGGGGACCCCCACGCATTTTTAAAAAAAAAATTTCAATGACTTTTATGTGTATTGTCAGGACTGACAATTTATTAATAGCAGGCACTAGTGCTAGCACTTTTAAATGACTTTTTTTTCATTTAGAAATGTCATTTTGCTCTCGGACTGTTATAAACATGGGAAACATTCGCTAATTTACAGGCATACTATAGACACCCCCCAGGTACGGAATTTAAAGGAATATTTCACTTTTATTGTTTCACTTTAAACATTAATAAAATCACTGCTCCCAAAAAAACGGCCGTGTTAAAAACTTTTTTTTGCATTGATACATGTCCCCTGGGGCAGGACCCAGGTCCCAAACACTTTTTATGACAATAACCTTTAAAATTAGCACTTTAGATTTCTCCCATAGAATTTTAAAGGGTGTTCTGCGGCTTTTCGAATTTGCCGTGAACACCCCAAATTGAACAGCCAATGTTCGAGTCGAACTCATGTTCGACTCGAACAGAGAGCCCATCCCTAATTGTGATCAGGTGAGTCACTATGGAAAAGATTGGAGCTGGCAATTAACCGACAGCTGAGCGGCCTGCTCTGAAAAGTAAGGGCTGAGCCCAGCCCTGACAGTACCCCCTCAACGACCCCTCCCCCTTGGAGGACCACCAGCTTTGAGGGGAAAAGCACGGAGGAGGACAGGGGCATGTATGTCCAAGGATGAGACCCAAGATCGTTCCTCCGGACCGCACCCTTTCCAATGCACCAAGTGCTGTATGCACCCACCGAACAATGGACTGTACTTCATACTTCTCATAGTTCTCAACCTGTACTGGGTGAGGATGTGGCACAGAGGTGGTAAAGCGGTTGCAGACCAAAGTTTTAATAAGGAGACATGGAATACATTTGAGATACGCATATTAGAAGGTCTAAAGCGTAAGCCACTGGGTTAATCCTGTGGAGAATACAGAAAGGCCCAATAAACCAAGGTGCCAACTTCAGAGGTTGCGAGATGACAGCCAGGCCCTGTCCCCAACCTGGTAGGAAGGCGCAGGCAGGAGTCTGCGGTCAGCATGGAGTCTGTACCTATCATTGGCATGTCACAAAGCCTCCTGGACTTGTGCCCAAGTGTAACGAAGACCACTGAGATGCTCCTCTAATGCAGGGCCTTGAGGCGATTCAGTTCGCATTTGCAGCGGTTTACAAATCATTCATTCATTCATTCATTCAAGGATGCTCTGCGGAACAAATGAGTCAGGCAACATGGAAGGTTGGGAACCATAGTTTGCCATAAATTGGGACAATCGGGAAGCAGAATTCAAGGCACTATTGTGAGCAAACTCCGCCCACGGTAAGAGGTCTGACCAGTTGTTAAGATGGTCAGAAATATAGCAACGTAGAAACTGCTCCAAGGACTGGTTGGCTTGTTCTGCGGCCCCATTAGACTGCCGGTGATACACAGAGGAGGAAGCAAGCTGAATTCCCAACTGTGCACAAAAGGCTCGGCAGAACCGGGACACAAACTGACTACCCCTGTCCGAGACGATCACCTTGGGTAGCCCATGTAAGCGAAAGATCTCCCAAGCAAAAATGGAAGCCAGTTCCTTATATGTGGGCAACTTCTATAGTGGAATACAATGAGACATCTTTGAGAACTGATCAACCACCATAAGGATAACTGTGTTGCCCTGAGAGTTGGGTAACTCCACAATGAAATCCATGGACAGGTGGGTCCAAGGCCTCTCTCCATTGGGTATGGGTTGTAGGAGGCCCACTGGAAGGTGCTGCGGTGTCTTACTCTGAGTACACATGAAGCAAGCAACTACGAAGGTGGCTACATCAGCACATAGACTAGGCCACCAGAATTGTTGGGAAATGGCCCAAAAGAGTTGATTCTTCCTAAGGTGGCCAGCAGCCTTGGGAGAATGGTAGGTCTGGAGCATGGCAGTATGGGACTCTCAGAGACAAAGCAGCAGTCACAAGGTTTCTCAGGAGGAGCATGGACCTGAGCGGCAAGAATTTTGTCACCCAAAGAAGAGGTAAAACTGGTGCGAACCATAGCCAGAATACAATCAGGAGGAATTACAGGAACAGAAACTGATTTCATCTTTGAAGTGGAGGAAACTTCTCGCGACAAAGCATCAGCCCTTACATTCTTAGTTCCGGGTAAGAATGAGATAATGTGATTGAAACTTGACAGGAAATGAGCCCATCGTGCCCTTTTGGGAGAGAGGCGTTTAGCCTCAGACAAGAATGTGAGATTCTTATGGTCAGTAAGAATGAGAACCGGCACAGTGGTACCTTCGAGGAGATGCCTCACTTCTTTAAGGGCTAAAATGGGCAAACAATTCTCTGTCCTCAATCTCGTAATTGCATTTCGCAGGTGACAATTTCTTGGAAAAGTAGCCACAAGGATGCATAGCGCTCTTATGCTCCGTACACACGGTCGGACTTTGTTCGGACATTCCGACAACAAAATCCTAGGATTTTTTCCGACGGATGTTGGCTCAAACTTGTCTTGCATACACACGGTCACACAAAGTTGTCGGAAAATCCGATCGTTCTAAACACGGTGACGTAAAACACGTACGTCGGGACTATAAACGAGGCAGTGGCCAATAGCTTTCATCTCTTTATTTATTCTGAGCATGCGTGGCACTTTGTCCGTCGGATTTGTGTACACACGATCGGAATTTCCGACAATGGATTTTGTTGTCGGAAAATTTTATATCCTGCTCTCAAACTTTGTGTGTCGGAAAATCCGATGGAAAATGTGTGATGGAGCCTACACACGGTCGGAATTTCCGACAACAAGGTCCTATCACACATTTTCCGTCGGAAAATCCGACCGTGTGTACGGGGCATTAGAGGTAGGACATTGAGACAGAAGGGCACCAACTCCAGTCTGAGAGGCATCAACCTCATCAACTTGCCCATGGTCTTTATGGACTCCGGAGACCAACTCTGTGGGTTACCGTCCTTTCTGGTCATATCAGTCAGTGGCTTGACCAGAGACGAGAAGCTACAAATAAACTTTAGATAATAACTGGCAAAGCCAAGAAAACGTTGCAGAGGATGTATACCCACAGGTCGGGGCCATTGTAGGACTGCTGAAAGTTTCTCTGGGTCCATCGAAAAAACGGCAGTGGAAATGATATAACCCAGGAATTTAACCTGTTCATGATGGAACTCGCACTTCTTCAATTTACAATAGAGATGGTTCTCTCTCAGCTTCTGAAGCACATGACAGACATCTGTGTGGTGGCTCTCTAGGGACTTGGAAAAGATGAGGATATCGTAGAGATAAACCACCACACATAGCTGCAACAAATCTCGGAGGACATCCTTAATAAATTCCTGGAAAACTGCCAGAGCGTTGCAAAGGCCATATGGCATTACGAGGTACTCATAATGGCCTGTTCTGGTATTAAACGTAGTTTTACATTCGTCGCGCTCCTTGATCCTTACGAGATTGTATGCTCCTCTCAAATCCAGCTTCGTGAAAACCGTTGCTCCTTTGAGGCAGTCAAATAACTCCATAATCAACGGAATTGGATAAGCATTCTTAATCGTGAAACGATTGAGACCCCTATAATAAATACAAGGTCTCAGTTCACCACTCTTCTTCTTCACAAAGAAGAAACCAGCACCAGCAGGAGACGAGGACTTGCGGATGAATCCTCGAGAAAGTGCGTCTGCAACATACTCCTCCATGGCATTATCCTCCGAGACCAACAAAGGGTAAACCCGGCCATGAGGGGGTATGGCACCAGGTTGAAGGTCAATTGTGCAATCATATGACTGGTGTGGAAGCAAACTACTGGCTTGACCTTTGTCAAAGACATCGCAAAATTTGCGGTACTCCTCCGGCAGGGAGGAGAGTGAAGAGGTGTATAGGACCTTAGCCACATTCTGGAAACTGCATGTCTTGCTGCATTGTGGCGACCAGGAGAGAACCTCAGCACAAAGCCAACCAAAAGAGGGGTTGTGCCTCTGTAACCAAGGATAACTAATAATCAGCAGAAACTTAGGTGAGGAAATAACTTGGAATTGGATTATCTTATGGTGAAGAGCCCCTACAGCCATGGACAACGGAACAGTCTCATGATATACAAAGACAGCATCAATGAACAGGCCTGCAGCCCCAGAGTCGAATAGAGCCTGTATCTCAATGGACGACTCAGACCAAGAAAGGGTAACCGGAACCAGGGGCTTATCCTTCTGGATAACTGGAGACGGCACAATGCCACCTAAGGTCTGTCCCCTACAGGACCTCAAGGTTCGGGCATTCCCTGGACAGGTAGGACAAGACTTCAAAAAGTGACCTGCCTGGCCACAATAAAAGCACAATCTCTCCATCCTCCTAAAGATTCTCTCATCCGCAGAGAGACGTGTGAAGCCCAAGTGCATGGGTTCATCTTCACTGACTGACTCGGTACCAGGAGGAATGGGAGGTGAGGGAGGCAAGGGTGGGACTGCAAAGCTCGGAGATGTACAGGTGACTTCTGCAATCGCTCCTTAAAAGAGAGTCTTTCTCTGAGTCTGGAGTCAATGAGGATGGCAAACTTGATCAACTTCTCCAGCTCAGTGGTTATATCTCGGGCTGCTATCTCATCTTTGATGGTATCCAAGAGACCATGAGAAAAAGCAGCCACGAGGGCCTCATTGTTCCACGCAACTTCTGCTGAGTATGCAATTCAATGGTGTAATCAGCAACAGTTCTCGTACTCTGTTTGATAGACATGAGGCACTTGGCAGCAGAAGCGGAGCATGTGGGAAAGTCAAATACCCTTTTAAAGGAAGCCACAAACTCTGGGGTTTTGCGTCTCTCATAGAGCGTTTTCCCAGGCCAAGGCTCTCTCAGAATGCAAAGATATCAGGAAACCTACTTTGCTTCTGTCCGTGGGAAATGCCTGAGGCAGCATCTTGAAGTATATCTCATCCTGATTGAGAATCCTTCTGCATTGTAACTGGATTGCCCCCAAATCCCTGGGGAAGCAGGGTGGAACTAGACTTTTTTTTTATAGAGGTAATACTCGAGGCGGGTGCCTGCACAGAGACAGCAGCAGGGACGGCCTGCAACACAGGTTGTACCGGAGCAGTCACAGCGGGAGATTCCAGGTGAGCCGTGCGATTCAGGAGCGTCTGTAATGCTAAGGCAAACTGATCCATACGGTGATCCTGCTCATCCAACCTGGAAAAAATATTACCAACAAGTGGATTGACTGCATCTTCTGAATTCATGGCCTTCACCTACTGTCAGAAACCATTAATCAGACCAAGACAGTAGTGCAGTTAAAAATCACACTTGTTTAATAGTAAATAGTAAAAGGTAAACAGAGCAATGTAGTCAAATCATAGCCAGAGTTCGGTAACTGGAATGGATAGTCAGACAATCCAGGACATCAGGGAGCCAGAGATCAGAGTACTTCAGGACAGGCCAGAAAATCAAGAAACCGGAGAATCAGCGTAGTGGAACAGCAAGCAGGATCAGGAACCAGAAGGGACATCAGCCAAGCAAGTCTTCAACAGGTACACAGGAGAGAGTCTCTGGATGTGTTGACCAAGGCAGAGAGGGACTGAACTGAACAGCTTAAGTAACCAGCAGGACTGACGAAGAGGATATCATCATTAGGTGAGTCCTAGTGGAAAAGATTGGAGCTGGCAATTAATCGACAGCTGAGTGGCTTGCTCTGAGAAGGAAGGGCTGAGCCCAGCCCTGAAAGAGTCCTGCATTGAAGAAGCTACTTGAATAAACTGCAAAACATCTTCAACATTAAAGCACAAGTCCAGCTGTATGTGAATAATTACCACTAGCTATATCATGACCTGGATAAATGAGATCTTTCACACACATGTTTTCATGATTATTTTAGGATCATGTCACACTTGAATTGCATTCAGATGAAATCCATTCAACTAATTAGGTGGCTTCATAAGGCAAAGAATAGAAGTGGAGCTGCTCAACTTCAAAGTCCAAAATAGATTAAAGTAACCCGATGCAAGAAAAATCCACCTGCCCGCTCTTACATGTTTCACTCTATCCGGAGCTTAGTCATACTCTAAGACTCTATGAATATGCTCCCAATGGAGTGAAACATTTAAGTTGAGAGCAGGTGGATTTATCATGTATTAAGTAACTTTAATAAACCTATTCAGGATTCTGGCGTTTAATGGCTCTACTTCTATTCTTTGCATCAGAGGGGTGGATTTACTAAAGGCAAATAAAATAATTTAAAAAAAAACAGCATTTTTGCTTGCACCTGATTGGGTGAGGAAAGTCAGCAGAACTCTCCCTAACTTACTAAACTCTGGAGCAACTGCACTTTCAGAGGTGCAACTGCACTTGCAAAGTGCACAGTCTATTTGCCTTTAGTAAATCCACTTCATAGTTTTCGTTGGTCACTGACTGTTTGGAGCTCGCACCCGTGTAGCAGGGGGTGAGAAACCTCGGGCTAAGCATTTGGGGATAATGTAAATAATGAGGGAAATATGTATTCCCACTTAAAGTAAAGTACATTAAAAACAATTTGAATTGCAGGTTGTAACAATACAGAATACGGAAAAGTTCAAGGGATGTGTGTCACTGTTTTCCTACTACATTAACATTTCAGGGCTCATACGCACCAACACAAAGTGCACATCAATGCCTTTTCCTGTACTGAGATCCCACCTACTGCAGTGGGCCTGTCCAAGCAGCAGTACCTAGATTGTGCCTTGAGCTCACGTTAAAGACAAATCTGAAGGAGGCATGTGGGCAACCACTGCTGACCTAGCTTTAAACATAGCAGTTGCCTGCCTCTAATGTTGAGCCATTGGCTTTAACATTTTATTTAGTTCAATTAACCAGACTTAGTGTGCCAGTAAGGAAGCATAATTGTTATTCCTTACACTTTCTTACTTTAAAGGACAACTGCACCTTTATTTAAAAAAAAAATGCTTTAAACCATCTGACCCTGTTGTTTTTGGTCTGGTTCCATTTGCGCTTTATAGCATCAAATTTTACCAAAATAATCAGAAGACACAAGAGGTAGGGCTTGCAGAAAGGGGTGATATAATTTAAGTGTAGTATGATGGCAGTATGAAATATAATCCTACCCGGGGGGTTCCCCAGTAAACAGAACCTCTTCTTCCTCTAAAAATCTTTGCCTGTGAGTGTTTATGCATTATTCTATAATAAATAATAATTAATGGTTGATGTCTTCAATAAGAATATATAAGAGTAAATAACACAAACACGTCAATACGCATATATACTGTATATCATTTTTAATCTCTTGCCATTTATCTGGACATGGATATATAAGCAGCTGTTGTACAGCAGTGGGTCTCAGAAGCAGATGTTTTCACATAGTTATCCATGTCACTGGCTTCCAGTGTATTGTTTGAACAGATGTACACAGTCTAGAAACATCATGTACCAAAGGAGAGAATGTATGTCCTATAAGAATATAAATGTATATAAAGAAGGAGACTGTATCTGGTATGAAAACATGCTGTTGTGATATAGCTGATATGATATTGTCTTGTTACTTTATAATTATTACCCACAAAATCCTCAGTATTGTTCAGCCCTGTTTTGGTTTTCAAGAACTCTTCATGGATGTTCATGGAATGGGGGATCCATCACTGAAAAAGATTTACCAGATTAAAAATTAGATTAGTCAATACAGAGACCTATTGTAGAGCTTAAGTCTTGTGACCTAAAAGTAAGGCGCCATGGAATCAGTTAATTGCAACTAACAAGCAATTACATGGAGACTATCATACCCCATTTCTACCTTTCTTAATGCCAATGTTATCAAATATGTTGAATTTGAAGTTAGAATTATGTCTAGGGTTGCACTGATACCACTTTTTTAAGACCGAGTACAAGTACCAATACTTTTTTTCAAGTACTCGCCGATACTGATTAACAATGAATTTTGTTATCAGTTGACAGTTATCAAAGCACAATTTTGTAAATAAGTAATTTTTCTCCTTCACTGATGTGTGCCGATGAGGCTGCACTGATGGGCACTGATAGGCTGCACTGAAAGGCACTGATGAGAAGGCACTGATGAGCACTGATAGGCGACACATATGGGCAATGATATGTGGGTGGCACTGATGAGCAGTCACTGATGGGCACTGAAAGGCAGCACTGATTTGGCTGTGTGTAACATAACTTGGCTGTGTATAATGACTAACAAGCCTTACTGCGGGCGAGTATTGGGTGTACTAAGATGGCCGTCGCGGTGTTTTGATGCCTCCAACACGCCGCTAACTCCCTCTGTCTTCTCCGGCCACTGACTTCCAGGAATGAACGAGTGACGCCTCCAATACGCCTCCAACTCCAACGCCTCCGATGTCTCTTTGTGCGACGCTGCTGGAGCCTGGAGGTATCGGATTAAGCATCGGAGCAACACTCGTGCAAATGCTCGGTATCAGCACTAATACTAGTATCGGTATCGGTGCAACCCTAATTATGTCGCTTACTGTAACAGGATAATGGTCGAATGTTCCCATAGACACACTCCTAAAGCTTGTGGACAGCCTTCCCAGAAGCTGTTATAGCTGCAAAGGGTGGGCCAACTCGATATTGAAACCTATGGACTAAGACTGGGATGCCATTAAAGTTCATGTGGGGGGGCGTGACCGGAAGCCGAGCTAGATGGCAGCCTAAGCTCTTAGCTCTCTCAGCCCGCAGCTCAAAAGGCGAAATTTGGGGTACTTATCTTGCGCCCACATGGGCAAATCTAGGACCACTCGATCCTCCAGATCCAGAGGATCATCTCTACCCCCTCCGGGGACCTCCACGGACCTCCGCTCCTACTTTACCCAGCCAGAAATGTCCCAGGACGAAGAAGCCAACATGGCGCCGGACACTCCAGCCAGCATGCAGAGGAGTCCCGCCCAGCCTCCCCAGCCGGCGTACATTGACGAACGGATCCTGGAGGGAGTGCAGCGGGACACGGCGAACCATCCAGCAGCGGGCACGGGTGGAGGAAGGGTGAGTCCCCATCGACACCTGAATGTCCCCACAGAACAGACACATGGGCCCCGGTCCGTCGCGCCGCCCGCCTCCCCCGAGCGCTACACTCAGTGCTCGGCGGCCTTCCCGCAGCTGCTGAGAACTGCACCAGAACCGCCACCACATGACACGGAGCCTCTGTCCACAGACTCCTCGGATCTATCCCGGGACTTTCCCCCCCTGCCAGGCACCGCAGGCCCACAAAATAGTAACTACAGAACCCCTGATGGCTTGACAGAGGGAACATGGGCAGGGGTGATAGCCTCCCCCCCCCCCAAGGCACAGAGACTATCACGTTCCAGAGATCCAAGTATATCAAGGCAGCACATACCTTCTTATGCACAGAAAGTCACTCATTCAATCTTCCCCCCAGCAGAGGATATCAAAGCCAGACCCCCTCCACAGCAGCAACAAATAGGGGAATGCATGAACTCATGGGACTCCCCAGCAACTGAAATACAGTTCAACCAAGGAGCAGGGGTGCTTTCACCACGCTCCCCTCCACGAATGTTATCCCCCTCTCCCCATTATCACAGCCCAGCACAGGCCATCCATGGGCCCCCACACATGCCTCTGCAATGGCAAACTTACCTGCAAGCCATTCCCACTAAAGAGGACTTTAGACAACTAATCGAGGACGTGAAAACTACATGCCGCACGGAAATTCAAGTGCTCCAAACAGGCCTCAAACACCTGGCGGACAGGGTGGAAATGGCCGAAGAGGAAATACAAGAAACAAAATTAGCGGTCCACAGAACCCAACTTCAGGGCGCAGAACACAGATCAATGCTAAGAGATATGCAGAGGCATGTGGAGGATTTGGACAACAGGGGGCGCCGTAACAATATACGGGTGAGAGGTATCCCGGAATCAGAAAATACGGAGGATCTACAATCAATACTGCAGTCCATCTTCAACAATCTAACTGGGGACCCCCCCTCCAAACATATAGAAATGGACAGGGCCCACCGAGCGCTTAGGCCCAAAAACACTACCTCCAAACCGAGGGACGTAATATGTAGAATCAGCTCCTACCCTCACAAAGAGGAAATCATGCGGCAGGCGCGCCTAGCTCGCAAAATAACTCATGCGGATACTCAGATACAACTGTACCCGGACCTTTCGTGGATAACCCTGCAGAAACGTAGACTTCTTCAACCGCTCCTACAACTTCTGCAGAAAGAAGCCATTATCTACAGGTGGGGCTTCCCCTTCAGCCTCACAGCAAAACGCCAAGGAAAATCCGCTGTATTACGATACCCCGAGGATCTTCGTACATTCTGTGACACTCTTGAAATAGCAACTCCACAGCTTCCAGAATGGGACTTAGTTGCCACCCCTCCACCACCACCTGCCACTTGACAAAAGGTCCCCGCAACCAACCGGCCTAGGAACTCCGACACTCAACGCAAACCCGCCAAACACAGGAGCCGCTGAACAACGCTTTCTACTCTAGTACAAAGCTCAGAGACTCGAATGCCTAGATTTAGAAAATAGAAATGATCAGTTAACATAAAGTTTGATAGTCCCCTAGAACACCATGAGTAACTATACCCCTACGCCCAACTATAGTATACTACTAAGGGCTAGTTTTAGATGAGCCTAAGGAGGAAGGGCATTGAAGCCATTGTCTATCACCCTCACCCCTCTCTTAGCTGTTTTTTGTTTTTCTTTTTGCTAATCTGTTTCTAACCTATTTTGGTTGGATACTGGTGCACAGTATTAGGCTGTGCACAGGTTCAGATCTTATTGTTGACGGAACGCGGGCCCCTGGGTGTGCCTCTATGTCCGCCCGATTCGGGGTGGGGGTGGGGGCCCACGCTGGGGTCCGCTCTAGTCTAGGCCTGTTGGCCGCTTATAGATGGATAGCAAGGTTGATTATGTGTTATCTCTGTGCACTAACTGTATCTTTACCCTCCCCGTCCCTTCTCTCTTTCCTTCTCCCTAGCCATCTCTTTTTCTGCATAGCTGGGTACATGAAGGTTCCTGGTCTCCTCCCGGAGCGTGCCTACCCTGAACCAGGGGTCTCAACAGCCGACAATCCACCACTAGGTAAGCGTACACCACCACACATTTATTTGACACCACCATGACTAAGATCCTTTCACTAAATGTACACGGATTAAACTCCGATAGGAAAAGGCATCTGGCACTAAGGGAGTTTAGACAATCAGGAGCAGATGTGATTATGGTCCAAGAGACACATTACAATAAAGAAGGCTCATTTGCGTTCGCGTCCAGATATGACTCCCAAATATATATTGCATCGGGCAATCGCAAAAAAGCTGGAGTGGCTATACTCTTCAAACAGGGGGCTCCCTTCACCTGCGCGACCCAACACCGTGATCCTAATGGCCACTTTATCATTCTGACAGGACTATGGCAAACGCAAGAAGTGACGTTCTGTTCAATATACGCCCCCAATGTTAAACAACATAGCTTCATGACCAAGGCACTCTCGCGAATTTTTAGATCCATTCCCAAAGTTCTTATTATAGGAGGTGATTTCAACCTCATTCAATCGGCCACTGCAGACCGCCAGACGATAACCCCCCAAGCTCCATCAGCTAAGGTCCAAAGAGACTCAAGATTATTCAGGCAAATTACCCGACGGTACGCGCTCTTCGACACATGGAGAGCCTTTCACCCACAGGGCCAACAATATACATTCTACTCAGCCCCCCACCGCACACACACCCGCATTGATTACTTTTTTGTTAATAACTACACCTTGAAACTCACACGCAAGACGCAAATATGTCCTATCTCATGGTCGGACCATGCACCCATCTTAATCACTCTAGACCTAGGCACAAATGTCCGCAGACCATACAACTGGAGATTAAACACGTTCCTCCTCCAACATCCACCAACTTTAGCAGACTTAAACTCAGCACTCAAACACTACTTCCTGGAAAATTCCAACCAAGAAGTTTCAATCCCTACACTCTGGGAAGCCCATAAAGCGGTCCTTAGAGGTAAATGCATAGCTTCCTCGTCAGCACTAAAAAGAGACGCTACAGCGGCCAAAGTAAAAGCGGAACGGGAACTTAGAACTCTCGAAAATCAACTCCAGACGAACCCCACAATATCGACTCTAAGGAAAATAATTAATTTACGCACAACACTCCGTGACTTTGCAATGGGACAGGTAGAGAAAGCCCTGACTCGGCTTCAACAAAAGTTCTACGACAAGGGGAATAAAGCACACTCTCTTTTAGCTAATAAACTGCGGGAGAAGACCCATATGCAATCCCCGAACCAAATTAAAAACATAAAGGGACAGACGCTAACACATCCTGAGGACATAGCTCACACATTCGCGGACTTCTATAAAAAACTATATAACAACCCGGACATACCCAGTAATCCCCCCCCTAACGACCTGGCCCACACGATGACACAATATCTAGAACAAAGTGAAATTCCTCGTCTTCAACCATCTGACTTGCTAACACTTAATGCTCAGATTACGGACGAGGAAATAGAGCTTACTATTAAAAACCTGCCATCCCATAAAGCCCCGGGACCAGACGGCTTTCCATACGAATATTATAAGACATTTCTCCCCATACTGCTCCCCCATCTTAGTAGACTGTTCAATGCCTTTCTCCAGGACACTCAAATTCCCCTGGAAATGCAGAAATCCTTCATTACCTTGATCCCCAAACCAGATAAAGACCCTTCTACCTGCGCAAACTACAGACCTATTGCGTTGCTAAATTCGGACTTAAAAATCTTCACTAAACTCTTATCCAACCGCCTGAACACGATTTTACCATCATTAATTCACAAGGACCAAGTGGGATTTGTGCCGATGCGGCAGGCGGGCGACAACACTAGAAGGGTGATAGACCTGGTGGAGGTGGCGAACAGGGATGGCGCCCCCTCTATGCTACTGAGTCTAGACGCTGAGAAAGCTTTTGATCGGCTGGGGTGGCCGTTCCTGTTTGCCACATTGACCCACATGGGTTTCCGGGGACCATTTCTACGCGCAATAAAGCACTTATATTCTAACCCCTCCTCGCAGGTCAGGACTCCATTTGCACTCTCAACACCATTTACAGTATCAAATGGTACAAGGCAGGGATGCCCGCTGTCGCCCCTGCTATTCGCGCTATGTGTGGAACCATTAGCGGCCTCCATTAGAAATAACTTAAACATAAGGGGAATAATGGTCAGAGATAAGGAGTTTAAAATCTCCCTCTTTGCAGATGACATAATACTCACCCTTACCCAACCCCACATATCCCTCCCAAACCTCCACGCTGAGCTAGACCGATTTCGTGCCCTCTCGGGATACAAAATAAATGCCTCAAAGTCAGAAGCTCTACCCATTAACATTCCCGAAGCGGAGCTAGCACTCTTAAAATCCAATTATAATTATCACTGGCAAACAACCGCCCTGAAATATCTAGGGGTACACATTACCCCAAAATTTAACACCCTGTACCAAGAGAACTTCCCCCCTCTCTTTGGCACCATTAGATCCCTCTTGCAACAATGGAAAAAACATCATATATCCCTTTTAGGGCGAATTGCAACAATAAAAATGACCATCCTCCCGAAGCTTCTTTATCTGTTCCAAACGCTCCCCATACCCATACCACTCAAACATCTGAAAAAACTTCAAACAGATCTACTCCACTATGTATGGAACTATAAAAGACATAGGATTTCAAAAACGGTGTTGATGGCGTCGCGCAGTGAGGGGGGTCTGGCCTTCCCGAACATAATCAAATACTACCAAGCGACACAGCTGAGAGCGGTGGCGTCATGGTTTACACAAAAATCATACAATAAATGGACAGAAATCGAAAAACTATGGCTAGCTCCAATACACCCGAACAACCTATTGTGGAGTGCGGACGCGGATGTAGCTCCAGAGCACTTACTGGGTCCCATGTCCTTGTTAAAGAGGACTTGGCGTACACTGGCTCACTCTCATAAACTAGTCTCGGAGAAATCGACTCTGACCTCATTTGTGTGTAATCCCAAGGTGCCAGATAGTCTCACACGCCAGATGTCTCATCCCTGGTCCTCTAGGAGTTTGTTCCACTTTGGGAGTATAGTAGACCCTATAACCCGTAGGCTCCTGCCCTTCTCAGACCTACAGACTAAATATAAGTTACCAAGACAAGCTTTCTATGGATACCTACAAATAAGACATTATGCACTAACAATAGCTCCGAACCTACAATTCTCACCTCCATCCCCGTTTGAGACCATCATCCTAGCAGGTAATTCACAGAGGGGACTCATATCAGGAATATATAAGATCCTGACTGCCATCTCCCTAGAGGAACACGGTAAACACTACTACATGCTTAAGTGGGAGAAGGTCTTAGGGGAAGAATTTACTTTAGCACAATGGCAGACAATATGGAACCAAGCAGCGAAGAGCTCGATATGTACGCTATATAAAGAAAACTCATACAAAATCCTCTACTTTTGGTACATGACTCCAGACGTATTACACACAATCTTCCCCAATAGCTCAGATAAATGTTGGCGCTGCCAAGAAGCTAAAGGCACTCTCCTACATGTGTATTGGACCTGCCCACTGCTGGCTCAGTACTGGGAGATGGTCTGTCACCTCCTTGCCCGCCTCTTAGAAACCGAAATCCAAGCGACACCGAAATTTTTCCTACTAGGTTTGTCACCATTAAAAATTAGCAGACCATACAAAAAACTAGTACGACACATACTCACAGCAGCACGCTGCCTAATAGCCCTAAACTGGAAACGCACCACTCCACCCACGGCTGAAGATCTTTACGCTAGAATCAAAGATGTAGAATTAATGGAAAAGATGACAGCCAGAATTCAGGACAGGCTGGAGGCACACAACAAGGTCTGGGAGCTGTGGCACCTCCGGGAGGACCCACCATGACCAGGTATCAAAACCAACTAGATGGCACTCTCTCTCTACCCCCTTCCTTCTTTTTCTCCCCCTCCTTTCCACCCCCCATTATTATATGTTTCTTTTCAATTATATACAAATATCTGTTTTATTCTTGAATGTTGTTGGTACTGTTTTTTTTTTCTTTACCAGCCAAGAGAACTGGAACCCAAACCAACAATGGAAGGAAAGCTTGCACTTACTTCCCTGTTTATCGTAGGAAATATTGTCAGCTAAGCCATATAAAACGCATGCTTAACAATACGTAAGGATACACTGTACAATGCTGGTGATTTTCTATGATCCTTTATTCTGTATCACTAAAAATTACAATAAAAATTGTTATTTGAGAAAAAAAAAGTTCATGTGCGTGCAAAAGCAGGCGTCCCAATACTTTTGACAATATAGTGTATATCCAAAGGAATACATGTATGTGCATGGGTAAAGTGAGCACCACTAAGTCTTATAGCCAATGTTGTGAATACATGCAAGAGGTTAGTACCCCAAAGGGGGTGAAAGAACCCCCTTCCTAAAGGACCTCTTCTCTAAGGGGGTGGGCTGTAGTTGGTGTTTTAACTCTTACAAATTCTGTCAGAACCAGTGAGCAGGCTTTTGAAAATCAGTTGGTGAATTGCTTTTATTCCAGGAATGCATGATAAATATGAGTAAGGAGAGGCATGTCCCTAAATGACCATCTTCCACGAGTTGCCAAGCTCCAGCTACTTGCCAACAATCAACATCAGAAGTCAGGACTACTGGGGACTCATTTAGAGTAAGCGACAACATTAAAACTGATTTTATGTTTTACCTTTCAGATTTGCAGGAGGGGGATAGATAAATCTGTACAGTATGTAAAATGGGAAATCCCATTTGAATTAAATCTAAACTCTTGATATGAAATTTGGCTTGCTAAAGCAATGTGTACCATTAAAAAATTGACATGTTTTTTCCATAAAATATAGTTTTCCTCCTCCAGGGGCACATATGACAAAAGAACAACTGGGAGACAGTTCTGACTCCATAACAGAAGGTGTCTGAACAAGAACTTTCATGAACGGGTTACCAGGTATTATTTTAATGAAAGCTGCAGATTTTAAAATGTTAGAAAGTATTTAAAAGCTTATATGGGAATTTAGTGTTTATATTTGGATCTAGTTCAAAGCTGATTGTTTGTTTGCTATGGGGGAACACAGACAGTTCTTGTTTTGAACCCTTTGATGTTGTAAATGCGACCCGGTGTTATGAAGTGTTTTTGTAAATGTTCACCAGCGATAACCTTTCTTTCTGTTTTCTGCAGGTCAAACCAGCTCAATGAAGTTGGTTTGAAATACAGGGCCGGTTCACACTGCTGTGTGCTGCGAGATCTCATGTGATTCGCACCGCACTGCAAATCACATGCGACATCTGTGCGATGCAAATTCAGCCATACAGATTGTATGGTTGAATTTGCATCGTATTCCGGCCAAACTCGCACAGGACCCTTTTTTGGTCCACAGCATAATCGGGTCGCATGGGTGTGAACACCCATGCGTTCCGATTCCTGTCCGAAGTTGCAGATCGCACTGCGATATGCGAACTGATTTGGAGGTGTCATTAACTTTTAATTGACACTCCCAGCAGTTTGCATAGGACAGTGTGAACTGCCGCTGGGAGAAATGCGATGCGGGACCGGCAGTGGATTTGCAGGGTTCCCGCATCCCTGCAGTGTGAACCGAGCCACAGATCATTCAATTCCTTCCCGATAAATGAAATGTTGTTCTCTAGCTATCGTCTGCCTAGCGCACAATGGACGTGGAAATGAGTTTGTCAGAGAAGAACCAGCAATGGTACTTTTTCTCACTCTTTTACAAGCATTTCCAACATGAAGCTGAATCAGAACTGACGACATGCAAAATCCTTACATAATAATCCATATTTCCCAACTGTGGAACTTGAGTAAGAAGGACACCCTGGGATGGAGAAGATATGCGGCACAAAATTTTGGGCATGGCATAAAGGGGAATGTTTAAAAAGAATCTGAGCCTACATACTGTATATGCTGTACAAGTGAGAGTCTTACTAACATAAGGCTCCATTCACACTTGTGCGACTTGTCATGCAACTTTGGACATCAAGCATGACAAGTCGTTCCCCATGTTTTCCAATAATAACCAGTCATATATGCGTGACTTATTAAAGTTGCAGCAAATTCAAAGTAGTTCATGCACTACTTTGGTCTGACTTTCATGCAACTTTCATAGACTTCTTTGTTAACCCTCAGAAGTTGCATGAAAGTCATACCTGAATGTTATACAATGCAACTTGTGTGCAACAGTTGTCCATTATCACTGGTCAAAGCCAAAGTCCTATCCAAGTTGCACCCATTCAAAGTTGCATTAAAGTTGGAACTTTCGGTGCAACTTTGGAGTCATACAAATGTGAGGCTCCATATATATCTTGGCGTATGAGGGTGACAATCGTGGTAAAATCGCGCAAATAGAATCACGGCTAAGCCAAAATGATGCCATATATTCCAGAAGTTATCTTTTTTGTTCTTTTTTCAGGAAGAGGGGTTTTCTAAGCTAAGCACACCCTCCTGCCTGCACACCAGAGCTAAGGGCAGATGGATCCAGGAAGAAAATGCTACATTAATTATATGCCCTTTCTCAAAAATGACCACAGCTAGAAAGGCTAGGGGGATGTTTTTCAAAACTGATTTCTCAACACAATAAAGCTTTGGCGGCAGCTAGAACGGTTCTGCCAAGACATTGGAAGTCGACAAGCATGCCTTCCCTGGGGGATTGGGCAATTGAAGTGGACCAAATCAATAGCTTGGAACAAATGTTGTCACAGGAAACGGGTAAGGAGAAGACCTGGACCACGTGGTCTATGTTTCGTTACTTCGCGGAATTTATTCCATGGGCTACAGAGGACTCCACCAATGCAACTGTGTAACCAGAGTGGAATGTCTTTCTCTTAATATCTATATTCCTTACTACCTTGTCCCCTCTTTCCCCACTCTTCTTTTTTCCTTTCCCTTTATATGTTGCAGTGCTACACGATCATCTAAATCATAATCTCTAGTCTCATCAGACCGATAGTGTGGCAACACACAGAGCTTCCTCCTTTAGAGAAAACCCATTTAGCACTAGCTTGTTTGTAATAGGTAATGTAATGTTTGTTAGCCCTAGCTTGTTTGTAATAGGTGGACGCCACTCGTTGAGTGGATAGTGGTGCTCACCTACCCTTAATAAGCCAGGTTAGAGGATACAGCTATACAGGCTTATATATCAAACTAAATCAATTGAAGCTCACCAATTGTCTAAACCATGAGGCGATATGTTACCAATATTGCAATGATGTCTATTTCTATTTTTGTGTTAGTGAAGGACATAACTGTCTACTGTACATTCTTCCTTTCTCAATAAAACAAGATTGAATTAAAGCTTGGGCACATGGATGGATGGGTGAGTTTGCTTTGAATATTAAAAATTAAATAATTAGCATTTTAAGTTTGTGGTGCTCAGATACAGTTAAAAGCAGTTGTAACCCTAAAAAAGCATGAATAACAGCATAGTGCTGTTGCAGTGTAATTTCTCCCTTTCTATGTTCTAAAATACCTGGTTTATCCTGCTTGTTCCTGTGTTCCCCTATGTGAATTGACTACAGTCATCATGGCTGCTGATCCTTGATACCGTGGTCAGTTTACATGTTTCCATCAGCTCGCAGTCTCTCTCTCTCCCCCTCCCTGCCTGTCAGTTTAGTCTGTGTGTGAGAGCAGATCTCCTCCCCGCCCCTCTCCCCCGCCACAAGTTCCGCTGCAAAACATACTACCCCCATTACTTGTATCCTCTCTGTTTTATAAAGATCTAAAATACTGTGTGTCCGTTTTTTTAAATTATAATCCTAAATATCTCCTTTCACTGGGCCAATTTGCAGTCACATAACCTCCTTCTGCTGGCCAGCTGACATTAGAGGGAAATTTCAGCTCCTCCTGCTGCTCTCCTTAGATCGGGGCAGAGGGGGATCATGTAACTGCAGATCGGCAGTGTGAGAAAAGGTATTTAGGATTAAAAAAAAAAAAAACACACAGTATTTTAGATCTTCAGGGTTTAGGTCTATATAACATTCTATACAGTATAGAGAGTATAGTGGCCAGAACAACGCAATATACAGCATAGTGTGCAGGGAGCAGCAGTCAGGGTTATGTATCATAAGGCTTGTTTGTTCATTGCTGCACAGTGAATGAAAAAAACATGCCCCACTTTCAGCTGTGGAAAAAAAGTTCTGTGGTCAGTTGGGGAGGGGGGGATTCCTTGGGGTCAGTGGTCCCTGGGAATTAAAAAAAGAAATGCCATGGAAACAGTGAGAGGGAAAAGGTGAGTGGAAGGAGAATGATAGGATAAAATTTAAAAGGATAGTTTAGGTAGGTCCTTGTATTACATATTTTGGTATATTTAAGGTTGATTGCTGTCAGATTGTAGTGCTCACCCCAGAATGGGTCGCTGAAGATAGACAGATTCTCCTGAATAGTACAGAGGCTGCCGGTCACCCAAGCACAGTCCCACGCACACAGACATTTAAAAAGGTTCTAAAGCCAAAAGGGGTTTTTACCTTAATTTCTTTCTATGCATTAGGGTAAAAAAAATTTCTGTGTCACAGGATCCCCCCTCCACACCCTATACTTACTTGAGCCTGATTTCAATCTAGCGCTGTCCATGAGAGCAGCGGCTTTCTCCGCTCATTGCGAGTGGCGGCGGTGCGAGTGAGGGGGGGGGGGAGGTTTGTTTGCCGCCCCCCAAAAATATTGAGCACCAGCTGCCACTGTTTAAATGAGTACACTAGATTAGGCATTCAAATATCATTAATGCTGAAAAGTAAAGCAGTCCATTTGGGATTTCTGAATGGGTTAAGGAAATCCAGTACTTAGCCATGTTTATTGGAAAAGGAAATGAACGTGAACTAGGAAAATACAGGCGTACAAGGCCTTAATTTGTTATTATTCATTCTGTTTTTTTGGATGCCTCAAAGTAATGCCCAAGAATCTTGTACTTCTCCAGCTCTTTTATTACTAAGAGGGTGAAACAGCGCCGAGCGTTCTGAGACCATTCTAGACAGGAAGAAGGAGCGATTTTATCCTCACAAACAGGAGGCTCGCCCACATGATCACCTGGGACAGGCTTGGCCAGTGCTTGAAGGCTACAAGGTTATAGGAGCCTGGGAATGTTTAACATCAAGAAAGCAATTACAGCCCAGCAAGAGCGGAGGGAATTACACAGGAAATGTGAACAGTAACCCTTCCCTGCCAAGGAACATGAGCGTATACCTTACTTTGTGCCACGTTTCAAAAGGAAATAGAAATTAATAGAAATGTATAATTCTATCTATCTCTCTATCGCTTGTCTATAGCTGCTCTATCTATCTATCTCTCTATCGCTTGTCTATAGCTGCTCTATCTATCTATCTCTCTATCGCTTGTCTATAGCTGATCTATCTATCTCTCTACCGCTTGTCTATAGCTGATCTATCTATCTATCTCTTACTTGCCTATAGCTTATCTATCTATCTCTCTCTTGCTTTTCTATAGCTGATCTATCTATCTCTCTACCGCTTGTCTATAGCTGATCTATCTATCTCTCTATTATCACTTGTCTATAGCTTATCTATCTATCTATCTATCTATCTATCTATCTATCTATCTATCTATCTATCTATCTATCTATCTATCTATCTATCTATCTATCTATCTATCTATCTATCTATCTATCTATCTATCTATCGCTGTTTTGACTATCTATCTATCTATATAATACCTAACTACATAGGCTATAATATATAAGCTGCAAGGGTGTGTACAACCTGACTGCATTGGTTTTTTTTTTGGCTTTGTAGCTTGGAGTCCTAATAAGGCTCCATGCCGGTTATCTCTAGTGTGTTGCATGCGTACTACAGGACAAAAAGCCCCATAGGATTATGACGTTTGGGTGTGCTTAGGAAGTGAGAGCATGCTTGTAAAGCAGATCAAAGATCTGGGATTAATGTCTACCTAGGTGGTCTTCCATTTTTCTTGTTTCTGTTTAGAATTTGAGGGACGTTTTTATTCCACAAGCTAGCAAACTGGGCAGAAATCCTGGTTTTCCTTTCTAACTTCTGAAAGTCAGGAGGGAGTCTCTCATCCCTAAATTGCCTTGTTCCATGACACGTTAACTCTCCAAATGCCAAGTACAGTAATACTGCTATAGAAGCAAATAAAATAAGGCTTCAGGCAGAGGAAAATTCTGATTTCCTTCACCTAATAAAAAGTTCCCATTGTACCACTAAACTGGTTACCAACTTACAGAAAAAAGCTTGTCATGTTTTTGGTCAGATTCAGCGGATGCAGATATCATTAAAAAAAAATAGTGGTTTCCACCATAAACCATAAATTTGGTTCCATCTACAGCTCCAGGGTAATGTTTTGTTGCATACCCTCTAATCCTCCTCTATTCTGCCTAACCCTTTCCCATAGCCTATCAACAGTAGGGGTAAGGGGAGTGATTTCAGCTATGATTTTACGGAAGCGGTCGCTCTAAATTTTGCTGATGGAGCTGCTTAGGAAAATTGTTTTTCTTTTGTTTTTTTTTACTTTATTTAGAGGATGTGGGTTTGGTAGGTAAATACACACCAAACCCACATCCCAAAAATTTTTTTTTTAAAGATAAGTTAAAGATGAATTCCAGGTATGGTTATTTTTTACATAGTTACATTGATCCAGCTTGGACCAATGTAACTATGTATATGCTAGGGTTGCACCAATACCAGTAATTTACCAGCGATACTTTCGGTTAAGTATTCGCCAATGCCGAGTACCAATACTTTGCAGTGCGATTTCCGTAAATCCAAAAAAAGGCCGCAAATCACAATACAAAAAAATTGCATGCGATTTGAACAGGAATGTGGTGCAATTCCTGTCTGAATAACATGCGATTTACCCCACCGCTCCTGTGTGTATAGAAAGGGAAAAGTGCCATCTAGTTAAATGTTATAACTCACATTAAATACAGTTCAAATGCAAAATCTGCATAGGTGCCCCAGTCCTGCCGATGATAGAAAATTATGGGCACTGGTGGTGCTCACAGGACTGGAGAAGAATTTCCAGAACCCCATGGGTATAGGGCAGAAGTGATGTCAGCTTGATGGCAGAACGCCTATATGTCTCCTCCAGTCCTGTGAGCACCTCCAGCAGCCGTGATTTTCTATCATCAGCGGGACCGGGACACCTATGCAGATTTTGCTTTTGAACTGTACTTAATGTGCGTTCTAATATTTTTAATAAACTGCCCACTAGATGGCACTTTTCCCTTTCTATACAGACACACACACAGGAGCGGCGGGAGGAACTCAGACAGGAATCACACCGCATTCCTGTTCAAATCGCATGCGATTATTTGCAGTGCGATTTGCTCCTAGTCATTTTGTATTGACATAAATTGTACCACAAAGTATCGGTTTCGTTATCGGGAGCATTTTTATGATTACTCATAGAATTGCTCAGTATTGGTGCATCCCAAGTATATACTTTACCTGGTCAGTGCCCCCCGAAGCTGGAAATCACTGAAGTAGACGCTGCTTCTTCAGTGATTTCCACTTGCAGCCAGGTCCCGTGCTGAGCAACCATCCTGGTGCATTGTATTCAGGAGGTTGGCTGCTTGGCATGCCTTTCAGAGAATGCTTTGTATTCTCTGATTGGACAAAGTGGAGAGCGTGATGTCACCACTCCGCCTCTCCATCTCATCCAATTAGAGAACACTTTGCATTTTTTCAAAAAATGCAAAGCATTCTCTGAATGGCACGAAATGTAGACAGAAAAGAAGAATTACTCCTGCGCTCGTGAAGGTGTTGTGGGTGTAAATTGGTAGTGCTGTTTAAAGTGGAAAAACTGGAGAAGATGGTCATGCGTGTCCCGCTGCCTAAACTGACCAGGGGTGGTCTGGGAAAGACTGTGTGGGAAGGGTGGATGAAAGGCACGTGATCAAATGCTTACATCAAAAACACACAGTTTATTCATGTACAATAGAATACAAACGTGTAAGAAATATATAATTACGTAAGAGTTAGGTTACAAAATATGCACTTAAAAGGTTAAAAGTGAGACATGCCCATACAAAGGCAAGTATTTAAAATTAGGCTCATGCGTTTTGAACCTCGAAACGCGTCAGTCCAATTTTAAATACTTGGCCACTCAGCACTGGATCCAGAAGCAAGTGGCAATCATTGGAGTAGTGGTGTCTATTCAGTGATTCTCATTCTTCATGGAACATCGGCCAGGTATAGTATATATAGTATCTCACAAAAATGAGTACACCCCTCCACATTTTTGTAAATATTTTATTATATCTTTTCATGTGACAACACTGAAGAAATGACACTTTGCTACAATGTAAAGTAGTCAGTGAGCTTGTATAACAGTGTAAATTTACTGTCCCCTCAAAATAACTCAACACACAGCCAATAATGTCTAAACCGCTGGCAACTAAAGTGAGTACATCCCTAAGTGAAAATGTGCAAATTGGACCCAAAGTGTCGATATTTTGTGTGGTCACCAATATTTTCTAGCACTGCCTTAACCCTCTTGGACATGGAGTTCAGCAGAGCTTCACAGGTTGCCACTGGAGTCCTCTTCCACTCCTCCATGATGACATCACATCATCATCTTGGAGTTGTGTTTGGGGTCGTTATCTTGTTGGAATACTGCCCTGCGGCCCAGGTTCCGAAGGGAGGGGATCATGCTCTACTTGAGTATGTCACAGTACATGTTGGCATTCATGGTTCCCTCAATGAACACTAGCTCCCCAGTGTCGGTAGCACTCATGCAGCCCCAGACCATGACACTCCCACCACCATGCTTGACTGTAGGCAAGACACACTTGTCTTTGTACTCCTCACCTGGTTGCCACCACACACGCTTGACACCATCTGAACCAAATAAGTTTATCTTGGTCTCCCACCACCATGCTTGAATGTAGGCGAGACACACTTGTCTTTGTACTCCAAACATGGTTGTCGCCACACATGCTTGACATAATCTGAACTAAATAAGTTTATCTTGATCTCATCAGACTACAGGACATGGTTCCAATAATCCATGTCCTTGGTCTGCTTGTCTTCAGCAAACTGTTTGCTGGCTTTCTTGTGCATTATCTTTAGAAAAGGCTTCCTTCTGGGACTACAGCCATGCAGACCAATTTGATGCAGTGTGCGGTGTATGGTCTGAGCACTGACAGGCTGACCCCCCACCCCTTCAACCCCTGCAGCAATGCTGGCAGCACTCATATATCTATTTCCAGGAGACAACCTCTGGATATGACGCTGAGCACGTGAACTCAACTTCTTTGGTTGACCATGGTGAGGTCTGTTCTGAGTGGAACCTGTCCCGTTAAACCGCTGTATGGTTTTGGCCACCGTGCTCCAGCTCAATTTCAGGGTCTTGGCAATCTTCTTATAGCCTAGGCCATCTTTTTGTAGAGCAACAATTCTTTTTTTCAGATCCTCAGAGAGTTTTTTGCCATGAGGTGCCATGTTGAACTTCCAGTGACCAGTATGAGAGACTGAGAGCGATAACACCAAATTTAACACACCTGCTCCCCATTCACACCTGAGACCTTGTAACACTTATGATGACACCGGGGAGGGAAAATGGCTAATTGTGCCCAATTTTGACATTTTCACTTAGGGGTGTACAATGGTATCCCTGGGGGGGGGGGGGGGGGCATTATGCTGTGCCCCACCATGTGCCCCCCCCCCAAAAAAATATATTTTTTATTTTTTACAAAAAGGCAATGTCTTTTTGTTTGCATTTGTAGCGGATGCGCCGCATCTTACTCGGGCCGCCGCTGGAGTAACACAGTCTCTATTGAGGGGGAGAGCGTCCCCAGTCAGCTCCTGCGGATGATTCCTCCCCCTCCCTCTGCTCACTGACACTGCATAATGCGAGCACTCACACAACCACGGCCGCCCGATCTGCTCCTTCCCCTGCATCCTCATTGGCAAGGAGAAGAGCGAGTTGCAGGAAGGACTCCACCAGGACTCTCCGTTACTGAAAAAACAGACTGATTTCTCCCGTCCTTAGGACAGGAGAACCAGCCTGTAAATTCCAAGAGATGCCAGAACAGCGCTATCAGTAGCAGGGACAGGACAGCAAGAGGAGGCTGGGGAACCCCACAGTGGCAGAACACCAGGGCCCGGTGGCAAGAAAACCTTTGCAACCCTGATAGTTCTCCCACTGCTTTGGACCCTTATATTGTCTTGGTATGCTGGTGACATATATCTCTTGTTTTCTGCCACCCTGGGGGGCCCCAATACAGTAGGAAGGGAGCCCACTGCAGAACATGTGAAAGGGCCCATTGTGGTATCGTAGTAAAAGGCCCCAGGATTGCATTTTATAGTTGCCCCCCTACTTTTGTCCCTGTCCCTCATATGCCCCCCCCCCTACATATGAAAGCTGGATACGCCACTGGGGGTGTACTCACTTTTGATGCCAGCGGTTTAGACATTAATGGCTGTGTGTTGAGTTATTTTGAGGGGACAGCAAATTTACACTGTTATAAAAGCTGTACACTCACTACTTTACATTATAGCAAAGTGTCATTTCTTCAGTGTTGTCACATGTCATATTGCTGTTTTGAGCGGGTTCCAGAATAGAACTTAAAGTGGTACTAAACTCACATTTTTTTTAAAAATTAACCACTTGCTTACAGAGCACTTAAACCCCCCTCCTATCCAGACCAATTTTCAGCTTTGAATGACAATTGCGCGGTCATACAACACTGTACCCAAATGAAATTTTTATCAATTTTTCAGCACAAATGGAGCTTTCTTTTGGTGGTATTTGATCACCTCTGCGGTTTTTACTTTTTGTTAAAAAAATGTAAAAAAATAAATTAAAAAAAAATTATTTTTTTTTATTTTGTTATAAAAAATTTAAAACGGGTAATTTTCTCCTTCATTGATGTACGCTGATGAGGCGGCAGTAATGGGCACTGATGGGTGGCAGTGATGGGCACTG
This sequence comes from Lithobates clamitans, assembly GCA_037952925.1. Lineage (NCBI taxonomy): Eukaryota > Metazoa > Chordata > Amphibia > Anura > Ranidae > Lithobates > Lithobates clamitans. The sequence continues at coordinate 358,933 of JBBGZY010001548.1, read as the reverse complement.
ATGGGTGGCAGTGATGGGCAGCACTGGCAGGTGGCACTGATTGGCACTACAGGTGGGCATTGATAGGTGGTACTTGTGGGCATTAATAGGTGGCATTTGTTGGCATTAATAGGTGGCACTTGTGGGCACTGTTAGGTGGCACTGTGGGCACTGTTAGGTGGCACTGTGGACACTGTTAGGTGGCACTTTTAGTGGGCACTGATGTACCTCTTCCACTTCGGAACCGATGTCCCTGACATGTGAGCCGGTGATCGGCTTTTTTTTCTACTCGCGCCGTCAGCGTGAGTAAAAAAAAAAAATTTTACGATGTTTTGTTTACATCATGTGATCAGCTGTCATTGGCTGACAGCTGAACACATGGTAAGGGGACGGGACCGGCCCCTTACACGGATCGGTGATCAGCCGAGTCTCAGTGACTCAGTGATCACAGCGCGCCCGGCGCGCGCCCTGCAGGGCGCGCGCAGGGAGCGTGCACAGGGGAGGCCGTCGTATGACGGCCTCCCGGGAATGCAGGTCCATGCTGTGGCCGTCATTCGGCCATAGCACGGATGTCTAGTGGTTAAAATATCAAACATGTTATACTCACCTGCTCTGTGCAGTGGTATTGCACAAAGTGGCCAGAATCCTCCTTTTCTGGGGTCCCCAGCAGCAATCTCGGCTCCTCCTCTTCTTTAGAGGGACCACCATAGCCAGCCACTGGCTATGGGGAAAGCGTAGTCCCTGCGCTCCTGACCTGTGTATCTACGGAGTTGAGCTCCATAGACTTACACAGCTGGACTTAGGCCGCCCCTCACTTCCTCCTCACTGCATCTGATTGACAGCAGCCAGAGCCAATGGCTCCTGCCGCTGCTGGTATGCTGTGTAAAGTGGAAGTAAGGGGAGAGAAAATGATCTCTTCTCCCCTCTTGTCCCCTTCACACAGGGGTAGGGGGGCACAGAGAAACTAAAAACGTTTTTTACCTTAAAGTGGTGTTCCGGTCGAAATTATACTTTTTAAATAAAAATACCCCTATAATACACAAGCTTAATGTATTCTAGTAAAGTTAGTCTGTAAACTAAGGTCTGTTTTGTTAGTTTATAGCAGTAGTTTGTTATTTTATAAACTTACAGCAGGCCGTGGCCATCTTAAGTGTGGGCATCTGAAGCCAGACTGTATTTCTTCCTGGATCTCATCCTTGCAGATCTCGCACATGCTCAGTGCAGCACAAGCAATGTAAAAGGTTTCAGGTCGTTTCCATAGCAACGGCAGTGTCAGAGGAAGTTGCCGCCCCTTCCCAGAAGGCATTGCAAACAGGAAATTATGGGCCACAGCCAGGGAGGAGGAAATGAAAAATGAATACAGCAGATATACAGTAGGTGCTGAGAAAAAAAATGTAAAAATATCCAATTTGTTTACAGTGCACAGTTTAGTGAAGGATGCTGAAGAGTTGTAAAAGTGGGTGGAACTCCACTTTAATGCAAAAATGGCATTAGGGTAAAAAACGTTTTAGGTTTAGTAACACTTTAACTCTCCTTTAATCAACATCAACTACAATACTTTTAATCCTTATGCTGTTAGCATTAGTAAATAGATAGGAATATAGTATATTATATTTACTTTATTTTAAACTTTTTTTTTTACATTTCTTCAGTTACTTCCTGGTTTCCATGCCTAGGCAAATGATGTCATACATCCCAGGAGTCTTCAGGAGAGGAGGAGTTTTTTTTTTTTTCAGCTAATGAAATCCTCCTGCCAGCATGCCTAAAACTAAGGGCAGATTCCCGAAGGAAAATGGTACATGAATTATCCGCCCTTACTCAAGATGGCCATGGCCAGAAATCCAAGAAGGTGTTTTTCCAAAGTGATTTCTCAGTAAAACAAAGCATGGAGACGTGGATGGATAGGTGAGTTTGCTTTGAAAATAAAAAAAATGCATGAAATAGCTTTTTGGTTTGTGGTGATCAGATGCAGTGTAATTCTGCTTTAAAAAGAGTACATGTATCTCTCTGGAGACATTTAAAGCCCAATACTCAAAAATACAACTAGAAACCATTTTATTTTCATTTTCCATGTTGACTCTGATAAATTTGGCCAAAATAGTGAAATTTGCTGAAATCTACAGATTTTCATTGAAATTTGTGAAAGATGAAAATTCTTAGGGTCACAGGGTTGTTCAGGGATTCAGGTACATAATATTAATAGGGGTCCCACAGTTCCGGTAAGCGGCCACCTGGCCTCCCCTTTCTTTCATTCCCTGACCATCTGGTGGGACCATACGCTGAAAAGGATACATTGGGGCTCTTCATCGGAATAACCCCTTTCCATATGAACTGTACCTAATGTACTATGGACCTTTTTTTGTGTTTTTGCTAATACTGGAGTTCCCTTATTTGTTTCAGCATGTTTTTGTCTATGCTTATATGTGTATGCAGATGGAGGCTATTTGAGATTCATCCGAACATTCGCAATATTCCATTTATTCACTTGTCACAGTTAGAGCATTAAGGTGCACTTATTCCCTTTCCTTTGTGTGTCATATGTACACATTCGTTTTTTTCTTGTGGGTTGCGCATCTATTTTCTATCTTACTCACATAATATTAAAGTAACAGATAGTCATGTTCCTTGGTGGAAAACAGGAATGTTATTGTATTTAAAGGTCTATTCATAAAATTTGCTGGATGAATGTCATCCATTCGCCAAGACATGATATTTTCACTGTATTTTACCTAATACGTTTATTTTCTATGATTGTCAGCTGCATCTTGTGGCCATAATGTGGTATTATCCTAAAATACCTCAATCAGGAAGATGATGTGTCTTACTCCACAGGAAGCAATTTGTTCCAAATGTGTAGCGTTCGGGGTGATCCCACTACTAAGAGTCATCCATGTGCTCCTAGCCTCAGATAGGTTACCCAACCTCCTTCTCAGCTAACAAAGGTGCCAACTTAACTAGCAGATTTATGCCGGGTAAACACAGTAATTTAAAGACACAGAGGAGCTTGCGAGGGGGTCTCTGTACTAACTAGGGTTACAACGATACCGGTATCGGTCCTCATGCAAATGCTCCGATACCTGAAACTGATACTTTCAGGCTCGGTTCTTTCAGCTGTCAGTGGGATTCCCCCACTGACAGCTGAAATGTAAAAAAGCCAGTAATTACTGGTTGTTAAGGAGTGGGGCTGCCGTGTCCTTAAAGAGGAAGTAAAGTCTTCCTTTTTAATTGTACCTACAAGTAAGCCTCTTACCGGAGATATACCGGAGATATTTACTATATATGCCGACACCGATGTCATCGGCGCATGCGCTCTGAAGAAACGGCTACCCGTGCCATTTTTTTAGGACCCTGTGCCGTGACCAGCGGCCCCTGCGCACATGCACAGGAGTGACCTCATTGTGGCTCCTGCCAATCACAGCGTCGGAGCCCGCAAACCCAGAAGAAGCACAGGGAAAAATGGGGAAGTGTGTGGGCGCCACTGAGAGAGCTCATCATGCCTTTTTCTTACAGGTTTTTTCTTTTTTTTGACAGAGTTTACAACCTCTTTAAAGCGGGGGTCCACCCACACCACCAAAAAAAAATAAAAATATTAAAAGCCAGCAGCTTCAAATACTGCAGCTGCTGACTTTTAATACATGGCCACTTACCTGTCCCAGGTCCAGCGATGTCGGCAGGCGACGCCGAGAACCCACTCGATTCTCGGCAGCTGCCGCTGCCATCCTAGGTGAGGGAATCAGGAAGTGAAGCTTTGCGGCTTCACTTCCCGGTTCCCTACTGCGCATGCGCGAGTCGCGCTGCGCGTCCCAAGTGGTCCCCGCTCTCTCCTGGGAGCTGTGTGTTTCCCAGGAGACAGCGCGGTGGGGACGGGAAGAGGCGTAGACTCCCATGGGAGTCTATGCCGGAAGTGGGTGCAAATACCTGTCTTAGACAGGTATCTGCACCCCCCTCCCCCTGAAAGGTGCCAAATGTGACACCGGAGGGGGGGAGGGTTCCGAAAAGCGGAAGTTCCATTTTTGTGTGGAACTCCGCTTTAACAACTGATGACTCATTCAGCTGTCAGTGGGGTTCTCCTCTTGACAGCTGAAGTGTAAACAAAGTCCATGAAATTGTAGCTGTCAAAAAAAAAGCAGCCAGTGTTATCAACAATATTGAAACAGAAGGATAAAAAGAAACATTGTTTCTTTTTGTATCTTCCTTTTTATTCATCTACAGATCAAAGGGATGAACTTCGATCTGCAGATGAAGTCAGTTTAAAGTAACCTGTCAAGTAAAAAAAAAAAGTTGTTTTTTTTAGTTATATTTAAAAGGTTCCCCTGTTTAACCCATTATTAACGCTTAATTTACTCTAATCAGCCTTAATTAACTCATTCTCCTATTCCATTTAATTATTATTTTTTTGTTCACTTCTATGTTATAAATTGTTAATAATTAAAACTGTTTTTGTTTGCTTTGTTCGTTTATAATTTTACACCTTTAACATATATTTACACGTTTTACTTTGAAAAGAGCACAAAATGAAAAAAAAAGTTAAAGCGTAAGTTCACCTTTACAGAAAATGTATAAGGTGAACTTACACTGGACTATACAGAAGTCCCACGATCACTGATGTGACACATTCGTTCGCCACTTCAGCGGCTTAATCTTCTAAACGTACCCCGTAGAGGTACATATAGGAGGCATTCTAATTGGTTGGCGATGTCGCGTGGATGGCGCCGACCAATCAGAACCCACCTAGCCCGTCCTGTAAGCACTGGTGAATAGGAGGAAAAGCCGTGGGGATTTCAAATCCCTGGACCGGTAAAGCGGCGACCCGATGTCTTACAGTGGGTGATCGTGATGCTCAGGTAGACCGGAACCGGGGGGAATTCTTAGGAGGTCCAGTGTAAGTTCACCTTATAGATTTGCTGTAAAGGTGAACTTACACTTTAACTTATTTAATTTGTAAATAACTTTTAAGTGCTTTGTACCATTGCTGACAGCTGAAGTGTAAACAGAACAGTTGCCGGTAGGTATCGGTAATTGGTATCAGGCGAGTACTAAAAATAAAGTATTGGTATTCGTATTCGCTGTAAAAAAATGGTATTGGTGCATCCCTAGTACTAACTATTCAATGTTAGTACCGCGATCTTCCCTACTGTGCTATTGTGCCGGTCCGTGCTCGCAACCATTGGCTGTGAGCGCTGATCGGATGCTCGTTTTCTAGCATGCCCGTTCGTCAGAAGCCGGCCGCTTTCTATCGTACTGGCTGATTTAGTCAGACATTCGGCCCGAGTGTATGGGGCTTAACACAGTCTGCTAGAGAGTACGTACAGTTGTACTCATAAATTTACATACCCTGGCAGAATTTATGATTTCTTGACCATTTTTCAGAGAATATGAATGATAACACAAAAACATTCACTCATGGTTAAGGTTTGGCTGAAGCCATTTATTACCAATCAACTGTGTTTACTCTTTTTAAATCATAATGACAACAGAAGCTACCCAAATGACCCTGATCAAAAGTTTACATACTCCAGTTCTTAATGCAGTGTATTGCCCCCTTTAACATCAATGACAGCTTGAAGTCTTTTGTGGTATTTGTGGATGAGGCTCTTTATCTTCTCAGATGGTAAAGCTGCCCATTCCTCTTGGCAAAAAGCCTCCAGTTCCTGTAAATTCTTGGGCTGTCTTGCATGAACTGCATGTTTGACATCCCCCCAGAGTGACTCAATGGTACTAAGGTCAGAAGACTGAGATGGCCACTCCAGAACCTTCACTTTTGACCAAATTTCCTGTGCCTTTGTAGCTCACACATTCCCAAAACATCAGCGATCCACCTCCATGTTTCACAGTAGGAATGGTGTACCTTTCATCATAGGCCTTGTTGACCCCTCTCCAAATGAAGCGTTTATGGTTGTGGCCAAAAAGCTCAATTTTGGTCTCATCACTCCAAACTTAGTGCCAGAGGGTTTGAGGCTTGTCTCTGTGCTGTTTGGCATATTGTAAGGGAGATACTTTGTGGCATTTGCATAGTAATGGCTTTCTTATGGTGACTCGACCATGCAGCCCATCTTTCTTCAAGTGCCTCCTTATTGTGCATCTTGAAACAGTCACACCACATGTTTTCAGAGAGTCCTGTATTTCACCTGAGGTTATTTGTGGGTTTTTCTTTGCATCCCGAACAATTTTCCTGGCAGTTGTGGTTGAAATTTTAGTTGGTCTACCTGACTGTGGTTTGGTTTCAACAGAACCCCTCATTTTACACTTCTTGATTAGAGTTTGAACACTGCTGATTGGCATTCTCAATTCCTTGGATATCTTTTATATCCCTTTCCTGTTTTATACAGTTCAACTACCTTTTCCCGCAGATCATTGGACAATTCTTTTGCTTTCCCCATGACTCAGAATCCAGAAACGTCAGTGTAGCACTGGATGAAAGATGCAAGGGTCTGTCAGGAGTCCAGAAACTCATTGACCTTTTATACACACACACTAATTACAAGCAAACAGATCACAGGTGAGGATGGTTACCTTTAATAGCCATTCAAACCCCTTTGTGTCAACTTGTGTGCATGTTATCAGGCCAAAATCACCAGGGTATGTAAATTTTTGATCAGGGTTATTTGGGTAGTTTCTGTTGTCATTATGATTTAAAAAGAGTAAACACAGTTGATTGATAATAAATGGCTTCAGCCAAACACTAACCATGAGTGAAAGAAAAGTTTTTGTGTTATTCATATTTTCTGTAAAATGGCCAAGAAATCATAAATTCTGCCAGGGTATGTAAACTTATGAGCACAACTGTATCTAGCCAAGCTAAATGATCAAAGTTGGATAGAGTTAAAGGCATGATGTAACATAGCATAAGTTAAAGCAAAAGCCCATCTGGAGATCGATTCCTACAACCACGTTTCCTAATACTGACACGATTCTAAGCAGTTCGGTGAGAAGCTCATTCTGACACATAGTAACAATCTGGAATTTTCGTTAGATGAAGAGTAAACACATCCACCGAGGGAGCTCACAGTCATGTCATGAGAACTTGCCCTCATATCATATCATATTTGCTTTACGCTGCTCATTCCCATCTCTATTCTTTACTTGCTCACAATTCTCAAATGAGGTTTATTGATTTAAAAGCAGAGCGAAGATAAAGCTGTTTTAAATAGCAGTTTGTTTTACAAACAAAACCGGCTGCATAGAACATAAGTTCCCTGCGAAAACTCAACATTTAGGACCGTTCACACCAGGTCTGCACAGGGACGTGGCACGGGTTCCAGTGTGATTATTGTGAGTTCCTGTGCAGTGCGATTTTGCAGCCCATTCTTTTGAATGGACTGAAATCACACTGGAATGTGAAGAAAGTAGTGCATGTACTACTTTTTTGAATCACACTGCACCAAATCGCCTGGCACTACGGTACCAGGCGACTTGGTGCCCACAAATGCACTGTGTTTGCAATCTTTGTTTCGGTTGCCGTTAACATTACATTGGCATCTGCAGTAGATTGCAAAGAAAGTGGATTTTAAGCAGAGTGAGGGAAACACGCACAGAACGCACCTTTCCCATACCACGTTCTGGTGTGAACCAGCCCCTACACCCCAATTCGAAGCAAAAATCTCCCACCCTTTCTAATACATTGTGCCAGGTGTTTGCTTATTCTTACCTGGTGAGGAAAATGATATTCACCTGGATCTCCCCACCCAGACCCCTTCCTGATAGCATTTCTGCCTCTAGGGACCGCTAGTCCAGGTCTGCAGATGCACCCCATTTCACCAGTCCCCTTTACTCCCCTCAGGCTGACATCAATCCTCCTCTGGATCCTGAGAGGGTCGCTCCGCTGGACAGCCAATAGGACTCTATCATGGAAGATAGCGTAAACCGTGACAAAGACAGTTATCTTCCCTGGGTGTGTCCAGGAACCCATGGAGTTGTGGGAAAAGGTGTAAAGGTGTGGGTGGGGCTAGCTGTATGGTACCCAATGTGAAGAAACAGCACACTCAGAATCCAAGGCAATTTCACAGAATTGTATTTGGTTAATTGCAGTTCTGAAAATACCACTTTGTCTTATACAGGTGCAGTATTTCTAATGGTAACATGCCCAATAGCGCTCAGTAGCAGGTTCAGTAATACTCAGTAACAGGTTCAGTAATATTCAGTAAGCCCTGGGGATTTGTCATGGAAATTGACAGTTCAAAGTTGCATGACAAGTCGCACCCCATTTGCGGCAATGGAACCATTCAAATTGCTGCAACTCAAGTCGCAGCTCTGTGTTCTGTGCGATTTTAGTGCAACTTATATTGACATCTGTTAAATGCAGCCACACAGATATCAGCAAGCCACACATGAAATTGCACTAATGGTCGGCTTAGAGGTCATGTTGAATTAGCATGACTTCAAAGCCAACTATGGTGTGAACCAGGGCTAACAGGTGCAGTAACTCTCAGTAACAGGTTCAGTAATACTCAGTAACAGGTGTATTAACTTTCAGTAACCGATAGAGCAAACACTCCACTCAGGCACAATGTTGTTCTCAGTTGAATGCTACAGCTTTGACCATAAGGCCGACTTCACACTGGTACGACACGACAATCGTATCATTTTGGATCCGACTTTGCCCTGCGACTTTAAGTCCAACATGCGTTCGACTTCAATGAACAGGGATCTGGCTTTGATCCCCGACAATACCAGGCACTGTGTCTGGTATGAATCTTTAGAGGGAACTCCACGGACAGTGTAAAAAAAAAACGGCATGGGTTCCCCCTCCAAGAGCATACCAGGCCCTTTGGTCTGGTGTGGATTTTCAGGGGAACCCCCACGCTGAAAAAACTACGTTGGGCCCCCCAAAATCCATACCAGACCCTTATCCGAGCACACACCCTGGCAGTTCAGGAAAGGGGGAGGGGATGAGCGAGCGCCCCCCCCTATACCAGGCCACATGCTGTCAACATGGGGGGTGGGTGCTTTGGGGCAGGGGATGAGGACAAGGGCCTCTTCCCGATAACCCTGGCTGTTGGTCATCGGGGTCTGCGGGCGGGGGGCTTATCAGAATCTGGAACCCCCTTTAACAAAGGGGCCCCCAGATCCCACCCCCTACCCTATGTGAATGAGTATGGGGTACATTGTACCCCTACCCATTCACCTAAAAAAAAGTGTCAAAAATAAAACACATCACACATGTTTTTCATGCAATTTATTAAGCAGCTCCGGCATCTCTTCCGATCTCTTCTCCCCTCTCCAGCTCTTCTGTGTCCTCCGCTGACATCTTCTGCCTCTGTTGGTTCTTCTCCCCTCTCCGGTTCTTCTCCAATCTCTCTCCGGTTCTTCTCCCTCTGTCCGCTGTCTTCTGCCGGGTCTCCTCCGCTATCTTCTCGCTCTTTTGCTTGCTCTTTTGCCCAGTTTTCTCCGCTGTCTTCTCCCTCTGTTCTTCTTCTGATGTTGACTCGATGCTCTGTCCCGCTCTAATGCCGGTAGTGCAGTGTGCCTCTACTTATATTGGCATGGGGCACGCCTCTTATGACATCACCACCCATCATGCGCCGGACGATGATGTCATAAGGGGCAGGGCCTCTGGGTGACGTCACACGTTGACCACGCCCCATGCTAATATAAGTAGTGGCACACCACGTACAAGGCATTAGAGCGGGAGAGAGCGTAGAGTCAGCATCGGAAGAAGAACAGAGGGAGAAGACAGCGGAGAAGACCAGGCAAAAGAGCGAGCAAAAGAGCAAGAAGATAACGGCGGAGATAGCGGAGGAGACCCAGCAGAAGACAGCAGACAGAGGGAGAAGAACCAGAGAGAGCGGAGAAGAACCGTAGAGGAGAGAAGAAGAACAGAGGCAGAGGACAGCAGTGGAGGAAACAGAAGAGCCACAGAGGGGAGAAGAGATCGGAAGAGATGCCAAGAGATGTCCTCAACATGAGGACAAGGTGCTTTGGGGGCCCTCCTGCCCCAAAGCACCCACCCCCTCATGTTGAGGGCATGTGGCTGGTACAGTTCAGGAGGGTGGGCGCTCGCTCGTCCCCACCCCCTTTCCTGACCTGCCGGGCTGTGTGCTTGGATAAGGGTCTGGTATGGATTTTGGGGGGGATGCCCATTCCGTTTTTTTTTTTATTTGGCGTGGAGTTCCCCTTCAAGATCATCAGAGCACAAGTCACATGCCAAAGTCGGATCAGTCAAAACCGCGATCCGACTTTGATCCGACTTCAGTGACATTCAATAGGCTTAAGTAGGATCAAAGTCGGACCAAAGTAGTGCAGGGAGCATTTTCAAAGTTGGACTGACTTGTGTCGGACCAGTTAAGACGGCTCCCATAGGGAAACATCGATTTTCACACGTCATGCGACATGAGTTCCCAATGTCGGAGCGTTTGTCATACCAGTGTGAACCCAGCCTTAAACATGGAAGCTGATTGGTTTCTGTGCACAGCTTGCACCAGTATCTGTGTGCACCAGCTTTAGTAAATCCCCCCAAAATGTCTCTCAACACATACTGAGTGGTCTTACCGGGGCCACATCTGCAGAAAAGGTGACAGGCTGGCAGTTGGTTGACACAGCTCTAAACAGCCAAAATGGAATAGCAGCAGCAGTACTGAAGGTCTGTGCTATTTATTACTTATTTATTATTACTGCTATTTATTATCTGTGCCCCAACCAAGATGGCTACAGAAGGATACTGAGAGGTGGCAGCATCTAATCGGACCGATGCACTCCCTAATGACACCTATGAAGGCTGCAGGTGAACCCTATTCCCCCTAGGGCTCAACTCCATCTCCAAGGCTCCAAGGCGGCAAGGCGGCTCCTGCTGGGTGGAGTAGGACAAAGGGGCCTGGGCCTACATGTTTAGTAAATGGCACTCTACTACAACAGGAATGCTTTAACTTAAAGCAGTATTAAAATAAAAAATGTAACATATTATAGCTTACCAATCATTAGTTACCAAACTAATACACCAATCACATCTAAGAACTGGTAAGCTACAATAAAACGAATGTTTGCTTTTGGGTTTAATACTGCTTTAAGCCAGAATCATGAACATAATGATTTGGAATTCTGGCTCAACCCTATTTTTGTCACAGTGTATGCAGGAATCAGAATTCTAATCATTAACATTAATTCATTTCCTCTCTGACTACATATGTCAAAGTAACTGATAACCAACACTGGCACACACTTTTATTTGTACAAGTAATACAGACCCTCATCTTACTTACCTTGAAAATCTTATTTATTTTCACGTTTGGTCTTTGGTTCTTGCAGTGTTCAGGCTCCTATTGATGAACAAATTAATTGCAGTGTTCAGGCTCCTATTGATGAACAAATTAATTGGCGATTCATACATTTTTAATTTCTGTAGATCTATTCGCTCTCCATAGAATAATGCAATTCATTTATTCATGTAAGTAAAATTGGATTTAAAATGTATCCATAGTTAAAATTATTCTTCTTTTAGATAGTCACAGTTTTGGATGAATTAAGGAACTTCTAAATGTAGACACCTTCTCTATTTGTCCTAGTGATCACTGTCGTCAGCAGGGGTGGCCCGTCCATTAAGGGCGCACGGGTGCTGCCCCCCTCTCTCCAGCCATCCCCCTCTATGACTAATGGATAGATTCAAGCATAACATGAATCTATTCATGGCCGCTGCTGCCACACCTATTCAGGTGTCCGACCCCCGGCACTTGAATTCCAGCGGTGGGGGTGTTTTTTTGAAGCATCTGATTAGAGCCCATTAGAGAGAGGCTCTAATGACACCTATGAAGGTTTCAAAAAATGTGGACTTGGAGCACAGAGCATTGCGCTCGCAGTCCACCCAAATGTGTTAGAAAAGCAAATGAATATTTGCTTTTCTAACACTGAACCGCCTCTCCACCAATCAGGTAGCGCGAGTCTAATACCCGTTACCTGATTGGCTGAAGGCAGAGGCGCTCCGATTGGACAGCTAGCAAAATGGAACAACAGAGGAGGGGGAAGCATGGAGGACACAGGAGCCATCATCTGCTGCCTGACCAGCCACTAAGATGGGGTAAGTGCTGGGCAGACAGCGGGTGGGTGGGGGTCACAGTGGCGGTATTGGATGGGCACAAGTGGCTGCATATCATGGGCACAAGTGGCTGGATATGATGGGCACAAGTGGCTGTATTTGACGGACAAGTGGCTGCATATGATGGGCACAAATGGCTGCATTTGACAAGCACAAGTGGCTGCATTTGATGGGCACAAGTGGCTGCATATGAAAGGCACAAGTTATTGCATATGATGGGCACAAGTGGCTGCATATGATGGGCACAGTGGCTGCATATGATGGGCACGGTGGCTGCAATTGGTGGCACAGTGGCTGCATTTTGATGGGCACAATGGCTGCAATTGATGGCACAGTGGCTGCATTTAATGGGCACAATGGCTGCAATTGATGGCACAGTGGCTGCATTTGATGGGCACAGTGAGGCTGCAATTGATGGGGTTTTTTTTCAGTATTTTTTGGTTTGTTTGCGCCCCCCCAAAATTTTGAGCACCAGCCGCCACTGGTCGCCAGGACAGAAACTCATGGATAATCGAAATTATGGAATTGTCAACTTAAAAATTGCTGTGATGGCAAATTCCCCCAATAGGATGTAGACAGAAAAGAAACAACAACAACATGACAGGGGGCTTAACTAACTATCTCCTGCATTATCCAAAGTGAAAATTCAATTTTTTCTGCCCCGTTACAAACCTACTTATTCCCGATTTCACCAATGGTTGAGGATCGGGCTATGTGGAACAAAACAGAAAACCAGGCATGCACCACTTGTCTCTATAGGCCAAGTCACAAGATACGTTGAGGAGGATATACGAATGGATGGCTGTCTACTTTGGGGACAAAGCTTCATAGGAAAAAATGAGTATAACAGTACTGAGGATGGGAAGATGTGGCTCCATAGACCTGGCCTAAAGGTTTATACATGCTGAACACTGAAAAGTACAAAGGGAAGATGAGTGTGCACCAGGGGCGGACTGACAACTCATGGGGCCCCCGGGCAATAGGTGATTATGGGGCCCCCAGGCAATCAGAGATTATGGGGCCACGCCACATAGTATACACACACACAGTATACACATACATGTACACACAATATACACAGACATGTTTCTATTGGCTGTCCCTGGTCCATACTGTCCCTGGTTTTACTGAGGCTGGCAACCCTGATGGGGCCCCCTAGTGGCCCAGGGCCCTCGGGCAGTGCCCGAGTGGCTCAATGGTCAGTCCGCCCCTGGTGTGCACCAATCCTTTCAGATTGCCAGTCTGTTTATGTGGTGGCCATATTATTTTTCTTTTTTTTAGGGTTTATTATTTTATTTTCACCTGGTGATCTTGCCAGTAACACACTTCCTGTCTTAGGGTGACAATGTTCACTCACTGATCTCTATCAATAGAGGCACAGCATTGCCAGCTTAGATTGTTCTCTTCATTTGGACTCCCTCTCCTCATCTCAAAAACATAGAGTGAGGTGTCCTGTACTCTACAGAAGGTAACATTTTTGAGATTTCAGCTTAGTGCATGGGAAGTTTCAAGAAACACTGGATTTCTGGCAGGATCAACAAGTATTTTTCTGTATTTGCAAAACACGTGTTAGTGTCATTGGTAGGAATTGTGCCCCATCACTGGTGTCATTGGGAGGAATTGCGCCCCATCACTGGTGTCATTGGGAGAAATTGTGACTCATCACTGGTGTCATTGGGAGGAATTGTGCCCCGTCGTTGGTAACACTGCATCCCATTGTTGGTATCATTGGGAGGAACTGTGCCCCATAGTTGGTGTCATCGGTAGGAATTGTGCCCCATCACTTGTGTTATTGGGAAGAATTGTGCCCCTTCGTTGTTGTCAGAGAAGGAAATAGTGCCCCAAGGACTGGATAAAAGCAGGCAAAGGGCTGCAGTTTGGAGAACACTGCACTAAACAATCAATTATATTCTTCATCAGCTGGAGGGGGGCATTTTAATTGTTTGATTCTTGCCTGGAGTTCTGCCTTAAACATTCTTCATGGTCCTACTGTAAAACCACATACAATTATAATCCTGCACTAGAAACAAGCAAGGAACATTTTGGGGAATAACTTGTTCTTATGGCAATATGCCAATGATGGGGAAAATGTCTTATATTTTCTCAAGTCAGGGCACTACTAAGGGACACACACGGACAGGAAGAGTTGGAAAAGAGTTAGTGAGGCCAAGGTGGCTTTTTCCACCTTGTCTTTATATTCTTTGTGAGCGCCGAATGCTGTAATTTTCTGTTTCCAGATTATGTGTTTCCTTCCAAAGTGACTGCCATGTAAATTCTCAGAGGAGGGTGATAACGAACATTTCTCCTGCCAGTCAGTGCAGGTAGACAGACAGCTGCTGGGCGCCAGCCAGACTGAAATAAAACTGTAATCCAAATGACAGAATTAAGACTTGTTTAAAGTGTAACTTTACCTTTCAGGGATAAGTGCCGTGTATCTGTATGTAAAAGACTTACTTCCTGATTAAAATTTATATTTGTGTGAGTATGAGCATATATGTATGTATATAGATATATCGATATACATATATACTCTATATTGTAGGTTGGGAGCTCAGATAGTTTAGCAAGCAGCTTTTCTCAAATTTTGTACCCCAAAGGAACCCTAGAAATACTTTTCAGGTCCTAGGGAACCCACTACTACAACCTATGCATTGGAGCTCAGTGGGAAAAATGCCTCTTCTCTTACACTGGTGGCCAGTAGAAAGAATGCCCCCAGTATACTGGTCAAAATGCCAGTCTTACAGACAACAACAAAAAACATTGATGTCATACAGCAGGCTCTGCTAAGTGGTGTAGGTTCTATGTAGGCACCATGAAATAGGATGTTAATCAGTCACAGAACAAGTGTAGCACCCTCTAGTGTACAGTTTAGAGTAAGGAAATTTTATTTTGACTCACAGGTGGTTAATTGGTCAAGGTCACTGTATTTCAGGCCGGAAGGCTCTACAGGTCAGGCCTCTGGTACCTCCCCCTGATTCTAGAAGCTGCTGGAAGTTTCTATAAGATAGTGGGTGGAGATAAGGAGGCCATGATCTGCATATTTATGGGAGTCTGGCCAAGGCAGGAGACCTAACAGGGTGGCTGGGTCAGCCCATAAATATTGTGGAGCCTTGCCAGCAGGGGTTGAGTTTTAGTCAGGTAGAAGATGGAGTGCTGAGGCTGTATAGCCTGGGAGGGGACCCCAGGGCTGAGGAAGCTCTGCCTCCAGGATGGAGCTGAGGGAGGGAGGAATGAAGAGGGACAGAGGGATCTCCACTACCCTACAGTCTCTTCTAGCAGACACTCTGGCTTGCATGAGCACATCTGGACAGCAGGAGGCCTGAACAGCAGTCTTCTCAAAAGAAGCAGGATTTCCAGGGACAGTGTGAATACCTCTACACCCCTTGGGTCTAAAGGGGAGAAGGCTACCAGATGCATTATCCAGCAAGCTTTCTGGGACAATGCCAGTCAGCTAAACACAATCCCTTGTTCTGGGACGTTTCACCAAGCAGACAGGTGGGCTGGCACTTTCAAGAGTGGAGCCATAGAGCTCCTGCAAGTTGGGACTTTGCTAAAATTCCACCCAGGGGACACAGAACTCCTACAAAGACAACTTTATTGCCAATTCCAGAAAGACTGTTGCTGTTCCAGAGGGAATAAAGTTGAGGATTTGTCCAATTTTGCTACTTACATAGTGAAGGAAGTTGTCCACATTGTTGTTGTTCTAGTCAGGTTGGGCATCCCATAATCCCTATTCCATATTCAATTTGTTTTCCCCAATAAAATAAAAACAATCCCATGGACTGATTTCTGTGCATGAATAGGGGGACCCAAAACCATCTAGGTGGTAGTGCTGCACAAGTATTTCTGTTTTTATCTAAGTGTTGAAACATTTTAAATAAAGTGGTTGTAAACCCAAGCCCTGAAATCTGAACAAAGCACATATTGCTATAGTGTTTACTTGCCTATTTCCAAAGAACTAAGTGTAATTTCTCTCTGCAGTCTAGTCCTCTGTTATCTGCATGAGCCACTTCTGACAAGTTTTCCTGACACCAAGAGAAAAAAGGTGACAGGGGAGGGATCTCTAGCTCATTGACAGTCTCAGCTCTGTCCCTGTGTTCTGTGAAGTCAGCTCTCAGAGCTCTTGTGTGTATCTGCAGCCCACCGCCCCCTGCCTTGTAAGTCTGTGAAAAATTATTTTCATCTTTTTTTTTTTACATGATGTACAGGACAAATTCCTGCAGATAAACGGGTACAACTTATGTAGGAGGATTTGTTTTACCTCTGTGTATCACCAGGAGGCCAGTCACTTCACTAGGTATAGGTAAGGATTTGCAACTCTTTTTGAGTTGACTAATTGTTGAATATTTCCCTTGACTTCCTGTTCCAGAGATGCAACAGGACAAGAGAGAAACTTTGCAAAAAGTGAGTGAAAACCTCTTCTAGACATTTGTCACCAGAGCCAGCAACAATAAAGGAACATTTTTCCCTACCTCTTGTTCTGCTGACAACTGTAACATTTTGGATTCCTCTTATCTTTCTGCCAAAACAACAATGGTCAGCAGGACAGAAGAGGGGAAATCTCCCCAGTGGGGACTCTGACAGCAATACAAACCTGGTTCATCAACAATCTATCATGCAACAGTACCTCCTATGTCTTTAGATATAACTGAAGGGTGCAAGTCAACAATGACACCATTGACCAGTTAAACATAGAAAGTGTCCAGCACTCAAATATGAAAATACTTCAATACTTCATCATGACCCCAGTAAAGAGTATTTTCATCTTAGAGTTCTAGCAATCAAAACCCAACAGCAGTTCCAGTACTTCCCTTCTCTATCCAAAACTAAAAATGGTTTTGGCTATAGATACTGTACACTTTAAACCATAAAAAAAACAATCCACCCAAAAACGGCCCCTACCATTGTGCACAAATATAAAACAAACCATGCTTGTACTTGCCTGCTCTTAGGGGTAGGCAGAGGAGGCGGCTGCCTTGGGCCCTTTGGCAGCAGGTGGCGCCCCAAAAACACAAGGTCAGCAACCTATGCTGCTGAGATACAGTGCCTTGAAAAAGTATTAATACCCCTTGACATTTTCCACATTTTGTCATGTTACAACCAAAAATGTATTTTATTGGGATTTTATGTGATAGATCAACACAAAGTGGCACATAATTGTGAAGTGGAAGGAAAATGATAAATGATCTTTAAATTTTTTTTACAAATAAAGATGTGAAAAGTGTGACGTGCATTTGTATTCAGCCCCCTTCACTCTGATACCCCTAACTAAAATCTAGTGGAAACAATTGCCTTCAGAAGTCACCTAATTAGTAAATAGAGTCCACCTGTATGTAATTTAATCTCAGTATAAATACAGCTGTTCTGTGAAGCCCTCAGAGGTTTGTTAGAGAACCTTAGTGAACAAACAGCATCATGAAGACCAAGGAACACACCAGACAGTTTAGGGATAAAGTTGTGGAGAAGTTTAAGGCAAGGCTAGGTTATAAAAAAAAATATCCCCAAACTTTGAACATCTCACAGAGCACTGTTCAGTCCATCATTCAAAAATAGAAAGAGTATGGCACAACTGCAAACCTACCAAGACACGGCCGTCCACCTAAACTGATAGGCCGGGCAAGGAGAGCATTAATCAGAGAAGCAGCCAAGAGGCCCATGGTAACTCTGGAGGGGCTGCAGAGATCCACAGCTTGGGTTGGAGAATCTGTCCACAGGACGACTATTAGTCATGCACTCCACAAATCTGCCCTTTATGGAAGAGTGACAAGAAGAAAGCCATTATTGAAAGAAAGCCATAAGTAGTCCTGTTTGCAGTTTGTGAGAAACCATGTGGGGGACACAGCAAACATGTGGAAGAAGGTGCTCTGGTCAGATGAGACCAAAATTTAACTTTTTAGCCTAATAATAAAATGCTATGTGTGAAGGAAAACTTATGCCGCGTACACACGGTCGGACTTTACGGCAGACTTTGCCCGGCGGACTTTTCACCGGACTTTACGACGGACTTTCTGAATGAACGGACTTGCCTACACACAATCCACCAAAGTCCGTCGAATTCGTACGTGATGACGTATGGCCGGACTAAAACAAGGAAGTTCATAGCCAGTAGCCAATAGCTGCCCTAGCGTGGCTTTTTGTCCGCCGAACTAGCATACAGACGAGCGGACTTTTCGACTGGACTCGAGTTCGACGGATTGATTTAAAACATGTTTCAAATCTAAGTCCGTCCAACTTTTGAGAAAACAAAGTCCGCTGGAGCCCACACACGATCGAATTGTCTGACGAAATCCAGTCCGCCGGGCAAAGTCTGCCGTAAAGTCCGCTCGTGTGTACGCGGCATAACACTGCACATCACCCTGAACACACCATCCCCACCGTTAAACATGGTGGTCGAAATTGAATTTATTCTATTTGAAATTCGAATTTTGGAAGATTCCATTCTATTCTATTGTTTTTTCTATTCTATGCTGTTCTTTTCTCTTCTATCATATTCATTTTTTTCTATTCTATTTAAATTCAAATATATTCTATTTGAAATTTGAATTTTGGAAACGGTTATATTGTTATATTCTTTCTATTTTATTCTATTTTCTATTGTTTATTCTATTCTATTATTTTCTGTTCTATTCTTTTCTATTCTATTCTATTTCAAATTTATTCTATTCGAAATAGAAATAGAATTTTGAATTTCAGAAGATGGTTATATTCTATTTTATTCTATTCTATTCCATTTTTTATTCTATTCTTTTATTTTCTATTCTTTTTTTTATTCTGTTCTTTTATTTTCTATTCTATTCTACTCTTTTCTATTCTATAACTTTATTTTCAATTCTATTTTATCCTCTATTCAAATTAGAAAACTATTTGAATTTGAATTTCATCTGAAATTTTAATTCGTTATTTCGGATTCATTTAAATTTGTTACTATTAACATTTGGAAATATACAGATATATACAGAAGATACATCCGAATTTCCGAAAAATGAAAAATTCATCCGAATTTCAATTAAGAACGAAACAAACCGCACATGTTAAGTCATTATTGGAGGGTGACACAGCAATGTATTCTAAGGCTTCATGCACACGGCCATACTGCTGCATACAGCTGCACATTGAGATCAGGGCCATCTTTAATATTGATTGGACCCTGGGCAAAACTTTTCTTGGGGCCCCCCCATGCAGTTTCGGTCTCCACCTGCTCCGAGACATACAGTAAATAGCAGCTAGACTCAAAATCAGTTTACTGAATCAGATCAGGCAGCTATTATGATTGGTTGCCAGAGGTTACAGTGTATCATTACGGCTCACTGATTAGTTGCTAGAGGTTACAGCACATGATTTCTGCTTGTTGATTGGTTGCTAGAGATTACTGTGGATGTGACCTCAGGGGGACATGATATACATATCAATGCTGCCGGCCGCCGCTATTTACATATGAATGCAGCCGCTATTTACATATAAATGCCAGTAATTTACATGTAAACACAGGGTCTGCAGGTGAGTCATCTGTACAATAATAGGGCAGAGCTGGGCAGCATTAGTAGCAGCACTTCACACTGAGATATCAGGACACAGCACAGGACTAAAACTTCAAGGGACAAGGGAATTTAAACTGGGATAGCTGGCAAGTATGAGGCAGCTGCTTTGGGCCCCACAACAATGACAGCTGCCCCTTTTGCGCTGCCTTAAAGACGGCCCTGATTGAGATGAAATAGAAGATGCGGCTATGTGGTTAAGATGGTAAAGCACCCACACGTTCACGGACATTTGGACAGAACGCGCGTGTGGGTGGTTTATGCAATCTCTGTGGATAACCACATTCAACATCATCATCTAATTCATCTCAAATGGCAGCTGTAAGTGGCAGCTGCGGTTCCCGGAAGAGTGATTACACAGACTCTCATGCTGTACGGCTCCTGTACGGCCGTGTGCATGGAAACAAACTTGTTAGGGGCAGATTATCAAAAAGACAAGTGACACCTCAAGTCCTCAGTGTCACAACTGTACATTAGTCTGTTAACTGCAAGCTCTTTTGGCAAGATATTGATAGATTATATATTTGTGAATTTCTTCTATGTTGCAATTTATTCTGTTTGCTGTTAAGTCAGGGACTTTGCTTGAGCCACCAGGTTTCAAGATTTAATTTCAACACAATTTTTTGCATTAAAGGGGTTCCAAACTCAAGAGGTTTTTTACCCAAATGCATTCTATTCATTAAGATATAAAAACTTTCCAATAACTGTTCCCTTGACCCCACTCCCTAAACACTTACCTGACATTGCTATTGTTATTGGTTTCATTACCATTATAATATTAGTGCCTTTACTCTGTTTTTTTACTTACACCATATTGTCAAAAGTATTGGGACACCTGCCTTTACACACACATGAACTTTAATGACATCCCAGTCTTGGTCTTTAGGGTTCAATATTGAGTTGGCCCACCCTTTGCAGCTATAACAGGTCCATAAAGACATGGATGAGCGATTTTGGGGTGGAGGAACTTGACTGGCCTGTACAGAGTCCTGACCTCAACTCGATAAAATACCTTTGGGATGAATTAGAGCAGAGACTGTGAGCCAGGCCTTCTCATCCAACATCAGTGCCTGACCTCACAAATGCGCTTCTGGAAGAATGTTCAAACATTTCCATAGACACACTCCTAAACCTTGTGGACAGCCTTTCAAAGAAACAAAGAAAACATTTTTTTTTTTTTAAACAAATTTTTTTGGTTGGTTCAGCAAAAAATCAAAAATCCAGTGGTGATTAAATACCACCAAAAAAAAAATCTCTATTTGTGTAAAAAAAAAATTATAAAAATTTCATAGCATACCGTGTTTCATGTCAGCACAATTGTCATTTACGTTGCGACAGCACTAAAAGCTGAAAATTGGCCTGGACAGGAAGGGGGTGAAAGTGTCTGGTATTGAAGTGGTTAAGTACTGTTGACATTATGATTGTATGACAGACTCCCTTCCCAAGCGTGGGTTATGTTTCTCAGCTTGTGGCCTACAACCGTGACACTAAACAGAACGGCTCTCAGCCTATCCCTGCCTGTCTCATCAGAGATATCCAAACAAAGGTACATACATGAAGTGGGGAGTCATGGTGTGAGCACCCCTCTATAACAGACGTACAAGAAATAAAAGCCCCAGGTCATTCAAATCTGCTTCTGCACCACCCCTGTTTTGGAATCTTACAAGTGGCGCATTGTTTCCTGAGATTTTTATACCTAATTGGAGTTTTTGTGTAAAGTCGATGAGCACCCCATACAGTTGTTTCCATGGTTACTTAACTTTCTCGCAGGTTGTCAGTGGTATATTTAACTTGAATTCTTTACTTTAAATGTAATCCTTATGACTGCATACATTATTATCTGGCTGATAATGCATTCCTTTATATTTTATTACTTTCATCATGATGAAGATTTGTTTAAACATTTCGTTTCAATACACTGCTAAATGTTCTGTGAATGTTGGGTGAATTGTGGCTTTTATTGGTATGTGGGAGCGTGTATATTCTCCGTAGATTCTAAATTCTATATAGATTTTTTCATGAAGAACAAGGGGCTGTCAGAAGCCTGCGGATCATTACTAAACTAGGTGTGGATTTTTTACCCTTATTTCTGGTGCACTATTTCCTTGAAAAGAATGGGCACTTTTTACAGGGAATATTGATTGAAACCGGAGAAATGTAAAAAAATTAATATCTTGAAGGCTTATTTCACACGGTCAGCTAGGGGGCAGTAAAACCAGGCAGTTGAGCCATGCTTTTACTGCCCTCCGACTACACACCTGAACACTGAGATTCAGCCACTCAGGGCTGTTTACAGGCATACCCCACTTTTAAGTACACAATGGGCATAGGTGTGCGCAGCCTATTGCATTAGGGTGTGCACCCCAAAGCTCAAACACGCGTGCATTCGTGCATGTATGTATGTGTAATATACACACACACACTCATATAAATAAATGTAAAAAACATTTTAAAATGTTTTAAAACATGGGCGTGTTACTAGGGCAGAGGTTGGTGTCAGTAGTTTTTTATTATTCTATTTTTGTATTATTTTTTACAATTTTTTTTTTAGGAGCCCCATTGGGTGGCTTTGGTGAAACATCAGTAGGGGGAATCTGCACCGCACGGGGTGATTAGGGTGTGCCTGGGCACACCCAGCACACCCCCTGCGCACGCCTATGACAATGGGGTTTAATTACTAAAGCTGAAAAGTGCAAAATCAGGCTCACTTCTGCATAAAAAACAATGAGCTTCTAACCTCAGCTTGTTCAATTAAGCTTTGGTAATAAAACCTGGAAGCTCATTGGTTTCTATACAGAAGTGAGTATGATTTTGAACTTTCCAGCTTTAGTAAATAAACCCCATTGTGTACTTAAAAGTGGGGTATGCCTGTACATCCTACGGCAAAAATTAAAGTGTTACTAAACCCCGGACCCTGCATTCACTATATCTAGTCTCCCACAGTACACAGAACATGGAAATGCAATCATTTTAGTAAATATAAACTGCTAAATACCTTTTCTCATCAGCAGTATATAGCAGTCTTGTGACTTCTATCAGTGTCTGGCTGAGCACTGGTTAAAGCTTGTAGGAGAAGTTTTCATTCTCCTCTGACTGTCCTCTGAGGCTGCAGGACCCCTGACCCTCTGTCTGGACAGTGCTGATTGGCCCTGTGCTGATCACATGCACGCTCCCAAGATTACAAAAAAATCCCAAGCAATATATACCAAACTGAGCATGTGCAGAGTGAGTCCAAACGCTCTGTACTGTCAGGAGATGGACAGGGGACAGTGGAAGAAGGGGAGGATCAGAGAAGACAGGATCAAACATCCTTTTTACACAATGCAGAGGATTAACCCCTTAGGTTCCACAGTGAGTATAACAAGCATGCTTTACTGCATATACAGACTGAATTGACTGTTGTGGGTTTAGTAATACTTTAAGCAGCATGTCACACTTGGGGGGCTTTACCACCGCACAACGCAACCAATGCAAGTCTTTGGGGCTGCTCCACAACAGTGCGCAATTTAAGTGATTGTGCCATTGTGGTTCAGCACCAGCTTTCAAATGCCTCTAAAAAGTGATCCACCATGAAATGCTTTACAGAGGGGCGTCACATGTGAATGCTGGGTAGCTACACACACCCTACTTTCTTTAACAATGTATGATATGACACAACATGAGTTAATACACTAAAATGTATGGGATCATTGAGAATTGGTGAGAGCTGGATGCAGTCTGTCTTAAATTAGCCATTATTCTCATGGGCTAGGCTGAGGCAGGGCTCCTCTTATCTGCAGCTTGTGAACATTGCTGAGCACTGTAATAGTAACAATGGTGGAAAAAAAACTGTCACTACTGCGCAAAGCCACAAAAAAATAGCAAAATGTTTCCAGGGCTGCCTGGTGCTGGCTGCGACCTTTAAAAAAATAAAGTTCAGATACATTTTGAGCCCCTGTTTACACCGGTGCGGCTTCAAAATCACACTACTTCAGCGCGATTTCAAAGCTGCACATCAGTGCAATTTGCACTGCTGATTTCATTGTGGCTTGCGACTTCTTTTAACAGAAGTCTATGCAAGTCGCAATGAAGTGCAGGAACTTTTTTCATAAATTGCTGTGCCACGTGAATCCCGGCGATATGAAAGTGAAGTAAATGTCATCAGCACACTAAAGATTCTCTGAAAGGGTCCAAAGCTTTATTTCCATGGTCACATGATAAACATAGAGCAACGTTTCGGAGCCACACAGGGCCCCTTCGTCAGGCAAGTGACCCCTGCCTGATGAAGGGGCCCTGCGTGGCTCCAAAACATTGCTGTATGTTTATCATGTGACCATGGAAATAAAGCTGTAGCAAGGGCCCCGACCCCTAGAGGCCTAATGGTGAGAGTCAGGGAGAGCTGGCATCCTTCTTTGTGGAGTTTGTTACTGGGCATAGTGGGTGTAATGCAAGATAGAATGATTGGGCGCCAGTCACCTTTTGAATGTAAACAAGTGATGTATTGTCTCTTAACAAGGGGGAAAGAGGGTTAGGGCCTGAACACACTTAGGCAAATGCAATAGCAATTGGCAGACTCCGAGACAAAACAGGCAGACAGCTATACAGGTTGAGGGCATTTAACCGCTTCCTGCCCGGCCTATAGCAGATTGACAGCTAGGCGGTGGTTCTGTTATCCTGACTGGGCATCATATGACGTCCAGCAGGATAACATGCCAGAGGTGCTGTGTGTCAATCTGAAACACTGCATCTCTGATCGTGGTATGGAGCCTCTGATGGAGGAACCCTAGATGAAGCTACACACCCCCAAATGTGAAACGCGTTGACGTCATGTCCGTCCGGACACCACGCCTCAACGCCATCCCCCGTTGGTGCTCATGAGCTCGCTATTCTGTGGGAGGAGGTTGATCACATGACCGCTCGGTACTCAGGGAGATCTTGGAAATACATAGACGAGGTTCTATATCCAGATGTCTGATCCATCTATGCTTCCTTTTACACACTAGCCTACCTGTACCCCGCACGAAGGGTTCCTTCAACAGATACCGCTTCAAGGATCTGAGACCTAATGACGGCAGGACACCGACACAGGAAGCCACCATCTCTGGAAGCAGATGACAGCATCCATCTACAACCAGGGGTGGTAATGTACTGTGGCTGTTTTCATTTTTGACCAATTTCTACATGCCAGTTGTGCACTTTACAAACAGCCCATCACTACCGGTCTTCTGAGAATATACTCAGATCAGGATATTCCGGACTTCAGGATACCCACAGCAATATTGCTTTGACTGTGATATATACTTACACAGCATTGAACTTTGCCATTTTTGCCCATACTCTTATGCTGTCCGGTCCCTACAGACTGCCAATATCAGTTGGGCACCCCCACCAGCTGGTGTCCACTACGAGCCCCCAAGACACATTGAGATAACATCACTGTTATTCCCCTTTCCCCATCCTCCATCCCCTCCCGAGCCCCACCCACCTGGGGGATTGATGTCAGCCTTGGGGCCTTACCTAGCATTTCTGAACACTCCCCATGGTGGACGACAAGGCTGACACCAATTTTACTTGCGTCCGGACGCTGTTTGTGTTTATGTGTTTGTTACATGTTGTTTTGTTCCCCCTGTTTTCTGTGGTTGCGACAGACCAGCCTATCTAGGTGGTCGGCAATTTTTTACCAGGAACAGTATACTATTGGGTCTTTACCCTACTTGAAATTTTTTTTTTTTTTTTACAATTATTTTATTTATTCAAGGAACACAGTTGAACACAGACATCTGG
Organism: Lithobates clamitans; assembly: GCA_037952925.1. NCBI lineage: Eukaryota > Metazoa > Chordata > Amphibia > Anura > Ranidae > Lithobates > Lithobates clamitans. The sequence goes on along the minus strand of JBBGZY010001548.1, from coordinate 333,631 downwards.
GCAATCACAGTGTGTTATCTTACATCACATTGCACATATATGTTATACACTATAGCATTTTATTAACTGTTAAGGACAATATGACATTTTGTTATCTGAAACGTCTCTGTCTTAGACCCCATTCACACAGGGGCAACACGACTTGCAGGTCGCCTTAGAGAGGCGACCTGCACACGACTGCCCGGGCGACTTGCAAAACGACTTCTGTATAGAAGTCTATGCAAGTCGCCCCAAGTCGCCCCCGAAGTCGTACAGGAACCTTTTTCTAAGTCGGAGCGACTTGCGTTGCTCCCCTTAGAACGGTTCCATAGCACAGAACGGGAGGAGACTTGTCAGGCGACTAGGTCGCCTGACAAGTCGTCCCTGTGTGAATGGGCTCTTACTCTGTGACAGTTGCTATAGGCGGCGTCTTTGCTCTGGGTGTACATTAAATAGCAATCTTGATGGTGCATATGTGTTACCCTTCGTCCAGTCTCCGACCAGCTCCAGTTCTTTTTAAAAAATGTTTATACTAAAAAAATTTAGATCCCAAAAATTCGGGACTACTTAACCGGGAAAAGAAAAAAAAAAAAAAATTATATAAATAGGGAGAAATATAGTAAACAAACATATAGGAAAGAAAAAGGGGAGATAGAGAAAAAGACATAGGGAAGAGGGGTAAGAGGGGGGGGGGAGAGGGGTAGAGGGGAGGTAGGGAAGAGGAGTGAGGAGGAAATCTGGAGGATATCTTTGTGTAAGCCCGCCGGCCGCGGGGGTAATCCAAATCTTCTGAAGCTGGTGAGATCAATATTTAGTTAGTCAGTTAATTAGTTAGTATGGTGTCATTTAGTCATTCGAGTCGCTGTCCAGGAGGTCTCTTCCCTCATCTGAGAAGATAAAGACGTGCCATGGTGCCCAAGGCTTGGAGTATCGCTCCTGCTGATTTCATGCAGTTAGAACGAGATCTTCCAATCTGCCTATTTCCTTAACCTTTCGGAGCCACATCCCTATGGTTGGGGGCTGCGATGATTTCCATTCAAGGGGGATGCATGCTTTAGCGGCATCAAGAAGGTGCCGGATAATAGATCTTTTGTAGATTTTCCCTGGTATATTGGTGGCGTGTAGGAGAAAGAATGCTGGGTCATTGGGTATTTCATGTTCTGTGAGTTTTTGGAGGATGTGTTGAACACCTGTTCAAAAGTGTTGTAATTTAGGGCAGGACCAGAAAATATGCAGGATGGTGCCTTTGTCCTCCTTGCATCTCCAGCACAGATCAGAGGCGTCTGGAAAGAATTTTTTCAGTTTCACTGGGGTTCTGTACCACCTGGTTAGGATCTTGAAGTTGGTCTGTGTTTTTGCGCATATAGAGGATTTGTATGTAAACCTTATGATATGTATATGTATAACCTTATGATATGTATACCTGAAATTTATGTACATGCCAATAAATTTTCATTTTTGATATAATTACCTGTGTTTTGCCCTTTCATTAGCCCCGCTTTTCTCTGTCCCCTTCTGTTTGGGATACTTTGCATAATTGCCTAACAAGACACACTCAATTAGATGAAATTAACTAATTGTATTGGGCGCGCGCTATTATCAACGAGAAAACCGCAGTTACCCTAGCGCCAGTTGCAGTTTACATATGTGGGTATTTATTATTGCTATTTGCGCTTCAATGTGCGCCGGTTCGACTAATGACTTTTCCCGCACACCAATTAATGTATGAACTGGTGCAGTGCCTTCTCCTTAGTAAATGACCCTCTATATTCTCTCAATTTTTCACAGGCTTGTCTAAATGTTGTGCAGCAAACTTTAAACAAGCTTCAACATGCTTTTTCTTCAGCAATGGAGTCTTGCATGGTGAGCGTGCATACAGGCCATGGCGGTTGAGTGCATTATTTATTGTTTTCTTTGAAACATTTGTACCTGCTAATTCCAGGTCTTTGTAAAGCTCTCCACAAGTGGTCCCTGGCTCTTGGACAACTCTTCTGATAATTCTTTTCAGAAATATTGCAAGGATCAACAGGTCATGGCCGGTTTATGGTGAAATGATGTTCTTTCCACTTCCAGATTATGGCCTCAACAGTGCTCACCAGAACATTCAGAAGTTTAGAAATCCTTCTGTAACCAATGTCATCAGTATGTTTTGCAACAATAAGGTTGTGAAGGTCTTAAAGAGAGCTCTTTGCTTTTACCCATCATGAGATGTTTCTTGTGTGACACCTTGGTAATGGGACACCTTTTTAAAGGCCGTCAGTTGAGACTGAACCAACTGATATTAATTTGCACTGACAAGGGGCAGGATTGCTTTGTAATTACTGATAGATTTAAGCTGGTGACTGTCTTGGCTTTCCATACCTGTTTGCACCTCCCTTTCTTAATGTGTTTAATACTTTTTTCCTGTGTAATTCCATTTTATTATACATAACTTAATTTTTGAACTTATTTGTTTTGGCTTCTTTGTATGTATGGATTGCATGGGTTGTTACCGACATGTGGTGATAATTTCATGTCAATAGCACCTTTATAGTTACCTAGAAAAATTGTGACATGTTCAATACTTATTTTACCCGCTGTAGGTGAGAAATAAGAGGCCAGACATACATGCGTTCTTTTTGTTACATGCTCTGTTTAATTCACACCCTCATTACATTGTCATCAAATATCAAAATTATGTGAGCAATCCCCCCCACCTGTGTGGGGACAGTAATGCTTTCTAGGCAAAGTGTTACTCCTCCATTTGAATGTAGAAACTTAGAAGGAATGCTCGGCACTAATAAATTAGCTTTTCCCTCTGCCTTCAATAGTCAAATATATAAATATTTATATCTACTAAAGCGATGGCACTTTGTAAAAATTGAGTGACAAAGTTACTATTTAACTGAAGCACATGAATGTGTGAGATATATTAAGGCCTCTTGCACACGGTACTGAGGTTTAAGCATCTGCTTTTTTTGGATGCAATTCCAAATATTTGGGAGTTCATTCCTTCCATTGGCCAGACTATTCATTTATTATGGCCATTGAAATGAATGAACACTCATGCGCTAAATGTGCTTAGCGCGTCAAACATTTTTTTTCTGCTCATACGCTCCTCTCCTGAATGTACAAGGGATTTTCTTTTGGCTTCTAAGCATTTGCAGAGTGGAAAAAACCCCTCAAATGCCCTTAGAAGCATCCATTTTTGCCTCCAGTGCGCATGAGGCCTTCCTTGTGTGCCTGATGAAGACCTCTGTTCTGGATCGTGGTGGAAAAATGTATCCAATATCGTCATAGTACAATTATGGGAAATGTAATTTCTGACTTGTTTTTGGAGAAACATGTGCCAGTACTGCCTAATATATCCTACAGTGTGAGTCAGTGGGCAGGAACAAGCATGCAGGCTTTGGTTGTGGGTTCACCTAGTATGCACATGCGTGTTCAAGGTTAATGATGCCAGCTGTCAAAATACATGAACAGTGTCTGCATCTTATTGGATGCAGGGGTTGTTCGTCTGACAATTTTCCACTTGCCTACTAAATGAAAGTGAATTGAAAAACTTAAATTTTGCTCATCTAAGTGTTGCAAACAGGGCCGCCCACAGAGCTAAATTCAATATGAATAGGGCTAGCTTATCCAAATGGTGAAGCATGTAAGCATAAGGATGACAACCCTGGAGCTTAAACCAAAAAAAGTCCGGTCAGTAAAGCCCGGTTCACACAGGGGCGGCACGACTTGCAGGTCGCCTCAGCGAGGCGACCTGCAAACGACTGCCCGGGCGACTTGCAAAACGACTTCTGTATAGAAGTCTATGCAAGTCGCCCCAAGTCGCCCCCAAAGTAATACAGGAACCTTTTTCTAAGTCGGAGCGACTTGCGTCGCTCCGATTAGAACGGTTCCATAGCACAGAACGAGAGGCGACTTGTCAGGCGACTAGGTCGCCTGACAAGTCGCCCCAGTGTGAACCGAGCCTAATGGTAGCACCTAAGGTTCTCTCTTGACAAGTTCTCTTTAAAGGGTGGCAAATCACTCAATAGCCTATTTGGGCCTCTGGTTACAAAGACAGCAAGGTGCCTCCTCATTAGTTAACCTGGTCTGACTATATCCTATAGATCAGTGGTCATCAACCCTTTCCTCAGGGCCCACTAACAGGCCAGGTTTGCAAAAAAACTGAAATACATCACAGGTGATATCATTTGCTGCTCAGTGATTGCAGTATTCTAGTCTGCATCTCCCCCAAGGTAATACATAAAACCTGGCCTGTTAGTGGGCCCTGAGGACAGGGTTGTTGACCACTGCTATAGATAATATGATTCAACCTACCTACCTTTGTCCACTGGAAATCTGATAAGAACTTTTTTTTATGGCAGGTCTAATAATGGATATGTACAGTCAATATAGGCTGTGGGCTGGGATTCAAGGCTGTCAGGTGTGGCACACAAGCACTCATATGTAGCACTCTCTAGTGTGTTAGACTAGATATGGTTAGGATTTTTGTTAGTGTAGGTAAAATGTTTTGGCTTGGCTGACAGCCAGGCCTGTGTTTTAATTTGGGTCAGGTGAGTGATCCAGGGAGGCTGGTATGACTCAACATACTGCATTTCTGCTACCTCCCCTTACTTCTAAAACTTTCTGGAAACTTCCAGAAGAATGGGAGGGAGGTTAGGAGGAGCTGCCTACGTTGTGGGGGAGGGTTGTTGTGTGTGTGTGTGTGTGTGTGTGTGTGTGTGGTGGTGTGGTGTGGTGTGTGTGTGTGTGTGTGGGGCATATACCCAATCTTCAGTTTTAAGTATAAAATAAAAAATTGCCATAACTGAAAAAAGAGATAATTAATGTTTGACTTTCTTGCTGCCCCTTTAACCAAAACACCACTCCATTCTTGAGGTCAGAAGTCAGAAGAGAAACCGACGCTTCCAGGAGTGTCGACTTTTTTGGTCTCCTGCAATGTTCAGTGGTTCCTCCCTCTGACTTCCATGTCACTAATGAGTCCTGTAATAACAAGAGAGGAACCACTAAACACTGCGAGGGAACCCAGGAGATCGGCAGTTTGAGTAGCATCCTGACGGCATGAGCAGCAGAAAAGGTAAGTATTAATTTACCTCTTATACAGGTATAGCTATTTTGGATTTGCATACTTAAAGCCACCCTGTCATTAACACATCGAAGCTTATACCTTTAATAGCAACAGAGAGAATGCAGCCTTACTACAGCCCTATATAAAAAAAAAAGATAAAACTAATTCCGCCAAGGGTCTTTGCATCCAAGTTTGCTGGTAAATGTATATAGAGTCAGCGTAATCCAAATTGTACACATGCAAACAATTTTCCTCATACTGTTAGAGGCTGCAGAGTCATTTATGCAGCTTTTGGCCGTGAAGAGAAGGGTGGGACGAGGAATTCACTACACTTAGCTAATGAAAGAAGGATAATGTCCGCCTGCATTTTTTATGATCTTCAAAACTTTTTCTGTAAGTGTGAGAATGTCTTCTGCATTCTGTATCGCCATGTCCCTGTGTTGCTTTGCCAAATATGCTTTCATTTAGCTCTGATCTTTCCTGTCACCAAACCAATGCCAAAGCTTTCCAGTGTCCATCATTTGTAGAGACAGGCCCTCCTTTGTGCCCAGATCCTTCTGTCCCTCTGTCCTCTCTCCTGTGTGCTTTATAGGTATGATGTAAAGATCTGTATAAATAAACTTACTACCATAAGTGTTTATGTAGCTTTTAATGCTGAACTCTGGACAGAAAGACATAATTTAATGTCGGTGTGTATTCCTTTAGAATAGCTTCATACATACAGCTAGCATAGATATCGTCATCTGTTTTTATATCACCATCTAGCACAGCAGACTGGGAGAGGAAAGAACGGCACTGGAAGGCCAACATATGCTGCCGACCAAACATGCACTGACAGAGGGAGAGAGCAGAGTTAATAGGTTAGGAGTGTGTTGCTTCTCCTTTACTGTCCAATCAGAAGATTGTGGTCAGTGAGGTGCCACCAGTAGAACTCAACATTAAACCTTTGTTGGATAGAGTAAAGCCTGGTACACACGGGCCAAATATCGGCCAGTATCAGGTGGCTCAACAGAAACTGGCTGATATTTGGCTCATGTGTACACCAGCCTGTCCAACAGAATATGGTCAGAGGTGTGGCTTCTGTCAAATGGGCATGCAGCAAACCGACTGGGATCCGATAAGTGCTGGCAGCTGACTGGTGTGTTCTGGCAGAGGGTCAGCCCCCCTGTCCAAACACAATAACTCAACAGGGAGATCACTGTACTAACATCAGATAGTTGGTACAACAAACTCTTTCCAAGCCCCTCAGTTTTTTTTTATTCAGCCCACTGGGATGAATGAAGAAAAACTGATAGTGCGTACCAGGCTTAAGGGAGGGTTAAAACCCCTGCCAGTTTTTGTTTGCCATTTTTGCCTATTGGGGAGACTGCTGCTGCAGGTACCATGTGACTGCCGTGACCAATTAAAGTTGTACACAATAAATGTCTTCCTTTCATGTCATCCATTGTGTACAACTCTGTTGCTAGCTGTGATTGGTCAATTGGATCACATGGTACAGACAGGACCAATCACAACCCATCTGTACCATGTGATTAGCTTTGACCAATCACAGCTAATCACAACAAAACAAACAATGGATCGGTTTCATTCAGTAAAATGCTTGCTTATAGCAGTGTATATCACAGCTGTAAGCAAACATAATGTGTAAGAAAAGAAAAAAAAAACATCCTGATCACTTCCCCGATGTAGTACAATTTTACTATGGTAACATCATATTGCTCTGATCACAGTGTGTTAAAAAAATAGTAAAAAATAAAATTAAATAAGAAAAACAAATGTAAAAATAATAAAATAAAATTAGGAAAAAATTACATAGTTACATAGTAGGTGAGGTTGAAAAAAAGACACAAGTCCATCAAGTCCAACCTATGTGTGTGATTATTTGTTAGTATTACATTGTATATCCCTGTATGTTGCAGTCATTCAGATGCTTATCTAATAGTTTTTTAAAACTGTCACTGCCCCCCCTGCTGAGACCACAACCTGTGGAAGGGAATTTCACATCCTTGCCACTCTTACAGTAAAGAACCCTCTACGCAATTTATGGTTAAACCTTTTTTTTTCTAATTTTAATAAGTGGCCACGAGTCTTATTAAACTCCCTTCCATATTGCAGTCATTCAGATGCTTATCTAATAGTTTTTTGAAACTATCAATGCCCCTCGCTGAGACCACAACCTGTGGAAGGGAATTCCACATCCTTGCCACTCTTATGCCCCGTACACACTTTCGGACTTTGTTCAGACATTCCGACAACAAAATCCTAGGATTTTTTCAGACGGATGTTGGCTCAAACTTGTCTTGCATACACACGGTCACACAAAGTTGTCGGAAAATCTGATCATTCTGAATGCGGTGACGTAAAACACGTACGTTGGGACTATAAACGGGGCAGTGGCCAATAGCTTTCATCTCTTTATTTATTCTGAGCATGCGTGGCACTTTGTCCGTCGGATTTGTGTACACACGATCGGAATTTCCGACAACGGATTTTGTTGTCGGAACATTTTATAGCCTGCTCTCAAACTTTGTGTGTCGGATTTTCCGATGGAAAATGTGTGATGGAGCCTACACACGGTCGGAATTTCCAACAACAAGGTCCTATCACACATTTTCCGTTGGAAAATCCGACCGTGTGTACGGGGCATTACAGTAAAGAACCCTCTACACAATTTATGGTTAAACCTTTTTTCTTCTAATTTTAATAAGTGGCCACGAGTCTTATTAAACTCCCTTCCATGAAAAAGTTTTATCCCTATTGTGGCGTCACCAGTACAGTATTTGTAAATTGAAATCATATCCCCTCTCAAGTGTCTCTTCTCCAGAGAGAATAAGTTCAGTGCTCGCAACCTTTCCTCATAACTAAGATCCTCCAGACCCTTTATTAGCTTTGTTGCAATTCTTTGTACTCGCTCCATTTCCAGTACATCCTTCCTGAGGACTGGTGCCCAGAACTGGACAGCATACTCCAGGTGAGGCCGGACCAAAGTCTTGTGGGAGAATTATCGCTTTATCCCTGGAGTTAATCCCCTTTTTAATGCATGCCAATATATCCCCACTTCCCACCCCTGACCATTCCGAGTATTCCCCATTTATCACAATCCTTTGAACTGGCCCATGTAGCCAGTTTTCAATCCATGTGCTCACCCTATGGTCCATGCCAACGGACCTTACTTTGTACAGTAAACGTTTATGGGGAACTGTGATAAATGCTTTTGCAAAATCCAGATACACCACATCTACGGTCTTCCTTTATTTAGATGGCAGCTCACCTCCTCATAGAAGGTTAATGGATTGGTTTGGCAAGAACGATTCTTCATGAATCAATGATTTTTACTGCTAATGATACCATTTTCATTACTAAAATCTTGTATATAGTCTCTTATCATCCCCTCCAAGAGCTTGCATACTATTGATGTTAGGCTAACTGGTCTGTAATTCCCAGGAATGTATTTTGGCCCTTTTTTAAATATTGGTGCTACGTTGGCTTTTCTCCAATCAGCTGGTACCATTCCAGTCAGTAGAAAAAATGTAACAATGTTCTGGCAATTACTTGACTTAGTTCTCTAAGTACCCTCGGGTGCAAGCCATCTGGTCCCGGTGATTTATTAATGTTAAGTTTCCCAAGTCTATTTCTAATTCTGTCCTCTGTTAGCCATGAGGGTGCTACCTGTGATGTGTCATGAGGACAAACACTGCAGTTTTGGTTACTGAAGCCCAAAATTATAATTTTTTTTTTCTTACTGTCACCATTCAGTATCCATGATCACCTCCACACCAGTTATATGATGATGCTGTACTGCACTGGTGACAGTATGTAAAAATAAAAAAATGTTACTTTTTCTGAAGAATTCCTTTATTTTGCAAAAAATTATGACAAAAAATTACAACTTCAAAAAACCCGCCATGCCTCTTACTAAATACCTTGGACTGTCTACGTTCCAAAATCGGTCATTTTGGGGTATTTGCAGTGTCCTGGCATTTTAGGGCCTCAAGAAATTAGATCAAAACGAGTCTGTCAGTACTTTAGGATAGATCAATTTTCAGATATATACCAAAGTTTGTGGACTCTATAACTTTCCTGCAGACTAAATAACATGCCCTGATCTGGGTTATTTTCATCAAAGAAATGTTGCAGAATACATTTTGGGCTAAATTTATGAAGAAAAATTATTTATTTGCAAAATTTTATAACAGGAACGAAGAAAAACGCATTTTGTTTTCAAAACTTTCAGGTTTTTTTTTGTTTATTTAGCAAAAAATTAAAAACCCAGCGGTGATTAAAAAACCAAAAGAAAGCTCTAGTTGTGTGAACAAAACAATAAAAATGTAGTTTGGGTACAGTGTTGCATGACCGCTCGATTGTCATTCAAAATGCGACAGCACTGAAAGCTGAAAATTGTCTTGGGCAGGAAGGGGGTAAAAGTGCCAGATATTGAAGTGGCTAAATGATCTGAGTGTAGCAAAGTCTTTAGCCTTCTCCAGTCTAATAAGAACTTTCAGGGCCAAAGATAGCTGACATCCTTCTATATGTGGTGGGTTGTGAGGCATGGTGGGTGCAAGGTGGATAAAGTTATTGGGCGCCAGACACTTCTTGGATGTAAAAGAGGTTTAATTTCTCTTAACAGTCCTTTTTGTTATTTTAGGGGAAGAGAGGGTTAGGGCCAGGACACCCTTACGCAGTTTCAATTTCAGACTCCGAGACTTCAATAGGAATACAGGCGTACAGGGAAAGGCCCCAACAAGGCACCACATCTGCACATTCAGGATTGCTGTCTTCTATGACAACAGTCCAGTGACGGAACTATAGGGGTTGCTGCAGTCACACTTGCGACTGGGCCCCAAGACCTAGCATCTCCTCCTGCACCCCTGGCTGTCCATTTAGCATGTGGGGTGGGAGGTGGGAGGCGGCGATCGGCAGCTCTATGGTGCCCGCAAGCCGCGGGCTCTCCCTGGGGCTTTAAGTTCTCTCTCTGAATGTATACAGTAGAGAGGGGAGAGGCCTCTGACCCGGGCATGTATCGGCTTCACTTCAATGAGTCGCTCTGCTTCTACACTCTTGATGATACATGCCCGTGTCAGAGGCCCCTCCCCTCTCCAGTGGATACAGTCGGAGAGAGAACTACAAGCCCCAGGGAGATCCCGCGGCCAGTGGACACCATAGAGATGCCGATCGCCACCTCCCCCAGGTGGGGGGGTGAAAGAGATGTGCTGGGGGTCCAAGGTGCACAGCGGAGACTAGCCAGGTGCAGGGGAACATCTGGAAGGGGGTCACTGTTTGGGGACCCTCATGTAAGGGGGGGCTCTCAGGGGACCCTGATGAAAGGGGGGCTCTCTGGGGACCTTGATGTAAGGAAGGCTCTCTGGGGACCCTGATGTAAGGGGGGGCTCTCTGGGGACCCTGATGTAAGGAAGGCTCTCTGGGGACCCTGATGTAAGGGGAGGCTCTCTGGGGACCCTGATGTAAGGAAGGCTCTCTGGGGACCCTGATGTAAGGGGAGGCTCTCTGGGAACCCTGATGTAAGGGGGGGGGGCTCTCTGGGGACCCTGATGTAAGGGGAGGCTCTCTGGGGACCCTGATGTAAGGGGAGCCTCTCTGGGGACCCTGATGTAAGGAAGGCTCTCTGGGGACCCTGACGTAAGGAGGGGCCCTCTGGGGACCCTGATGTAAGGGGAGGCTCTCTGGGGACCCTGATGTAAGGGGAGACTCTTTGGGGACCCTGATGTAAGGAAGGGGCTCTCTGGGGACCCTGATGTAAGAAAGGGGCTCTCTGGGGACCCTGATGTAAGAAAGGGGCTCTCTGGGGACCCTGATGTAAGGAAGAGGATCTCTGGGGACCCTGATGTAAGGATGAGGCTCTCTGGGGACCCTGATGTAAGGGGGGCTCTCTGGGGACCCTGATGTAGGGGGGCTCTCTGGGGACCCAGATGTAAGGGGGGCTCTCTGGGGACCCTGAAGTAAGGGGGGGCTCTCTGGGGACTCTGAAGTAATGAAGGGGCTCTCTGGGGGCCCTGAAGTAAGGAAGCGGGCGGAAGGAGGAGGGGCCGGACACTGCATAGTTCGCCTCACAGATTGTGGCGATCTTTCCACAGAAGTGTGAGCAAATACCTGGATTTGACAGGTATCCGCTTCCCCCTCCCCCCTGAAAGGTGCCAAATGTGGCACCGGAGGGGGGAGGGGATCCAATCCATGGAAGTTCTATTTCTGGGTGGAACGCCGCTTTAATGACCCGTAATCTATTTTTCATGACATTTTTTTACTGTGCATATTTTTTAGACTTCATCGGCATCTCCTTTCTGGCTATCAAGTCTAATTAAGGCCATAGGTAAAGATTGCCATATAATGATCAAGTTTTGTTTGATTTCTGCTGAACCTTAGCTTGACAATAAACATTTGTCAAAGGCATTGGTCCTGAAAACACTTAGACCAATCAGCAGATACAAGCGCTGTTCAGGTATTCAGCAGCTGCTGCAGCAGAATACAATAGCCAGCAGCTGACGTTCCTCTAGTTTAGTGAACCAATGGATTTCTTATGTTCAGCCTGCAGGGCCAAAGTAGAGAAATTTGAGGTATTTTTGGGCCAATTTTATTCTGCAGAATTTATTTACTTCATTTAAAACTATATTCTCAGAGACTCTTTAAAAACAGGTTCTCCTTTGTGAGTTGCTTTAGTTTTAATTTTAAAACCTGACCTATAATCATGACTAATAGTAGTCACCTATATTTGGACATATGGTGACACATCTGCTGTTATTTCTCCCTTTCAGATACGTATGTCAAGGTTTATCTGTAAAACAAAACCAAGCAGAGGTTTCTATAGTACTGAAGGGGGATCCCCAATCAATTATTGCTGAAACAATCTGACTAATCTGTTAGATCTGTTTCAAATTTGTCTCTTGCTTTTACTAGGAAAAACACAACATCTTCATAAACAAGTGTTGTCATACCTTTGTGCTTACTGTATATGCAAAGCTCTATTTCAGATGTACAGAACATAAAACAAGTCTGGTCACCCTACCTTCTAATCTGTCACAGTCAGAGGTCAGATTCGGAGACCAGTAGCTATAGCAGTAGAGAGGCTCCCACTGATTAGCAGGATAGGTATAAAAGCAGGTCACCCTGGTGGATGATGGGGGCTCATCCAAGGTGCGGGGGTCTAAGCACTAACTGTATTCACCAGAGCTCCTGATGGTGAAGATGGATTTTTTCCTCAGGATCGTCCTACCAGGAAGTGAGCAAGCTAGGTTCCAGTAGCAGATATAGCAGGTCGGGATCAAGCAGAAGCATAGTCAGTAAACAAACCAAAGGTCAGTTACAAGTGGTTGCAAGTTGGAATCCAGCAGAAGGGTAGTCAAGGAAAAAAACCAAAGGTCGGTAATGAGTGGTTGCAAAGATATGGATGGCAGTACGAGTGACAAGAACAAGATATTGGCTGGAAATAGTACAATAATCTTTCAAACAGGAAGTGCAAAGGCACTTAAATAGGAAGTTCATGGGAGGAGCAAAGAGTTAAAAGTTCACAAGTGTAGCAAAGTCTTTAGCCTCTTCCAGTTTAATGAGAACCTCTAAGGTCAAATATAGCTGATATCCTTCAATATGTAGTGGGTTGTAAGGCATAGTGGGTGTAAAGATGGTGAAAGTCATTGGCGCCAGAGGATTTTGGATGTAAAAGAGGTTTTATTTCTCTTAACAGTCCTTTTTATATATTTGTGGTTAAGAGGGTTAGGGCCAGGCCCCCCTAAATAGTTGTAGATTCATTTGGCAGACTCCAAGACTTCTATAGGAGGACAGCCGTGCAGGGAAAGGCCCCAGCAAGGCTCCACATCTGCACATGCAGGAATGCTGTCTCCTATGGCAACAGTCTTTAACAGTTCCTAATTCAAACGTGACAGTTCCTTCAGCTTCACTACAACTACCTCTTGTAGTTCTTCAACACTGAGCCCCCGGTCTCTCACTAGACCCTCTGATTTACTGACTCTGATTCCCTTGAGCTCCTCCAATCTGTGCGGTGGTATCTCCCTCAAGTGTCACCCACGCTTCCCTGCTGGGTCTCTGGCTTGACACACAAGGCTGCTCTGCAAATGTCACCTCTGCTGGTTGGGTCCCTGACTTGATCACCGCCTGAAGTTTCCCGATTCTCCACTGTGCCCGTTCAGTGAGAATACTGCTCCGGTACTTGCTTCAGTTACTCACTGTGGTCCCCGGTAAAGGTGGTTGGTCTCTTAGTGGCAACAGCTCCCCTGCTACCTCTGACCACGACAGGTTCTCCGGCTGGCAGAACCGTCCCTTTCTGGTTGGACTGCAAGCCACAATCCCAACCCTGCGCTGCCCTCTTACTTCTGGATATGCCCTCACACAGCCTGGCAGCCGGATGCCCCCTGGGATAGGACCAATCTCCAGCCTAGCAGTCTGGGGCGTATGACACACATCCACCCAGACAGCCATCCAGGTGGCACAGAACACAGATCACCTGACTTCACCCAAATATATAGGTGCTCCCAGCAGGCCAAGGGGTTCAAGAAAACCCATGCCCATTGGCTGCGATACTCCATATACCCATAACCTGACCTTGGGTTGCCCTTTCATATCTAGTACCACCAAGTACCCGGCCACCTAGTGGTAAAAGAAAAAAGTGCAACAAGGCCAAACTTAGGGAGAAATCAACGAATCTCTATCAATCAACCAGGATAACTACTCCTGGCAAGTAAATTTGTGAGGAGCTCCCTGCCTAAACTATAGGGTGCTACACAAGAAACAAGGTTCAAGACAAATGGAAAAAATGACTGTAAGTGCAAAACAATGTAAACATAAAAATAGGCAATGAATAATCATATTAGTCCATAAGTTCATAGAAGATTAAAAGCCTCCCCAGAGAAAGCAAGCTGTTGGGTCAGAAAAATAGGTAAAAAATAACACTGACTATGTTCAAGGGCCATAACAATAGTAATTTAAATTTTAACCGTACACTTGTATGAAAGAATAAAATTAAAAAAAATATATATAGCATTAAAAAATATACATATATAAAAGAATATAAATACACATATATTTTACAACATATAATGCTAATAAAAAAATAAAAAAAAATGAACTGCAACAATAAAATATAACAAAAATAAACTGACGTAAAAAGGAAATGCAAAAGCATCTCTAATCAATTAGGATCAGTATGTGAATAAAGGATCTATAGGAAGCTATAAGTTGGTGCATGTATATGGTGCATAATATAGTAAAAATATCCAAACATATATAAAAAAAAATATCTAAAATCATATATCAAGGGACAGGCACAAATACTCAAAAGTGGTGTAGTGGCCAGCACCCTCGCCTAGCAGCAAAAGCGTCGCCGTTCAAATCCCAACCAGGACACTACCTGCCTGGAGCCCCTGCTTACGTGGGCCTCCTATGAGCACTCCGAATTCCTCCCACACTCCAAAGACATGCTGGAAGGTCAACTGGCTCCTGTCCAAATTGGCCCCAGCATGCGTAAATAAGAATGTGAGTTAGGGACCCCAGACTGAAAGCTGCCCAAGGGCAGGGTCCGATGCAAATGCACAATATAGACGTAAAGCACTGTGCACATTGACAGTGCTATACAAGCACCTGAAATAAAATAAATAAATTAATTAATATATATGCATATTATAATAAGCTATACTACAATATAGCATATCAAGACACCAAGGTACTAGTCAGTAAGGGGGCATGGGTTTGATGGGTGCAATACTTACTACAGATGTTGATAATGGATGAAGGGAAGATGGTTTGGTGGGCTTAATCTTACTGGGAGCAAGTTTGCTCTTGATGTTACGTGCTTTCCTATACGCCACCTTGGGTTGGGTAACCAAAGAGGTCTTTAAGTGAGGGTCTTCTAGCTGTATTGGCCAGTGGGTGGATAAATTTTTTCCATCTTTTTAAAATTGGAGTGAAATTGGGTAGGTGGTCTGGTTTCAGAGGATGGGGGTGGTGATCAGGTGTCGGTAATTTTGAAAAGCTTCCTCGATTAGAGGAAGGATTAGTGCGGGATAACCTTTTTCCAGAAATTTCTGGATAAGGAGTAGGGGTGAGCTGAACACCCCCCTCGGTTCGGTTTGCACCAGAACTTGCGAACAGGCAAAAAATTTGGCAGAACGCATGAACACCGACAAAGTCTATGGGACACGAACATGAAAAATCAAAAGTGCTCATTTTAAAGGCTTATATGCAAGTTATTGTCATTAAAAGTGTTTGGAGACCTGGATCCTGCCCCAGGGGACATGTATCAATGCAAAAAAATTTTTTAAAACGGCTGTTTTTTCGGGAGCAGTGATTTTTTTAATGCTTAAAGTGAAACAATAAAAATGAAATATTCCTTTAAATAACATGCCATGGGGTGTCTATAGTATGCCTGCAAAGTGGCGCATTTTTCCTGTGTTTAGAACAGTACCACAGCAAAATGACATTTCTAAAGGAAAAATTGTCATTTAAAACTTATCGCGGCTGTAATGAATTGTCAGGTCTCGGCAATATGCTGTGGATAAAACTCATTGAAAAAAAGAGCATGGGTCCCCCTCCCAGTCCATTACAAGGCCCTTTGGGTTGGTATGAATATTAAGGGGAACCCCAAACCAAAATTTTTCTTTTTTAAATTGTGTGGGGGTCCCCCTAAAATCCATACCAGGCCCTTCAGGTCTGATATGGAAATTAAGGGGAACCCTGCGCCAATTTTTTTTTCTTAAAATGGCATAGGGGTCCCCCCAAAATCTTAATTTTAAGGGGAACCCTGCGCCAAAATTAAAAAGAAATGGCATAGGGGTCACCCCAAAATCCATACCAGACCTTTATCCAAGCACGCAACCTGGCAGCCACAGGAAAAGAGGGGGGGCGAGAGAGGCCCCAACCTCCTGAACCGTACCAGGCCACATACCCTCAACATGGGGAGGGTGCTTTTAGGTCTGACCCCGAAGCACCTTGTCCCCACAACCCCTGCCCAGTGGTAGTGGGGGTATACTGGCAGGGGGCTAATCAGAATCTAGAGGCCTCCCTTTAACAAGGGGACCCCCAGATCCCGGCCTCCCCCTATGTGAAATGGTAATGGGGTACACTGAAAAAGAAAAAAGCCCCCATGGTGTCAGAGGGGGGCAGGGTCACCTGTTTACATCACTGGATGGCCCCGCCCTCAGCTATACAAGAACTGTCACAGAGAAGAAGCGTCAGTCGTCAGACCCCAAAGCACCCTCCCAATGTTGAGGTCATGTAGACTGGTACGGTTCAGGAGAGGGGGGTGATCTCTTGTCCCCCCTCTTTTCTTGCGACCTGCCAGGTTGCGTGCTAGGATAAGGGTCTGGTATGGATTTTGGGGGGGACCCCTACGCCATTTTTTTATTTTGGCGCAGGGTTCCCCTTAAAATCCATACCAGACCTGAAGGGTCTGGTATGGATTTTGGGGGGACCCATACTCTATTTCTTTTTTAAATTTGGCGCAGGGTTCCCCTTAATTTCCATATAAGACCTGAAGGACCTGGTATGGATTTTAGGGGGACCACCACGCAATTTTTTTAAAAATTTTGGTTCGGGGTTCCCCTTAATATTCGATGTTCGACTCCAACATTGGGCTGATCCCTAGTAAGGAGTAAGCCAGTTTTTTCAGAGGCCGCAGAACTGTCTGTGTGGAATGTTCCTAACCCACCTGAGATGGTGACAACTGTCAAAATGGATAAAAGAATTACCCGCAATAGGCCTAACAAAATTTTGTGCATAAATCACTCCATTGTCATGGAGTAGTTCGAGATCTAAAAAGGCTAGGGAATGCTGGTCTAGAACATGGGTGAATGAAAGGCCTAATGTGTTCTGATTGCAATATTGAACAAAGGCCTGTATATCCTGGAGGTGTGTCGTCCCATATGATCACTATGTCATCTATATATCATCCATAGCAGATTACATGGGTCACAAAGGGATGATTAGAGGACAGATACAGGTGCTCCCAATAGCCCAAAGTGAGATTGGCATAGCTGGGGGCAAAATTGGCCCCCATAGCTCTGCCATTGATCTGAAGGTAATGGGTCCCATCAAAATCAAAATAATTGTGTTTCAAACAGAAACCTCCAATATGAAGTGGAAATGTCGGGGATTGGTGTGAGGATCCTCAGGCAATGTTTAGCCTCCTGGATCCCCACATCACGGGGAATGCAGGTGTATAGAGATGATACGTCCAGAGAGAGCCACCAGTAGGTAGACTCCCAAGTGTATGATTTAAGCATATCTAATACATGGGGGCCATCACGGATATAAGAAGGTAGGTTCTGAGCCAATTGCTGCAGAAATTGGTCAATGTATATAGAAAATCCACTAGTAACCCTATCCATCGCAGCCACTATAGGGCGACCCGGAGGATTAGTGAGGTCTTTATGGATTTTTGCTAAATGGTAGAAATACGGAGTTCTGTAAAAGTTTTTCTTAAGAAAAGCAGCCTCAGTTTTTGAAATAACGTCCTCCTCTAAGGCCCTATGGATATGTTTGGCAGCTTCTAGGGAATATTGGGAAGTGGGGTCTTGGGGGAGAATTTGGTATGTGATGGTATTAGACAACAACTTGTGTGATTCCTGTAGATAGTCCTATCTTGGATGGTTTGATGATAATAGAATCATTGTGCATAAGTTGTTCCAGGGCCTGCCGCTCTAATGGGCTGAGGTTGGATCTAAGGTGAGTCTGTGATGGGCCAGATTTACACATATGGATGAGTTCTGAATAGACTACGGCTAGCCATACATTATACAATTTTCTTCTACAGCTTTCCTTTAGATTTACCAAAACCATATAATATGAGGTCACGCCTAAACACTTTCAATTTTGTATGCAATCAGGCAGGCCCTTCTACTACATAGTTCATGGTAAATCTAAAGGAAATTGAACAAGAAAATTGTATAATGTATGGCCAGCCTAACTGGTAAAAAGTCTGAAGGTATGGACCTTTACAATGGGTGGGGTTGAAAACCGATTTGAGACGTAAGCTCGTATGTGTGATGGGTGGGGAAGTGGGGCAGTGTTGAGTAAGCCACTCTAGGTCCTGATAGAAATTATCTGCATATAATTCCTCCAGGTGGGCAAGTATCAGGAGATCTGTATCATGTAAAAAAGTGATCCCAGGGGATAGGCAATCCGAGCTAGCATGGTCGATGGATGGTTGGTTTTCGGTGGCTTGAATGTTAAAGAACCTCGGAATAGTAAGGTCCCTAATTAATTTATTAGGGTCCCTGAATAGAATAGAACAGCAAAGAAAAGATCATCCAAGGAGCTGTCCAGCATCTCAGATGGCTCAGCAAGAAGAGATTCTGCCAGACACAGTAGAGGTTGCAGGTCTGGGTCCTGACATAACCCCACCTGACTATTGGTTTCCTTTGGGCTAAAAAGGCTACTACAGAAAGTGGGTGTTGTCTTAGAAATATACTCTATGGTTTATTGTAATATAAATATGCTAAAAAAAAGGGGGATTGTGTAAGGAATTATTTGTAAACAAGGAAGTGTAAAGAAGATGACTTCTGCTCTGTGAAAATTATATGGAGTCATCTAAATCAGGGCCCCCCGACCCCCGGGCCATGGACCGATACCAATCCGTGGTCTGTTAGACAGCAGGCCGCACTGCCTCCAGAAGCAGAGGCTGCTAGCATCATTTGGTGGCAGAAGACGATGGCAAGTGACACGCTGCATCTGGTGGCAAATGATGATGGCAAGTGACAGGCTGCATCTGGTGGCAGGTGACGATGGCAAGTGACACGCTGCATCTTGTGGCAGGTGATGGTGGCAAGTGGCAATTGGCAAGCTGCATCTGGTGGCAGACAACGGTGGAAAGTGGCAAGCTGCATCTGGTCGCAGATGACGATGGCAAGTGATACGCTGCATTTGGCGGCAGGCGATGGTGGCAAGTGGCAAGCTGCATCTGGTGGCAGGCAACGGTGGCAAGAGACATGCTGCATCTGGTGGCAGAAGACGATGGCAAGTGACACCCTGCATCTGGTGGCAGCTGACAATAACAAGTGACAAGCTGCATCTGGTGGCAAGCGATGGTGGCACGTGACACGTTGCATCTGGTGGCAGGTGACGATGGCAAGTGACACACTGCATCTTGTGGCAGCTGATGGTGGCAAGTGGCAAGCTGCATCTAGTGGTAGGCGACAGTGGCAAGTGGCAAGCTGCATCTGGGGGCAGATGATGATTGCAAGTGACATGCTGCATCTGGTGGCAGATGACGATGGCAAGTGATACGCTGCATCTGGTGGCAGTTGACGGTGGTAAGTGGCAAGCTGCATCTGGTGACAGGTGATGATGGTAAGTGGCAAGCTACATCTGGTGGCAGGCGACGGTGGCATGTGACACGCTGCATCTGGTGGCAGAAGACAATGGCAAGTGACACGCTGCATCTGGTGGCAGATGACGATGGCAAGTGACAGGCTGCATCTGGTGGCAGGTGACGATAGCAAGTGACACGCTGCATTTTGTGGCAGGTGATGGTGGCAAGTTGCAAGCTGCACCTGGTGGTAGGCGACGGTGGCAGATGGCAAGCTGCATCTGGTGGCAGATGACAATTGCAAGTGACATGCTGCATCTGGTAGCAGGCGATGGTGGTAAGTGGCAAGCTGCATCTGGTGGCAGCCAACGGTGGCAGGTGACAACCTGCTGCTGGTGGCAGATGATGGTGGCAAGAGGCAAGCTGCATCTGGTGGCAGGTGACGGTGGCAAGTGGCAAGCTGCACCTGGTGGCATATGACGATTGCAAGTGACATGCATCTGGTGGCAGCCGACGGTGGTAAATGACAGGCTGCATCTGGTGGCAGGCAACGGTGGCGAGTGACAAGCTACATATGGTGGTAGGCGACAGTGGCAAGTGACAGGCTGCATCTGGTGGCAGAAGAGGATGGCAAGTGACACGTTACATCTGATGGCAGACGATGATGGCAAGTGACACGCGGCATCTGGTGGCAGGTGATGATGGGAAGTGACATGATGCATCTGGTGACAGGTGATGGTGGCAAGTAGCAAACTGCATCTGGTGGCAGACAACGATGGCAAGTGACACACTGCATCTGGTGGCAAGCGACAGGGGCAAGTGACACGCTGCATCTGGTGGCAGACGACGAGGGCAAGTGACATGCTGCATCTGGTGGTAGACAACAGTGGAAGTGACAAGCTGCATGTGGTGGTAGATGACAGTGGAAGTGACAAGCTGCATCTGGTGGCAGGCGACAGTGGCAAGTGATAAGCTGCATCTGGTGGCAGGCGACAGTGGCAAGTGATAAGCTGCATCTGGTGGCAGGTGACAGTGGCAAGTGACACTGCATTATTGTGTTAAACTATTTCATTATATATTACAATGTAATAATATAAATAATGTACTTCAGTCATCCTGACACCATATCAACCATAGTGTCGGGATGATTGAAGTGCTAAAACGGGCCATTCCCCCAACAAAGCAGAAAAGCCTGAAAAAAGGAAACTAATGCAGCCACCACATCCAAGTTCTGGCAAGCTGCAAAATATTACATTATTCATTCCAGGGCTTAGATACACTTTAATCTTTCACTAGTCATTAGGGTTGGGCAAAACAGCCCCGGGTTCGGTTCGCACCAGAACATGCGAACAGGCAAAAAGTTCTAACGAGCATGCAAACCTTATTAAAGTCTATGGAACATGAAGAATCAAAAGTGATAATTTTAAAGGCTTATATGCAAGGTATTGCCATAAAAAGTGTATGGGGACCTGGGCACTGCCCCAGGGGACATGTATCAATGCAAAAAAAAAAGTTTTTAAAACGACTGTTTTTTCAGGAGCAGTGATTTTGATAATGTTTAAAGTGAAACAATTAAAATCAAATATTCCTTTAACTATCCTGCCGGGGGGTCCCCTTAGTCTGCCTGTAAAGTGCTGCATCTGTGCAATGTGTAGAACAGTGCCGCAGCAAAATGACATTTTTTAAAGAAAAAAATGTAATTTAAACTTGCTCGTGACTGTAATGTTTTGCCGACTTCCGGCAATATAGATGAAAAATCAAGGAATATATCGCCGTGGCCCCCTCCCCAGTCCATACGAAGCCCTTTGGGTCTGGTATGGATTTTAAGGGGAATTCCACGCCAAAATGAAAAAAAAAATTGGTGTGGGTTCCCCCCAAAATCCATACCAGACCCTTATCTGAGCATGCAGCCTGGAGGACAGGATGGGGGGGCGAGCAAGTGCCCCCTCCTTAACCATACCAGGCCACGTCCAGTGTGCTCCTGTTCCTTTAAGGGGGCTTGGGCTGCCTCCAGGCTCACCTGCCCCACATCTATCCATTCCATGCATGTGCTTCCACTGTGGAGACACTTATAAATTTGTAGTGTTAGGACTGCAAGCAACACAGGGTGCCGTGACGAGGCCTTGTAGCTTTCACTTGCGTTTGCAAATGTGTGCTAACTAAACCCCTGCTTTTAACAGACAGTTAGGTTCATTTGGTTGGTCAGCAGACTGGTTGGTGAGTTGAGCTATGGAATTGTTTTTGTCTTACACTGCTCATCACCTGTCCAATACAGTCCCAACAACAGTGAAGCATGGTGGTGGCAGCATCATGCTGTGGGGGTGTTTTTCAGCTGCAGGGACAGGACGATTGGTTGCAATCGAGGGAAAGATGAATGCGGCCAAGTACAGAGATATCCTGGACGAAAACCTTCTCCAGAGTGCTCACGACCTCAGACTGGGCCGAAGGTTTACCTTCCAACAAGACAATGACCCTAAGACCCTAACATAACGAAGGAGTGGCTTCACAACAACTCCGTGACTGTTCTTGAAGGGCCCAGCCAGAGCCCTGACTTAAACCCAATTGAGCATCTCTGGAGAGACCTAAAAATGGCTGTCCACCAACTTTTACCATCTAACCTGACAGAACTGGAGAGGATCTGCAAGAAGAATGGCAGAGGATCCCCAAATCCAGGTGTGAAAAACTTGTTGCATCTTTCCCAAAAAGACTCATGGCTGTATTAGATCAAAAGGGTGCTTCTACTAAATACTGAGCAAAGGGTCTGAATATTTATATATATATATATATATATATATATATATATATATATATATATATATATATACACTAGACTGCTTGCACTGTATACAGTATCTCACAAAAGTGAGTACACCCTTCATATTTGTAAATATTGTATTATATCTTTTCATGTGACAACACTGAAGAAATGAGTACACCCCTAAGTGAAAATGTCCAAGTTGGGCCCAAAGTGTCAATGTTTTGTGTGGCCACCATTATTTCCCAGCACTGCCTTAACCCTCATGGGCATGGAGCTTCACAGGTTGCCACTGGAGTCCTCCTCCACTCCTCCATTGCGACATCACGGAGCTGGTGGATGTTAGAGACCTTGCGCTCCTCCACCTTCAAATTGAGGATGCCCCACAGATGCTCAATAGGGTTTAGGTGTGGAGACATGCTTGGCCTATCCATCTTCTTTACCCTCAGCTTCTTTAGCAAGGCAGTGGCCGTCTTGGAGGTGTGTTTGGAGTCGTTATCTTGTTGGAATACTGCCCTGCGGCCCAGTCTCAAAAGGTAGGGTATCATGCTCTGCTTCAGTATGTCACAGCACATGTTGGCATTCATGGTTTCCTCAATGAACTGTAGCTCCCCAGTGCCGGCAGCACTCATGCAGCCCCAGACCATGACACTCCCACCACCATGCTTGACTGTAGGCAAGACACACTTGTCTTTGTACTCCTCACCTGGTTGCTGCCCCACACGCTTTACACCATCTGAACCAAATAAGTTTACCTTGGTCTCATCAGACCACAGGACATGGTTCCAGTAATCCATGTCTTCAGCAAACTGTTTGCAGGCTTTCTTGTGCATCATCTTTAGAAGAGGCTTCCTTCTGGGACAACAGTCATGCAAACCAATTTGATGTAGTGTGCGGCGTATGGTCAGAGCACTGACAGGCTAACCCCCTCACCCCTTCAACCTCTGCAGCAATTCTGGCAGCACTCACACGTCTATTTCCCAAAGATAACCTCCTGATATGATGCTGAGCACGTGCACTCAACAGGCGAGGCCTGTTCTGAGTGGAACCTGTCCTGTTAAAACGCTGTATGGTCTTGGCCACCATGCTGCAGCTCAGTTTCAGGGTCTTGGCAATCTTCCTATAGCCTAGGCCATCTTTATGTAGAGCAACAATGCTTTTTTTCAGATCCTCAGAGAGTTCTTTCTTGCCATGAGGTGCCATGTTGAACTTCTAGTGACCAGTATGAGAGAGTGAGGGTGATAACACCAAATTTAACACACCTGCTCCCCATTCATACCTGAGACCTTGTAACACTAACGAGTCACATGACACCGGGGAGGGAAAATGGCTAATTGGGCCCAATTTGGACATTTTCACTTAGGGGTGTACTCACTTTTGTTGCCAGCGGTTTAGACATTAATGGCTGTGTGTTGAGTTCTTTTGAGGGGAGAGCAAAATTACACTGTTATAAAAGCTGTACACTCACTACTTTACATTGTAGCAAAGTGTAATTTCTTTAGTGTTACATTAAAAAGTATAATAAAATATTTACAAAAATGTGAGGGGTGTACTCACTTTTGTGAGATTCTGTATATGTGTGTGTGTGTGTGTGTATGTATATATATATATTTATTAATATACTAAACTGCCTGCACGCCACTAACTAACCTGCCTAATCAGCTCAAGTTCTCTCAATCTCCTCCACGTATCACAGTACATACGGCCGCCTTGTAAGCAGCCTTATATAGTGTGGGGCGTGGATTTAGCCCCTTGAGCCATGATTGGCCAAAGCCAATCATGGCTCTCACAGCAGATCACGCTGTATTTGGCCAAAGCATGCAGGTTGGGTGCATGCTTTGGGCAATCAGCAGCCGTCAATGCACTGCGATCTCGCAGTCCATTATGGGGCGCTCCGTGGTGCTCAAATTTGCCACGAACGCCGCATATGTTTGGTTTGTCTACATACAAACGAACACACGATGTTCGAGTTTAACCTGCGGGACCATCCCTACTAGCCATGATGTTTCCAATACGCTATCTATTGGACATGCAAATACCGCTTCCAGTAATCTATAACAAATCACGCAAATCTGCAGTGGATAGTGAATGAATCAACTCAATACACCTATTTGCATCAAATTATAAAGCCATTTGGCCATTACTAGTAAAAATGCAGGCAAAAGGCAATTTTTATATAAATAGGACCGATAAATAACATGGCTGTTTTGTGAAAAAAAAATAAACCTAACAGAGGTAACTGAAATCCTTTCCCATCTGGTGAACCGTTTGTCACTAAGTTTCAAATCTGTTAGTGCATGCATAATTTATGATACGTATTATTTTGAAAGAAATCTTCATCAAGTATTTAGAGGCCGCAGGATTTTAGCGCAATCAGAATATTATTAACAGCTGCGACAGACCGCAGCACTACACAGAAGAAACAGATTGTACTGTTCAAGTAATAGATACAGTACTAGGTCATCTTTGCATTTAAAGGGACTCTGACACCTGTGTGATTAGACTGTGATGGAAGCAGACACTCTCTGATATGCTTTGGAAGCAAGTTCTGTGGTAGACTCAGAAATAGCACACAGCAGATGTTAAGAATGGCTGTTTCAATCACAGCCTAATTACAAAGGTAGGCTGTGATTGAGTGTCCCTTTAAAGATGTACGTCTGTAAATAGTTTTGACAGTGAAATAAATACAGGGAACTGTCTAATAATAGTGTATATCAGACTTTGTTTTAAAGATACATGGTGATTTCAGTTAGAATGTTTATCAAAGGGCCTGTTCACACCAGCAACGCAGTCATAAACAAGAACAAAGCAATTTTTCCCATGCAGAGCCGTCTTTTATATTGATTGCGTCCTGGGCAAAAATTTTCTTGGGGCCCCCAACAGCCCCCCCCCCCCCCATGCAGTTTCGTTCTCCACCTGCTCTGGGATATACAATGAATATCAGCTAGACTCAAAATCAGTTTACTGTATCAGATCAGGCAGCGATTGCGATTGGTTGCCAGAGGTTACAACATAACATTACCTCTTACTGACTGGTTGCTAGAGGTTACAGCACACATTACGGCTCATTGATTAATTGCTAGATGTTACTTGCACATGATTTCTGCTTGTTGATTGGTTGCTAGAGATTACTGTAAGTAATACTGCTCACCATAGGTGTGCGCAGCCTATGGCATTAGGGTGTGCACACCAAAGCTCCAACACATATGCGTTTGACATATTTACCGGCCTCTTCCCCGCTCTCCATCCTGAAACAATGGGAGCAAGGGGGAGCAAGGGAGCACATGGGAGACCCAGGCAACAGAAGGAAGAGAACAGGGAACTGAGGGGGGCGGGGGGGGGGGGTGGCATATATTAGTACCGATCCCCTATATTTTCCTCCTGTGGCAGCTGAATGTTGACAAAAGGGAGAGGAGAAGCCTACTTTCAGCTGCTGCAGGAGGAAAATGCATATCGGTTCCACTAAATTACACCCACGCCACCTCTCCAGGTTCTGAGGGTCGGCAAGGAAGGGTTGTGGTTTACCTGTCACCTGCCCACCATTGACAGGTTGCCAACCCCAGGATTAGGGTGTGGCCAGGCACACCTGGCACACCCCTTGCGCACACCTATGCTGCTCACTGATTGGTTGCTAGAGGTTACAGCAAATCATCTCCTCACTGCCTGCACACTATGGACTGGTGGAGATGAGCGGACCCATCAATAGACAGAAAACTCCTAGGGATCCTAGAACTCCTGTGATCAATGGCAGTGCTGGGGGGAGGGCAGGGTGTGATCAATGGCAATGCTGATTTTTTTACCGACTACCAATATAAAGAGGACATTCAACACTGGCCACCAATGTAATAGAGGTTTACACTGACCACTAATGTAATAGAAGCATTCATAGTAACCCCCAATGTGAGGAGGGATTTACACTGACCACCAATGTAATTGAGACATTTAGCCTGCATTCACATTTGTGTATGTCAGGAACGCATGCAAAATCTGCATGCTGCCCTTTAGCAGATACACAGCAATGCCATCAATTGTTAATGACACCCTCACACATCTGCTGACATGTGCCTTGGCACCGTGTGATTTTGAAAAAGGGTTAGGAACCTTCTTTTTCGCATTTCTAGCACATAGAGCAGCCCATTGAAATGAATGGGCTGCTCTACACGCGACCTACATCTCTATCCACCCTGTCAGTACACCTTTGCATCCTAAAACCCCTGCTAACCTCTGCACCTCAAAACTCCCCATCCTCTCCACTCCAACCCTCCACCCCTATAACTCTACCTGCCTCCTCTGCTCATCTTTGGACCCACCTTCCTTACCTCCATACATCCCCTCCTTGCTCACCTGTGCACCCAAACTGTAATTCCTTCTCTGCCTACCTCTGCACACCACACACTACCCTCCTCCCCACCAGTTTGCTTGCCTTTGCAGAACAGGCAGATGTTAGGCTTAATGACCACAGTTGTAGGCAGGACTTTCAAGCATGCCCCTTTACTTCTCCAGTGGGCAGCATTCAGTACAGGTGATGGTGGATTTGACCTCAGAGGGGGCATGATACACATATGAATGCCACCACTATTTACATATTAATGCCAGTTACTTACATGTAAACACAGGGTCTGCAGGTGAGTCATCCATACACAACAATAGGGCAGAGCTAGGCAACATTAGTAGCAGCACTTCACACTGAGATATTGGGACACTGCACAGGACTAAAACTTCAAGGAACAAGGGAATTTTAACCAGGATAGTTGGCAAGTAGGAGGCAGCTGCTTTGGGCCCCACAACAATGACAGGGCCCAGGGCAGCTGCCCCTTTTGTCCTGCCTTAAAAACGGCCCTGGCCCATGGGTTCAGTTCACACCCGCATGCTACATTGACGTGCGCTGAAAACAAATAGGACATGTGGCATTTTTTTGCAGTGCAGCACATTCTGATGAGCTATACCAGGTTGCAGCACACTGTAGCATGTTGATAGAATAAAGTACAGTGGTGAAAATAATTATTTGATCCCCTACAGATATTGGAAGTTTGCCCACTTACTAATAAATGAAGGGTCTATAATTTTTTTTTATCATAGGTGTATTTTAAATGATAGAGACAAAACATCAACCACAAATCCAGAAAAAAAAACACATAAAACAAATGCTATAAATTAGTTTGAGGTTCAGTGAGTAAAATAAGTATTTGATCCCCAAGCAAAACATGATTTAGTACTTGGTGGAGAAACCCTTGTTGGCAAGCACAGAGATAAGACATTTTCTGTAGTTGGTTACCAGATTTGCACACATCTCAGGAGGGATTTAGTTCACACTTCTTTACAGATCTCTCAATCCTTATGGTTTCTGGTTGTCTCTTGGCAACTTAAAGTTTCAGCTCCCTCTATACATTTTCTATAGGGTTAAGGTCTGGAGACTGGCAAGGCCAGTCCATGACCTTAATGTGCTTCTTCTTGAGCCACTCCCTTCTTGTCTTGACGGTATGTTTTGGGTCATTGTCATGCTGGAAAACCCATCCACTGTATGAAAAAAGGGTTTAGGAAATGTACTTCAAAATGTGTTAAAAACGCAACCACATACCAAAAGCGTGCAGTTTGGTGTAAATGAGCCCTAAGAAAGATTATTATGATTGTGTACCGCTGGTGAATGAGGGATCCCCCATCCTACACAGCCAGGCACACAGAATTTTTCACAGCACTCCTGAGTCCAGAAACAGCTCTTGCAGCTTTCTTCTTGTGTTTTTATTAGGGGTATTCAACGTGGATGGGGATAGGGGTATTATGGGATGCCTTCTGTACAGTCTATTTACGCACTCTCCGGCTCCTCCAGTAAAACACTTGCTTGCAACACAAAATTCCCAGGACCAGCTGACACTCAGTCAGATGTAGCAAATGCCCATTACAGGCAGGGACTGCGGGCCCCTTTGGTAGTGTAGCAAAGTCCTAGTGGCCAGCTGTCCTTCTATGGCTACTGGGCTCAGCACCACCTCTTCAGGCACTGCCAGCCCACCTAACTGCAGCTGCCCCTTTCTCTAGCCCTCCTGACTAAGCTTCCATAGCCCTCCCAGACTGACTGTGCATCCATCTTAGATTGCTCTCACCCGATCCTCTTAGGCATGCCTCTTAGTCCTCTCCGACTGTCTCACTCACCAGCCCACCTAGCTGTCTTCTCCTTGGAGATTTCCCAGACATGCTCACTGGCTCCCATTGTCCTCACACCTGCTCCCATGCCACTGAACAGGAGTCCTCCTTGGGTTATCAGAGGATCCCTCCAGCATCCGAGCTCCCAGGCCCTAGGTCACCCCCCCCCCAGACTTTGGGTTACCCTCAAGGGCCCACGACAGCCTCCTAGCACTCCATATCCAATTTCCCCCTGAACTCTCCTGCCCAGCTGGACTGACTCTGAGTGATTGAGGGGTCCTGCCCACTGCCAACCCATCTGTTGGGGATTGATCAGGGTCCTCATGAATACTCCAGACAGCTCCTCCTAAACTCCCTCCCATTCTTCTGGAAATTTCTTACAAGTCTCAGCAGTAGGGGGAGGTACGAGAGCTACTGCCTGATGAATCATATCAGCCTCTATGGATCTCTCACCCGACCCAGAATAAAACATAGTCTTGGCTGCCAGCCAAGCCAAAACATTTTACCTACACTAACAAAAATCCTAACATTACCTACTCTAACACACTAGAGGGTGCTACAATGGCCATACCTGACATCAAAAGTAAATAGATACCAAAAATCACAAGCCTTAAAACTGAGCGCCTGTGAAACAGCGGCACACTTCAGTACTCAAAATTGTCCAAAGGCAATGCTCTGAATAATGGCCCTAGAATTATTGCTCTAACACCATCGTATACAGTGATATGTAATCCTCACTTTTTGGGACAGGATGTTAGGGGAAATGTTTTGAACAGGAAGTGAAGGGAAATCTCCCTAGTGGAACAAACATGGCAATTAAAACTGACTGGGGTATATCCTTCTCTTACCCTATCCAAACTGAAAAAAAAGGCTTTGCCTTTAGTTTTACCTTAGGCTCGGTTTACAGTAGTGCGGGTCACGCATTTCGGTTGCAGAAATCACGTTAATTGCCACACTCGCAACCAACCGCAGCTGAACCACATTGCTCATGTGAGACGCCCTGGGCTACCATTTATTCTGAATGGTGAATGGGGTGAATGACGTTTCCCGAAACTGCAGGGACACCGCATGGTCAAAAAGACCATGTGGTTTCCCAAGGGCCGCGCTGTTCTGGAATTGCCAGTATGCCTCCCTTGGAAAAGTAACATGTTGATTGGACATTCAGCGTGTTTATTTCTTCAACCCATGAGGAACTTTGTTCTCAATCCCCGGCTGTTATGCAGACAGACTGAGATTGCCATTGCAAGGGGACCTATGTCAAGAAATGCGGTCCCGTGCATCATGGCCTGGCTGCTTGTTGCTTGATTGCAGCTATGCTCACTGTCCCCAGAGTTGTCCCTGAAAAGAAGGGAAACTGCTGGGAAATGTTGTTCTACCTAGAGTTAAAAAAACATTTTGATGGACTTTGAGGCTTCAAGGACACTGGGGTGTTTGGTTAGTTAGTTGGAATAAGCTGTGGCAAAAGGGGCACATTCTCACCTTCCAATTTGAATGATGGACTGTCAAGTGTACCAGGATTGTGTTTTCCATATGCTGGCCACCAGGTGGCATGTGTGGTGCCAACCTGAGTGAGCCCTTGTTCACTTTATGTGTTTATCTGATAGGAAATGCTAAGAAAGTTCTGTAAGATAGCTGTGGAAAGGGGTGACATCCTCAGATGAGGATGGACCCAATTTCACTTATATGTGTGTTTAGATATAGAGATCATTGTAGTTTAGGCATATTATAGGGTGTATTTACACTGCTTTGCTGCTCTTGGCTGAAGGTAATTAACGTTTGCTCAAGATTCTTATGTATATAATACACTGTGTTATCATATGGATAGGATGCATTTCTTTGCTGTCTGTTTTTTTTTCTTCTCTTTCAGGTGTTCCTGCACCCATTGCATCTTCCTTGGACAAGGAGAGACAGTGATTCAACATGGATAGCAATGCTAACCTTTTATGTTCCTCACTACTGTATATATATTAGATAGATAGTTAAGATATAAGGCTACTGTTTGTATTTTTCTCTTAACTGTTTGGGTGGTATGACACACGTAAAATTGTATATAATGTCTGCTAGTTATCTGCCCTTGTGTGAACTGCCACTTGCTCATGTATATGTTATGCATATTTACTTCACTTGGTAAACCACATGCATTGTTATTGTTATTATTGTTCCTTTCCTTTTTCCCCACCCATCCTAGTTTTTGCCAGGACATTCACTCTCAGGCTTTAGAGTTCAAATTATTTTTCTGCAAACTCTAAGACGTTGTTTTCCTAGGCAAGGGGAGGATGTAGCACCCTGATGTTTAGGCAGGACTGCTATCAAATTTAGTTGCCTTGGCTAATTGTTAGGAGATCAATTGATTTCCCCCTAATTCTGGAATTGCTGCACTTTTCTCTTCTGTCACCATTAGATAAGACAAGGGCATAGCAAGGACAGATTAGGAATGAATGGGGTGTCTCAGCCAACAGGCAGGGATTTTTTTAGGTCCTTTGGCCTGCTGGGAGAGCCTATTTATTTGGGTGGAGTCAGGTGATCGGGGTTCTGTGCCACCCGTACAGCTGTCTGGGTAGATGTGTGTTGTGCTGCCCGTAAGCCTGAGGCCTATCCCAGGGGGTATCTGGCTGCTAGGCTGTCTGAGGGCCTATTCAGAAGCAGGAGAAGCAGTGTAGGGTTGGGACTGCGGGCTTGTAGTCCAACCAGAAGTAACAGTTCCACTGACCCAGGAACCAGTTGTGGTCAGAGGTAGAGGGGAAGCTATCGCCACTAAGGGACCATCCACCTTGTTACCAGAGACCACAGTGAGTAAGCTGAGGCCAGTACCAGAGCAGACTTCTTACCAGCCGGGGACGGTGAAGAAGTGGGAAAACTTCAGCAAGTGCCAAGTCAGGGACCCAGCGGGACAGCAGAGGTAATGCTTGCAGAGCATCAGTGAGTGCCAAGCCAGGGACCTAACGTGTCAGTGGGGGTGACGCTTGAAGAGTATCTGTGAGTGCCAAGCCAGGGACCCACCTTGGAAGCGGGGGTGATGCTTGAGGAAGATACTGAGTGCTAACAGTAGAAGAGCTCAGGGGATCCAGTGGCTATTGGATCTAAAGTCTAGTGAGAGAGACTGGGAGCTTGTTAAGTGAAGACCCACAGTGAGTGATAGTTGGGTAAACTAAGAACTGTCCGTGTTGCAAATAGTTGCATTCAGGGGTTGTACCTATACAGAAGTGGAGTCCGGCGGGAGGCTGTGACCTGTATAGCTGTCTGCCTATAGAAGTCTTGGAGTCTGCCAATAATCTTTGCATCTATCTAAGGGTGTCCTGGCCCTAACACTCTCTCCCACAGTTCTATTTAAGAGACAATGAGGTTGATTTACTAAAGGCAAATCCATTTTGCACTACAAGTGTGCTTAAAAGTGGAGTCACTGTAGATCTGACGGGGACATGCAAGGAAAATAAAAAACAGCATTTTTGCTTGTACATGATTGGATGATAAGATCAGCAGAGCTTCCCTTCATTTCCGATCTTCCCCTCAGCTCTAAAGCGACTGCACTCCCAAGTGCACTTGTAGTGCAAAGTGGATTTGCCTTTGGTAAATCACCTCAAATAAATCTCTTTGCATCCAAAAAGTGTCTGGCGCCCACCCTTTCATTTTGCATTACATCCACCATGCCTTGTAACCCACTCTACACAGAAGGATGTCAGCTGTCCCTAACTCTGGAGGTCACCATTAGGCCTCAAGGGGCCCGGGACTTTGCTACACTTCTTTTTTGCTTTTTGAGGCACAATCTTTATATACAACATGCTTTTCCAATACTAATGACAATGAAAGGCCCTGCACAATTCTAATGATATCATGTGTGTAAAATCCACTCCAGCAATACAGATATTGATAATATTACCTATTCTGTGTACTTACCGTATACGCCTATTTATAAGTCTCTTCTCAGAAATCAGCATCGTTTGTGACCTGTCATGTTTCTAGCTTTTTATACATAAAAGCAAAACAAAAAAGCGTTTGAAAGTGATAAAGAGAAGCCACAAAATGACACGTTGGCTGATCTTCACAGAAGATGTAGAAAACTTTTCTGAGAACAGAGAGAGGACCAGGGAGTACTTATTGGAGAACTAAGAACAAGTCTTGAAACTTCAGACAATACAGACTGGGAACTGTACTCCGGTAAGTCTTTCTAAAAGGAGCAATGACTGCCAGGTAAATCCACTTTTTACATAACACTGGAGCGGTGCGCTTGGGGAAAAAAGTCCTG
Source organism: Lithobates clamitans (assembly GCA_037952925.1). NCBI lineage: Eukaryota > Metazoa > Chordata > Amphibia > Anura > Ranidae > Lithobates > Lithobates clamitans. The sequence goes on along the minus strand of JBBGZY010001548.1, from coordinate 301,194 downwards.
CAAGCAGCATCTTTGGGGCGGTTTGGGAGCGATGCATACACCGCACCCAAAACGCCCTGCCATTAAACGGAATAAGCAGAGCTGCCGAAGCACCTGTAAAGCGACACCTTTTAAGCCTTTCTTCAGCTGCTAGCGGGGGATAAAAGTGCCCCGCTAACAGCCGAAAAGCACAGCTAAAATGACAGTAAAGCGCCGCTAAAACTAGCGGTGCTTTACCGCTAACGCAGCACCACGCAAGTGTGAAAGAAGCCTTCTTGAAAGCCTTACTGACCTTCAACACAGAGACACAGGAATGGCTTTAGTGGTGCAAAAAAGCCTCAAGCTTCACTTAGCCCCCGGTCAAATCGCATGACAAATCGGAGCCTATTGCCAGCAATAGGAGTGTACCAGTCGGTGCGGCGCCGCAACCATTTACAAAAGTAGTTCCTGCACAACTTTTGGCGACTTCGGGAGCGGTTTTCAATAGACATCTGTGTATGAACTCACACAGATGTCTTTCAAGTCGCTCCCCGAAGTCGGACTGAAATGTGGCTTTGAAATCGCACTTTCAAAGCTGCATTTGGTGTGAACAAGGGCTTAGGACTTGTTAACACCTGTGTTGCCCTCTGAAGAGAGATGAATGGTGGATTGCTTTTCCAAGGGAATTTGATAGGCAGTGAAAAGGCATTGTGTCGCCCACACCACTGCATCACAATCATGTGCAGGGTAGTTGCAGAACAGCCCATTTGCTTGAATTTGATAGGGAGGATAGTTATTTCTGCAAAGCACCGCGTCCGCAGCATGGTTATACCCCTGTACAGCTGCCTTTGCAGCTTAGTGGGGGTGTTAAAAACTCAGCTCAACCATCTTTTTTTACTGGCCCCCAATCGTAAGTGTAAACTAGACCCAACTCAGTACAGGTTTCAGTAAACAACCATCCAGCCTTGTAAAGTCATTTGATTCAGTGGATTACAGAGAAATGAGAATTACTAAGCATCTGCTGCTGGGCTTTGGAAGTATTTATAGCTGGTGGAGGTGGGACGGGAACTGAGTGAGCTAAAGCTGGACTCACCTGGTTGTCATTAATCTAAAGGTTTCTGAACTCCCACTCTTTCCTGTTTCACAATACACAGAATGACCACAATTACTATCTGGCTTATAAATAAGTTGCAGCATGTTTTAAAATACCTAATCTTTCATGGGAACTTGAAAAATGCCTAAGCCTTTTTTATTAGCCCTAGTGCCTGAAATATGATACTATCAGGGTTTCTCTGTATAAAACACACATTAACGCCCCAGGCACGCCGGGCATTTAGCTCTGGTGCGTGAGATCTCAGCGTATTGGTGTAGGAGGCAAGGCACAGGTGCACTGTCCAACCCTGCTGCCAGCAGTCTGTAAAAAACGCTATGAGGGCCGGTTCACACTGGTCCGACATGCGCTCCGACTTCAACGTCACCCGGAGACCCACCCCTGGTGATGTCTCACGAAAACCCTGCCCCCTGTCATGAGGGGCGGGGTGTCCGGGTGGCGTCCACGGATTTCCACAGACCATGGCTATATAAGAACTGGCAGACGCCGGACCTGACACAACAGCGGGGGGGGCAGCGTCGGATGAGGACTGGGTCAGCGGAGGAAAAAGTCAGTGACAGAGGGAGAAGAACCGGGAGAAGAAGTGGACGGAGAAGACCGGGGGAAATTCTTAATTTTCTTGTTTTTTGTAACACTACACTTCTTTTTTTTTTTGGTGAATGGGTAGGGGTACAATGTATCCAATGCTAATTCACATAGGGGGGGCTGGGATCTGGGGGCCCAGAATCCGATAAACCCCCTGCCCGCATACTCCCACAACCACTGCCCAGGGGACAACATGGGGACAAGGTGTTTTGGGGTCGGGCCGTGTGGCCTGGTATGGTCCAGGAGGGGGGGGGGAACTTGCTTGCCCCCCACTTTCCTGACCAAAAATTTTGCTGTGGGGTTACCCCTCAAGATCCATACCAGACTCAAAGGGCCTGGTATGGTCGGATCAAAGTCGGATCCCATTCATTGAAGTTGTACCACTTTTGTGAGAGAGAGAAAAATATCACCGTTCTGAAAGAGGTCTGTGAGGAACAAACATTTACTCCATGCTGGAAGTAACAGGTGCAGGCAATGCTGGTAATTGAGAAGTAAACGAGAAATCCTGGACAGATGATTAAGCACTGACTACAGTGTGAAACGCATCAGTTTCCTGTTTTGTGATGCTGTGGCATGTATTTTTATGATTATACTTAAATAAATATCGAACATTACTTTTGAGTGCGGCTGTCCAGAATTTCTCGTGTCCACTTTTGTGTCAGATCAGTGTGAACATAGCCTGAGAGGCACTGCACGGGCCTGGCTGGTACTTGCGCCATGCAATCTGTATTCTGGGCAAATGTCCCTGGACACATACTGCAATAATTCTTAGTACCACTCAGTGAACCATCCAGCTGAAACAGCTTTCAGCCTCCAATAGAGTATAACAGGTTCCCGGCAGTGGGGCTAGAGCAGGGGTCTCCAAACTCACTAAACAAAGGGCCAGTTTACTAGCCTTCAGACTTTAATGAAGAGGGAGCGTCCCGGGCAGCTGAGGCGCTCCTGCAACATCACTTGATCAAGATGGGCTCAGGTAAGTATTGGGGGACTGAGGGGGGCTACTGCACATAGAAGGGTTTCTATCTTAATTCATAGAATGCATTCAAATGAAATACCACCAGACTTGCTATAGTGCCATGTTGTCCAAGAATGAGCCTGTAAAGATACATCTTCATTGAGTGTGTCTATGATGGCCAGGTCTCCCTGGAAATGTGCTGAAAGACAGTAGGCATCGGGAGCCCCTGAGCCGCCAGCGTCATTTCCCTGTTGTTTGTTGCTGGGATCGGACAGCCGTGGGTTTGTGCTTGGGCTCGGGGCGGATCTTTGTCCCTCCTGGACCCTGTTTGGACTCTGGACTTGCTTGTGCTCATCTGTGGGAGATATGCTCTAAAACTGTGGAAGGGTATTTTTCCTTTTCTACTGCATACTGAATTTTTTCGCATTTGAAGACACACAAACCCGCATCTTCTATGCAAGATTCCACATCCCCCTCCCCCCTAGCGTCTTCTTGTTGCTTGGGGTAATTTGGCGTCTCTCCTTGGATCTCAATATCTGGGGGCTCTTTTGCACGATTAAAGACCGTTACTGACTGGATGGGAGTTTTTGGAGTGATACGCTGAGAATTCGCTGGGTCAATCATGATTACTACAATGGCAAAAACTTATCCCTGAAGAAGAAATTTAATCATTTTGAAACGCGTCGGATTGTATGATTTTTTTGCCACCTCTGTAGTGTATCTTATTCATTTATTCTCTTTAAATGTATATTTTCATGTGTTTAATTATTATTTTTTAACCATTTTTGTATAAATAAAATTTATTCAATTTTTAAATACTTCCATCCTTTGTTGCCCTAAAAATCCCAATCATATGAGGTTCCTATTTTATACTGTTTAGGGATGATGACAACCTTTTCACACTAATCCCTGAGAAGTCTACATCTATTCTAGACAGTAGGCATCATTAACCTGGAAGAGGAAGGGCAGTGGGGACTGGGAGCAGTGAGTCTGTAGGCAACAGTACCAAACAGAAAGTGAGTATTGCAGCCATGGATGCTTTATAACCACTTTCATACCTTTCCTGCCCAGGCCAATTTTCAATTTTCAGCGCTGTCCTACTTTGAATGCCAATCACTCAGTCATGCAACACTGTGTCAGAAACCATGAATCAGATTGAGACAGAAGTACAGTTAAATCACACTTGTTTAACCACTTGACCACTGGGCACTTAAACCCCCTTCCTAACCAGACCAATTTTCAGCTTTCGGTGCTCTCACACTTTGAATGACAATTACTCAGTCATGCAACACTGTACCCAAATGAATTTTTTGTCATTTTTTTCACACAAATAGAGCTTTCTTTTGGTGGTATTTAATCACCGCTGGGTTCTTTATTTTTTGCGCTATAAAAGAAAAAAGACCGAAAATTCTGTAAAAAAATGCATTTTTCTTCGTTTCTGTTATAAAATTTTGCAAATTAGTAATTTTTTCTTCATATATTTTGGCCAAAATTTATACCGCTACATATCTTTGGTAAAAATAACCCAAATTAGTGAATATTATTTGGTCTTTGTGAAAGTTATAGAGTCCACACGCTATGGTGCCAATCTCTGAAAATTGATCACACCTGAAGTACTGACGGCCTATCTCATTTCTTGAGACCCTAACATGCCAGAAAAGTACAAATACCCCCCAAATGTCCCCTTTTTGGAAAGAAGACATTCCAAGGTATTTAGAAAGATGCATGATGAGTTTTTTGAAGTTGTCATTTTTTCCCACAATTCTTTGCAAAATCAAGATTTTTTTTTTCACAAAATTGTCATATTAGCAGGTTATTTCTCACACACCGCATATGCATACCACAAATTACACCCCAAAACACATTCTGCTATTACTCCCGAGTACGGCGATACCACATGTGTGAGACTTTTACACAGCGTGGCCACATACAGAGGCCCAACATGCAGGGGAGCACCTTCAGGTGTTCTGGAGCACCCAACTCAATTCTGACATTTCTCTCCTACATGTAAAAATCATAATTTATTTGCTAGAAAATTACATAGAAACCCAAAACATTATATATATTTTTTTAGCAAAGACCCTAGAGAATACAATGGCGGTCGTTGCAACTTTTTATCTCGCACTGTATTTGCGCAGCAATTTTTCGAACACGTTTTGTTTGAAAAAAAAAACTGTGCTTTCAAAAAAAACAAAACAGTAAAGTTAGCCCAATGTTTTTACATAATGTGAATAATGTCACCCTTCAAAATTGCACACGCTCGTGGAATGGCGCCAAACTTCGCTACTTAAAAATCCCCATAGGGGACGCTTTAAAAAATTTTACTGGTTACATGTTGTGAGTTACAGAGGAGGTCTAGGGCCAAAATTATTGCTCTCGCTCTACCGATCGCAGCAATACCTCACATGTGTGGTTTGAACACCATTTTCATATGTGGGCGCAACTTACGTATGCGTTCGCTTCTGACTGCGAGCACACGGGGACACGGGGAATTTTTTTTTTTATTTATTTTTTTCTATTGTTCATTTTACTTTATTTATTTTAGTTTGAGGCTTTTTTCCAAAAAATTAATTTTTTGATCACTTTTATTTCTATTACAAAGAATGTAAACATCCCCTGTAATAGGAATATGGCATGACAGGTCCTCTTTACAGTGAGATATGGGGTCAATAAGACCCCACATCTCACCTCTAGGCTGGGAAGCCTGAAATAAAAATAAAAAAAAAAGATCCTGGCTTCGATCGTAGCGGTGAGTCGGTAGAAGCACCTGAGGGCGGCGAGAGGGGGGGGGCGTCCCCTCTCGCCTCCCGTAAGAATGATCAAGCAGTGGAACAGCCGCTATGATCGTTCTTATGGTGTAGGGAATCGCCGGCTGAAAAAGATGATATCTGAATGATGCCTGTAGCTGCACCCATCATTCAGATATCCCCGCACAAAGTCAAGGACGTCGTATGACGACATACCAAAAATGACCCCCCAAAATAGATTCTCCTGCTCCTCCTGAGTACGGCGATACCACATGTGTGAGACTTCCACAGCCTGGCCACATACAGAGGCCGAGTACAGCCGAGCATGGCCGAGTATGGCTGAGCATGGCAAAGTATGGCGGAGTATGGCGGAGTATGGCGGGGCATGGCGGGGCATGGCGGAGTATGGCGGAGTATGGCGGAGTATGGCGGGGCATGGTGGGGTATGGTGGAGTATGGCGGGGCATGGCGGGGCATGGCAGAGTATGGCGGGGCATGGCGGAGTATGGCGGGGCATGACGGAGTATGGCGGGGCATGGCGGAGCATGGCGGGGTATGGCGGAGCATGGCGGGGTATGGCGGAGTATGGCGGGGTATGGCGGAGTATGGCGGGGTATGGCGGAGTATGGCACAGGGTTGCACAGGATCATTGCAGAGTATTGCACAGGGTTGCAGAGTATTTCACAGGGTTGCAGAGTATTGCACAGGGTTGCAGAGTATTGCACAGGGTTGCACAGGGTTGCAGAGTATTGCACAGGGTTGCAGAGTATTTCACAGGGTTGCAGAGTATTTCACAGGGTTGCACAGGGTTGCAGAGTATTGCACAGGGTTGCAGAGTATTGCACAGGGTTGCAGAGTATTTCACAGAATTGCAGAGTATTGCACAGGGTTGCAGAGTATTGCACAGGGTTGCAGAGTATTTCACAGGGTTGCAGAGTATTTCACAGGGTTGCACAGGGTTGCAGAGTATTTCACAGGGTTGCAGAGTATTTCACAGGGTTGCAGAGTATTTCACAGGGTTGCAGAGTATTGCACAGGGTTGCACAGGGTTGCAGAGTATTTCACAGGGTTGCAGAGTATTGCACAGGGTTGCAGAGTATTTCACAGGGTTGCACAGGGTCATTGCAGAGCATAGGGGGGGGGATGGCTGAGCATGGAGGGATGGATGGATGTGACTGGACATGTCACTGAGCTGCGCTGTGGGCACTACACATCCAGCCCACAGCGCGGCTCACATTCGATCTCTCCCCCTCTGTACCGATCGGTACAGAGAGGGGAGGGAGGAACCGGCGTCATCAGATGACGCCGGTTTGTTTACATGTGATCGCTCCGTCATTTGACGGAGCGATCACATGGTAAACGGCCGCGATCAGCGGCCGTTTACCGTGATCCGTGATGCGCCGGGTCCTCTGGACCCGGCGGTCACGGATGTTCCCGTGTGCGCGCCCCAGGGGGCGCGCGGGAGCAGTTTTCTGGAATCACGTCATATGACGTGATCCCAGAGTTATCCAGCCGCCCTGCAGCCGTCATTTGGCTATAGGGCGGTTGGCAAGTGGTTAATAATAAAAGTAAATAGAACAAACGTAGTCAAAACATAGCCAAAGTCCGGTAACCGGACCGGATAGTCAGACAAGCCAGGAAGTCAGGAAGCCAGAGATCAATGTAGTGGAAAAGCAAGCAGGATCTGGAGCCAGAAGGAATGTCAGCCAAGCAAGTCTTTAACAGGTATGCAGGAGATAGTCTCTGTGATGTTGACCAAGGCAAAGGCAACGATCATCTGGGCTGGATGGCTTAAGTAGGCAGGACTGACGAGTAGGATAATTAGCTGACAGCAATTAGCTGACAGCTAGGCAGCCAGCACAGAGGAAGGAAGGGCTGAGCCCAGCCCTGACAATACCCCATCCTCAATGACCCCTCCCCCTCAGAGGACCACCAGACTTAAGGGGAAAACATCTATGGAAAACACGAAGGATTACAGGGGCATGTACGTCTGAGGATGAGACCCAAGAGCGTTCCTCCAGACCGTACTCTTTCCAATGCACCAGGTACTGTATGCGCCCACGGAACCTATGGGAGTCAACAATGGACTGTACTTCATACTCATCATGGTTCTCAACCTGTACAGGGTGAGGGCATGGCACCGAGGTGGTAAAGCGGTTGCAGACCAAAGGTTTTAATAAGGAGACATGAAATACTTTTGAGATACGCATATTAGAAGGAAGGTCTAGTACGTAAGCCACTGGGTTAATCCTGCAAAGAATACGGAAAGGCTCAATAAATGGAGGTGCGAACTTCAGAGAGGGAATACGAAATCGGAGGTTGCGAGATGACAGCCAGACCCTGTCCCCAACCTGGTAGGAAGGCTCAGGCAGGCGTCTGCGGTCAGCATGGAGTCTGTACCTATCATTAGAATGTCGCAAAGCCTCCAGGACTTGTGCCCAAGTGGAACGAAGACCACGGAGATGCTCCTCTAACGCAGGAATACTCTGTGGAACTAATGAGTCAGGCAACATGGAAGGTTGGAAACCATAGTTCGCCATAAATTGGGACAATCCGGAAGTAGAATTCAAGGCACTATTGTGAGCAAACTCTGCCTACGGTAAGAGGTCTGACCAGTTGTTATGATGGTCAGAAATATAGCAACGCAGGACTTGCTCTAAGGACTAATTGGCTCGTTCTGTGGCCCCATTAGACTGGGGGTGATGCGCAGAGAAAAAAGCAAGCTGAATTCCCAGCTGTGCACAAAAGGCTCGTCAGAACCGGGACACAAACTGACTACCCCTGTCCGAGACAATCACCTTGGGGAGCCCATATAAGCGAAAGATCTCCCGAGCAAAAATGGAAGCCAGTTCCCTAGAAGTGGGCAACTTCTTTAGTGGAATACAATGAGACATTTTCGAGAACCGGTCAATCACCATAAGGATAACTGTGTTGCCTTGGGAGTTGGGTAACTCCACAATGAAATCCATAGACAGGTGGGTCCAGGGCCATTGGGTATGGGTTGAAGGAGGCCCACTGGAAGGTGTCGTGGAGTCTTACTCTGAGCACACACGGAACAGGCAGCTACAAAGGAGGTTACATCAGCACATAGAGTAGGCCACCAGAATTGTTGGGAAATGGCCCGAAAGAGTTGATACTTCCCAGGGTGGCCAGCAGCCTTGGGAGATTGGTAAGTTTGGAGCACGGCAGTACGGAGACTCTCTGGGACAAAGCAGCGGTCACAAGGTTTCTCAGGAGGAGCATGGACCTGAGCAGCAAGAATTTTGTCACCCAAAGGAGAAGTGGGACTGGTGGGAACCGTAGCCAGAATACGATCAGGAGGAATCACAGGAACCGGAACCGACTCCATCTTGGAAGTGGAGGAAAATTGTCGTGACAAAGCGTCAGCCCTTACATTCTTAGTACTGGGTAAGAATGAGACAATGTAATTGAAATTGACAAGAAAAGAGCCCATTGCGTCCTTCTGGGAGAGAGGCATTTAGCCTCAGACAAGAATGTGAGATTCTTATGGTCAGTAAGAATGAGAACTGGCACAATGGTACCTTCGAGGTGATGTCTCCATTCATTCAGGGCTAAAATAATTGCTAACAGCTGTCTGTCACCAATCTCGTAATTGCACTCCACAGGTCACAATTTCTTGGAAAAGTAGCTGCAAGGATGCATAGCACTCTCAGAGGTAGGACATTGAGACAGAAGGGCGCCAACGCCAGTCTCAGAAGCATCAACCTCAAGGATAAAAGGTAACGTAAGATCAGAATGTGCCAACACAGGAGCAGAAACAAAGGCAGCCTTGAGACTCTTAAAGGCCTTAATGGACTCCGGAGACCAACTCTGTGGGTTACAGTCTTTTCTGGTCATATCAGTCAGGGGCTTGACCAGAGACGAGAAGGTACGAATAAACTTCTGATAATAGTTGGCAAAGCCAAGAAAACGCTGCAGAGGATGTAAACCCATGGGTCGGGGCCACTGTAGGACTGCTGAAAGTTTCTCTGGGTCCATCGAAAAACCAGCAGTGGAAATTACCCAGAAATTTAACCTGTTCACGATGGAATTCGCATTTCTCCAATTTACAATAGAGATTGTTCTCTTTTCGTTTCTGAAGCACATGGCAGAAATCTGTGTGGTGACTCTCCAGGGACTTGGAAAATATAAGGATATCGTCGAGATAAACCACCACATATAACTGTAACAAATCTCGAAGGACATCATTAATAAATTCCTAGAAAACTGCCGGGGCGTTACAAAGGCCAAAAGGCATTACGAAGTACTCATAATGGCCTGTTCTGGTATTATAGGCAGTTTTCCACTCGTCACCCTCCTTAATCCTCACGAGATTGTATGCCCCTCTCAAATTAAGCTTCGTGAAAACCGTTGCTCCCTAGAGGCGGTCAAATAACTCCGGAATCAACGGAATCGGATAGGCATTCTTAATCGTGAAACAATTGAGACCCCTATAATCAATACAAGGTCTCAGTTCACCACTCTTTATTCACAAAGAAGAAACCAGCACCAGCAGGAGACGTGGATTTGCGGATGAAACCTGCAGAGAGTGCGTCTGCAACATACTCCTCCATGGTCTTATCCTCCAAGACTGACAAAGGGTAAACCCGCCCAAGAGAGGTATGGCACCAAGTTGAAGGTCAATTGAGCAATCATATGACCGGGGTGGAGGCAAACTACCGGCTTGACCTCTGTCAAAGACATCGCTAAAATCGCGTTACTCCTCCGGCTTGGCTACCTTTTGGAAGCATGTCTTACTGCATTGTGGCGATGGACAACGGAACAGTCTCATAAGTCACATGGGCAGGCTGTAGAGGTCTTCCGTCAAGTGCATCAATGGCAAGTGGAGTGACAAAGGCAGCATCAATGAACAGGCCTGCAGCCACAGAGTAGATTAGAGCCTGTATCTCGACGGACAACTCAGCCCAAGAAAGGGTCATCGAAACCAGGGGCTTATCCTTTTGGATAACTGGGGATGAAACAACGCCACCTAAGGTCTGTACGTGACAGGACCTCAAGGTTCGGGTGTTCCCTGGACGGGTAGGACAAGACTTTAAAAAGTGACCTGCCTGGCCACAATAAAGGCACAATCTCTCCCTCCTCCTAAGGGTTCTCTCATCCGCAGGGAAACGCGTGAAGCCCAAGTGCATGGGTTCATCTTGACTGGTACCAGGAGGCATGTGAGGTGAGGGAGGCACGGGTGGGACTGCAAAGCCCGGAGACAAATGTACAGGAGGCTTCCCCAAAAACTCAGAGAAAGACTCTCCTTAAAAGAGAGTCTTTCTCTGAGTCTGGAGTCAATGAGGATGACAAACGTGATCAACTTCCCCACCACAGTGGATATATCTCAGGCTGCTATCTCATCCTTGATGGTATCCAAGAGACCATGAGAAAAAGCAGCCACGAAGACCACGTTGTTCCAAACAACCTCTGCTACCAGACTACGGAATTCAATGGCGTAATCGGCAACAGTTCTCATATTCTATTTGATAGACATGAGGCACTTGGCAGCAGAAGCGGAGCGTGCGGGAACATCAAATACCCTTATAAAAGAAGCCACAAACTCAGGGTAACTCAAGACAACAGGTTTTTGCGTCTCCCATAGAGGGTTTGCCCAGGCCAAGGCTCTCTCAGAAAGCAAAGATATCACAAAACCTACTTTGCTTCTGTCCATGGGAAACGCCTGGGGCAGCATCTCAAAGTATATCGCAACCTGGTTGAGAAACCCTCTGCATTGGACTGGATCGCCCCCAAATCGCTGGGGAAGCAGAACGGAACCAGACATACCTCTTATAGAGGTAATACTCAAGGTGGGTGCCTGCACAGAGACTGGAGCAGCAGCAAGGACGGCCTGCAACACAGGTTGTACGGGAGCAGCCACAGTGGGAGATTTCAGGTGAGCCGTGGGACTAAGGAGCATTTGTAACGCCATGGCAAACTGATCCATGTGGTGATCCTGCTCATCCAATCTGGAAAAAATATCACTAACAAGTGGATTGGCTGCATCTTCTGAATTCATGGCCTTCGCCTACTGTCAGAAACCATGGATCAGACCGAGACAGAGGTACAGTTAAATCACACTTGTTTAATAATAAAAGTAAATAGAACAAACATAGTCAAAACATAGCCAAAGTTGGGTAACCGGTACAGATAGTCAGACAAGTCAGAGATCAACGTAGTGGAACAGCAAGCAGGATCTGGAGCCAGAAGAAATGTCAGCCAAGCAAGTCTTTAACAGGAACATAGGAGATAGTTTCTGTGATATTGACCAAGGCAAAGGCAGAGATCATCTGGGCTGGACAGCTTAAGTAGGCAGGACTGATGAGCAGGAAATCATCAACAGGTGAGTCACTGTGGAGAGATAGGAGCTGGCAATTAGCAAACAGCTGAGCGGCCAGTTCAGAGGAAGGAAGGGCTGAGCCCAGCCCTGCCACACTGTACCCAAATTAAATTTTTATTATTTTTTGAGACAGATAGAGCTTTTTTTTGGTGATATTCAATAATCATGTTTCTTGTTTTTGCCATAAAATTGTTGTGTTATACTATGTGATTTATTATCATTTTATCTGTGTTACACTATTTGGTCTATTATTGTTCTGTGTCTTTAAGCTGTTTGCCTCTGTCTAAGCTGAACTCTTTCTCCCACCATACTTCTGTATATCCCCTCCCCTTCCTTCTCTCTGGTATCATTCTTCAGTATTCTGCCATGCTGTAAACATATTTCCATGTGGCTTACAACATCAATGTTTTTCTACTTATGAGTATCCTTCATTAAATGGAACATTCGAAAAAAGGCTTTATCGTCTCTCACCTCAACATGTGAGTTTATTCATCAAGTTAAACTGTCTGAATTGATGCAAGGGATAAATAGATCACTAGGTTGTATAAGCCCTATATGAAGCTGGAGATAAGCTTATGGCCTTGTAATTGAGTCAGGACAGTAGAAAAATTGAGTTTCACAGCCTAATTACAAGATTTCTGGGTGACAGTACTGACCAGATTTATTGCCCTAATTGCAAGAAAGAACAAGAGAGCAGCATTTGTAAGCCTGCTAACCTGAGTCCAAGCTGCATCTTGTCATATTACAGCACACATATCCTGCTGGCTTATCACTCAGTTATTATCTGCCTGTGTCAGCATGAGTTACAAAGGCTCTGAATGTGAACACACAGCAGCCACACAGCAGCCCCAGCACAAGACCCTGAGCCAGCTGAGCTAGCCAAACGCTCCGTCAAACCAACTTGGAAAGCAATGGGGAATTATATAGCTTTAAGAACTAAACTGACAACTAGCCTGAAGTTATTATGGGAAAAAGTTGTTACTCAATCTAATAACCTGTCTGTTGAACGTGAACTAATGCCACTAGAGGGCCCCAGTAAACAACTTTCTGCCTCATATGAGCTTTATCAACTTACCAGTAATAAGCTTATTAATGTTTAGGGATAGGCTGAACATCCCCTGGTTCGGTTCGCACCTGGACACCTGGTTGTCATTATACGGTGTCTGTTTGAAGAGGAATACCGTTGTTATGGCAGCAGCTAGCTGCTATAACCCCGGTATCCTCCTCTTCAGCGGGCGGTTGACTTTCAGATAAAAGTGGTCTCAGTGGCAGATTCGCCACGAGATCACTTTAATCGGGGGTGCTCCGGTCGTCTTACCGGAGCTGTCTGTAGCGACGGAGACGATTGGATCCTCCTCCCTCACAGGCTGAATACCGAGTGAGGGAAAGACAGCCCTTGCTCGGCTCCACACCATTGGATGGCGGAAGCGACATCAAAAGTCACTTCCGCCCAATAGTTTTAAAGGGGAAATTTTTTTTTTTAAATGACATTTTATTTTTTGTTTTTTCTTATTGCATTTTAGTGTAAATATGAGATATGAGGTCTTTTTGACCCCAGATCTCACATTTAAGAGATCCTGTCATGCTTTTTTTCTATTACAAGAGATGTTTACATTCCTTGTAATAGGAATAAAAGTGACCCAATTTTTTTTTTAAAAAGACAGTGTAAAAATAAAAAGTAAAATAAATAAGAAAAAAAAAGCGCCCCATCCCGCTGAGGTCGCACACAGAAGCAAACGCATAGGTAAGTCGAGCCCGCATATAAAAATGGTGTTCAAACCACACATGTGAGCTATCAATGCGATCGTTAGAGTGAGAGAAATAATTCCAGCACTAGACTTCCTCTGTAACTCAAAACTGGTAATCTGTAGAAATTTTTAAACGTCACCTATGGAGATTTTTAAGGGTCAAAGTTTATCGCCATTCCACAAGCAGGCGCAATTTTGAAGTGTGACATGTTGGGTATCATATTTCTCAGCGTAACATTATCTTTTACAAAATAAAAAAATTGGGCTAACGTTACTGTTGTCTTATTTTTATATTCAAAAAAGTTTATTTTTTTCCCCAAAAAATGCGCTTGTGAGACTGCTGCGCAATATCGGTGTGACATAAAGTATTGCAGTAATTTTCTAGCCATAAAAATGATTTTAACGTGTAAACACCAAATCTCAAAATGATGCTCTGTCCTTAAGTGGTTAAATATCGTGCCTGGGGGGTCCCCTTAGTCTGCCTATAAAGTGGTGCATCCGTGCGATGTATAGAAAGCTGTGATTGGCCAAAGTCGTCACACACCAATCACAGAGGTCACAATAGTACACAATGAATGGCTATGAATCAGGCCCGGACTGGCCATAGGGCAGACCGGGCATTTGGCCGGTGGGCCAGGGCCGCCCGCTCCGTGGCCTGTTGATGATCAGGTCACACAGTGGGAGGTAAGCGGTGACCGCGGCCTGAACGTGGGTAACACAGGCCGCGGCCATCGCTCGCCTACCGCTATACGACCATGCCTGTGTCATCTCTGGCAGAACCGGCAGCTGCATGGGTTGAGCTGTGTGTCTCTCATACACAGCTCAGCCTCAGAGCCGCGCTGACAGTTCCGCTCTTCTCCTCCAGGCATGGGTGTCCACTCGGTGAGGTAAGGTGGGGAGGGCTGCGGGCTGCTGTCACAATGTTTCCCCCACTCGCCCCCTCCATTTCTCATGTCAGCAGCAGGAGGAAGAGAAGGCTTTCCTATCTGTTCTTCTTCTCTCCCCATTGGCCACATTGGAGGGCCAATCAGAAGCAACTAGAGGGGGTTCATGGGAAATGTAGTCCCAGAGATAGGTGGCCAAATTGTTTTTAGCAGGAAGCAGACTACAGTCCCCAGCATGCACTCTGCTAGGGTGAAAGAGAAAACCCGGAAACAACCTGAGGAGTGCTTGTAGCAGCTACTACAGGAGACATGGAAAACAAATAGGACTGTGCTGGGGGAACTACTAGCCCCTGCACCACCAGAGAGAGCCACGCTGTACCGCACCACCAGAGAAAGAGCCACGCTGTACCCGCACCACCAGAGAGAGCCCCGTTTTACTGCACCACCAGAGAGAGAGCCACGCTGTACCCACACCACCAGAGAGAGAGCCACGCTGTACCTGCACCACCAGAGAGAGAGCCATGCTGTACCGCACCACCAGAGAGAGAGCCACACTGTACCGCACCACCAGAGAGAGCCATGCTGCACCACACCACCAGAGAGAGAGCCACGCTGTACCGCACCACCAGAGAGAGAGCCAAGCTGTACCGCACCATTAGAGAGAGACCCACGCTGTACCCGCACCACCAGAGAGAGAGCCACGCTGTACCCGCACCACCAGAGAGAGAGCCACACTGTACCACACCACAAGAGAGAGAGCCACGCTGCACCACACCATGAGAGAGAGAGCCACGCTGCACCACACCACCAGAGAGAGAGCCACGCTGTACCGCACCACCAGAAAGAGAGCAGGTCAGTGTCACTGGGCAGTGTGGGCACAATAGGAGACAGAGTACTAACATTGTATGGCCACAATAGGACTGGGGCACTGTAATATAAAGGGGACTGAACTGTAAAGGGGCACTGTAATCATTGCAGTGCCCTTTTACAGTGCAGTTCCCTTTATATCACAGTGTCCCTGCACATTACAGTGTGAAGGACCGACACCAGCCACCCCCCGATTCCTGGAAAAGTTGGCTGCTCAGTCTAAAATGTCCGGGCCTATTTTTTGTCCCAGTCCGGGCCTGCTATGAATGAAAGCCATTGTGTACAGCTGGCATGTAATCGCTGTGATTTGTCACAGAGCCAGCCCAGTGACAAACCACAATGATCTGTCACACAATGCACATGATTGGGAGAAGGTCATATGGGAGGATTACACCTGGCCATAATATTATGATATGGCTGGGTGGGGGGTGGTTAAATTCTGGGTTACCTCCAAAGTGAGGGTGTCCTCATTGGAAGATTTCTCCTCTGGGGACAACCCAAAATTTGTGATTTTCTTTTATTTTCACATTCATTGAGGGTGAATCTCCCTAACGAGGGCACAGACAGCAAAAAAAAAAAAACAGGTGTTTTAAACCCTCTCCACTCTATCCAAAACTAAAGAAAAAAAAAGATTTTAGTTATACTTTAAGAAAAAGGTTGAGTTGGACTCTATGGCTCTATTTACACGTTACTGCTTGTGTTCTTTTTAATATGGGAGTAAACTCCTATGTATAATTTGTACCTAAAGGTAGCCTATAATAAGGCTTACCTATAGGTATTGTAAATAACTTCTAAACGTACACCGTTTAGGAGATATTTACTGTACATGCTGCCAGTTATGTCACTGGCGCATGCGTAGAGTTGACACCTTATCCCTTTAAAACCAAACACATCTGAATTACACAGGTTCTGAGGCTAGTTTAATGCGGATAAGGCACCAAGTGAGTTTAATTACCACCTTAATCAGCCTCAGAACCTGTGTAATTAATATGTGTTCGGGTTTAAAGAGATGAGGTGGCAACCCTACACATGCGCTCAGAAGGAACGACCATCTGAGCCATTCCTTGAGAGTCCTGTGCCGTAAATGCATGCTTGGGAGTGACGTCATAGCGGCTTCGGTCACTCACACAGCCGGGGTCCTTGAACCCGAGCGGAAGATGGGTGAAGATGGAAGCCTTGTCAGTGGTGACAGCTCACGTTGCATACCATGGCTTTACTAGAAAAAAAAATACACCTAGCATGGTTTACTACTGCCTAAACAGGCACACGTGCAGCTGACAGGCATTCAAGAGGCAATACTGCTGCTTTTCATGATGAGTTTTTGAATGGGAATAGCCACAACCCAGAAACTACAAGCCTAGTTTTTGGCTCACAGTTGCATTATTCAAATCCTATGAAGGAGGATATAAAGGGGTGTCGCATATGTACGTGGTACATCCAGTTAAAAAAGTTTTAAAATATCCAGTATATTTTCAAAGTGATACAACTCGATGCAATCATTTGATATGACAATTTAAAATTGATTGCACCAAACGAGCAGTTTGATTAGCAAATGATTGTTTTCACTGAAATGACTGAAATAAAATCACTAGATGCCTGATGGAAAATTCCAATCAAATTAGACCAAACTGATAATTTTTCTGTTGCCTTTAACTATTGCTTTGATTCAAAATAATATATAATTTATTTATATAATTTATTTATCATTGACCATTTCTTTATACTTAAATGGATGGTCAGCCTAAGCTCTGTTTTAGTTCCATGTGCCTCCATACCTTGCCTCTTATACCATGGCAAAACTAGCACATTACCCTGTGAAATGAGAGTCGACCTACGTAACCTTTAGCATTAACATGCAACATGAATCAGCATTTCCATCCAATCTGACAGAGCTTGAGGTATTTTGTAAAAAAGAATGGGCAAAAAATTCCATCCAATCTGTCAGCCCTTGAGCTATTTTGCAAAGAAAAATGGGCAAAAAAGTCACTCTCTAGATGTGCAAAGCTGGTAGAGACATCCCCAAAAAGACTTGCAGCTGTAATTGCAGCGAAAGGAGGTTCCACAAATTATTGACTCAGGGGGGCTGAATACAAATGCATGCCACATTTTTCACATAATTATTTGTAAACAATTTTGAAAACCATTTATCATTTTCCTTCCACATCAGAATTATGTGCCATTTTGTGTTGGTTTTTCACATAAAATCCCAATAAAATACATTTACGTTTTTGGCTGTAACATAGTTACATAGTTAGGTTGAAAAAAGACACAAGTCCATCTAGTTCAACCATAAAACTAAATAAAAAATAATATCAAACAAAGCCATATACCCAATCCTATACCCATAGTTGATCCAGAGGAAGGCGAAAAACCCCAGCAAAGCATGATCCAATTTGCTACAGCAGGGGA
Organism: Lithobates clamitans; assembly: GCA_037952925.1. Classification (NCBI taxonomy): domain Eukaryota; kingdom Metazoa; phylum Chordata; class Amphibia; order Anura; family Ranidae; genus Lithobates; species Lithobates clamitans. The sequence continues at coordinate 283,590 of JBBGZY010001548.1, read as the reverse complement.
AAAAATTCATTCCTGACTCCCAAGAGCCAATCGGATTTTCCCTGGATCAACTTTACCTATAAATGTTAGTACCCAGTTATATTGTGTGCATTTAGGAAAGAATCCAGGCCTTTCTTAAAGCAATCTACTGAGCTGGCCAGAACCACCTCTGGAGGGAGCCTATTCCACATTTTCACAGCTCTTATGCCCTGTACACACGGTCGGACATTGATCGGACATTCCGACAACAAAATCCATGGATTTTTACCGACGGATCTTGGTTCAAACTTGTCTTGCATACACACGGTCGTCCAAAGTTGTCAGAAAATCCAATCGTTCTGAACGCGGTGACATAAAACATGTATGTCGGGACTATAGACGGGGCAGTAGCCAATAGCTTTCGTCTCTTAATTTATTCTGAGCATGCGTGGCACTTTGTGCGTCGGATTTGTGTACACACGATCGGATTTTGTTGTCGGAAAATTTTATATCCTGCTCTCAAACTTTGTGTGTCGGAAATTCTGACGGAAAAAGTCCGATGGAGCCCACAACACATTCCGATCACACTTTTTCAGTTCGGAAAATCAGACCGTGTGTACAGGTAATTACTGTGAAGAAACCTTTCCGTATTTGGAGATGGAATCTCTTTTCCTCTAGGCATAAAGAGTGCCCCCTTTTCCTCTGTGTTGACTGTAAAGTGAATAACTTAACACCAAGTTCACTATATGGACCCCTTATATATTTGTACATGTTGATCATATCCCCCCTTAATCTCCTCTTCTCAAGAGAGAATACATTCAATTCCTCTAATCTTTCCTCATAGCTGAGCTCCTCCATGCCTCTTATCAATTTGGTTGCCCTTCTCTGCACTTTGTCCAGTTCCCCAATATCCTTTTTGAGAACTGGTGCCCAAAACTGAACTGTATATTCCAGATGAGGTCTGAAACATGACAAAATGTGGAAAATTTTAAGGGGTATGAATACTTTTTCAAGCCACTGTATATTGCCGTTGCTAGGGGCAACCAGAATAATGTATGATGCTTAAGCAACCAGCGGATGCCCTGGTGACATGGCATGGGTGATGGAAAGCCCTGATAGTGAGGGGGTTTGCAAGCTTAGCCCTCTTTCTAGCAAGCGGTGCTCTACATATAGGCATGGGATATCCCATGTACCTAGCTGGAGATGTCAGAGAAGAGAAGTAGAGAGAGTGAGAGGCTTCGAGGAGAAAGAAGCTTGGGAACAGGTGAAGAGATGGTCTCTTGTGTGAGAGAAGTCTCATAGGGCGTGATTTACTAAGAAGAACACACTGCACCAGTTCATACATTAATTGGTGCGCTAGAAAAGTCATTAATCGAACGCACGAACCAGCGCACATTAAAGGGCAAATAGCTATAATAAATACCCGCATATGTAAACTGGCGCTAGGGTAACTGCGGTTTTCTCATTGATAATAGCACACGCCCAATACAATTAGTTGATTTCATCTTATTGGATGTGTCTTGTTAGGCAATTAGTAAGTGTTCTCAGTTATTTAACCCTTTTAATGCTAATCTCACTCCTATCACTTTTAATATATCTTTAAAATGTGTTTTTTTTCTTTTTTTACCCAAATCTTTCAATACATTACAAAGAACAAAAGTGTTTAAACCCAATAAATTAATATTTTCAGATCTTGATCTTTAAAGGTGACCATACATTCAGTTAGATCTTAAATAAATTAGATTTAGTGCAAGAGCCTGTTTGATTTCCTATAATTTGAATTAATTGTTCAAGTGCGTCTTCCTATTTCCTATTTTGCCTAAGTATTGAGTTGTATAGAGATTGGCAAATCAGATTTCATAGTGCATGACCATCTTAAGTGCCAAATTTGGAATGTAGACGTGCCATGACCCACTTGTATTTCCAAAACGATATTTCTTGGGCATTATACAAGCCACATGAAAAACCACCTTTTTTCAAGACATGCTAGAGTGATCAGAAATCTTCAAACTATGGCTCTCCAGCTATTGCGGAACTACACATCCCATGAGGCATTGTAAAACTCTGACATTCACAGACATGACTAGGCATGATGGGAATTGTAGTTCCTGAACAACTGGAGGGCCGTAGTTTGAAGACCCCTGTGCTACCATTATTATGCCTCCAGAATTGGGAGTGTGGCATCTACCCAACTTCTCTCTGCTGGTGGATACGAGAACCTAAATCTATAGATATATACAGTGAGGACGAAAGGTATTCAGACCCCCTTAAATTTTTCACTTTTTGTTATATTGCAGCCATTTGCTAAAATCATTTAAGTTCATTTAAGTTCATTTTTTTCCCTCATGAATGTACACACCGCACCCCATATTGACAAAAAAACACAGAATTGTTGACACTTTTGCAGATTTATTAAAAAAGAAAAACTGAAATATCACATGGTCTTAAGTATTCAGACCCTTTGCTCAGTATTTAGTAGAAGCACCCTTTTGATCTAATACAGGCATGAGTCTTTTTGGGAAAGATGCAACAAGTTTTCAACAGCTTCACTGTTGGGACTGTATTGGACAGGTGATGAGCAGTGCCTGGTTTTCTCCACCCATACCACTTAGAATTAAGAACAAAAAGTTCTATCTTGGTCTCATCACACCAAAGAATCTTATTTCTCACCATCTTGGAGTCCTTCAGGTGTTTTTTTTAGCAAACTCCATGCGGGCTTTCATGTGTCTTGCACTGAGGAGAAGCTTCTGTTGGGCCACTCTGCCATAAAGCCCCGACTGGTGGAGGACTGCAGTGATGGTTGACTTTCTACAACTTTCTCCCATCACCCGACTGCATCTTTGGAGCTCAGCCACAGTGATCTTTGGGTTCTTCTTTACCTCTCTCACCAAGGCTCTTCTCCCCCGATAGCTCAGTTTGGTCGGACGGCCAGCTCTAGGAAGGGTTCTGGTTGTCCCAAACGTCTTCCATTTAAGGATTATGGAGGCCACTGTGCTCTTAGGAACCTTAAGTGCAGCAGAAATTTTTTTGTAACCTTGGCCAGATCTGTGCCTTGCCACAATTCTGTCTCTGAGCTCTTCATCAGTTCCTATGACCTCACGATTCTCGTTTGCTCTGACATGCACTGTGAGCTGTAAGGTCTTATATAGACAGGTGTGTGGCTTTCCTAATCAAGTCCAATCCGTATAATCAAACACAGCTGGACTCAAATGAATGTGTAGAACCATCTCAAGAATGATCAGAAGAAATGGACAGCACCTGAGTTAAATATATGAGTGTCACAGCAATGGGTCTGAATACTTAGGACCATGTGATATTTCAGTTTTTCTTTTTTAATAAATCTGCAAAAATGTCAACAATTCTGTGTTTTTCTGTTAATATGGGGTGCTGTGTGTACATTAATGAGGAAAAAAATTAACTTAAATTAACTTAAATGATTTTAGCAAATGGCTGCAATATAACAAAGAGTGAAAAATTTAAGGGGGTCAGAATACTTTCCGTCCCCACTGTATATATAGATATATCTATATATACACACACACACACACACACACACACACTCTGAAGCAGGAAGCAATATACATTGGCCCGGAAGTGAATCTGTACACAGGAAGTAGGTGTGTGTTTTGAGGCCAAATCATTTAGACATACACACATGACCCTCACAAACAGCACACCATGTAAAAGTAACTAAAAAATGATCTTAATTTTCAAATAAGGATCATCTCTTCCCCAGAGAACAGTGAGCGGGGCATGGTGGTGAGAAGAAATTGATAGCAGGACAAGCAGCTTCCTGGAGGGGTGTGATGTCATTCCGCCGCTTTTGGAACCAGATATGCTCCATGGCTATATACCTCCGCGCACACAGCAGTTGCGCATCTAGATGCATTTGGCACATCTAGCTACAGGAACACAATTTTTATTGAAATTAATAGTAAAGCAGATGCAGATTTCCAGGACTGGACTAACAAATGTTTCTAGTGAAAGGCAACTGGTGTTTTCTATTAAACAAGGTCTAAATGGGCCATTGACATGCATCACAGTTGAACTTAGAAATGTGTCTTTGCAAAGTTAAACTAAATTAAATCTTTTCTTATTTTTGCTTGGGGATTGAGTGCAGAGGGATTAGAAGTCTTGCCAGTTTTTGTGACTGTCTGCACCCCAGATAGGGTGAAGACACCTTCCAAATTTTGTCAGTTTTTCCTCCAATTTATTCACTTCCTGTCACATAGCCGAACAGGAAGTGAGGGTAAAACCCTACTAATGTCTTTCCTTGGGGACACACAGGTCAATCTAAATAGTTTCCCCATTAGGTAAATTGCACTCTAGCATTTTGCTGTGTACACCCCGAATTATTAGGTATCTTGGATTTTGGGGTTTATTTACTAAAGGCAAATCCACATTGCACCACAAGTGCACTTGGAAGCGCAGTTGCTAGCGATCCGAGGGGGACATGCAAGCAAAATAAAAAAACAGCATCTTTGCTTCTACATGATTGGATGATAAAATCACCAGTGCTTCCCCTGAGATTTAGGTGAGTACACTTGTATTGCAGAGTGGCTTTGCCTTTAATAAACCACCAAATACCTAATAATTTGGGGTGTACACAACAAAGTGCTAGAGTGCAATTTGCCTAATGGGGACACTAGTTAGACTGACCTGTGTGTCCCCAAGGAAAGACATTGGTAGGGTTTTACCCTCACTTCCTGTTTGGCTATGTGACAGGAAGTGAAGCCAATTTTCAGAAAAGGCACACAAAGCCCAACCTAAAAAAGACAAGCAGGGGTTCTAACACTCACTTGGTTTCCCTCAAATGCCCACAATTAGAATAGGATTGTCTTGAGCTTGATTTTAGCTCAGTGCTCTAAATCAGTGGTTCTCAACCCTGTCCTCAAGCACCCCCAACAGGCCATATTTCCAGGTTTTTCTTCATCTTTCACAGGTGCTTTAAATCAGAGTCAACGGCTTGGGATTTTGGATAGCTATTTTAGCTAAGATAAATTCCCAAAACATGTCCTGTCGGGGATACTTGAGGACTGAGGCTGAGAACCACTGTGCTAAAATGGAAAATTGAATACTTACCTCTCTGTAATTTTCCTTTCCTGGTGCCTATCCATGACAGCATACGCACAATCCATGCATATGCTACCATGAAGGCACCAGGAAAGTAGCTTTTAGACAAATCACACCTTTTTTTGTTTTGCCATGCCAATCAGCCTAGTTAAGCTGCAGCTGGGAAATCTGGTGCATGAAAATTGTTCATGCGGCGGAGTGTAAAATGCATTACTTGGATTGAGCATGCATCTACAAAACAAATTATTGTCAAAACACATAAAACATAAAAATTTGCTACAAATTTTATTGGTCAACAAAACAGGACTTGGAAAAGAGCAAGGAAAGCAAAAAACACATGCATGTTAATTTGAGACACTAACAGAATATGGTTTTGAGGTCAGACCATTTTGTAAAAGAAATTAACAGGAGTTAAAGGACTGCGCCCACAAACGGACAGTCTCTTAAGGATTTGAACATTTATTAGTCACAACATCTTGAGGAAGATTTTGCAAAATAATGCAGCACAGACAATTAAATCAAAGTGAAACTAACAACCAACAAACGACACACATTGACAACATCAAAAATAATTCAGGGAAAAATATCGCCCCCCCCCCCCCCCAAAAAAAAGAAAGAAAAGCAAAAAAAATACAAAAAAAATACTTGCTCTAAAACACATCTGTTTTCGAAAGACATAACAAACAAATAACAAAGAGAAAATCCAACTCTATAAGGACACCCGAATGTACTCTTGACACACACACCCCAAATGTAGCTAGCACAAACTAAGTCACCCCGCTGTCCAAAATTAAGCACATCATCCAGCATGCTACAAAATTACATATGGGACAAACACCACACGGTCCGGAGAGCCTAACAAAAGTTATAGAACAAATACCAATGCAGTCTATGGGAGCTGACTGGTTAATTCTGCTAGTCCCCACTTGGCTGGTTTATATTCAAATGGGTATGGGGGCCCAGGTCCCACCCTGAGGGACATATATGAATGTCACCAATTCCGATATTCAAGGGGACAAGGGCCTCTTCCACACAACCCTAGGCTGGGGTTGTGGGGGGCTGCAGACAGTGGGCTTTTTAGGGAATGTGGAAAACCCCTTTAAACTAGTGGGTACAAGGTGCTTTGTGGTTGGTATTGGGCTGAGCCCAACATGCCCCAAAGGCAGCCAGCTATGTTCATTGCATGTGGCCTTGTGGCCTTGTATGGTTCAGGAGAGGGTTGGGCAATCGCTCTACTCGCCCCTTTCCTAGCTGGCCCTGTTGTATGCTCTGAAAAAGTGCACTTTTTATGCTGAACTCTTTTTATGCTTCCAGTTGGCGCCTCCAACTCTCTTTACTTTCAACTCAATATTGAACTGTCTGTTTAAAGGCAGGAAATCCTAATACTTTTGGCAATATAGTATGTATGTGTGTGTGTGTGTGTGTGCATATATATATATATATATATATATATATATATATATATATATATATATATATATATATATGTACATATACATATATACATATACATATATATATATATAATGTGTGTTTGTGTGTGTGTGTGTGTATGTATATAGGTAGATAGATAGATAGATAGATAGATAGATAGATAGATAGATAGATAGATAGATAGATAGATAGATAGATAGATAGATAGATAGATAGATAGATAGATAGATAGATATAGATATAGATATAGATATAGATATAGATCTATATATATATATATATGTATAATTTTTTTTATTTTTTTTTAATCATACAGTATTTATTCAAAATATATAACTGACATTCTTTAGTAATACATGTATTTGTTTTTTCTTTATGGAAGACAGATTGTGTGCTTCCATTTGAGTGGTAATTAATAATGCCTGATGATCATTAGTCTTGTTTACTTACAGATGAAGATACAGTCATAAGAATCTATAATGTTATTAACCATTTACTCTATTATGTATAAGGCCAGTATATGCTTTACTAAATGGTTGTAGAGCATGGGTCTCTCTGACCACATCTATGATAACAATGGCTGCTGAAAAAGCACTTTAAACTGACTTAAAGGTCTATTAAAGGTACTTGATTATTACATCAACGTAAAGGGAAAGTAATAATTCATTGTTTGATACTGTCCAACACAGCAGAATTACTGTAATTCATATTGACACAGTATGAGCGAGAGGCTGACATGTGACTTCCATTTACGCTGATGCAAAGTCTTGACACACAAGTGAGAGAAGAATCAATAAATGCCTTAAACAGCAGATAAAGGAGAAGGCAGCAGCTGAGTACTTACAATGGACTCTAAAATGCATCATGCATTATCTAAGTAGATGTAACTAAGTTAGATGGTAATCCCACCATTATGTTACCAAGCAGTAGGCAACATTAGGTGGTTGTGAGGCGGCTGCTCTAGATCATTTAGGTTTAATAATTTAGGTGAATCAACTTTACGATTGTCATCCAATATGTTCTACGCTTTTAAATAACTGAATCATGGGTAAGGGACCTTTTTACTAAAATAAGAGGGCCATTCGAATGGACTAGTCCCTTGGCTGGGTCTTGCTTCTGTACTATCTCAGTCTGTGACCTGGAACAAGCACCAATATAAAAAAGTAAAAGTGAACCCCTATCTGAAGACTTGTTTTAGGTCTTCTCCTTGGAAAGTACTGAGCTGTTGGATGAGCTTGACAGCCAAGCAACTAGCATTTTCAAGAAATGTGAGTAGTAGGGGTAGCCATTATCGTGTACCCCAGATTATGCACACTAAAGTATTTACATATGACTAACAAGCAGTAAAAGCATTTTAAAACAAGTTTTATTTTTTTTCTGTATCTACAAGTTTTGTGAAGATATTCGTTTTTAAAGTTCACAATAAAGGTAATGTACTTTTCTATGAGGACCACATCCTGGCAGGCTGCCAGACCTCTAATGTAAGCACAGAGAAGATGTTTATAAGCTGTTAGAAACTAACTCAAACCCAATGCCATTGTCTTTGTTGTGATCTCTGAGGATCTTAGAGAATTATTAACCTCAGATCAAATGCCACTAGATAGATCAAGGGTGACTTGTTTTAAAGCTATGTTACCACCTGTTAACCAACTCAGTCCCCTGACATTTTTCCCTAAATTTGTGCTGTAAAATGGAACTGGGACCGATGTGGTTAAGGATGTAAAGAGCCAAATGCCTGTAGTCTTGGCACAGGTTCACTTTTATCTCTTTAAAAAGTTTTCCAGATCTCGAGAAACCCCCGGTAAAAAAACTCATTGGGGACAGTGGGAAAAATGACATTTACATTTGGGTTCAGTGGAAGAAGGCCCCCCTTACAGTGGCAGTTGGATTGACACCCTTACAGACAGCTAAAAATTTCTCTGGTATCATACCGTTGCCCCTAGCATGTGGAGTTGGACTTGACACCACGCAGGCACCATAACATGGGAGGAAAATCAGCCATAATTTAAAGTGTTACTAAATCCACAACAGTAAAATCAGTCTGTATATGCAGTATAGCATGCTTGTTATACTCACTGTGGAACTTAAGGGGTTAATCCTCTGCATTGTGTAAAAAGGCTGTTTTATCCTGTATGCACAGATCCTTTCCTCCTGCACTGTCTGTCTGGGGAAGGCCAGCTAAAACAGGCAGGGTAGCCAACTTGCACATGCTCAGCTGTGTCTTTTATGCTGGAGAGAACATTTACTTGTCCTCAGAGGTAGCCAGGTCACATGATATTGACATCGCATATATGGGCATGTATACAGGCTGTAGTGGAAATCTCCTCCTACCTGAACTCTCAGCACTGGAAAAACTGTGCAGTTTATCATGTAACCGTGGTAAACAGATCATCCAAAAAGGTATATAGTATCAGTATTTTAATGTAAAAAAGAATTATAAGCTGTGGGCACTGTGGGGTTGGGGCGGATTAACCATTTTCATATTACTGAGTTTACTTCACGCAAATTAACGCACCTGTACGTCGGTAATTTGGTGTTAAATACTGGGGTTATGGCAACTGCTAGCTGCCATAACCCCCGTATTTTCAGGAACAGTGTGCAGTTCTCTTTAAGGTAAAAGTGTCTCTGAGGCAGATTCGCCGTAAAATCGCTTTTATCAGGTCAGGAGAGGGCCCCGCTTCTCCTGCCGCGCTTCAGTCGTCTCTGACACTCACCAGACCCGCCAGTAGCGGTGGAGAGGATCGTGTCCACTCCCCTCACTGCCTGGATAGTGAGTGAGGGAAAGATGGCCTCCGCAAGGCTCCATAGCATTGGAGGACGGAAACAACGTCAAATGTCACTTCTGCCTAATGCTCTTAAAGGGGATTTTTTTTTTTATGACATTCAATTTTTTTTTCTATTGCATTTTAGACCCCAGATCTCACTTTTAAGAGGTCATGCTTTTTTCTATTATAAGGGATGTTTACATTCCTTGTATAAGAAATTAAAGTGACCCATTTTTTTTTTTTTTAAAAAGGGCAGTGTAAAAATAAAAAATAAAAGGTAAAATCAATAAGAAAAAAAACCCAAAATTTTAAAGCCCCCATCTCGCCATGCTCGCGCGCAGAAGCAAACGCATACGCAAGTCACGCCCGCATATGAAAACGGTGTTCAGGAAAACGGCGCACACATGTGAGGTATGGCCGCAAACTGGTAACCTGTAGATATTTTTAAACTTTGCCAATAGAGATTTTTTTTTTTTTAACAGAAAGTATTTTTTATTGAACAAATCAGCAGAACAATACAAAGTTTAATACAGACATTGTAGTGGGGATAAAAACAGTAAAATTGACCCTTAAACAATAGTTGTTATTTATCAGAAATTCCAGGTGTGCAAACATCAGAAAATTTCACTCAACCAGACCTCTCAAATCTTCATACATTATGATAGTACAAAATGAGTGGCCCAATATTCAACTAAACCTGGTAGGGACAGCAGGGGGGAAGGGAAGCCGGGGGGGGGGGGGGCGGGGGAGGAGAAAGGAAGGAAGGAGGGGGAGAGGAAGAAAGGAAGAGATGGGGAGGGGAAGGAGGGGTGAGAAGGGACGGGATAAAAGAAAACAGGCATAAAAAGAAGAGACGTGAGATATAGGATATCCTCTGTTACTTTCCCCGTCCTATGGGGTAGGGGGATCAGGGTCTCCGGAGGCGTCGATCCAGGACGACCAGATTTTATCGAACTTCCCTGGGCATTGCCTACTTTCATACGTTAATTTATACAGGGGGAGTACCTTATTCACAGACCTTATCCACGAGGCCAAGGTAGGAGGCTCTACCATTTTCCACCGCAATAGAATTTCCCGCCTAGCATAGTACAATGCGAAGGTTAGACACAATTTGCTATACTTATCACTCTCAACATCTTCCAAATGACTGAGCAGTAGTATCCGGGGATCCGCCTGCAGTTCTGATCCTATGACATTGCTCAGTGTGGATGCCACCGCTGACCAAAAGAGTCGGAGACAGGGACACGACCAGACCATATGCCAAAAAGTACCCACTTCCTGTCTGCATCTCTGACAATTGGGATCTCTCTGAGGGTAAATACGCGCCAACCTCTGTGGAGTAAAATACGCCCTATGTAGGAACTTGAATTGAATGAACCTATTCTTTGCAGCGATCATGGAAGGAATGTAGGATATTAAACACTCCCTCCATTCCTCCTCATCTAACGAGGGAATATCAACCCTCCACTTATCCCAGGTTTTAGTTAGTTTGGCATCATACTCCACTGTCAGGTACAGGTATAGTGTGGAGAGGGGCTTCCCCATCACGCTGGAAGTCAAGAGCCTTTCAATGGAGTCCGGTTCCAGAGTGAGGGGGGCAGGGAACTGAGCCTCAAAGGCGTGCTTCAGCTGCCAGTATCTAAACTGGAAGGAGGCAGGGATAGCAAAGGATTGTCTAAGGGCTTGAAAAGTCATAAGCCTGCCATCCTTGACTATGTGCTTTAGTGTAAGAATTCCCTTTTTTGCCCAGAGAGAGGGGTCCGGTAAAGTATAAAAATGGGGTAGCATAGGGTTGCCCCACAGGGGCATGTGAGGTGAAATGTGATTAGGTTTCCCATATATTTTCCTGGCCTCCTGCCAAACCTTTACAGTGGTACGCATCGGGGTTGTCATGGACAAACTGGCCCTGAGACCCCGAAATGGGAGATTACTCAAAGCAGCAAAGGAGCCCAGAATGGCTGCCTCTAAATTGACCGCGGGATTTTGCGTGGGCTGGGAGAACCACCACCGAATCGTGACCAGAACTGCAGCCCAGTAATAGATTTGGAAATTCGGTAGCGCCAATCCCCCTCCCGAGAGAGGGAGATATAAGATCTGCTTGGCCACCCTGGGTGGCCTCCCAGCCCAGACAAAGTGTATTAACAGGCTCTCCAGCTTCCGGAAAAAGGTCCTAGGGATGGGTATGGGTGTACTGCGAAAGAAATATAGATATTTGGGAAGGTAAATCATTTTTAGCAAGTTGACTCTGCCAACAGGAGTCAATGGAAGGGAACGCCAAGCAGAGCATTTAGCCGTAAGTTGTGTCATGAGTGGACGCAAATTGTTGTCAATGTAATCTTGTACCTTACCGCTAATTTTTATCCCCAAATATTTGAAATCATCCACCCATTTCAGTTGCGGGTGTGGTACCCTTGGGGTCGAGGGATGGAGCGGGAATAGGATCGACTTGTCCCAATTGATGCGAATCCCCGAATACCGACCGAATCGATCAATCAGATTGAGTGCAGTCTGCAAAGAGGTCGACGCATCCGCTAAATAAAGCAGAGCATCGTCCGCGTAAAGCGATAACTTTTCCTCAATAGGTCCTACCCGAAGACCCCTTACCCCAGGGTCGGCCCTCAACAATACAGCCAGGGGCTCCACTGCCAGAGCAAATAGACCCGGGGAAAGGGGACACCCCTGTCGCGTGCCTCTAGACAATTGGAACTTTCCCGAGAGGCATCCATTGGTACGAACTCTAGCTGAGGGGCCATGGTACAGCATACGGAGCCATTTCGTGAAACCCGGACCAAACCCGAATCGCGAGAGAACCTCCCATAAGTAGCCCCACTCGACGGAGTCAAAGGCCTTCTCCGCGTCGAGTGAGGCCACCATCCCGTTAGTCACCTCATCCGCCCTGTCTATGTGAGTATGGAGGCGTCTGATATTAATGTCAGTTCCTCTGCCGGGCATGAAGCCAGTTTGATCTCTGTGGATTAAAGCAGTAATTACCAGGTTAAGCCTATTGGCCAATACTTTTGCCAGTACTTTGGCATCCACGTTCAGAAGAGATATAGGGCGGTATGAGGAGCACAACGTGGGGTCTTTCCCCCACGAGTGAAGCAATCACTACAATGATTGCTTCACTCATCGTGTCTGGAAGTTTCCCCAGACGCGATGACTCAGAGAAGAGGACCTGTAGTTTGTCAGCTAGTTCTGTGGCATATTGTTTATAGAACTCTACAGGGATGCCATCAGGTCCCGGAGTTTTCCCCGTCTGCATTGATTTAAGTGCCCGTAGTATCTCCAAGGACGTAATTGGAGCATCAAGCTTGTCGCGATACGTTACTGTAAGGGTTGGGATATCGATGTCGTCTAGATATGCCCCCAGATCCTCCCCTCTATAGTCTACCCTGGACCTATAGAGAGATTCATAAAATTCCGCGAAGCAACAATTGATCCCTTCCGGTGTGTGGAGTAACTGTCCCGAGGAGTCTCTAATATGTGAGATGCTCATCCCACCTGCCTGTTCCCTAGAGAGCCAGGCCAACAAACGGCCAGACCTCTCTCCCTGCTCAAAAATCCGCTGGGATTGAGCTAACATTTTCTTCTGAGTGAGGGATGTACGGAGACAAACCACCTCCTTCGTCAACAGTTGTAGATGCGAGTAGTGCGCAGGGTCCTGGGTACGAACAAACAGAGCCTCCGCACTACACGCCTCCCGCTCTGCCTTCACTAAGTCTGCTCTACGCTCACGTCGGACCCTGGCAATGATGGCCTGGTAGTGCCCCCTCGTCGTGGCTTTGAAGGCATCCCACACTACCGCGGAGTCAGCAGAGCCCACATTTATAGCCCAGAAGTCAAGCAGTTTCGTTCTAAATTGGGAGTCTACTGCGGTGTCTGAAATCCAAAATCTGGAGAGCCTCCATATTCTTTCTACTGAGCCTAGGGAAAGATCCAAAGACAACAACAAGGGTGCATGGTCGGAAATTCCCCTAGGCAATATTCGTATGTCTGTGACTCGTGGGAGAACCTGAGTCCCTGCGAAGACCAAGTCTATGCGGGAAAACGTTCTGTGGGAGGCCGAGTGGCATGTGTATGCCCTAGATTGGGGGTGACGCCACCTCCAGACATCAGTCAGGCCATAGGTATCCGCCCACTCAGCCAACCCAGAGCAATGACCTCCCGCAGGAGTTAGCCTGTCCAAATCTGGGTCAGGGACCAGATTAAAATCTCCCAATATGACATTGTTATCAGAGGCAAAGTCGGCCAGCTTACTAGTGATCTGATTGAGCACCTGCAAGGAGGCCGGGGGGGGCAAATATAAGCCCACAATAGTCCATGTTAGGGAATAAATTTTTGCGTGGATAATAACATACCGTCCGTCAGGGTCCAGGGCCAAATCCAAGAGCCGAAAGGGAAGTGACTTCAGCACCAGTATAGTTACACCCCTAGAAAATGTGGAGTGGGTGGAATGGTAGTGGTGTCCCACCCATGGTTTTTTAAGGGCCAGAGTTCTACGACCTGTCAGGTGCGTTTCCTGGAACACACATATGTGTGGATTATAAGACTTAATGAATTGGAACACCAGGGAGCGTTTAACTGGGGAATTCAGTCCCCTGGTGTTCCAGGAGATGATGTTAAGTGAGGACATGGCCATTGATAGTGTTAAGAGTATTAGAATCAATGGAAATCTCGGCCCTCGGACCGGACCCCGGGACCCGAACCGGACACATTTGTAGACAGTGTAATGCTGATGAGTCAATTATTTTGGTATGAATAACAAACAAAAACAAAACCAAACCAAAAACAGATAAAGGATCCCAATAATCAAAGCAGATAAAAAAGGCCCCAATAGGGGAACTTACCCCACCCCCCTCCCCACCCGACCCCCCAAAACTGAGGCGGGTTTCAATCCCGAACTTATTCAGCTCGCCGGCTGCAACAGAGGGTCCGTGGAAGAGGCGAACTCACCCCCCCGAAACTTCACACGGGGGGGGGGAAACAGCATTTTAAGCGGCTTGTACAGTTGAGAGCTCCGTTTGTAATAAAACAGACTGTGGGGGTGTATAAAGTCAGATGAAGGGGAAATATCCGAAAGTGCGACCCCACAGTAAAGTCTGTCCATCGTTGGGTGAAGATACTGAACAGAAGTGTTCCTAGCACCCCTAAAGAGAACAAGCAGTTGTAAAGGAACTTCATATGTCAACGGTCTCCTGACCAAATTGTTTGGCAGGGGCATTATCTTAGAATTTCCCTGGAAGGGGTAACAAACTTCTCCTCCCAAGGCTGTCCACACCATGGATTGAACTGAGCGTAACTTATGCAACTAAGGAAGTCATCCATGTGGGAACAAAAATATTACCTCAGACCTGAACCAGGGCCATGGTGAACAAACAATGAAGGATCTCACCTTACATGCCAGGTAAACCTTCAGCGGATCCGTGGTAGCGAGTCCATCCAGATTGAGGCCTCCCTTGGGGAGGTAAAGAAACGAGTTGTCTCGCCATCCTGGACTCTCAGGCGGGCAGGGAAAAGTACACTGTAACGAATGTTGCGTGATCGTAGAGCCGCCTTGACTTGATCAAAAGATTTCCTGAGCTTCTGGGTCTCTATCGTATAATCGGGGAAGATCATCAACTTCGTGTTCTGGAATCTGAGGTCCCCAGCGTTTCTAGAGGCACGGAGAATTTCGTCTCTGTCTCTAAAATTAAGTAGACGTAGAATGAAAGTGCGAGGGGGGGATCCAGGAGGCCCCGGCTTAGGTGGGATGCGGTGCGCCCTTTCCACCGTGTAGTAAGGTGACCAGCGGGCCTCAGGTAGAAGGTCACGGAGCAAGCCCTCTATGAAGGAGGTAGGGTTACTCCCCTCCACCCTCTCCGGTAAACCAACAATGCGAAGGTTGTTACGCCGGTTCCTGTTCTCCGCGTCCTCGGCTCTATATTCAAGGGCCTTTACTTTAGTTTGGAGAGTACGGAGTGACGTCTCATGTTCCGCAATGGTGTCTTCGGTGGTGCTCAGTCTTTGCTCCGTCTCAGTGACTCGTGATCTGATTTTATCTATGTCTTGACGGATTAGACCCATGTCCAACTGAACTGCTTCGATCTTTGTTGTTAGTGTTGATTGGCAAGTTGCGATGGCTGCCATGACGTCCGCCAGCCAGGGGGGACGAGAGTCATCCGACTCCATAATATCTGTCTGTGGGACTTTGTGGGTGGTGCGTACCTTGGGGACCTCCGGAGGGTGGCCGGTGGGGGTCTGGGGGGAGTCCGGCTGCGGTGGGAAGGTCAACCTCTTACCCCCTTTACTGTATCTTGCGCTGGAATTCCGGCGCCTCATTCAGGTGGCGGGGGCCCAGGTCCGGGCAGTATTCAAGGATTAGTATAGGGGGCTTGTCTGTGAAGTCAGGGGTCTTCAAGAAGCAGGATAAAGTCTGTGTCCCCCTAGGAGTCTTCTCCCCTCATCTGTAATCAAATGGCACAGGAGGCTCTGGCACAAGCTCACAGGGTCAGCCAAAGGAACGTAGGTGCTCCAGGATCTGCTCCTATGGCCTGGCAGCGCCTCTCAGCAATCACAGGGCCCCTTGCACCAGGCCAACAAGACACAGCACTCCCCCCTTTGATCCGGCGGCCCTGGGGCTCCAGGAAAGGCCGCGGTCGCGGCCTAGTAAATCGCGGGGGGGGGGGAAGAAGTCAGGCCCAGATACAGTTCAGGATGGCCTCTCCCAGCCCCACCAGTGGTCCGCAGCAGTCAGTGAGGGCCGATGTGCAGTCCGATCGCGGCAGGGGGTTCCCGGCCCGTCAGGAAAGGCCGCGGCTTCGGCCTAGTAGCCCGCGGTAGGCCGTGTCCCCAATCTCACACCAAAAAAGCAAACTCGCCCCAGATCTCAGCAGGGATAGGGTCCCCTATCCCCTACTAGGCAGCAGGAGTGAATTTGGAGCGGTTTTAGAGGCGATGGATCCGGATTTCTGTGCGGATCGGCGGAGCTCTCTGAAAAAACCGCCGCTTACAGCGCCATCTTGGCCACGCCCCCCAATAGAGATTTTTAAGTGCCAAAGTTTTTTGCCATTCCACGAGCGGGCGCAATTTTGAAGTGTGACATGTTGGGTATCAATTTACTCGGTGTAACATTCTTTCACAATGTAGAAAGAAATTGGGCTAACTTTACTGCTGTCTTATTTTTTTAACTCAAAAAACTATTTTTTTCAGAAGAAAAAAATATAATTTTTCGGGGGCCGGGGTAATTGTCCACAAAACAAAAATGATTTGAACTTGTAAACAATAAATCTCAAAAAGAGGCTCAGTCCCTAAGTGGTTAAGGAACCTATAGCAACATCTGGAGGAACCCAGCATGAGAATGGCTCAACTAGAATGACAGTGGCACATGCATGACACTCTTTACAGAGGTGTAAAAGAACAGGTCTTGCATTTATAGAGGTATGGTGGAATTGGAAAATCATGGTAAGTGATAATGGTTGTATATCGTGCCCAATATTACTGTCTAGGGAGGTCAAATATATCCTCTTTAGGGTCAATTCACAAAGGTTTTAGTACAAGGATATAAATCTGTTTTTAAGCCATGTGACTGTAATTTTCACTTTTCTATGAGTTGAGCCAAAAATGACTGTAAGAGGAATGTTTATTCTGGCGTGTTAGCTTTGTAAATTGAATCTTTTGCTAGAAACTATGGTGAATCAAAATTATCGGTTGTAAATATTGGGATGTTTAAAGCTACCCCAACTTATTTTATCACATCTAAAGAGAGAATATACTATTTTCATAACCTGGATTAAGTTTTCTTTACTGGCAAACGTTACAGCTGTCAAGGGTAAAACTATTCAATAGACATCATGAGAACTGTTTTACCACAATGATTCTTTTACGAAGTCTCAAAAGTATTTATTTTTATAAATAAGGATATTTCTTTATTAGAAAGACATTAGTTATCCAGAAGGCTAAAGTTTCAAGGCCATGCTTTATCAAGGCACATGTAAAATGAGCAAAGTGGGTATAAAGAAGTATAGACCAATGAGAACAAGCCAACACTACCAATTATGACATCTTAATAATGTCACATTTCAACCTAAAAATATTATGTGTACAAATGATAAAAAAAAGAAAAAGTAGAAATGTTTTTTTTTTTTTTTGCTGGATTTGTGCCATCCATCTGGTCATTACAGCACCCATTGAGAAATTACTGAGATTTTTATTCCAGGTTTCCATCTCACATGGTACACCCTGGAGACCTTAAAGAATGTGCAGAGAATGTACCTGCTTGATGTCTCTTACTTTTCCATGTAGTAACATGGAGGAACTCCACAGCCCAGGTGAAATAATTATATATTTCATGTGCGTTACCACCTGCTAGTGCAACCTTATATTGCAGCCTAACTATCATATACAAAGATGTTCTATTATCACATTGCACTCTGCCTCATTAAAAAAAATACCTGTATTTAAGGAAAGGAGGTTGACACTGCTGATCTTTCCTTCTGAAAATACTAGTTGACTTACTGTCATGAGAATCCAACTGCTCCAAAACTTTCTGAGTTACTAATCTGGAACAAGCAGATAAGGAGTTCTGACTTCGCTCTGACTCTCTGAACTACATGTTTATTCTCAGTTGGGGACTCAGAAAGCCAGAGACACTCATTCAAATGCCATTTTAAGAAGTAGGCCAATATTTGCAGACTAAACTTTGATGGCGGATGACACCTTCTCCTGCACCAACCACCCCAGGTATTTGTATTCTTAGACCTCCTTTATTTGGATTCCATCAAGGTGAACACTGACCTGTGATCCATCTGTGGTTTTCACAGATCTGCATTCTAAGGTCGTAGGATTGGGCAACGCAGGCAATGTGGTAAAGGATGTTGGTGACCCATGTATTCAGGTCAGCAAATAAGGCACTGTTGTTTGCAAACATCAAGTCGCTTAGTTAGTCATTAGTTGTTCACTTTGTACTGTACTCTACATGTGTTCTTTCCTCATAATGGCATTGATGGATCAAAATATTGAAAATCAGGGATGAGGTAACATCTCTTTGGCGGACTTCAGTAGGGTTAGGAAATTCCCTGGATAGTTCATTTTGGATCGCTGCTGGTTAAGCCATGTATGATGCTTGGAGAAGTTATATAAACCTCAGCAGCACATATTGTTCTCCAATGCCCTCCACAGGGCAGGCCAGTGAGCACAATCAAATGTGTATAAAGACAATGATGGGTCTCTTTCCACACCAAATCCTTTCTGTCAGTTGACAAATGGTGAATATTTAATCACCTGATGTGGCCTTAATCTGGCTTGCCCTTCTCAGCTGATCTGTTCACAATGTTTCTGCAGCCTTGATTGTATGATCTTCATGAACATGCCAATGACTGAAAGAAGGCTGATGTCGCAGTAGTTCTTACATTCCAGATAATCAGCTTTCTTGGAACAAGGATGGCTTTTTTTATGCTGATAAAAAATGTTCCATGCATCAGATATCAGGTATAAGTCATTGCATCAGAATGTCTCCCACTGTTTTGATTGTTTCAGCAGTGATTTAGTCACCAAAGTTTACAGCAAGGATGGCCAAACAACAGTAGCAATCACCTTGTTCAAATGGAGCCTCTGGAAGAAGTATTTACCTAGTCCTAACACTGATCCTGCCAATGCTGCTGTATAGATCATAAACATGGACTCTGTTTAAACTGGACATGAATAGGTCTGAATTCTTACTTATGTCATGCAAGAGCATGACATGGAAGAAGACAATTCTGACCATCAAACTTCAGTTGAAGAACAAATCCAAAAACTCAGACTGCTAGTTTGGTCACATCTGCAGAATGAATACCAGTCAGCTGACATATAAACTCCTCTGGTAGAGCTACCTGTCCACTGGAGGGTTCAGTGTGCAGCACCAAAGAAAATCTGGCTCAGACACATTAATAGGGACCTAAGGAACCAGCATCTGACCATCAATGTGGCCAGAAATATTGCCACCAATAGCCAATGGTGAAAGTATATTTTGAACACACACAGAGTCCAGTGAACAGTAGCATATTAGTTGAGAGACTGAATCGCTCTCCGATCACCAACTAAGGATTATAGAAGGAGAAAGAATAACAGACTGTTTCCCTCAGTAGAAGTTTCTTTGTAATAAAGTTGACCGTGCTGAGAAGAGGGTTGTGCAATTATGTGATTACTTCCCCAGAACATACCTCCCACAAGCTATGGATGTGTTGATTTGCAAAGCAGGCAAACAAGCAAGTTGCAAATGTCTTTACTTACCCAAAATATATGCATGAAGAGACATCTAGTCTTAAGAACAGGCTTTCTCAACTAGGGTTCCTCCACAGGTTACAAGGGATTCCTTGAGCAATGAACAATGATATACTGATCTCCCACCTACAATGACCACCATAGTAAGGGCGCAATTTTCAACTGACATTCAATGTAAGGGGTCCCTTCTGCACTAATGTAAGGGATCTTATCTTTCACCTGAGCACCAATGTATGGTAATTGCCCCCTTTTGTACCATTACCATGTTCTCGGATACGTTCCCAAAACTTACCTTTCGTTTTAATCATGACACAAAGTGGCTTGGAGTAAATTTTTCACCATTGGGTAATATTTGTAATGGTTGGCGGTATATGCAGGGGCTGGTGGGGGAACGCTCTGCCTTATACCTCACTCCCATTTTGTTGGCTGTGGAGGTAGATGGGTGGAGCGTAGGGGACACATGACACGGCTGGGCGTCACACCTCTCCTCCTTTTATAGAGCTGTGTCCACTACACACGGTGATCCACCTTTTGTGGCGTGGTTGTACCGGGTGCATGTCAGCCATTATCGGATGGAGGGTAAGACACACTAATTTATACGGAGTTATTCATGCTGGTTTCCGATTTAGTGAAACATCAACTCAATTTTAAATGATGTCTAGTTACTAATGCTTGTAATAGGTTTTCTGATTTTTGTGCAGAGTGGAATCTTATACCTGGGGATTTAATTTACCCGACTGTTGGCTGATCGGTCCCTTCATGTCTGATAGAATTGTGCCATTTGAATGCTTGTATTTATCCTTGACTGTATTGGCAAAAAGTTTATAAGAATCTACATGAATATTAGGGACCCTCTCTGGGATTAATATTTAGGTATGTCCTAGATTTCCAGGATTTTTGTTTTTAATATAAGGATTATGTGATTTCTTTAGAGTAATATATTCTGCTTTTATAGTTTAATCACAGACTCTTACATTTGGCTGTTTTACAACTTGGTAAATCCTAGATCAGGGGTCTCAAACTGGTGGCCCTCCAGCTGTAGCGAGACTTCAAGTCCCATCATGCCTCTGCCTATGGGAGTCATGCTTGTAACTGTCAGCCTTGCAATGCCTCATGGGACTTGTAGTTTCACAACAGCTGGTTTGAGACCCCTGTCCTACATGCACGGACTTGCAGACATTTATTTGTGTGGTCTTAGGTGAGATTCAATGTTTTGTTCATGCTTTACTGCCCCCCCCAGAGTGAATGGTCCATTTCTTTCACCCATCGGGAGGCTTTATAATATGGTGGTGGGTTTGTTTGTCCCCCCCTCTTTTTATTTTGTGGTGAGCTACTTCTCCACAATGTGATTATCCTATATAAAATTGTAATATGAAATGATGTGATATGCAAATTTGCAATTATTGTTATTTCACTGTAGATACTGCACCCATATCTTGATATAAAGAGCTTGTTGATCCTGAAGAAGCCCCGGATCTATGCGAAATGCGTCGGTCCACCAGGCTCTATACTCTGTATTTTGTATACCTCTATCATGTGGATATGGAAACATTTTTAATAAGGATATTTGTTTTAAACATTAATAAAGATGATTTTAAACATTACTAAATGTCTACTTTTTTGTGACATGCTTAAATCCCCCGACTCCAGGCTCCCTTTTTGGAGATTTGGTGTCTCTTTTCTTATCTTCTGTGTATAACTCATATAACCTTCTCCTAAAGCATGTCCCAGGTCTCCAACAAATCCTAAAGGAAAAACTGCAGTCTCTAGTCAGCTACTTTATCATGTTTGCATTCTCTGTCCATCTCCTGTAGCATGTCTGTAGTCTCTGATCATCTCTTATAGCATGTTTACAGTCTCTAAAAAGCTTTCTGTAGCTTTGCATTAAAAAACATGTGACCCTTGGATGATGACAGAGGCCACCCCCTGATGTCCCCTATTTTAAGTAAGTTTAGCACTGCTCTAATTATGTATTATTCCTTCATTCCACAGTGCAATCTTGAAAAAAATTGAATTTCAGATGCCTAACCCCACTGTTGCACACTGGAGTTCCTTTCTCTGACCCCTTCCTCAGTGTTGGATCCTAAAGTGATATAGGGGGTTGGAGAAAGGAACCAGAAAAAACGCAGGGGGCACATAGGCATCCGACAGCCCCATAAGGGCAAGGGAGTAATGCTTTTACATCTCTACAGACCTGACAGGTTCTCTTAACCATTTTTGGACAGACCATATCTGATTTTAATAAGTTTTAATTTATAACAAACCCAAAGACAGGATCAAGCCTATTAAATATGGGAATGCTTGCAGGGGGAGATAATTGTGCATTTGCAAAGATAGCAAAATGTAACCTTTCACCATTACAACAGCATGACCCCGTTAGCATTCTCATTCCATACTGTTGCACAACACCAAACCCACTATGTGATAACATTGCTAAGTTCACACAGCTTTAAGAAGGGCTGTTAAATTTCAGGCTGTGAGAACATTTGGAAACATTAAATTCATTTTTATGTTTGCCAGTTGGACGCAGTTGCATGGAAAGGTTTATTTACTGTAATGCAAGTGTTACTTCTCACAAAATGGAATTTGTATTGCTCTGATAATAATGCACATGACCGTGAATAAACACATATTATATTTGTTGGTTGTGCTTATGAATTATTCCTTTATGTTTGAAAATATTATAAATCAGGCTAATTGCTTTGACATCCCAGCTGGATATGGAAGTGTGAAATTTCAAGGCGATGTTATGTCTTCATTTATCAGATCACATTCAAAAATCAAAACACTGGGACAATTTTTTTTATTCATTGCACCTGCATATGCAAATACGGTTCAACAAATACTTATGTTATGTGAAACCATGGAATTGGCCCCAGTCAGCGTTTACACTGCCAGAATATTACTAATGTTCTCATTTATTGAAAAGAAAAACTGTTTCGATTTATTACAGTGTGTGATATTTATACAGAAAAACTATTGTATTGCTTTTGGAAAGAAGGAATACACGATTATAGTCATGATATGGATGGTTCCCAATCTCTTATGGCTCTTCACTCTCACAAGTCTGTGAGACTTTAGCTAGAGTTGCCACCTACAGAATCTCACAAAATTGAGTACACCCCTCAGATTTGTGGAAATATTTTATCATATCTTTTCATGTGACAACACTGAAGAAATTACTTTTTGCTACAAGGTAAAGTAGTGAGTGTACAGCTTGTATAACAGTGTAAATTTGCTGTCCCCTCAAAATAACTCAACACAGCCATTAATGTCTAAACCGCTGGCAACAAAAGTGAGTATACCCCTAAGGGAAAATGTCCAAATTGGGCCCCATTATCCATTTTCCCTCCCGGTGTCATGTGACTCGTTAGTGTTACAAGGTCTCAGATGTGAAAGGGGAGCAGGTTTGTTAAATTTGGTGTTATCACTCTCACTCTCTCATACTGGTCACTGGAAGTTCAACATGGCACCTCATGGCAAAGAACTCTCTGAGGATCTGAAAAAAAGAATTGTTGCTCTACATAAAGATGGCCTAGAGTAGACTATAAGATTGCCAAGACCCTGAAACTGAGCTGCAGCACGGTGGCCAAGACCATACAGCGGTTTAACAGGACAGGTTCCACTCAGAACAGGCCTCTCCATGATCGACCAAAGAAGTTGAGAGCACATGCTCAGCGTCATATCCAGAGGTTGTCTTTGGGAAATAGACGTATGATTGCTGTCAGTATTGCTGCAGAGGTTGAAGGGGTGGGGGGTCAGCCTGTCAGTGCTCAGACCATATACCGCACACTGCATCAAATTGGTCTGCATGGCTGTCTTCCCAGAAAGAAGCCTCTTCTAAAGATGATGCACAAGAAAGCCCGCAGACAGTTTGCTGAAGACAAGCAGACTAAGAATATGGATTACTGGAACCATGTCTTGTAGTCTGATGAGACCAAGATAAACTTATTTGGTTCAGATTATGTCAAGCATGTGTGGCGACAACCATGTGAGGAGTACAAAGACAAGTGTGTCTTGCCTACAGTCAAGCATGGTGGTGGGAGTGTCATGGTCTGGGGCTGCATGAGTGCTGCCGGCACTGGGGAGCTACAGTTCATTGAGGGAACCATAAAAGCCAACATGTACTGTGACATACTAAAACCAAGCATGATCCCCTCCCTTCGGAGGATGGGCCGCAGGGCAGCATTACAACATAATAATGACCCCAAACACACCTCCAAGACAACTACTGCCTTGCTAAATAAGCTGAGGGTAAAGGTGATGGACTGTCCAAGCATGTCTCCAGACCTAAACCCTATTGAGCATCTGTGAGGCATCCACAAATGGAGGGTGGAAGAGCACAAGGTCTCTAAGGTCTGGAGTGCAGTTCCATGATGTCGTCATGGAGGAGTGGAAGAGGACTCCAGTGGCAACCTGTGAAGCTCTGGTGAACTAGATGCCCAAGAGGGTTATGGCAGTGCTGGGAAATAATGGTGGCCACACAAAATATTGACACTTTGGGCGCAATTTGGACATTTTCACTTAGGGGTGTACTCGCTTTTGTTGCCAGCGGTTTAGACATTAATGGCTGGGCGTTGAGTTATTTTGAGGGGACAGAAAAATTAACACTGTTATACAACCTGTACACTCACTACTTTACATTGTAGCAAAGTGTAATTTCTTCAGTGTTGTCACATGAAAAGATATAATAAAATATTTACAAAAATGGGAGGGGTGTACTCACTTTTGTGAGATACTGTATATGTGAATCTGAGATTGAAGCTTGTTGAAGACAAATGGCACCCTCAGATTGGTTCAATGTCCTCTTGAATGGTTCAGCAGTCTAAAGATCATTGTTAATTTTGTCGACGAAAATATGTTCGTCATAATTTTCGTCAGCTGCATGTTTTCAGTGATGAAAACTAAAAGTAAATAAAATTCTAATTTAGGCAATAACGAAAACTATGATGAAAATCAATTCCAATTTTCATCAATGAACGAGAACAGAATGAAAAGGTGAGGGAGGGACTTTTTCCCACCTGAACTTCCACTTTCCTCGAAGCTCTGCCTGTCTGTTAAAGCCCTATTCCCCTTACGTTGTATTGGCTTAGAGAGGTACGCTCCCACTTTCTGCCTACTGCCTGGGAGTCAGTGGCGGCCCGTCCATTAGGGACGCACGTGCGCCGTCCCCCCCGTCACTGCGTCTGGCCCCCTAATCTACATGCGGGGCGCCAGATATATGGATTCTAATGTTTTTGTTTTTTTTGGAAGCACGTGATTAGAGCCAGAGGCTCTAATAGTCTTCAAAAAATGGTGGGCTCAGGGCTCCCTGAGCCCACCCAGTTGTCAGACAATAGCAAATGTATATTCGTTATTGTCACACTGATTCTCCTCCCGACCAATCAGGAAGTGGGTCCTGAAACGCGTCTCCGGATTGGATGAAAAGACAGGCAATCCTATTGGCCGCCTAAGGGGAGGACGGAGAAGACGCACCACCGCCGTGAGGAGACGCACTAGAAGCCACCGCCCATAGTCCGGAGGGAAGCGCTGGGTAAGTGCAGGGCCGACCGACCAATGGGGAGGGGATGGCTGTGGGTGCATTGTTTGCCACCCCCCCAAAAAAAAACACCAGCCACCACTGCTGAGTTCTGGAACAATGCCCTGCAAACCACATGGTGAGAGTTTCCACTCCCAGCAAGGTAAGAGTGCATAGCACTGTGTAAAATAACAGTCTCCCCGGATCAGTGCTCGGCCCTGTGCACTCCCTCACTCCCATTTACTCCCATCCACACTACATGTTATTAGATTTTTACACATTCAAAGTACCAGACAACAATGGTAAATGGTTCTATGATCCATTTTTTCATCTTCTTAAAGTGATTGTAAACGATCACCCACAAAACCACACAGCTGTATCACCAGCCTCACTTTCTTCCATTGTAGTTATAAGTAGAAGATCTAACACATGATCAGTAATCTGCCCCCAGCCTGCCGATTGAGGCACAGGGCCAGGGCAGACACTGAAGAATCATTATCACAATGATGTGGTTACAGTTCTGCCTTGACCTTGCCTTCCCAGTTTTGCTGTGCAGGGGGTTATGTTAAGCTAAAATGGAAACAAATTTAGACACTAATGCAAACCATGTTTATATAGCCTCCCTACCTTAAGCAGGAATGTCTATCAATATTTAGTATTTACAAGACTGTCATCAGCCTGTGCTGAATTGATAGTACTGCTTCTTGGATTTCTCCTGGGCTCTGGTTATTGTTTGGTTCCGTCTGATGCTTGGGAGTGTCCCTGACAATATTATGGGAGGCTGCATTAATTAATCAGAGTTATGAATATTTATCTTCACCTATACAGTCACTAAAAAGATTTATTGCCACTAGTGCAGGCTGACAGAGGGTATAAATATTCAAAAGTAACCTTGAGAAGTCAGCCTTTCCCTTGGCCTCCTGCGTAGGTGAGGGATGTTTGTAGTTTTTAAATCCTCCCAGGTCTTTTGCCCTGGGGGAGGGAAGTAGGTTGCTGTTGAATCCCCTTAGGTCTCCTGCCTAGGGGTGGGAGGTGTTAGGTACCTGGTAGTTGAGCCCGACTGGTAGAAGGAGACCTCTCTTAAACGCTGGTTCAGGAGCCACTGGAAGTAGGAACAGTGGTCTCTTCAGCACAGTGGGTAGGAGGGCCTGATGCAGGTTCCTGCGGTAGCAAACACTGGAACTGGGAAGACGTCCCTCGGGGATGGCTGAGCTGCGGATGCAGGTAGGCTGAAGCGGATCAGTAGGCAGACAGGTGGATGGTTTGGCAGCAGCAGAAGCTGGAGCTTGGCAGAGCAGGCTGGAAGCAGCATCACAGGACACAGGCAAAGCAGAGTCAGACAGTCCGTTAGGCAGGAGATCAGGCAAGTATATAGCAGGAGGGATAATCCAAGAATAGTCAGGCAGGCAGGAGTTCGGCAACGGGTCACAAGATATAAGCGAGGTCAGGCAGGCCGGGTCGGATAGGAGACTGGAGAATGGTCAGACGGAGCCGGGTCACTAGCAATACAACAACAGGCAGGATACAGGAACTCAGGTGCAGAGCTGCAGACGAACAGCACCTGATGGAAGCATCTGACAGTCTTTTAAAGGGCCCTTGGCGCCAAAACAGCGATAGCGCGAATGGGCACGGGCGCACGCGGGAGCGCTCCGGCGCCCCCTGGTGGAGATTTCAGCAGAACTGCCCTGGGAAGGCCCCTCATGCACCTGCGCGCAGGCATGTTCACCCGACGGCCACTGATATGCCCCTGACATTGCCCCCTCCCAACGGGCAGCCTCCGGATGCCCAGATAACTTTTCTTTTCAGGATGAGCAGAGAAATAGGCATGGATCAAACGTTTAGCATGAATATTACTGTCAGGTTCCCATGAGTTATTTTCCGGACCATACCCCTTCCATTTAATCAAAAACTGTACTTGCCCAGATCTCTTTCTGCAATCAAGGATGGCCTCCACTTCGTATTCCTCATTTCCGTCCACTAAGACAGGTTCAGGGACCCTGGTGCCCCTATCAGGAAAGGGATCATCTACAGCAGGCTTCAAAAGTGACACGTTAAACACAGGGTGGATTTTAAGTGAATCAGGTAAACACAGTTCATAGGATACCTCGTTGATTTTCCTTTTCACAGGGAAGGGCCCAATAAATTTAGGAGCAAGCTTTTTGGAAGGACACGTCAACCTAATATTATTGGTAGACAGCCACACCTTATCACCAAGCTGAAGATTTAGATCTCCTTTTCTTTTTTGATCGAAGATCCTCTTGCTGTCTGCTTGTGCCTTGGATACCGCTTCCTGTAACATCCGGTTATTATGACTGAGGAACTGCACTGTGTCCTGGACCGCTGGAACTGAGGACTCTGGAAGAAAATCTGGTAAAAAAGATACATGAAAACCATAATTGGCAAAGAAAGGAGATTGACCAGTGGCAGAGTGACTAGCATTATTATAAGCGAATTCCGCTAGGGGCAGCAGGGACACCCAATCATCTTGCACAAAAGATGTGAAACACCTAATGTATTGCTCCAGTGTCTGGTTTGTCCTTTCAGTTTGCCCATTCGTTTGGGGATGGTATGCTGAGGACAGGGCTAGTTCAATTTTCAAGATCTCACATAGGGCTTTCCAGAAGCGTGAAGTAAACTGCACCCCCCCCATCGGACACTATATTTGCGGGGACTCCGTGCAGCCTAACAATCTCCTTAATGAACACACGGGCCGTTTCAACAGCAGAAGGTGTTCCTTTTAGGGGCACGAAGTGGGCCATTTTAGACAGCCGGTCGACGACCACAAAGATCGCCGAACATCCTTCAGAGCATGGTAGTTCAACTATAAAGTCCATTGCTATCATCCTCCAGGGTCTATCTGGTATAGGCAACGGTCTCAGTAGTCCCCAAGCTCTGTTCCTGGAAGTTTTATTCTGAATGCAGACATAACAAGAGTTAACATACTTTCTGCAAAATTCCTTCAGGTTAGGCCACCAGAAAGTGCGTTGCACAAGCTCAAGGGTCTTGCGGACCCCAAAATGTTCTGCAAGTGGGTGGTCATGCAATAATGTCAGCACCTTGACTCGGTCGCTCTCCGGTACGAATATTTGACTTCCTCTCCACAATAATTCATCTCGGGGTGTTAAAGAGGATCCCTGGGGACTTGAAGGTTCTGGTGATGCTTCTCTGATCATGGACAGGAGATACGTTTGAAGAAGTAGGAAGCTTTTTGCCGGCAGGATGGTGTCAGGTACTGAAAGGTCTTTAGGGTTGTCAAACATGCGCGACAGCGCGTCTGGTTTTACGTTTTTAGATCCAGGCCGGTAAGTGATGTGGAAACAGAAACGTGTAAAGAATAGAGCCCATCGGGCCTGTCCGGGTTTCAGTCTCTTAGCAGATCTTAAGTATTCGAGATTCTTGTGTTCAGTATATATCAGCACCGGATGGACTGCGCCCTCTAATAAGTACCTCCATTCTTCTAAAGCTGTCTTGATAGCAAGTAGTTCCCGGTCTCCCACATCGTAATTCCGCTCAGCCGGTGAGAGTTTTCTAGAAAAGAACCCTACGGGGTGCATCAGGTCCTTGTTGCCCTGTCGTTGAGAAATGACAGCACCCACGGCCACTTCGGAAGCATCAACCTCCAGGATAAAAGGTAAGCATGGGTCAGGATGGCTAAGGATCAGAGCTGAAGTGAAACGTCTCTTTAATTCTTCAAAGGCCCCCTGAGCCTCCGGGTTCCAGTGGAAACGAGAGTTCTGCTTGGTTAGCTGTGTGATGGGGGAGATAATGGCAGAAAACCCCCTAATGAACTTTCTATAAAAATTTGCAAATCCAATGAAGCGTTGCATGCCCTTCTTGTCCAGAGGAGCTGGCCAATCTAGCACAGCGGACACCTTCTGAAGGTCCATTTTGATGCCGGTTGGGGAGATCACTAACCCCAGAAACTGAATCTCTTCTTGTTCAAATTCGCACTTCTCCGCTTTAGCATACAGTCCGTGCAAACGAAGACGGTCCAGGACCCTACGGACATGTTCCCTATGTTGATTGAGTGAACTGGAGAAGATTAAGATGTCATCCAAGTAGACAATTACAAAGATGTCCAGGAAATCTCTGAACACATCGTTGACCAGATGCTGGAAAGTGGCAGGAGCATTGCATAGGCCGAAGGGCATGACCAGATACTCATAGTGTCCGAAACGGGTCCGGAAAGCCGTCTTCCATTCATCTCCGGCCCGAATGCGGACCAGATTGTAAGCCCCTCTCAGATCCAGCTTGGTGAAGATGATGGCAGACCTCAACTTCTGAAACAGTTCAGGTATCAGAGGCAACGGGTAGCGGTTTTTGACAGTAACCTTGTTTAACTCCACACATGGACGAAGAGTCTGATCTTTTTTGGAGACAAAAAATATTCCGGCACCAGCTGGGGAAGTAGAAGGTCGAATAAAGCCCTTTTCGAGGTTTTCATTTATGTATATCTTAAGTGCCTCTTGTTCTTTTTCAGACAGCGTGAAGATGCGCCCGAAAAGAATCTCAGCCCCAGGGAGCAGCTCAATTGGGCAATCATAGGGATGATGGGGTGGCAGGGAGTCCGCTCCCTTCTTGCTGAACACATCCGCAAATTCCCGATAGGCCTCTGGTATGGTTTGAAGCAAGTCTTGGTCAATGTCCATACAAAGTAATGTAGTAGCAGACTTAGAGGGTTCAGGTAAGCAATGTTTTTGGCAGTAGGGTGACCGAAACTTGATTTCATCTGTAGACCAGTTAACGTGAGGGTTATGGGCCTGGAGCCAGGGCATGCCCAAAATGATCAGAAATAATGGAGATGAGATAACGTCCAGAGTTAGGATCTCTTTGTGTTGAGATAAACAGGTGGCAGACAGAGGAAGGGTTTCTTGAGAGACTTGTCCTGATTTTATGTGGGACCCATCGGCCAGAAAAACTGAGAGTCTGTGTGTCTTGTCTTTTAGGGGAAGATTTTGTTGGGTAGCGAAAGCAGAGTCAATAAAGCAGCTACATGCCCCGGAATCAATAATGGTGTTGACCTGGATTGTTCTTCCCTGGAGCTGTAATGAGAGTGGGAGAGCAAGTTGAGTTGCATTGGCGGTTAAGGCGGATAAACTGGCCGGAGTAGAAGGAAAACAGTCTTGACTGGACAGTTGTTCACGTAGTGGACTGCCCCACCACAGTAGAGACAGAGGTTTAGCTGGCGTCTGCGCGCCCCTTCTTCTGGGGGCAAAGTAGAGCGCATAAGTCCCAGTTGCATTGGCTCAGGAGCATCAGGTGTTTGGGTGGCCGGACTTGGGCAGGCAAGAGGTAGATACCGGGAGGCAGGAACCGGAACTTTTTCAGTCATCCACATAGGGCACGTTTGCTGGGAAGAGCATTCAGACCAGCGCTCACGAAGGCTCCGGTCAATCTGGATGGTAAGAGCGATGAGTTCTTCAAGGGTATCGGGCATCCCTACCCGGGCAAGCTCGTCTTTAAGACTTTCAGATAACCCCATGCGGAACTGATGACGTAAAGCTGCGTTGTTCCATTGAGTGTCCGCGCTCCAGCGCCGGAAGTCCGTAAAATAGTCCTCGGCTGGCCTGCGGCCTTGCTGGAGCGCGAACAAAGCTGCCTCAGCGGTGGCAGTCTGCTGAGGGTCCTCGTACAACTGGGCCATGGCTTCAAAAAAGGCGGACAAAGACTGGATCTGTACAGAGTTGGTTTCAAGCAGGCGGTGGGCCCAGGTCTGGGGTTCCCCTTGAAGAAGGGCTATGACAAATCCCACTTTAGTAGCCTCTAAGGAAAAAGTCTGTGGCTGCAGGACGAAGTAAAGTTGACAGGCGCTGCGGAAGGCCAGAAACTTGGTTCGGTCACCAGAAAACTTCTCAGGGATGGGGACCCTTGGTTCAGGTGGGAGCATGACCACAGAGGGTGGTGCAGCAGCCTGTGCTGGAGCAGCTGCGGAGGCAGAGGCCACAACTCCAGGACCACTAAGGTTAAGCACTTGACCCTCCAGTCTGTTGTAGCTGTCTTGTAAAGTCTTTACTGCCTGGGTGAGTGCCTCTAGGTGCGTACAGATCTCCTTGATGGGAGAGGTCTCTCCTGCGGGCTCAGTCATGGCTGTTCGTACTGTTAGGTACCTGGTAGTTGAGCCTGACTGGTAGAAGGAGACCTCTCTTAAACGCTGGTTCAGGAGCCACTGGAAGTGGGAACAGTTGTCTCTTGAGCACAGTGGGTAGGAGGGCCTGATGCAGGTTCCTGCGGTAGCAAACACTGGAACTGGGAAGACGTCCCTCGGGGATGGCTGAGCTGTGGATGCAGGTAGGCTGAAGCGGATCAGTAGGCAGACAGGTGGATGGTTTGGCAGCAGCAGAACCTGGAGCTTGGCAGAGCAGGCTGGAAGCAGCGTCACAGGACACAGGCAAAGCAGAGTCAGACAGTCCGTTAGGCAGGAGATCAGGCAAGTATATAGCAGGAGGGATAATCCAAGAGTAGTCAGGCAGGCAGGAGTTCGGCAACGGGTCACAAGATATAAGCGAGGTCAGGCAGGCCGGGTCGGATAGGAGACTGGAGAATGGTCAGACGGAGCCGGGTCACTAGCAATACAACAACAGGCAGGATACAGGAACTCAGGTGCAGAGCTGCAGACGAACAGCACCTGATGGAAGCGTCTGACAGTCTCTTAAAGGGCCCTTGGCGCTAAAACAGCGCTAGCGCGAACGGGCGCGAACGCGCTTCGGCTTACCCTCTGGTGGAGATTTCAGCAGAACTGCCCTGGGAAGGCCCCTCGAGCACCTGCGCGCACGCATGTTCGCCCGACGGCCACTGATATGCCCCTGACAGGAGGTGGTGGCTTTTGGCTTCTCTTAGGCCTGTTGCCTGATGAGGGTAACTATGTGCCTGGATAGAAACATATGTTTAAGGCCTAGCATGCTGAACAAGGGAATCAAATACTGTGGAGGAACTTCAGCCTAAATAGGGAACCTGCAAAGTTAAGAAGAAGCTTGGTCCTTGGCTGAAGACAGCTAGTGACTCGTTTCCCAAAGAGCCACTAGCTGAACCAAGTAATCTCTTATGCCCCGTACACACGGTCGGACTTTGTTCGGACATTCCGACAACAAAATCCTAGGATTTTTTCCGACGGATGTTGGCTCAAACTTGTTTTGTCTACACACGGTCGCACAAAGTTGTCGGAAAATCCGATCGTTCTAAACGCGGTGACGTAAAACACGTACGTCGGGACTATAAACGGGGCAGTGGCCAATAGCTTTCATCTCTTTATTTATTCTGAGCATGCGTGGCACTTTGTCTGTCGGATTTGTGTACACACGATCGGAATTTCGGACAACGGATTTTGTTGTCGGAAAATTTTATCTCCTGCTCTCCAACTTTGTGTGTCGGAAAATCCGATGGAAAATGTCCGATGGAGCCCACACACGGTCGGAATTTCCGACAACACGCTCCGATCGGACATTTTCCATCGGAAAATCCGACCGTGTGTACGGGGCATTAGAGTCAGGAGTGTAAATGATTGGTTTGAATGTCTACTATCTGTGAAGACTGTAAGTAATTTTTGTCCCTTATCTGGAATCAGCCAAGTCCATTGATGTCGAGTGCCTAAGGAGTGTTAAGTGAGAGTCAATAAACTCAATTTCTTGCATCAAAAAGTGACTAGTGCCCATCTGGAGACATTGCTCCACTAATACTGAGGCCTGGGCCATGTGGCCAAATGCTAGCTTACCCTACCTCTTAGGTACCTCCCAACTTTCGGACATGGGAATGATATACACCTATTAGCAAAAGTATGTCGGTATAGGACACACCCCCTGCCACACACCCTTAAAGGAGTTAAACCCAAAAGTGCTTTTTTTTACCACTACTATTCCTTTATACTGGCTTTTGAAATCTACAGATGCAGCAATTTAGAAATTGGATGAAAGGCTTAGCACTGGGAAACACTTTTTCAAAGATAAATAGTGCATTTTATATACAGCTATATAGATCAGACTAAAAATGAGGAGCAAATGAGGAGGCAAGAGGGACAGAGGCACTTAGTTCCAAATCAGGGACAGTTGGGAGCTATATCTGAGGTACCTCACATGCTTTAGGGATTAGGGGTGCTTACCTTTACCTACCTACAAATACAATTTTGCTTTAAAAGAAACTTATCCTGAGAGAAACACTGAGGCTTCCATTCTTCAAATGCTAGTTGCCTGGCCGTCATGCTGAACCTCTGGCTTTAAAAGTTTGAGTTAATAACACCAGAAGAAGTTTATAGATAAGGACTTCTGACTTCCAAGATCTGTTCCCTTGTTCTGATCAATTACCTAAAGTGGTTCTAAAGCCTAAACATTTTTTACCATATTGCATTCCCTGCATTACGGTAAAAAATGTTAGGTAGCATTTGCTACTGCCAGTAAAATCCTGTGATAAGGAAGCCATGGGCAGGGATAAGCTGCATTGTCTGGTTCTTTGAACGCAAGCAGCTTGGCTCAAGATGATGGCTATGGGGGCACTCGCAGAAGAGGAAGCGCCAAAGTGCCAGGGGACCTGATTCCTGAATTCCATTGCACACAGCTGATAAGTATAACATGTTTGTTATTAAAAAAAAAAAAAGACTTTAAAGGCATTTTAAAGTATCAATGCAGAGGATCAGCATAACAGACAGACAATGTCTGTTTTTAGAACAAATAAATGTTTACTTGAATAAAACCAATGCATGTTTTTTTTACATTGCTGCAAGTACCTGTCGGATAACATATACTAATGAATTTGCTTTGCCTTGTTTACATCTGTACAGTAAATGGCGTAAAATACTTTAATACTCTTAAATTTACAGATTAAAAGTAATCTTCCACTTACCTTCCATGTGGGCCAGCAGTATATACTATAAATCCAGTTCACACTGACTGAAAGGCACTATAGGGGGCATCGTAATGATTGAAAAACAAACTGAGGCACCGGGCCAAGGCAGACATTCCCACTGACTGCCATCCAGAGCTTTTCCAAATGATGTGTGCCACCGACTTTTGTGCATTTTAATTACATTTTTTATGGCTTGTGCTGGTAAAGCTCACCTGAGATGCGGAGTGCTCTGCTGTTTAACAGCGTGGAATTGATGTCAGCGTGGAAATGTTTAATGCAAAATTTATTTTTATTTTCCCCTGTCAGGCAATCTCGCTATTGATCTCAGTAAAAGCTGTAGGTGCAAAATCTTGTATACGTCTATCTGCCACTTGAGAGCATCCTTGTTATTTATCATGCCTGGAAATCAAGAGTAGCTTAAAAGGAAAGCACTGTTATTTCCTATATTTATGCACTGAGTGGCTCCTTTATTATGTACACTTGTTCATTAATCCAACTAGCCAAACAGGGACTTGTATTGTTGTAACTCAATAAATGAAGAATGCAGATAAAGTCAAGAGGTTTGTTTTTTGCTCAACAAGCATTAGAATAGGGAAGACGTTTGGTGTAGGTAATGAGGTAGAAAGTGGTGATCCCTTAGGATTCACAGACACTGCAATCTCTAACATTTATAGCCTGGTGCCAAACCTGAGGCCTGGGGTCACATGCGGTCCTTTGCCACTTATTGTGTTATTCTTGGGATCCCTGCAGACAATCATCTGTTTAACCTTGCCTAGGTGCTTGCTCAGGCCACTGAAGGTCAAATCATCTTTTGACTGGGCTCTAGTAGTTAAAGTGTTTGTAAACCCTTGACAACCACTTTTTGCTACAGTTAACCTATAATTAAGGTTACCTGTAGCTACACTGGATATCTCCTAAATCTGCACGGTTTAGGAGATATCCCCTGTTTTTGCATGTGCCGACGTCATCGGCACATGCGCACTGAAGCAATGGCAGTACGTGTTGTTGCTTCAATTAGAGCCCACGATACCGGGAATGTAACCCGGAGCAGGGTGCAAGGACATCTGCAGGGGCTTCGATCTCAGGTAAGTAATTCATAATGAGCTAGTATGCTATGCATACTAGCTCATTATGCCTTTGTCCTGCAGGTTTTTTTGTTTTTTGTTTTTTTTTCTAGGTTTTACAACCACTTTAAATAACTAATTTTAATTCTTTCTCACTACCCTAATTTTTTCCGTACTTCCCATCCTTTACCATATTTTATTTCCCCCCCTCTGATGTTTTATAATGGACCTTGATGAGAGAAATATAAAATGTGTCACCAATAATATAAATGTACAACACAAATGTGCAAGCATTGATTTGTAAAAGCAGCGATCTCTAGCAGTCTTATGTAATGTCTCTCCAGTCTATGACTCCCGAGTCTCCAACAACTCTTATAGCATGTTTGCAGTTTTTGACCATGACTTGTGGCATTCTCATAGTCTTTCAATAGTAACTCCACTCGTGCGAAAAAAAACAAAAACAAAACAAATAAATAGAAAATAATATAGCATATACAGTAATACAGAAAAAGTAATCATACCCCTTGTGATTTTCCACATTTTACAACCAGAAATGTAAATGTATTTTATTGGGATTTTATGTGATAGACCAACACAAAGTGGCACATAATTGTGAAGTGGAAGGAAAATGATAAATGGTTTTCAATTTGTTTTACAAATAAATATGTGAAAAGTGTGGTGTACATTTGTATTCACCCCTCTTGAGTCAATACTTTGTAGAACCTCCTTTCACTGCAATTACAGCTGCAAGTCATTTTGGATATGTCTCTAATGCCGTGTACACATGATCGGAAATTCAGCCAGCAAAAGACTGATAAGAGCTTTTGGTCGGAAAATGCGACCGTGTGTATGCTCCAGCAGACATTTGCTGGCGGAATTCCCGCCAGCAAAAGATTGAGAGCAGGTTTTCAATTTTTCGGTCGGAAAAAGTTCCTATCCGAAAATGCAATCGTCTGTACAAATTCTGACTTGCAAAATTCCTATGCATGCTCGGAAACAATTAGACGCATGCTCAGAAGCATTGAACTTCATTTTCTCGGCTCGTCGTAGTGTTGTACGTCGCCGCGTTCTTGATGTTCGAAAGTTCAGAGAACTTTTGTGTGACCATGTGTATGCAAGGCAAGCTTAAGTGGAATTCCGTTGGAAAAACCATCCAAGTTTTTTCAGACGGAAAATCTGCTCGTGTGTAAGTGGCATTACAGCTTTGCACATCTAGAAAATTACATTTTTGCCCATTCTTCTTTGCAAAATAGCTCAAGCTCTGTCAGATCGGATGGAGAACGTTTGTGAACAGAAATTTTCAAGTCTTGCCACAGATTTTCAATTGGATTTAGGTCTAGACTTTGACTGGGCCATTCTAACACATGAATGTATGTTTAGGGTCATTGTCCTGCTGGAAGGTGAACCTCTGCCCTAGTCTCAAGTCTTTTGCAGACTCTAACAGGCTTTCTTTGAAGATTGCCCTGTATTTGGCTCAATACATCTTCCCATCAACTCTGACCAACGGCCATGTCCCTGCTGAAGAAAGCATTCCCACAACATGATGCTGCCACCACCATGTTTCATGGTGGGGATGGTGAGTTCAGGGTGAAGTACAGTGTTCGTTTTTTGCCACGCATAGTGTTTTGCTTTTAGGCCAAAAAGTAAAATTTTAGTCTCATCTGACCACAGCACCTTCTTCCACATGTTTGCTGTGTCCCCGACATGGTTTCTCGCAAACTGTAAATGGGACTTCTTATGGTTTTCTTTCAACATTGTCTTTCTTCTTACCACTCTAACATAAAGGCCAGATTTGTGGAGTGCACAACTAATAGTTGTCCTGTGAACAGATTCTCCTACCTGAGCTGTGAATCTCTGCAGCTTCTTCAGAGATACCATGGGCCTGGGTGGACGGCCATGTCTTGGTTTGCAGCTGTGCTATGCTTTTTCCATTTTCATATGATGGATTGAACAGTGCTCCGTGAGATGTTCAAAGCTTGGGATATTTTTTTATAACCTAACTTTGCTTTAAACTTCTCCAGAACTTTATCCCTGACCTGTCTGGTGTGTTCCTTGGCCTTCTTGATGCTGTTTGTTCACTAAGGTTCTCTAACAAACCTCTGTGGGCTTCACGGAACAGCTGTACTGTATTAATACTAAGATTAAATTACACACAAGTGGACTCTATTTACTAATTAGGCGACTTCTGAAGGCAATTGGTTCCACTAGATTTTAGTTAGGGGTATCAGAGTAAAGGGGGCTAAATACAAATGCATGCCACACTTTTCAGATATTTATTTGTAAAACATTTTGAAAACCATTTATCATTTTCCTTACAATTCACAATTATGTGCCACTTTGTGTTGGTCTATCACATAAAATCCCAATAAACTACATTTACTTTTGTGGTTGTACCATGACAAAATGTGGAAAATTTCAAGGGGTATGAATACTATGTCAAGGCACTGTATAACTGTGACACAAGTCATATTGTAATTGAATGTATAAACAGGAGGATGATTTGGTGGTATTTTATGGGTGCCAGGCAAATAGAATTACTAATACACCAAAGTAAAAAAATATTAAAGTTTATTAGACATAGGACAAATTTAAAAGTTGTATTGACTATAGTCAATACAACTTTTAAATTTGTCCTATGTCTAATAAACTTTGATATTTTTTACTTTGGTGTAATAGTAATTATATTTGCCTGGCACCCATTAATCCCACCAAATCATCCTCCTGTTTATACATACTATTCAGGGATGGTGGTGCCTTATTGTTGACACTGTCACCCATCCATACCAATCCAATTGTAATTAAATGTTATTAAAAGTTACCTTTCCTTTTTAATCTGCAGTTCTGTAATTTTCTGTAAAATGCAATGCAATATGGCACCAGGAGGATTTCTGTACACAGATGGTGTACAAACACCCCCTGAAAATGTAATTTCCTTGTGATTGGCTCACTGATTTGCCCAGAAGTCTGCACTAAGATACAAATTCGATTTTGAGCGTCCTATGCAACAAAAATGTAATTTTTGGTGAGATATTTCCAAAGGGGAATCATGTCTTAAGGGATGCAGACCCTGCAATTTTCCTCATTAGAGCCCTGCAAGTGCAGCAGCTGATTGCTAATCATAAAACCACCCCCATACAGATTCACTGTGCACATGGAAACAAACAAACAAACAGTTATGCCTTCAGAATAAAACAACGTTTGTTAAAATCCCTGCAATGTATATAGATCACATAAAGGGGAATATTTTTTAAAAACAACAGCGGAGTTACTCTTTAACTGCCCCCCCCCGGCATGTCTGAGACCATTCTGTAGCATTACATTCAATGTATGTGATGCAAAGCTTTTGGTGATGTCAAGGGCCACACTTGCAGCCCCTGAACCAAGAAGGTTGGCTACTACCGGTTTAAAGATAATGGTCGAAAAACATCCAATCAGAAGAAATGCTTTGAGCTTAAATGGCTGTAACTATTTAAGCTACATAGTTACATAGTAGGTGAGGTTGAAAAAATACATAAGTTCATCAAGTCCAACCTATGTGTGTGGTTATATGTCAATATTACCTTGTATATCCCTGTATGTTGCGGTCGTTCAGGTGCTTATCTAATAGTTTTTTGAAACTATCGTTGCTCCCCCCTGAGACCACCGCCTGTGGAAGGGAAGTCCACATCCTTGCTGCTTTACAGTAAAGAACCCTCTATGTAGTTTAAGGTTAAGCCTCTTTTCTTCTAATTTTAATGAGTGGCCACGAGTCTTGTTAAACTCCCTTCCCGCGAAAAAGTTTTATTCCTATTGTGGGGTCACCAGTACAGTATTTGTAAATTTAAATCATATCCCCTCTCAAGCGTCTCTTCTCCAGAGAGAATAAGTTCAGTGCTCGCAACCTTTCCTCATAACTAATATCCTCCACTCTCTTTATTAGCTTTGTTGCCCTTCTTTGTACTCGCTCCATTTCCAGTACATCCTTCCTGAGGACTGGTGCCCAGAACTGGACAGCATACTCTAGGTGCGGCCGGACCAGAGTCTTGTAGAGCGGGAAAATTATCGTTTTATCTTTGGAGTTAATCGTATGGGGAACCGTGTCAAATGCTTTTGCAAAATCCAGATACACCACATCTACGGGCCTTTCTTTATCTAGATGGCAACTTACTTCCTCATAGAAGGTTAATAGATTGGTTTGGCAAGAAAGATTCTTCATGAATCCATGCCGATTACTGCTAATGATACCATTCTCATTACTAAAATCTTGCATATGGTCCCTTATCATCCCCTCCAAGAGCTTGTATACTATTGATGTTAGGCTAACTGGTCTGTATTTCCCAGGGATGTATTTTGGGCCCTTTTTAAATATTGGTGCTACATTGGCTTTTCGCCAATCAGCTGGTACCATTCCAGTCAGTAGACTGTCAGTAAAAATTAGGAACAATGGTCTTGCAATTACTTGACTGAGTTCCCTAAGTATCCTTGGGTGCAAGCCATCTGGTCCCGGTGATTTATTAATGTTAAGTTTCCCAAGTCTAATTTTAATCCTGTTCTCTGTTAACCATGGAGGTGCTTCCTGTGATGTGTCATGAGGATAAACACTGCAGTTTTGGTTACTGAAGCCCCCCAATTCCCTTGTGAAGACTGAGGAGAAGAATAAATTCAATACCTTCGCCATCTCCCCACCTTTTGTAACCAGATGTCCTTCCTCATTCTTTATGGGGCCAATATGGTCTGTCCTCCCTTTTTTACTGTTTACATACTTAAAGAATTTCTTGGGATTTTTTTGCTATGTGTCTTTCGTGTTCTATCTTAGCCGCCCTAATTGCACCCTTACATTTCTTGTTGCATTCTTTATAAAGTCTGAATACTGATGATGATCCTTCAACCTTGTTTTTTGAAGGCCTTCTCCTTTGCTTTTATATGCATTTTTACATTGGAGTTAAGCCATTCAGGACTTTTGTTTGCTCTTTTAAATTTATTGCCCAATGGGATGCATTGGCTATTGCCCTTATTTAATGTGCTCTTAAAGCAAACCCATCTCTCCTCCATGTTCTTTGTTCCTAAGATTTTATCCCAATTTATGCCTTTTAGCAAGGTTCATCATGTAGGGAAGTTGGCTCTTTTGAAATTCAGTGTCTGTATTCCCCCTTATGTTTCCTATTTGTTTGATTTATACTGAAGCCAATTGACCTGTGATCGCTGTTTCCTAAATTGCCCCATATTTCCACATCTGTGATCAGGTCTGTATTGTTGGTAAGCAGTAGATTCGGTAACGCTTTATTTCTAGTTGGTGCGTTTACCATCTGACCCATGAAAATGTCCTGCAAGACATTTAGAAACTGGCGAGCCTTAGACTAATGCGTGGTTCCCTCCACCCAGTCTATGTCTGGATAATTAAAATTCCCCATTATGATAACACTTTGCTGCTAATCCAAATTGTGATAGGAGATCTGTCTCCCCCTCCTCCCTCAGGTTAGGGGGCCTATAGCATACTCCCAGTATTATTTTCCCCTTAGCTTCATCCCTTTGTAGCTCTACCCATAAGGATTCCACCTCCTCCCTAGCTCCCTTAGTGATGTCATCTCTCACATTCACTTGTACATTATTCTTGATATATAGGCATACCCCTCCCCCTTTTTTACCCTCTCTATCCTTGTGATAAAGGGTATACCCTTGAATGGTTGCCAGCGAATCATGAGAGCTGTTGAACCAGGTCTCTGAAATTCCCACAAAATCCAAATCCTCCTCGAACAACAGTATCTCTAGTTCACCCATCTTGTCCGCCAGGCTCCTGGCATTGGTAAACATGCCACGTAGTTTAGACGGGTCGCATACTATCCTCTTATTGGGTGTTTTGAGATTGCAACTACGACTTGTTATGCCGCGTACACACGACCGGTTTAGCCGTCGGAATAAACTCCGACGGTTTCTCAGACGGAACTCAGACAGAATTCCATTCAAGCGGTCTTGCCTACACACGGTCAACCCAAAGTCCGACCAAACTCCAGAACGCGGTGACGTACAACACTTACGACGGGACTAGAAAAAGGAAGTTCAATAGCCAGTAGCCGAAAGCTTCCGTCTCGTACTTGCTTCAGAGCATGCGCGGTTTTTGGTCCGTCGGACCAGCATACAGACGATCGGTTTTCCCGATAGGAATTGGGTCGGAAATATTTAGAACATGTTCCATTTTTAGGTCCGTCAGATTTTTCAAAAAAAAATGTCCGATGAGGCCTACACACGATCGGTATATACGATAAAAAGCTTCCGTCTGACTTTTCCTGTCAGACATTCCGCGTGTACGCGGCTTTACTATACGTACCTTGGGTTTATGTGCTTTAGTCAACCTACCATCAATGCCCCCAATACTACCCTCTGGAATATGTTCCGAGCTGACTATCTCTACCTCTGGACCCTCCGCTCTAAGCTGATAGAAAGATAGATAGATAGTCTGCTCATATAACTATTGTTTACAACAGATGTTAAAGGAGGGGTATTTTTGAAGTAAAAAGACATTGAACCTTGAAGAAGATGGACTTCAGCAACAGAAAACGTTGGTAGTCCAGTCATGAGGTTACAGGCAAAATGGATCTCCAAAACTGAGCAACTAATTACTGACAAAAGATTGCCTGGTCTTAAAAATCTCTATTTGTTCTGCAACATGCAGGTTATCAGGACAGAATAGGGTGAGCCCAATGCAAATATTATAGAATATGGTGTAACAGGAAAATTGAAATATAACTGTTTGGACAAAAATCAGCCAGAGCTGCATGATCCTTTCAAATTATCGTAGACCAAAATCCTTGAGGAACATTTTCATCACCAAGTTGAATTCATACCACAAATAAGTCAGGTTGTTGTGAAAAAAGGTAATCCTACCCAGTACTAGATAAATGATATAGTGTATCATTGTCAGGGCTGGGCTTAGCCCTTCCTTCTCTAAGCTGACCATTCAGCTTTCGGCTAATTGCCAGCTCCTATCTCTCCACAGTGACTCACCTGTTGATGATATCCTGCTTGTCAGTCCTGCCTACTTAAGCCGTCCAGACCAGATAATCTCTGCCTAAGCCTTGGTCACATCTCTAGAGACGCTCCCCTTTGTTCCTGTTAAAGACTTGCTTGGCTGACATACCTTCTGGCTCCAGATCCTGCTTGCTGTTCTACTACTATCTCTGGCTCCCTGACGTTTTGGCCTGTCTGACTATCTGCTCCGGTTCCTGGACTCTGGCTATGTTTTGACTACGTTTACTCTGTTTAGCTTTTTTTAAATTTTTATTAAACAAGTGTGAATTAACTGTACTTCTGTCTCAGTCTGATTCATGGTTTCTGACAATCATATTACACCAGTGATGTCGGGAGGGGGGGCTGAGGGGGGCTGGAACACTGAGTGGGTCCCCAATAAGCCCTGGGTCTCAGGCATGCACAATTCTATTAGCCCCAAGCCTGAGCGGGGACCGATCTAACGCTGAGTGTGGCCGAGTGACATAGCAGGTCCCGCCTTCTGGAGCCTGCAGCACCTATGATGGACGTCCCACTGGTCCAATGCCGGGACCGCGGAACGTGTGACTTCCATCATAGACGCTGCAGGCTCCAGAAGGCGGGAATTACAATGCGGCCGCCGCGCCACGTCACTGTAAAAAGATCCTCACTCGGCGCTCGGGCGAACGGCTCCCCTCTCCTCTCCTGTCCTGTCATGGCTCTGGTTCTGGCTGCCTGGAGTGCCTGCTGTCTACTGTCTACTGTACTATGATGGGCGTGTCGCACACTATGGTTGAGCTGCAGGAGGAGGTCACATCACCTGAAGTCTGGTCAGGGAGGTCAGTGCGTATCAGTGTGGATCAGTATATGTCAGGTAGGTCAGTGTGTGTTAGGTCAGTGTGTGTCAGGTAGGTCAGTGTGTGTCAGGTAGGTCAGTGTATGTCAGATAGGTCAGTGTGTGTCAGATACGTCAGTGTATGTCAGATAGGTCAGTGTATGTCAGGTAGGTCAGTGCGCATCAGGTAGCTCAGTGTATGTCAGGTAGGTCAATGCGTGTCAGGTAGGTGAGTGCGTGTCAGGTAGATCAGTGCATGTCAGGTAGGTCAGTGTGTGTCAGGTACGTCAGTGTGCGCTAGGTAGGTCAGTGCTTGTCAGGTAGGTCAGTGCGTGTCAGTTAGGTCAGTGTATGTCAGGTAGGTCAGTGCGCGTCAGATAGGTCAGTGTGCGTCAGGTAGGTCAGTGCGCGTCAGGTAGGTAACACCACCCCCCACCCCCCCAGTGTTGGGCTCGGACTTCGGGCTGAAGGCCCTGGTCTTTTTGCCACCTAGCAATGCCCCTGTATTACACCAACACTTTACAGAGATAATAGGATCATTCACATTTGATTAGACACATATACTATCTGAATACTTTTGGAAGTTACCCAAAGCAACACTCAAACATGCGCAGAATATACAGGCTCCATGGCTCCTGAACCTAAGTAATTAGCAAAGGAGTAGTGCCCATAGGATATTGTCAGTTGAATTTTAGTGATTTTGTTGCTGGAGCCTGAATCATTAGTGTGACCACCAACATTGAACATTCAGAGTATTAAACATTCCAGACAGATGCAAAGCTCCCAACTGTCCCTGATTTCAAGGGACTATCCCTCATTTGGAACAAAGGGGTCAATTCACTGACGTTTACCACATGCATTAACACGGTCACATGACACATTTGCATAAATTATTGCATGCGGTAAAAAAAAGTCTAATTCACAAAAAAAAATTACAAAAAATAATGATTATGCGGTAATCACCGCAAAATGAAAAATGTGCCAGTAAATATCGTCCAAACACCATGCGGTAAGCTCTTAAGTCCAATTCACAAATCGAACAGAGAGTAAAAAAAATGTGATATTTATCACCAGGATCTTGCGATAACATGCGATATTTGTCAGGAACAGCGTGGGGGTCCACCCCCCTAATAACTGGTTGTTAAGGAGCAGACGCACATTCTTAACAACGAATGAATGTCAGTGGGTCCCCTCAAAAATCCATACCAGACCCTTATCCAAGTATACAGTCCGGCAGAACCATAGTAGGCCACATGCACCCAAAACCAATATTTTTTACTTTTTACTATGTACCCAATACTCATTCACATAGGGGAGGATGGGATCTGAGGGCCCCCTTGTAAAAGGGAGCTTCCAGATTCTGATAAGCCCCCCACCCTTAGACCCCCATCAACATGCACCGTTGCCCCAGTGATGACATCTCTTAGAAAAAAACGTACGTCAGACGGAGGAAGTAGCGGTGATGTATGAAAATTGGTGGTCCGGAAAAATTCCTTGAAGAAGCCAATGTTGGCGAAATATGTAGGGATATGACATCTAGCATTGACCACTCTATGTATATGGACATCAGTGAACAGTAAAATAATTTGTATCATGCTCTGCTAATAATTGTATTGAACCCCATATGTGTTGATGTTTTATGTAATAAAACTCTAATTTTTAATATTCGTGTACCTTTCTTTATTTTGGGCACTGCCATAATCCCAATTACCCTGTTGCTACTACCAATATTAGTTAAACCCACAAGTGTTTTTTTTTTTTTCTTTTTAAAGGGACAGAGTGACTTTTTTCCAAATAAGGGACAGTCCCTTGAAATCACGGACAGTTGGGAGCTATGCCTATGGGTCATCAAAGATATAAGGTAAATGTCCCTAATCTGGCTAAAATTTAGCCTAATTGAGTGACTATATCATATCCATTGGCACACTGAGACAACCCTGGTTTGAACTTGCTTGTCCCACTCAGTGCTTCTCCTGC
Source organism: Lithobates clamitans (assembly GCA_037952925.1). NCBI lineage: Eukaryota > Metazoa > Chordata > Amphibia > Anura > Ranidae > Lithobates > Lithobates clamitans. The sequence goes on along the minus strand of JBBGZY010001548.1, from coordinate 238,935 downwards.
TTTTGAAAGGCCCTCAATCTCTCCATTCTCTCTCTGTCTGGGGTAATTATAACTCCCTTCAGATTTAAGCTGCCTTTGCCCCGTCCTCTCTCCATTTACTTGAGCATCAATGTTTGACCATGCCCGACATGGATAATAATCTTACTGCTACACCATAAGAATGTCTGAGGGAAGTCTATGCAGCCTTCGACCATATTTTGTGTATAGGACACCTCACAAAGTATGAGAGTTAGAGAAAAACAGGCAACTAATATTTTCAGGAGATCCACAATGGCAACTCATAATTTTCTTTTAAGCTTCCTTTAAGGCATGAGTTCTTTACCTGTAGTTCATGGACCCCTAAGTGGTTCATGAATGGGTTTCAATGGTCTGTGAGGGTCAGATAAAAGATAAAATTTATAATTACTATACAGCCTTCCTCCTTGTCCCAATCAATGGTTTCCCATTGAAAGAAAACGCACCATGCCACTGCTTAAAGTGCTATACATATAGTATGTACATAGTACATATATTCATTGTATGCAAAGTTGTGTTTATGTGAATATTTCTGGAGAGGGGGTTCATAGCTTTCCTCAGATTCTTAAAGGGGTCCATGACTCAAAAAGGTTAATAACTACTGTGTTAGGGCAAACAGCAATGTGCTGATTGTAGCCACCCACCAGAGTTCATATCACACTGATATATCAATAAACCATAATCTCATTGGCTGTTGTGGGCTACTGGGCTTAAAGCAAAACTAAATTCTCTCAGTCAGTATTAACTACTTTTAAGCCTTATACTGATAGCAATGGTAAATAGATTAAAAGGTATAACATATTTACTTGTTTTTACTTTTTTTTTACATTTCTCCAGTTGCTCCCTGGTTTCGTCATGGGCAATTATTTTTCTTTCATCTGGAAAAGGGGAGGAGGGGCTTTCTCAGTTAAGCACAAGCTTCTGCCTACTATACATACCTGTGCTAAGGGCAGATTGATTCTAGGAAGTAAATGCTACATGAATGATCTGCCCTTACTCAAGATGGCCACGACTAGAAATTCTAGGGGGTGTGATTTCTCATGGAGACATGGGTGGATGGGTGAGTTTACTTTAAATATTGAAAAAGAATTAAATAGCATTTTTAGTTTGCGGTACACTTAAGATCAGATTAAACCTATCATAATAACTCTCTGTAATGTTTTCCTTCAAAAAAATGTAACTGAGATTACAGTATTTTCACTGTTCTATGAAAATTGCAATGTGCTTGAAGTTCTATTCCCTGACTGGTAACAACTTGCAAACAATATTATAAGATTAGCGTATCATGGAGCAGGATGTTTTCCATTAATATGATGCAGGTTGCATACACTTATTCTCAATAAGGTGCATTAATTGGGCTTTCTGAATTCTTGTCACATATGGTTACTTACACTAAAGGACATTTGCCCGAATTTATAGATCAGCTTGGTTATATGTTATTTATCTTGTAGATTCCCCTGTTAACAGCAGCATATGTGAAATCTTTTTACAAAATGATATTCGCATTCAATAAACACTTTACAGCGTTATTTATCAATGTGAATGATCTCAGCTAGTATACAGTATGGGTCCCACAGGCATGAGATGACAGGAGATGCTTGTATGCATATACTTTTCTTTTCTATGATTCCTTTTTGACATTGCAACTTTTAGATTCAGTAGGCTTACTAAAATGACAGAATCTTTAGGTGAAACCACAAGGTTTCCACATCTGCTGATGTCTATAGACATCCACTGGTTGCCCCTTTTTTGGGGAAATAAGGTTCAGATAATTTAAAGGTATCAATATGAATTCTTAGCTGAGGGTATATGTTGATGAAGCAAGCTGGCCATTCATGTGTCTAAATATGTTCAGTTTAAGACTCACATTCTTCCATCTACTATGTCACAAGCTTCAGTTTCCTGCTGGAATCCAACTTTATCTTTATTTTCAAATGGTCATTTTTCAGTTAAAGTTTTACTAAATCTACAACAGTAAAATCAATCTGTATATGCAGTAAAGCATGCTTGTTATACTCACTGTGGGACCTAAGGGGTTAATCCTCTGCATTGTGTATAAATGCTGTTTGATCCTGTCTTCTCTGTTCCAACACTTCTTCTACTGTCTCTAAAAAATAACCTGATATTTACAGAGCCAGGGGACGGGCTGCACATGCTCAGTTTGGTGTGTATTGCTAGAGATTTTTATTTTCTTGGGAGAGTACATCTGATCAGCACAGGGTCAATCAGCACTATCTAGACATGTCCAGACAGAGGATCAGGGTCTTGAAGCCTGATAGGACAATTGTGGGAAAAATGGAAACTCCTCCTACAAGCTTTACTAGGAACTGATAGAAGTCACAAGACTGCTATATACTGCTGATGAGAAAAGGTATTTAGCAGTTTATATTTACTAAAATAATTGCATTTCAATGTTCTGTGTACTGTGGAAGACCAGATATAGTGAATGCAGGGTTGTGGGTTTAGTAACACTTTAACCACCTGACGTCTGCGCTATGGCCAAATGACGGCCACAGCGCGGACTTGAATTCCCAGGAGGCCGTCAAATGACGGCCTCCCCTGTAGGGCGCGCGCCAGGCGCGCTGTGATCACCGAGTCACTGAGACTCGGCTGATCACCGATCCGAGTAAGGGGCCGGTCCCGGCCCCTTACCATGTGATCAGCTGTCAGCCAATGACAGCTGATCACATGATGTAAACAAAAGATTGGTAATCGTTTTTTTTTTTTACTCACGCTGACAGCGTGAGTAGAAAAAGAAGCCGATCACCGGCTGGGATGGAAGAGGCACATCTGCCTAATCAGTGCCACCTACTAGTGCCAATTAAAACAGCCCACAGTGCCACCTATCAATGCCAACAAGTGCCACCTATCAATGCCCACAAGTGCCACCTATCAATGCCCACCTGTAGTGCCAATCAGTGCCACCTGGCAGTGCTGCCCATCACTGCCACCCATCAGGGCCCATCACTGCCACCCATCAGGGCCCATCACTGCCGCCTATCAGTGCTCATCACTGCCGCCTCATCAGCTAACATCAATGAAGGAGAAAAATGACCAGTTTTAAATTTTTTATAACAAAATATAAAAAAAAACAAAAAACATTTTTTTAACCTCCCTGGCGGTATGATTATTTCGGATTTTAGGTGCTGAAAGCGGTACAATTATTTTGCATTGAAATTTGGCGTTTTATACTGTAGGTCTGTAATTCTTAACAATAACACACTTAAATCTGTCCAAACAAGAGTCTAGTAGATATCCCGGGTATGATAAAGTTTAAAACACAAAAACATAAATTATAACATAATAAAAAAAAAAATAAATAAAAAAAAATAAAAATAAATAGTAATAAAATAAATTTCCCTACGATTCATTATCGCTCAATTCTGCAAGTGTTCTAATTTACTATCGCTGTTTTCTAGCTGGTCTAAAGCCACTTTTGATGTAAAGGGACACTTTTTGGTTGCTATGGACAATCTCCAGTTTCCAGGCAGAAAGAACAGTATATATCACATAAAACTGCATGCAGGGCATGGGCCAAAGCACTGGGGACAAAAGGGATGTGAAATAATTTCATACAGTACTGTAATCTGTAAGATTACAGTACTGTATGTGTTATGATTTGTATATTTTTTGAATTTGCCGCCAGGCTCCGCCCCCGTGCGTCGCGACGCTCGCAGGGAACGGAGCCTGGCACGGAGAGGCTTCGGGCAGAGGACGGAGCCCACGGACACTGCGGGGGACATCGCAGGATCCCGGGGACAAGGTAAGTAAAGCCACACCAGGATCCTGCGATGTAATCCCGAGTGTGGCTCGGGGTTACCGCTAATGGTCCTGAATTTTAACCCCGAGCCACACTCGGGAAAACCGCCAGGGAGGTTAAAAATTCATTTTTTTACATTTTTTTAACAAAAAGTAAAAACTACAGAGGTGATCAAATACGGCCAAAAGAAAGCTCTATTTGTGGTGAAAAAATGATAAAAATTTCATTTGGGTACAGTGTTGTATGACCGCGCAATTGTCATTCAAAGTGCATCAGCGCTGAAAGCTGAAAATTGGTCTGGATAGGAGGGAGGTTTAAGTGCCCTGTAAGCAAGTGGTTACTGTAATCTAAATCTGTTTTGGATTCATCAATGTATCCAAGCTCATATTATTATATGTATTTAAAAGTTAACACAATTTTGGATATAATAATGTGGGGGCATTTTAAATATATATGTCCAATCTGCCATTTCTTCCCTGCTTCTGTTCCCCCACGCCAGGAGAAGACAATTGCTCAACAGGAGGGATTCCCCTGTCAACACTGTTTGTGTTGATGGGGGAATTGTGCAAATTTCTTTTCTTGCAACACGTGGTTAGGCAAAACAATTTGCACCGTCTATGAGCTGCCTTAGTGATATGAGGAGTAAGCAAGGATGTAGGAAAGGTTGACTGTGGTCTTCAGGGATATCGGGTATTGGCTGTTACTTGGTGTGGAGCCACTAATGAAATCCAGACGTAGGTGTTGCTCAGGACAGGTGGCAGATGATAAACATAATCAAGAGACAGGTTAAGGATAGGGCAAGGTTAGGGCAGCCAGTAGACAGTAAAGTCTGGTAATCACCACTACATAGTTACGCAGTTATATAGTTTGTCAGGTTGAAAAAAAGACACAAGTCCATCTAGTTTAACCAATAAAAGGGGAAAAAAAACATTTTTAAAAAACCCTTTAATCCCATATACACAATTCTGTACCCACAGCTGATCCAGAGGAAGGCAAAAACTCCCAGCAAAGCACGATCCAATTTGCTCCGGCAGGGGATAATTTCCTTCCTGATACACCAAGAGGCAATCAATATTTCCCGGATCAATTTTACCTATAAATGTTAGTATCCAGTTATATTATGTACATTTAGGAAATAATCCAGGTCTTTTTTAAAGCAATCTACCAGTAACCAGTACCAGCTCTTGAGGGAGTCTATTCCACATTTAGTTTAACCAATAAAAGGGGAGCTTTTACTGTGAAGAAACATTTGGAGATGAAATCTCTTTTCCTCTAGACGTAAAGAGTGCCCCATTGTCCTCTGTGATGACCTTAAAGTGAATAACTCAACACCAAGTTCACTATATGGACTACTTATGTATTTATACATGTTATTCACATCCCCCTTAATCTCCTCTTCTCTGGAGAAAATAAATTCAGTTCTAGACATGTGCAGGATGAAAAAATGTGTTATGTTTAGTTTCAATTAGTTATTTAAGTAAATGAGTTTAGTTAAATTTGTTACATTAGGTAAGTGGTTAACGGAACCCTCCACTGCTGCAACAAATTAGGTGACCTCTCTGATATATGATGCCTCTCCTTAACATCCTAATAGTCCAACCCAGGTTAAAGGGATATTCTAGGTGAGCTAGCTCATTGTCGGTCCACCCATGGAGCAGGAGCCATGGCAGCCTATTGTTGTTGCTAGACTACGGTAATCATAAATATTGTAATGGTCCTTGACATTGTAACGATACCCGGTGCCCCCTGCGTGGGTCCTTTCCCTGTTAATAGCCAGATGTTGGCTGAGCTGTTGTACGTCTGTATTGTTTCGTGTTTGTTAAGAAAACAAAAAATGTTTTCCAAAAAAAAAAAAAAATTTGTTACATTAGTTTCATTTGTTTTCAGAATGCTTTTCATTTAGTTTCTTATTCAAATTCGAATTCAGAAAATTCAAACGAGTTTCTAAAAAATTCAACCGCATGCAAAAAAAATGTAAAAATATTATCAAATCTAATTTTTCCATTTAAATGCAGCTCTTGCATTAAGCTATTGATACTGACTGTAAGAACAGAATAGAGTAAAATAGAAAAATATATAGCCATCTTCCAAAATTCGAATTTTCAAATAGAATTAATTAGAATTTGATTAGAAAAGATTAGAATAGAATAGAAAAGAATAGAAAATAATATAATAAAAAATAAGAGAATACAATAAAATAGAAAAGAATAGAATAGAAAACAATATAATAGAATAGAATAAAATAGAAAGAATATAATATATAACCATTCTCTGAAATTAGAATTTTGAAAACAATGAATTTTAATTCGAATAGAAAAGATTAAAATAGAATAGAAAATAATAGAAAAGAAAAAAAAGAACAGAATTAAATAAAAAAGAAAGAATATAATATATAACCATCTTCCAAAATTGGAATTTCTAATAGAATGAATTTCGAATTTGAATAAAAAAGATTAGAATAGAATAGAAAATAAGAGAATAGAATTAAGAAGAATAGAATAGAAAATCAATAAAACAGAATAAAATAAAATAGAAAGAATATAACAGTTATATTATTTCTATTTTATTCTCTTCTATATTGTTTTCTTTAATTTGCTACTCTGTTCTCTTATTTTCTATTCTATTCTTTTCTATTCAAATTCAGTCTATTCAAAATTAGAATTTTAGAAGATGGTCATATTTTTTATATTTTATTTTATTCTATGTTTTTTTCTAGTCTATTCTATTATGTTCTGTTCTATTTTCTATTATTTTGGATTCCATTGTTTTGTATTCTATTCTAATCTATTCTATTCCAAATTTGAATTTTGGAAGATGGTCATGTTCTATTTTATTTTATTCTATTCTATTACATTTTATTATATTATTTGTATTCTATCCCCTTATTATTTTCTATTCTATTCTATTCTTTTTTTCGAAAATCAATTTCTATTTTTTTTTTTTAATTTCGATTCAGATTTGTTTTCGAATTCGATTTGAATTTGTTTTCAAATTCAAATCAGATTTTGGCTGAATTTTGATTCATTATTTCAGATTCATTTAAATTCATTACTATTGTAATTCAAGAGAAACTGCAGTCTGCTCACATAATTTGTAATAAAAACATCTTTGCCATTCTGAAGCTTCCCTCCAACTACTTTGCATATTATTTTATCTATACTGTGATTCTGACTCCCTCCACTGAGTCAAGCTGCAACCATTTTAACGGTGGGCAGCTGAAGCTGCTGCCTGTTAACTTCCTGCATTTACACAGACACACAAAGGCACACCTCCAGCTCTCATTGGCCCTCTTATGACTCATCCCCCCTCCTTTCCTGGCAAACTCTCACGAGAGTGAGAGATCTGTGCATGTTGTCATAAGCCTAGGCTTTTTACCAGACAAGAAACAGGAAGTGGGCTGTATAAGGTATTTAATGGCCAAAGTTCAAACAACAAGGGCAGTAGATTTAGTAGATGCAAAGTTGAAAAAATTACTGAAGGTCCACTTTCAGTAATTAAGATACATCCGAATTTCCGCATGGCAAAAAATTTGTCCGAATTTTGATTCAGAATGAAACAAACTGCACATGTCTATTCAGTTCATCTAACCTTTCCTCATAGCTGAGCTCCTCAATGCCTCTTATCAGTTTGGTTCCCTTCGCTGCACTTTCTCCAGTTCCCCGATAGCCTTCTTGTTAACTGGTGCTCAAAACTGAACTGCATATTCTAGATGAGATCTTACTAATGATTTGTACAGGGGCAAAATGATATCCCTCTCTCTGGAGTCCATACCTCTCTTGTGAGTGAGTGGGAGTATACCCATAATAAGGCTTACCTATAGGTACAGTAAATAGCTCCTAAACCATTTAGGAGATATTTACTTGTGAATGGGCCGGTGATGTCACCTGGGCATTTGGGGTGCCGTTCCTGAGAGTCCTGCGCCATAGATAGCAGCTCCCGCACGCGTTTGATGTCATTGCGGTATGGCCAATCAGAAGGCCGGAAGACACAAACCCAGAAGGAAGACTGGGTGAAGATGAAAGCTGTGTCAGCCGAGACAGTGAGTCGCTGAAGGGCTTAGTTTTAAGGTAAGTTTCACATAATGTGCTAGTATGTGACGCATACTAACACATCAGAACTTTACCTTAAGGATGGCGGTTTTCTACAGCTTTAATACAAGAAAGGATTTTGCTCGCTTTGTAAACCGCAGGTTGGCATTGCATGCTATTATTAAGCTTATGATCTATCAAAACCCCCAGATCTTTCTCCACTATAGATTCTCCCAGTTGTACTCCCCCTAGTATGTGTGATGTATGCATATTCCTAGCCCCAAAGTGTATAACTTTACATTTATCAATAGGGATGGGCAAACAGTTCGGCCCGAGCATAAGTTCAGGCTGAACTTTCGCTGTTTGGACGTTCGACGAACAGCCAAGCAAATGGGTCATTTGACCATTTGTTCGCCCCCCCCCCCCCCCCCCCCGCATTGCGGCACTGAACAGTGCATTGCAAGCCCTGATTGGCTGAAGCAGTGAAAGCTTCAGCCAATCAGGGCACAGAGCACTATCAGAGTCATGATTGGACACTGTCATCATGACTTTATCCAATCATGGCTCATTCCTGCCCCACAGTATAACAGCATTCTTTCAATGGCAGACATTTTCAGTGTAATTTCGGCGTGGAGAGAGATAGAACAGGTCTCTGTTCAGTGCTATTAGTTAGTTAGTGTGCTATACTGTGCTAGTTTGCTTCAATTGTCAGTGTACAATATTAGTTTAGTGTCAGTCTAGGGACAGTGTGAGTGTAGTGAGGAGGACCATCATTCAGCTTTGCATAGTGTGCAGCTAGAGTAGGGACAGCTCAGATAGTTTCACTGTAGTGTAGTGAGATCGTGTCATTCATACATACATTAGTGTAGAGTAGGGACAGCTCAGATAGTTTCATTGTAGTGTAGTGAGACCATGTCATTCATACTTACATTAGCGTAGAGTAGGGACAGCTCAGATAGTTTCATTGTAGTGTAGTGAGACCATGTCATTCATACATACATTAGTGTAGAGTAGGGACAGCTCAGATAGTTTCAGTGTAGTGCAGTGAGGCTGTGTCAGTAATCTTTACATTAGTGTATAGCTAGACTAGGGACAGTATCAGTGTAGTGACGGTTGAACACCGTCTATTTGATTGCGTTACTGCCAGTTTAACGCCATTTACTTTTCTGTGCGTTACTGCCAGTTTAATGCCATATAGTTTTGTGATGCGTTACTGCCAGTTTAACGCCATATAGTTCTGTGTGCGTTACTGCCAGTTTACCACCATATAGTTTTGTGTGATACTGCCAGTTTAACACCATATAGTTCTGTGTGCGTTACTGCCAGTTTAACGCCATATCGTTTTTTGCGTTACTGACAGTTTAATGCCATTTACTTCTGTGTGCGTTACTGCCAGTTTAAAGCCATACAGTTTTGTGTGCGTTACTGCCAGTTTAACGCCATATAGTTCTGTGTGCGTTACTGCCAGTTTAACGCCATATAGTTCTGTGCGTCACTGTATGTTTGGTGCATTATATTGCAGTATATTATAGTGTATCCGTGAAGTGTGTCTGTGTAGTGTGAGTACTCAAATTAAAATGCACCAAACACCTCTTTACATCGATGAAAGTGCATCTACGTACAGATTTCAACTTCTTTACATTTGCTTATAAGCACCGCCACCTCCCTCCCAATAATGTCTTGGAGGACAACAAGGAGAGGCAGACATTCCCTTGGCACTGTAAGGGGGCCAGCAACAAATGTGTGCACAGGCAAAGGTGAACTTGGTGGTCAGTCCTCAGGCAGGGCATAATTTCCTCGGTTTAGTGAGTTTGCCCGTGCTATCCAGCCACAGCATGCAGAGGAGGTGGTAGACTGGCTTACTAAACCTTCCTCATCCTCTTCATCCTCTGTCACGTAAGCAGAGACAAGTGTGCAGTCCCCTGCAGTTGCCAGAGTGGATAAACCCACCTCCTTGTCCACATCTATTCCTGCCATAGCCCCAACATCAGCAATTGAGGAGTCAGCTGAATTATTTGACCACAGCGTCAGCCACTTGCTCCTTGATGATGTCCAGCCATTACTGGATTCAGATGTTGGTTCTGAGGTTGAGGATAACAGGAATATGAGCATAGAGAGAGGGAGGAACACTGGTAGACAAATTGGCATTCATGTTCCCCAAGCAGCAGCATATTGCCAAGTTGTCTCCAATAGTAATGATGAAGATGGAGGAGATGGAGATGATGATGATGAGGTCACTGATGCGACTTGGGTGGCAGATAGAGCAGAGGAGGAAACTGAAGGTGAGGCGGCACAACCCCAAGGAGGCCGACATCAAGAAGAGTAAAGAGCAGCCACCCTATTCTATCACATTCTGCAGCTGTTATCTCCCTGCCCACTCCCCAAAGCCCAGCTGTCTGGGCCTTTTTCAGCACATCTGCAGCAGATCGCACTGTTGCTATCTGCAAACTGTGTCTCAGGCACAGAAAATGTGGCAAAAACACCAACCATATGCTTATCATTGCAATTTTTTTTACCTTCATCAAGAGCATGTCTATAGAGTTATTGTGGGAAGATGCCCCCGACACCCAAAGACCAATTTTTACGCATCCGTTACTTCTATACAAAGTCAAAGTGACACCAGAATGTATCCAAAAAATCTCTAATCTTGTTCCCAGTGCACTACATGGCCTCATCATACACACTGGCTCCCCAGCTGTTGCTGAGCAAAATAAGGGCAGCTTGCAGGGAAAATGTCATTTTTTTGGCTTTATAAATGCAATTATTGCTGCAGCAGATTCTAGACATGGTACAGATCTGCCACTTTACAGGTAGACTAAGGTGACCCCCCAGGCACTATATTGGAAGGAATTTTTCATTTTTAGGCTTTCACTTTAAAAATCAAAAAATCACTGCTCATTTAAAAATGAAGTTTTTCACAAACTTTTTTTTATTGATATATGTCCCCCCAGGGCAGGACCCAGACCCCTATAACCATTGTATGCCCAATTACTTGCATATAAGCCTTCAAAATGGGCACTTTTGGTTTTTGGCTTTTGGGTCCTATTGACTTTAATTGGGTTCGTTATTCGGGTCTGAACTTTCGGAAGTTCTGGTGCGAACTGAACAGGGGTCCATTCAGACCATCCCTATTTATCAACATTAAACCTCATTTGCCCCATAGTTGCCCAATTAAACAGTGCATTGAGGTCAGCTTGTGAGTTGGAGACATCCTGTAAGGACGTTATTCCACTGCATAGCTTGGTGCCATCTGCAAAGACTGAAATGGTACTTTTAATCCCAGACCCTATATCATATATAAAGATATTAAAAAGTAAGGGTCCCAACACTGAACTTTAGGGTACACCATTGATAACCTTAGACCATTCAGAGTAAGAATCATTAACCACTACTCTCTGAATTCGCTCTTTTAGCCAGTTTTCTATCCATTTACAAATTGATCTTTCCAAGACTGTAGGCTTTACCCTACACATGAGCCGTGTGTGGGGAACTGTGTCAAACGCTTTTGCAAAATCCAAGTACACCACATTCACAGCAACCTCTCTGTCCAAGATTTTGCTTACCTTCTCATAAAAAGAAATCAGGTTTGTCTGACAACTTCTGTCTTTTATGAATCCATGCTGTATGTTGCTTAAAATACTTTTTTCCAGCAAGAACTCATCTATGTGCTCTTTTAATAAACTCTCCAGTATTTTCCCAACTATAGAAGTTAAACTAGCAGGTCTATAGTTACTTGGTATAGACTTTGACCCCTTTTTAAATATGGGCACTACATTGGCCCTACGCCAATCCAGTGGTACTAGTCCAGTCATTAACAAATCACTAAAAATTAGAAACAATGGCTTTGAAATGACAGAGCTCAATTCTTTTAGGATCCGTTGGTGGATGCCATCTGGTCCAGTTGCTTTATCCACCTTTATTCTGTTTTAATATTTCTATACTATATCAATTTTAAACTAATGTAGATCATTTGGGGCTGTGCCAATATCATCCCCATTATAAACACAAGCTCCCCCATGCTCCTTTGTATACACAGAGCTGAAGAAAGTATTTAATAAATTTGCCTTCTCTTTGTCACCAGTCACCCACTCTATTTTGCATAGGGCCTATATGCTCAGACCTTTTTACTATAATATATTTGAAGAATTTTTTGGGGTCTGTCCTTCTATTTTTTGCAATCTGCCCTTTGTTTTAAATTTTTTGCATCCTTGATTTCCTTTTTACATTATTTTCTTTGTAACATTTAAACAATGATAGTGTTTCTTCATTTTTATATTTTTTAAAAGCTCTTTTTTTATTATTTATAGTTTTTTTAACTTTGTCCGTGAGCCACATTAAACGTATTGCCCATGGGAATTTAGTTCATATACAGTCTTTTTGAAGAATTGCCATGTAAGTTTTGTGTTCATCGATGCCAATATTTCCTCCCAGTCTAATGCCCCGTACACACGGTCGGACATTGATCGAACATTCCGACAACAAAATCCTAGGATTTTTTCCGACGGATGTTGGCTCAAACTTGTCTTGCATACACACGGTCAAAGAAAGTTGTCGGAAAATCCGATCATTCTGAACGTGGTGACGTAAAACACGTACGTCGGGACTATAAACGGGGCAGTAGCCAATAGCTTTCATCTCTTTATTTATTCTGAGCATGCGTGGCACTTTGTGCGTCGGATTTGTGTCCACACGATTGGAAATTCCGACAACGGATTTTGTTGTCGGAAAATTTTATATCCTGCTCTCAAACTTTGTGTGTCGGAAAATCCGATGGAAAATGTGTGATGGAGCCTACACACGGTTGGAATTTCCGACAACAAGGTCCTATCACACATTTTCCATCGGAAAATCCGACTGTGTGTACGGGGCATAAGTAGAGAGTAGCCCTCATCCTTGGAAAATTTGCCCTCTTAAAGTTAAGTATTTTTATATTTCCAGTAGTTTTCTTTTATTCAACAATCCGATGTTAGTACAGAGATCTCCCCTGCTAAACTATTGTGGAGTGAAGAGAGAAGCGGGGAAGTGTGTGCAGAGCAGAGGGGTGGCTGTCAGTGAATGATACCATCTGTCAGTCTGACTCTGAGGCCCGGGGCACTTCTGATTAGCTTACTGGAGGTCTGGTTCAGCTGAGAATCAGAGAGATGCCGCTCAGGCCTTGCTCTGCTTCCATTCCAGATTCCACCACAGTCCACACAGTGAGTGGTGGGAAACCGGAAGTGACACAGTTATTCCACAAAAAGCACCGCCCACTGTACTCCGGACTGCGCCAATGACAAAGAAGCACAGGAGCCTCAGGAGCAATCATTGTAGAGTGGAAGTGTTCATGGGAGCATGGCTTATGCCCCCAACACACTCTAAAGCCAGCCCAATGAAGCTTCTTAGCCGCAATCAGCTGATTGCAACCACATCAAGCTTCCCATAGACAGCTGTGTGTCTTTTTGTCGCCTGCACACACTTAAAGGACCATTTTTTTTTTCTCCATGACTAGCTTTGGTGGGCGGCGCTCGTGCACCCCCTATTGATGGGCTGCCACTGCCAGCTGCCATACACATGGGCCGAATGTTGGCCAGTTTCTATTGGCCTGTGTGTACTAGGCTTAAGTGTAATTCAGAGGCAGGTGAGGTCAGGGTAGGCAGCAGACAATAGAGTAATCTAGAAACAGGCTAAGGTCAAGGCAGGTAAACTGTAGTCGGGGTCAAGGTTCAGTGTTCAGTATGGAGCTTACATAGAAAGTAATATCACAAACCCTGAGCCCTCGACACAATGCCACCAGCCAATGGAAGTCAAGGAAACTGGGCAGCCAGAACAGATCTTCTGCCTAGTAACAAGGACCCAATAGGAGCTAAGGAGGTGTTTTCAGCAGAGTGGGGCCTGTTGCCTGGGAATGGGCCATTCAGAGTTGGGACCTGCGGGTCAAATGTACCTATCAACTCACTTTGAATAATCTAAGAAGTGTCTTAAGCCAATGTCAAATGCAAACCGAATGCACCTGAAATAAGCTGAATTTGCCCATAAACACAAGCTCACAGCTTGCCGACAAAGACCCTTATGCAATCTTGTATCCAGAAAGGAAGCATCATTTTACTGTCACCAACACCATTCACTTCATCATAATTTACAAAATATTACACACACATACCTCAAGGGATCTTTTATTATCGGAGACCTTTTGAACCTAGAAACCTAAAAAAAATAACAAATGCTGCAGACAGTGCTGAACCTGACACTTTCTTTCTGGATACAACTATATTGCCTGTTATTGGATCCGTGCACCATGGGAAAGATTGAAAATTCATGTAGCTGGAAAGCAGAATTCCCATACCAGCCAGGTTTCTATTCCGCCAAAAGATTGTTAGTCATGGGTGAGTGCAAAACTCTTTTCTCTGCTAATGTTGATATGTCTTTATATGATCCTTATACCTGCCATAGAAAATCCACGCAGCCTCTAAATAAAACAAGTAAAATCCCAAGAAAATACATTTTACATTTCATTTAAAAAGTTTACTTTCAGTGTTGTATGATAAATTCTTAGCCATCGGACTGAAATTCCTGTACAGTATATAGCAAATCCTTGTACTGTAGATAGCTATGAACAACTAGGAAACGTAAAGTGGTATTAAATTCAACTTGTAAATTTGCCCTACAGGCAGGGCTTTTTTTCAGGGGGAACTTGGTGGAACTCAGTTCCACCACCTCTGGCTCAGACCCTTTGGTGCCTGCTCACCACAATCACTTGTAAACACAGAAGTCTTGTTTCTGTGTTCACAAGTGACAGCTCTGCTCTCTGTGTGTAACCCCCCTGAACTCTGCACTCTGTATGTAATGCAATCCTGATATTTAATGCCCCTTTAAGACCCTTCTACTGTTTGTGATATATGACCACACCCATTATTTGATGTGATTTGAAGGGTGTGTGTGGGCGAAGGGTTTTGGGGGGTCGTGGTTGAGTTCCAGCACCTATTGTTTGAGAAAAAAAGCCCTACAGGTAAGTTTATAATACAGCATAAGTCTTACCTGTAGGTATCTTGGAAAGTGTCAAAAACCTGTGCCGTTTAGTAGATATCCATAATGGCTCTAGCCAATGACGTCACTGACACATGTGCAGTTACCTTGCTACACTGCCCATGCTATGATTGCAGAGAGGGCCCTGCCGCAAAGGTGATTCTCATGCACGTGCACAGGAGTGACATCATTGTGGCCCAGCCATTCAAGTGGCTGGAAAGCATGAACTCGAAAGGAAAACTGGGCGGGATGGAAACACTGGGAGAGTTGACAGCGAAGCGCTGGAAGGCAACATTTCACAGGTATGTCTTTCATAATGTGCTAATATGAGGGGCACTCTCTGTCAAGAGCCACATACCTCAAAGGTGAGAGTCCTCCTAGCTCCATATAGCCTGGCAGTCCCCTGCACTGTGCAGGATTAAGCTGTCAGATTGTCCTGCACAATACAGAGGGAGACTGGCTTTCCCAAAATAATCAGAAGAGCTCCTGTCAGGGTGATAGCTGGTCCAAGATAAAGGCCAACTGTCAGAAAACACTGTGAGTACAGAAAAATACCTGTTAATCTGTCAAAAATCCAGTGTGCTCCTAATTTTCCTGTTTGTGCTGACAACAGTGCCTCTGCTGCACTGAAATGTCAATCAGTGTTGTCAGGCCTGCCCTGTCCTCCCTTCTGGACTACATAACACCTCTTATGTTATGCTCTGTACTGTATAGTTACACTTGTCCAGTTTTGACCAATGTGTGTATGCATATTAGCAACCCGTGGAGCCACTGAGAAAGCTCAAAATCACCAAATGGGACCTTCAATATCACGGGATCATACAGCTGTACCTTTAGTAATGTGGTGTACCTCATCCAATGCAAAAGATGTAGCAGAGGATCTTATGTTTATGAAACAGGACAGAAGTTGCAAGCGAGGATGAATTTGCACAGACATACCATCAAGGAACATAAGGAAGATAGTTTCTACACACCTGAGGGACATCATTTCTCACAATACACTGTAGAAGACCTCAATGTCTTAGTTCTTAAAGGGAATTTCAGAACTATCCAGGAAAGGAAAACTTTTGAACAAAGAATAATACTTCTATTTGACACAAAAAATAACGGCCTAAATTTAAATATGGGTTTTCTTACCCATTACACTACAGTTTTACAACCCCCCACAGTCTATAGCTCTCCCCTTGTCTCATCGCACGAACTATGCTAGTTTTAGTACCATTGCCATGTACATTGGTTTGTGTGTGTTTGTTTTTATTTTTTTCCTTTCCCTCAGGCTGCTTTCATACCGGGGCATCGGCGCCGTCGGCGGTAAAGCGCCGATATTTTTAAGGGCGCTTTACCGTCGTTTTTGCTGAGGTTTTTGCCCGCTAGCGGGAGGCTTTTAGCCCCCGCTAGCAGCCAAAAAAGGGTTAAAACGACCCGCAAAGCACCGCTGCAGCGGCACTTTGCCGGCGGTTCAGCGGCGCTGCCCATTCATGTCAATGGGCAGGAGTGGTTTGGGAATGGTGTATACACCACTCCTTCACCACTCCAAAGATGCTGCTTGCAGGAGTTTTTTTTAACGTTCTGCCAGAGCATCACCTCAGTGTGAAAGCACTCCGGCTTTCACACTGAGACTGCAGGGGAGCCGTTTTTCAGGCGCTATTTTTTGCCCCAAAAGTGCCTGAAAAACGCCTCAGTGTAAAGGGGTCTTAGAGATTTTTTTTTTTTTTTTAAATTCTGCTAAAACTTTTGTGAATCAGTATGGCTGGGACCTTGAAGAAGGGGACATACACCGAAAACTTGTCCTGAAAATATGTGTTAGTACAAATAAAAAAAGTACCATGTACAGTACTCAATTGTCTCTGTCGCAAGTGCACTAATACGGCTACAATCACCTCAAGCATTGTGCCATAAATATACTTTTATTAGACCTAGGGAAAAGACTGGTCATGCTATAAATATGTTTCTCACTCAGAACTGGTCATCAGGTGAGTAATGACTCCCACTAACTCCCCAGAGTACAGCTGGATACACACTATACAATTTTCTGTAGATTTTTTCCTTCAGATTTACCAAAACCATATACTATGAGGTTAAACCTTAATGCTATGTACACACGATAGGATTTTCCGACAACAAATGTTCGATGTGAGCTTGTTGTCGGAAATTCCGACCATGTGTAGGCTCCATTGGACATTTGTTGTCTGAATTTCCAACAACAAAAATTTGAGAGCTGGTTCTCAAATTTTCCGATAACAAAATCCGTTGTCGGAAATTACGATCGTGTGTACACAATTCTGTCGCACAAAATTCCACGCATGCTCGGAATCAAGCAGAAGAGCCGCACTGGCTATTGAACTTCATTTTTCTCGGCTCGTCGTACGTGTTGTACGTCGCCGCGTTCTTGACGTTCGGAATTTCCGACACCATTTGTGCGACCGCGTGTATGCAAGACAAGTTTCAGCCAACATCTGTCGGAAATAAATCCACGGTTTTGTTGTCAGAAAATCCTATGGTGTGTACATAGCATAAGAGTTTCAATTTGTATGCAATCAGACAGGCCCTTGCACTATATGGTTTTGGTAAATCTAAAGGAAATCAGACAACAAAAGTTGTATAGTGTGTATAGGGTCTCAGTGAGAGTCATTACTTGTAGAGAAAAGGTTAAAAGTGAAGTATAACACGCTAGCCACTACACTCAATGCAAGCCACCATCAGGTCCCCATTCAGTTTTTTTCATTCGAGGAAGTTGCTCTCAGCTGCTATGAAAGGACTTGCAGCTTGCATTGCTGATACTGCTATACACACAGTTACTGCACAAAATGTAATATGATTTTCTGGTGATCTATCAACTAATTAAAGCTGATATCCAGGCAAGCAGCTAAATACATAACTTTAATTTATATATGTGAAACATCTTACCTGCTAAAGGATTTGTAATTCTATTCAGGCAGTCTTGCGATCCAGACTGCCATCCAGAACACCCAGGTCACCAGCCTCACTTTTCTGAATTTTATTTAAGCAATATGGATTGGTTTCTGACCTGTCCCCAGCCTGGTGATTGGAGAATGAAGGACCATCACCACGCTGATGAGGTCATTTTTCCACTGTCTGCTCATGTACTGCCTCCAGCAAGATATTAATTAAAGTGATTGTAAAGTCTCTTTTTTTTCCCTATAAAAATAACAAACATGTTATACTTACCTGCTCTGTTGCAGTGGATTTGCACAGAGCAGCCCAGATCCTCCTCTTCTCGGGTCCCTCCTCTGTGATCCTGGCCCTCCCTCCTGTTCAGTGCCCCCACAGAAAGCAGCTTGCTATGGGGGCACCTGAGCTGAGTCATAGCTCCCTGTGTCCATTCAGACACGGAGCCCCGACCTGGCCCCAGCTCCTCTTTCCCCTGATTGGCTAGCTGACTTTGATTGACAGCAGTGGGAGCCAAAGGCGCCGCTGCTGTGTCTCAGCCAATCAGGAAGGAGAATCTCAGATGGCTGAGACACCCGTGGGCATCGCTGGACAGAGAGGAACCTCAGGTAAGTGTTAGGGGGGCTGAGGGGGCTGCTGCACACCAAAGGCTTTTTATCCTAATGCATAGAATGCATTAAGATAAAAAAACCTTCTGCCTTTTACACCCCCTTAAGTTGTTTTGCCTGTAATATCAGATTCGACCACAAGATGGAGCCGGTGGCAAATTTCCTGTTTTTGCAAAAACTAGCAACTGTTCACCTTTAACAAAAGTTCCCATCATTCTTCAGTCTGGGAAGAGAGACAGGTGCATCCTGGAAAATCAGACTTCATCTTAGAGACTGAAAGAAGGAATCAGCTGTCAGAGCACGTTGGACTAAAACTTGCATCCCCTAAATACAGCATCGCTAGTGAGAATTACTTATCGCCATTTACAGCCTAGCTTATTCATTGTATTTCTGAGATATATTCTATATACTGTGTGTGTATATATATATATATATATATATATATATATATATATATATATATGTATATTATATATATATATATATATATATATATATATATATATATATATATATATATATATATTATTTGTGCGATTGGAGCTTGTCGGAAATTCTGACCGTGTGTAGGCTCCATTGGACAGTTTCCATCAGAATTTCCGACACACACAGTTTGAGAGCAGGCTATAAAATTTTCCGACAACAAAATCCGATCGCGTAAATTCCGATCGTGTGTAGACAATTCCGACACACAAAGTGCCACGAATGCTCGGAATCAAGCAGCACTGGCTATTGAAATTCGTTTTTTCTCAGCTCGTCGTACGTGTTGTACGTCACCGCGTTCTTGACGTTCGGAATTTCCGACCAACTTTGTGTGACTGTGTGTATGCAAGACAAGTTTGAGCCAACATCCGTCGGAAAAAAATCAGATGGATTTTGTTGTTGGAATGTCCGATCGTGTGTACAGGGCATTAGACTGTAAGCACTGTGCAATGCAATAGAGCTCTGTTTGACTCGCGATTAGGGATGAGCCCAGGGCTCAAGTCGAACATCGGGTGTTCGTTTGTTTTAAAACTCACCAAACATATGGGGCATTCGTGGGAAATTTGAGTGCTGTGGAGTGCCCCATAATGCAGATCGCAGTGCATTGCTGTATGATGATTGGCCAAAGCATACACCTGACCTGCATGCTTTGGCCAATCACAGCACACTGCTGAGAGAGCCATAATTGGCCAAAGGCAGGGTGCCCCCCAAAATCCATACCAGACCCTTATCTGAGCATGCAACCTGGCAGGCCGCAGAAAAAGGGGGGGTTAGAAAGTGCCCCCCCTCCTGAACCATACCAGGCCACATGCCCTCACCATGGGGAGGGTGCTTTGGGATCCCCCCAGAGCACCCTGTCCCCATGTTGATGGGAACAAGGACCTCATCCCCACAACCCTTGCCCGGTGGTTGTGGGGGTCTGTGGGCGAGGGGCTTATCGGGAATCTGGATGCCCCCTTTAACAAGGGGGCCCCCAGATCCTGGTCCCCCCATGTGAATGAGTATAGGATATATTGTACCCCTACCCATTCACCAAAAAAAAAAAGTGTCCCGCGATGTCCATCCATCTTCAATTCCAGCGCCGATGGACTGAAAAAAAAAGCTCAGCCTCGAAGGGAGGTGTCCCAACGACTCCTGTCTTTTCGCAGTGACAGCTGTTATATAGCCAAGGGCGGGGCCACCCGGTGACGTAACTGGGTGACCCCACTCCCTTCTGACATCAGAGTGGGCAGGGTCACCCATTTACGTCACCGGGGGGCCCCACCCTTGCCTATATAACAGCTGTCAAAGCGAAAAGATGGCAGTTGGTGGGACGCCTTCTATGGAGACAGAGTTTTTCCGTTTTTTTTTTTTTCTCTGGACCGTCAGACGCCGTGATTGACGATGGATTTACATCGCCGGACATTTTTTTATTTTTAATAAAGGAATTGTCTCCTGTCGTTTTTACTTTTTTAACACTTTTTTGGTGAATGGGTAGGGGTACAATGTACCCGATACCCATTCACATAGGGGGGTCTGGGGTCTTGGGGCTTCCTTGTTATAGGGGGCTTCCAGATTCCAATAAGCCCCCCCTCCAGCAGACCCCCACAACCAATGGCCAGGATTGTGGAGATGAGGCCCTTGTCCCCATCAACATGGGGACAAAGTGCTTTGGTGGGGACCCCAAAGCACCCTCCCCATGTTGAGGTCATGTGGTCTGGTATGGTTCAGGAGGGGGGGCGCTCTCTCGTCCCTCCCTTTTCCTGCAGCCTACCAGGTTGCGTGCTCAGATAAGGGTCTGGTATGGATTTTGGGAGAGACCCTCACGCCATTTTTTTTTAAAATTTTGGCGTTGAGTTCCCCTTAAAATCCATAGCAGACCCAAAGGGCCTGGTATGGACTGGGGGGGACCCATGCCGTTTTTTTCAATGATTTTTTATGTATATTGCCGGAATCCGGCAATACATTACAGCTGCAAGCAATTTTGGATGAAACAATTTGAAATGTAATTTTGCTACGGTGCTGTTACAAACATCGGAAAGATGCGCTACTTTACAGGCAGACTAAGGGGACCCCCAGGCACGATATTTAAAGGAATATTTTCACTTTAGGCATTATTAAAATCACTGCTCCTGGAAAAAGGACTTTTTAAACATTTTTTTTGCATTGATACATGTGCCCTGGGGCAGGACCCGGGTCCCCATACACTTTTTATGGCAATAACATGCATATAAGCCTTTAAAATTAGCACTTTTGATTTTTCATGTTCGTGTCCCATAGACTTTAATGGAGTTCGCATGTTTGCACAAATTTTTTGCCTGTTTGCATGTTCTGGTGTGAACCGAACCGGGGGGGGGGGAGGGTGTTCAGCTCATCCCTCAGCCCTCTGATTCCTCCTGTATTGAATTGTATTGTACTTGTACTGTCTGCCCTAATGTTGTAAAGCGCTGCGTAAACTGTCGGCGCTATATAAATCCTGTATAATAATAATAATAATAATAATCCCTACTCACAATGTTGACTTTTTAGCTCCCAGGCTTGCTGTACAATTTACTGTAGTGTATATAGAGATAAATGCATGCACTAATACAAGTATTTTTTTTTAATAGATAACTGGGATTAATGGTGATCTTTTGTGTTTGCTTGAAGTTCTTCTTTAATAAGTAAAAATCCAGCCTTTGTTAACATACACCAATAAATGTGCTATGCCTTGTTTGTATTTGCACAGTAAATAAAGCACAATACCTTAATATTATTATAGTCAGATATGAAAAATAATCTGACTTCCAATTGCCTTCTATGTGGGCCAGCAGTATATACCATAAATCTAGTTCACACTGACTAAATGACACTATAGGGGACGTTGTAATGATTGAAAAACAAACTGAGGCACAAGGCCAGGGCAGACATTCCCACTGACTGCCATCCAGAGCTTTTCCAAATGATGTGTGCCACTGACTATTGTGAATTTTAATTACATTTTTTTATGGCTTGTGCTGGTAAAGCTCACCTGAGATGCGGAATGCTCTGCTGTTTGTCAGTGTGGAAATGTTTAATGCCAAATTCATTTTTATTTTATACCCGTCAGGCAATCTTACTATTGATCTCAGTAAAAGCATTAGGTGCAAATTCCTGTATACGTCTACCTGCCACTTGACAGCATCCTTGTAATTTGCCATGTCTGAAAAAAAACTAAGACTAGCTAACAATAAAAGCAGTTGAAACAATAACGGTTTAAGACTCTTTGAGAGATTTCACCCTGCTTTTCTCACGGTAACATGGTAACAGAGGCTATGCTCTCCGGTTGGTGGTGCTTTGTCCTCAATCAGAAGAAAGGGCGTCTGTTGCTGAGTTGTGAAGTTCATTTGGTGTCAAAAACTGAAGAGGAAAGATTTTTAGAGCCTGTGTTCATGGGCTTTGAGCATGTGTCGATGGGATCATTTTGATATCAGATTAAATTGGCCATACACAGTTAGATTTTTAATGCATTTTAATGCTCTTCTGCACTCAAGTGTGAAAAAACCTCTGAGTATGGATGGTAAATGTTCCTTGCCATTGGAAAAATTCAAGGCATCACACGTTCATCAAGTTTTGCAGCCCTCTTCAGACAGGTGTGGTCCAAAACTGTAGAACAAAAGAAACAAAAAAGGGGGCGCATCATCGTAGTGCATTATTCAAAGCATCATTTATTTAAAGTAAGAATAGGTAATCATACTCACAGTGGCGGCCCGTCCATAGGGGGCGCACGGGCACTGCCCCTTCAAAGCTAGCCACAAAAATAAAGGCCCTTTTTAAAAAAAAAGGTCCTTTTAAGTGCACTGTGTTCGGACGCCAGACACTATGGGAAGCAAGACGTCAATGCAATCACGTGATTGCAGACGAGACGCTTCATTTGCAGGGTTTTAAGCTGCATTGTGGCGCAATGCACCAGAACACTCCCAATACCAATCATTCTTGTAATGCCCCGTACACACGGTCGGATTTTCCGACGGAAAATGTGTGATAGGACCTTGTTGTCGCAAATTCTGACCGTGTGTAGGCTCCATCACACATTTTCCATCGGGTTTTCCAACCCACAAAGTTTGAGAGCAGGATATAAAATTTTCCGACAACAAAATCCGTTGTCAGAAATTCTGATCATGTGTACACAAATCCGACACACAAAGTGCCACGCATGCTCATAATAAATAAAGAGATGAAAGCTATTGGCTACTGCCCCGTTTATAGTCCCGACGTACGTGTTTTACGTCACCGCGTTCAGAACAATCAGATTTTCCGACAACTTTGTGTGACCGTGTGTATGCAAGACAAGTTTGAGCCAACATCCGTCAGAAAAAATCCTAGGATTTTGTTGTCGGAATGTCCAAACAAAGTCCGACCGTGTGTACAGGGCATTACTGTGTTTTTTTTGATTGGCACAGCCGTAGGACATGGGCGGTGCCTTCCCACGTAGCCACAATGTCACTTCCGGTTTCTTTGTGCCAGCAAGAAACCGGAAGTTACGTCGCCGTTCCGTGGATGGATCGCACGGCCCGAGCAGGGCCTATTTGCAGAACAATATCATTCATCGATGGTAATAAATGTTGACAGGAAAATAGGCGACAGACACCAGGAATACAATGACTTAGTTAGATGCTGTTGATTGTGCTGATGATTACCATGTAGGCGTATATTTTCCCTGAGACCACCCCTGAGTATCTAACACAAACTATAATTATAGGTGCAGGACGATCTCTGCCACACAAACCAAAGGACTATGTGTGCTCCAACTCTAGTAACTGTCTAACTGCACAATATTCAATGCACTGCAGCATGACCAAGTAGCATGACCCTCATGCATGCACATCTAATGGTAACTAATGTGCAACTTTCAGTACAAGTATACTTGCAACAAATAAATATGGGAATTGCAAGTGAGCCAAGCTGATATGATATAAATTAACTGTCAGTGTTCCAGTGTTCATCAAGTCCCCTTCAACCATTATCAATGTGCATAGCTCCCAACTGTCCCTGATTTTGAGGGACTGTCCCTGATTTGGAGCAATGTCCCTCTTTCCCCCTCATTTGTCCCTCATTTTGGTCTGATCTATATAGTTGTATATAAAATGCACTTTTTATCTTACAAAAAGTGTTTCCCAGTGCTAAACCCAAGTCAACCTCCTGACTCCAATTTCTAAATTGCTGCATTTGTAAATTTTAAAAGCCAATATAAAGGAATAGTAGTGGTAAAAAAAAAGCACTTGTCGATTTATTTAACCTTTTTTTGGTTAATTCTCCTTTAAAGGGGTGTGGCAGGGGGCGTGTCCTATGCCTACATACATTTGCTAGTAGGTGTCCTTCATTCCCATCTCAAAATGTTGGGAGGTATGAATGTGACCAGCATCTAATAATGGTCCAAAACATGACTTGCAGTCCACCCATGTGGAATCAGTCACATTACCTGGACGCAGAACCCCTCCAGGTCAGACACATCTTGTGATATTTAGAGAGTGCATGGGCGCCTGCAGACTCTTCCTCTTCTATTGAGGTATGAACTCTCAGTTGATGAGCTGAAGGAAATATCAATGGAGGAGTCCACACTTGTGTTCCAATGATAACTTCAAGTCCGTCTGCCATAGCAGTTTATTCATTCAAAGATCTCTGTAAATTAATTACATGGCTGGGCGGGCAGAACCACAAACCGGCGCACAAAATTCACACTGTCTGGGGGAGGGATGAAGGGTCGGCATTGGAGTCAGGAGGTTGACTTGGCACCATGTTATACCTTAAATATGGGAGAAAAGCTGCTTTCAAACTGCTCTGTTGCAAAAATGCAATAAAGACACACATTTCCGGTGTGTTTTTTGGATGCCTATTACCCAGCATGCATCTGTGAAACTTGTGACTCATCTACATGCAGCTCAAAAACATGCACCAAAAAGGTAATGCATTTTTGCCATATTTTATATTCATTTCAATGTTGACTCACATTTTTGTTGCGTTTTAAAAACAAAACCAAAGATGCAGCATTTTTCAAAACGCATCGAACCCGCAGTGCAGTGATGTGAAGAGTCCCATAGGATTTAAAGGGATTGCATTTTTATTGCATTTTTAGCACGGTAAAAACGCTGAAAAACGCATCAGTGTGAAAGCAGCCTTACAAGTAACATGCTCTAAAAGGTGGAGTAAGTCTTTAGGACTCTTCTGGTATTTATATTTTATTCACCTGCATTGCACCTCTTTCTGACTTCCTTTTGACCTGCTTCAGGTAGGTTTTGCATTGCCATAGACTTGTGTGGGATTGCAAAACCCATCTAGCAAGAATAAAACTTCATGGTGAAGCTCCTCATTCCATTGGATGCATTGATGCTAATTTCCTGACCACCTTTTAAGTATACCTGCCCATTGTAGGAAACCTGTACCAAGAATTACATAGACTGGTATGTAACATTTTTTTGTGACGTCTCAATAAAGCTTTACCTGATTAAAAAAAAAAAAAGAATTACATAGGCTACCATTGAAGACCATTTCTTCCGAAAATGCAAGTTTTGTGACTGTCTCTGCATTTCATACATTGTTCTGAAACAAAAAGGCAGAGAATGACTTCCAGTACTTCTTGTATCCACTGTACTTTATAAATGTGTTGGTATTTTTCTTTAAAAAAGCTGTGATATGGCCACAGCAAAGCCATGCTGCTGCTTTATAATGGGATTCTAAATGTGAGTTTTACTCCATGACCTTTAATTCCTATGGGCCACCAGACTGTATAATTATGCAGTAAAATTCCTGCAGGCTGCATTTCCTGCAATGAACTGCATTGCAGTACAGAGATCTGAATGAGCTGTCTGATTGATCTGTAAGGCAATCCTGTGTTTGCTGTGGTTTTATCAGAGGTTTACCTCTGGGAACTGCTGAGATGTGAATGTGGCCTTAGTGCTGGGAAGAGGGTAGTGCTGCACGATTCTGCAAAAAATGAGAATCACAATTATTTTGCTTAGAATAAAGATCACGATTCTCTCACATCATCTTTCACATTCTGCAAAAAAAAAAATTGGGCTAACTTTACTGTTTACTTTTTTTTTTAATTAATTGAAGTGTATTTTTTTCCCCCAAAAAAATTGTGTTTGAAAGACCACTGCGCAAATACAGTGTGACATAAAATAATATTGCAACGGCCGCCATTTTATTCTCTAGGGTCTCTGCTAATATATATATATATATATATATATATATATATATATATATATATATATATATATATATATATGTATTTCTTGTTCATACATCACTGGACACAGAGGCTTGGTAATTACTTAGTGGGTTAGATAGTACATTCAGGTGATTAAACACTGGTAACCCTAATTACAAAGTGAGTTCCTCCCCTATATAACCCCTCCCATATGGCGAGTACCTCAGTTTATTCGCCAGTGTCTAAGGTGGTTGGTCACATTGTGCTAAGAAGAAAGCTCTGTTTGATGGTCTGCGAGGACCTAGGAGCTATACAACTGGATCCATACCTCGGGCCAATACTAAAACGCCTAAGATGGATGGTAATCGGGCCTCGTGATAAGAAGAAACAAGGTTTTGTCTGTAATGTCTGTAATGTCTCTCCTTGGAGGTCTGGGCTCTGGGATCCAGGCTTTGGTGTACTAATATAACAGTGGCACGAAAAGTTTCTGGCAGAGTCTTCTACAGGTCCAGGGAAGAGGATCCTGTGAGTAGGAACCCAGAACCCTGAAGGTTGGCACAAAGCTACCCACCGTGATGGGTGAAGGCTGGAATCTGTCTGTTTTCAACAGTTCCTGCGGCGGGGATAAGGTAAGTGAAGACAATCCTAAAGTATACACATTATGGATTATCTTCTGTGAGTAGTTGTATGTCTTACCAGGTTTCTGTCACTAGAGGGAGTAAGAGACATACCTGGTGTATAGTTACATGCCTTCCAGGATACACGCTCAGTGAAGCTGGTCTGTGAAGCTGCTCACCTCCTCCGCTGCAGGCTCTGCCACAAAAACATAAAGGGGGTGATCCCACGCAGTCCAGGGGTCCCTCGCAGTCCTCTGATGGTCTCCTTTCTCCTCCCTCGCCCCGGCTGCCGCCATGATGGCCCTACGCACACGCGCAGGGGGCGCGCTTTTGTAGCAGGGTCAGCAGGGAAGAAGGGTGTGCGTGGCTGCAGCGCGGTGCATTGTGGTGTGCACGGCGTGCCAGTGCGCACACGCAAAGCGGCCGTGTTTTAAAAGCCCATAGCGCCAGAGCTCCTGTAAGCGGTGGGACACAGAGCAGTGGGCAGTAAGCATCCCAGTGGATTGGATCCTGGCAAACCTACTCGGCATCAGGTTGCAATTTGTAGCTAATGTTTATATTGTAAGACTAAAGCACAACAGTGATCGCACTTTACACTAGTACCTCTGCTTTGCAGCTTAGGACTATGTCTCCTCGCAAGAGGGCTTCTAGGGGAGGTAAAAGAGGCAGCAGAAAATCACTGTCTACATCTAGGGGTTCCGGACATGCCTGCAGGATACCAATTAGCAGCTCTTTCTTGTAAAGAGTCTAATTTAATTATTCACAAGGACAGGGTGGTGTTGCGTCCTCACCCGACTTTTTTACCTAAGGTGGTGTCAGGATTCCATCTGAATCTTGTGGTCCTACCGTCCTTTTTTCCAGATCTACAGTCCGCGGAAGAGGAGTTGTTACACTCTCTAGATGTTGTAAGAGCAGTCATTATCTATCTGCAGGCAACCGCTCAGATAAGAAAGACTGATTGTCTGTTTTTTCTGCCAGAAGGCCCCAGAAAGGGCCAGGCAGCGTCGAAATCCACTATTTCTAGATGGATTCGGCAAGTTATTGTTCAGGCCTATGGTATAAAGAAGAAGATTCCTCCTTTTCAGGTTAAGGCACACTCAACTCCAATATAGTGGAGGAACTCACTTTGTAATTAGGGTTACCAGTGTCCAATCACCTAAAGATACTATCTAACCCACTAAGTAATTACCAAGCCTCTGTGTCCCGTGATGTATTCCCAAGAAAAAGATTTTACAGGTAAGCTGTATTTAAAAATCCTATTATATATAATGTTTGTGAGTTCTAAGTAGTTTTCTTGTAAATAATACAGTTTTTAACTTGTAAGCAACAAGTGTCAGAAAAAGGCTTATGCCGCGTAAACACGATCTGACTTTCCGGGTCCGACCGTGTGCATGCTCCATCGAACATTTGTTGGCGGACTTTCCGCCAACAAATATTGGCTAGCAGGTTCTCAAATTTTCCGCCAACAAAACTTTGTTGTCGGACTTCCGGATCATGCCTACACAAGTCTGTCGCACAAAAGTTCATGCATGCTCGGAATCAAGTACAAACTGGAAGCGCTCGGTGTTGTAAAACTAGCGTTCGTAATGGAGATATCACATAACTATTGAACTTCCTTTTTATCGGCTCGCCGGTAGTCTTGTACGTCACCACGTTCGTAATTGTTGGCCAACATTTGTGTGACCGTGTGTATGCAAGACAAGTTGGAGCCAACAACCTTCGAACAAAATTTTTGTTGTCGGAAAGTCCGATCGTGTGTACGGGGCATTAGTCTTTAAAGAGGAACTACAGTCTGCTCACATAATTTGTAATAAAAACATCTTTGCCATTCTAAAGCTTCCCTTCAACCAGTTGCATATTATTTTATATATATACTGTGATTCGGTACTTGCCAAATATGTTACAGAAATCTCCCTCCACTGAGTCTGGCTGCAACCGTTTTAACTGTGGGCAGCTGAAAGGGTTTGAAAACCCTTGTGGTTTTTTTACCTTAATGCATCTGGCAGTGACCGAACACCCAGCCCCCCCCCGTTTTACTTGCCTGAGCCCTGGAATTTCACGCTCTGTCCCTCTCCCCGGGGTTCTCGGCTCTTGAATGGATAGATTGATAGCAGCGCAGCCATTGGCTCCCACTGCTGTCAATCAAATCCAATGACGCGGGCGCCAGGGGTGGGGCCGAGTCATACATTCAGCGGCTATGGACGCCGAATGATGGACTCGGGAGCGTGCCCGCAAGGTAACTCCCCGGGAGAGCGCTTCTCCTAGGGGGTTATCTGATGCGGGGAGGAGCCGCGAGAGCCACAGAGGGACCCCAGAAGATGAAGCTGAAGTGAAGCTGAAAGAACTGTTATGCTTTGTGTTAGGAACTATTAAAAACTGTTGCCATAGGAGAGCATTACCGGACGTGCAGATGTGGCTGCTTGCTGGAGGCCTTTCCCTGCACGGCTGTCCTCCTATTGAAGTCTCGTGTCGGCTAATTGAGTTTACAACTATCTAAGGGTCCTGGCCCTGACCCTCTTTCCCCCAAAAAATACAAAAAAGGACTGTTAAGTGAAATAAAACCTCTTTTACATCCCAGAAGTGTCTGGCGCCCAATAACTTTCACCATCTTTGCACCCACTAAGCTTCACAACCCACTACATACAGAAGGATGTCAGCTATCTCTGGCCCTGGAGGTTCTCATTAGACCAAAGGAGGCCTGGGACCTTGCTACATGAAAGAACCAAAATATACTTTGTTTTTAATTATCTTGCAATGTTGATAAACATTTCCCAGAGCTCTTTTCTTTTTATTTTATTTTTTTTTGACAGCTGTGAGTGAGCAGAGAATGGCTCTGCACTGTTTACATAGAATTGTGAAAATGCTGGATTAAGATCGTGAGGGGGGGTTAAATCAAGATCGCAATTTTAACGATTAATCGTGCAGCTTTAGTAGGGGGCAACAGGTTCTCTTGATGTTCCCAGTCACAGTGTGTGAAATGGAAGGGGATTGTCGCTCAAAACAGCTCCAGACCTCTTGGACACACCCGCCCTATTAGAAAATCACAGGTGTTGGCTCTGCACAAAATTTAGAAGAAGAAAAAATCCTGGATGGCTGCACTCCGCTGAAGGCATCTTTATTGGAAAATATTTTAAAATCCAACAGTCACTTCATATACAGGGAAGACAGGGAAAACCAGCTAACGTGTTTCACACCATGCATTGGTGCTTAATCATGATTAAGGTATGCTTATACAATTTCCTTGTACAATTTTCCTTTAGATTTACCAAAACCATAAAAATGACTTCATACTATGGTTGCCACCTCATCCCTTTAAACCCGAACACATATTAATTACACAGGTTCTGTGGCTGATTAAGGTGGTAATTAAACTCACTTGGTGCCTTCTCTGCATTTAATTAGCCTCAGAACCTGTGTAATTCAAAGGTGTTCGGGTTTAAAGGGATGAGGTGGCAACTCTACTTCATACCTAAACACTTTCAATATGTTTGCAATCAGGCAGGCCCTTGCACTACATAGTTGAAGGTAAATCTAAAGGAAATTGAATAAGAAAATTGTATAATGTATGGCCAGCCTTAGATGTAATCACTAATCTTGCTTGCACACAGAACTGTCATAGATCGATGAACACTCCCGGAGCACGGAATCAGGGATCGTTGGGGTTTGGCTGGTAGAGGTGATGGCATAAACCAGCTCAGGCCCAGTACAATGTGAGCACAGACCAGTGCACTAGACAACTTGCGCTATAACTTTTGCGCAAACCAATCAATATATGCTTATTGGGATTTTTTTACCAAAAATATGTAGCAGAATACATTAGACATGTGCGGTTCATTTTGTTCCAAATTAAAATTCAGATGAATTTTAGTTTTTTGGAAATTCGGATATATCTGATTTTCCTAATTAAAACAGTACCAAATCTAACCACTTCCCGCCCGGCCTATAACAGATTTATGGCCGAGAAGTGGTTCTGTTATCTTGACTGGGCGTTATATGACGTCCAGCAGGATAGCATGCCTGCGCACACCCGCGGGGGCGTGCAGCATGGCAATCGCGAGTGCAGCGTGTCAGTCTGACACACCGCATCTCCGATCCTGATAAAAAAGCCTCTGACAGAGGCTTCTTATCACGTGATCATCTGTGACCAATGGAGCTGATCATTGCATGAACCAGGAAGTGTCGGCAAACGGCATTCCTTGGTTCGCGCTGACAGGGAGAACCGATCAGCGGCTCTCCCTGTCATAGGCGGGGTCTGTGCTGATAATCAGCACATTGACTATCAGCACAGCCCCCATCAAATGTACCCACAAGCTGCCAACTGGTGCCCAGTCAGTGCCCCATCATAACCCCCTGTCAGTGCCCAATAGAGTGCCAATCAGTGCCTACCACAGTGCAAATCACTGCCTACCATAGTGCCAATCAGTGTCCATCACAGTGCCAATCAGTGCCCAGCATTAACACCTGTAAGTACCTGCCCAATCAGTGCTGCCCATCAGTGCCATCTATTAGTGTCCATCAATGCCACCTGTCAGTGCCAATCAGTGCCGCCTATCAGTGCCCATCAGTGCCGCCGGTCAGTGCCCATCAGTACCCCCGGTCAGTGCCTATCAGTGCCGCCTGTCAGTGCCCATCAGTGCTGCCTATCGGTGCCCATCAGTGCTGCATATCAGTGTCACCTATCAGTGCCCATCAATTCTACATATCAGTGCCTCCTCATCAGTGCCACCTTCAGTGCCGCCGGTCAGTGCCTATCAGTGCCGCCTGTCAGTGCCCATCAGTGCCGCCTATCGGTGCCCATCAGTGCTGCATATCAGTGTCGCCTATCAGTGCCCATCAATTCTACATATCAGTGCCTCCTCATCAGTGCCACCTTATCAGTGCCAACCGATGCCTCCTCATCAGTGTCCATCAGTGCCGACTCATCAGTGCCCATCAGTGAAGTACAAAACTAAATTTTATAGCAGAAACAAAGAAAAACTTTTTTTTTTTTCAAAAATGTTGGTCTTTTTTAGTTTGTTTAGCAAAAAATAAAAAGCGCAGAGGTGGTCAAATACCACAAAGAAAAGAAAGCTCTATTTGTGGGAAGAAAGAAAAATGATAAAAAATGTAGTTTGGGTACAGTGTTGTATGACCGCGCAATTGTCATTCAAAGTGTGACAGCACTGAAAGCTCAAAATTGTCCTGGGCAGGAAGGGGCGAAAGTGCCTGGTATTGCCTGGTATTGAAGTAGTTAAACGAATCCGAAATAACGAAAAAAAAATTTGGACTTAAATCGAATTCGAATAGTTTTCCGATAGTTTTTGAATAGTTTTCAAATTCAAGTAGTTTTCAAATTCGAATAATTTATAAATTTGAAATGTTTTCAAATTCAAATAGTTTTCCAATTTCCAAAAAGAATAAAATAGAGTAGAAAACAAATGAATAGAATAGAAAAAAAATAGACTAGAAAAGAATATAACAGAAACTAAAAGAATAGAATATAATAGAGTAAAACAGAACAAAATAGAATAGAAAATAAAAGAACAGAATAGACTAGAATATAATAGAAACAAATAGAATCGAATAGAATAACCATCTTCTGAAATTCTAATTTCAAATAGAATAAATTTGAATTGAAATACATAAGAAAAGAATAGATAATAATATAAAAGAATAGAATTAAAAAACAATAGAATATAACAGAATAGAAAGAATATAACCATTTCCCAAAATTCTAATAGAATCTATTTGAATTTGAATAGAATAAGAAAGAATAGATTAGAATAGAATAGAAAATAACAATAGTATAGAAAAAAAAACAACAGAATAGAATAGAAAGAATATAACAATCTTCTGAAATTCGAATTTTGAATAGAATAAATTTGAATAGAAAAGAATAGAACAGACATTAAAATAATAGAATAGAAAAGAATAGCATAGAATAAACAAATAAAAAAGTATAATTACAAAAACAAAAGAATAGATTATAATAGAAAGAATATAACCATTTCTCAAAATTCAAATAGAATCAATTTGAATTTGAATAGAATAGAAAAGAATAGATTAGAATAGGAAGATGGTTATATTCATTCTATTCTGTTGTTTTTTCTCTACTATTGTGTTATTTTCTATTCTATTCTACTCTATTCTTTTCTATTATATTAAATTCCAATTGATTCTATTTGAATTTTGGAAAATGCTTATATTATTTCTATTCTATTGTTTTTTTAAAAAAATTTTATTCTTTTCTATTCAAATTTCAGAAGATGGTAATAATCTTTCTATTTTACTCTATTCTTTTTTATTCTATTCTATTCCTTTCTATTGATTTCCATTCTATTATGTTCTTTTATTTTCTATCCTATTTTGTTCTGTTTTACTCTATTATATTATGTTCCTTTATTTTCTGTTATATTCTTTTCTATTCCATTCTATTTTTTCTATTCTATTCCTTTACTTTCTATTCTATTTTATTCTCTTTCAAAACTGGAAAACTATTTGAATTTGAAAACTATTCAAAATTGATTTGAAAACTTTTGGAATCGATACGAATTCTAATTTGAAAAATTTGAATCAATTTGAAAACAAATAAATGAAACGAATTCCGAAAACAAACTAAACGAATGAAACTAATTTAACTAAACAAATTTATGTAAATAACAAATCGAAATGAAACTATTTTTTTCGTTCTGCACATGTCTAGAATACAGTTATGAAGAATTTTTTTTTTCTTAGATATGTTTTATAGCAGAGAAAGTAAAAACATTGTTTTGTTTTGTTTTTTTCAAAATTGTCACTCTTTCTTTTTTTTAGTACAAAAATTACTGCTAACATCTGCACACATTAGAATGCCAATACAGGAAATATAGATGTGACCAAATCTAGAAGAGTTTGTCTTATTGTTAGAGAATATTTGGGATGGTGTCAATGAAACTAGAGGCCCATACTGGTTTACCATTGTGATTTAATTCTTTTCCCCTGTCCTGATCACATAAATAACAATGACCAAATCAAAAGAATCTTGGTGGTAACAGGTCCAGCACCTCCAGAATTATCTAGGGGGGGAGCACAGAGACAATTGAAGTTCGGTAGAAAGTACTGAATATTTCACATGCTGTACAAAAGCTTTGTATTTCCTAGTTTTATTGTTGCTCATGCTCACCTTCGCTGCATATTAGTATTCTGCATGTTAGCTCCCACTCCGACTATCAAGTCTACAGCCACTTGATATATTTTACTGGTTCAATAAAACAAGTTGTAAATATGTATGAAAGACTGCACTATGACACATGCATTGACAAGTACAGCATTATGACAGAATGAGAGGTAATCTAAGTTATAAACAAAAGCAATCCAGTAGCTCAAAGAAAACAAGAAAGAAGTCTGGAGACTTGGAAATTATTAGATGAACCAACTGTTGGTAATAGGGACATGACAAAACCAAACCCAGATGGGAGCCATTACTGCTCATAAATTAGTTAAAGGTGAACTCCAGGAAAAGGAAAAATTCTCCCTTGCAGTGGGGCTGCCCCCACACTGCAAGGGTTAAATGCTTGTGTGGGTTACCTGCTCATCCCAACGGCTCCCTTTCCCCCCTCATCCTCTTTTTCCTTATGCTCCAGTGGTCACAGGTCCAATGACATCATCAAGTCCAAAGCACAGCCTTGCATTAGAGGTGAGGTCACCAAGGCACAGTCCACCGTCTACCGTCAGTATTTTTATTGGCAGCCAGTAAAAAACAGGCAATTTTCTCCTGCCAGTAAATGCCAGTAAAAAGAAAAGGTTGCCAGTAAAAAATATGGCTGTGACGCTCAGCCCGGAGCCAGCCGAGACCATACAAGTGCCTGCTATAGTGTGTTTGGGCGGCTCTGGTGGAGGCGGTGCCTGAGCATGTCCTGTGATGTCATGGTGCAAGGGAGCCAAGCAGAGTGGCCAGAGCCTTGTGTGTGGGTCTGCGGGATGGGAGCAAGGCAGGCCAGGAGCGGGACCATCAGTGCTGTTTGGACTGGAGGGACCACCTGGATTGGAGAGAGACTGTCACTGTGACTCAGGAGAGGACGTGTCGTGTCGGTAATCTGTACTGCTGCACACTGCTGTCAGTGTCACTGTGAAAGTCAATTTCATGTGTGTGTGCCGCCCATTCTAATTTCTTGCTCTCTTGAGTCCTGTCCCTGAGCTACTTACTTAAATATATCGAAAATAAAATAAGAAATATGTTTTTTGCCTTATTATCTACCTTAAATCACAATCCTAATTACATATTGTACTTGTTTGTAGCCTAAATAGTGAAATTTGTACTTAAAACTGTAATTTTGAAACTTTTGGAAATGCCAGTAAAAACTTGGTTGTGCCAGTAAAATTTGGGTGTTGTGTCAGTAAATTTCAATCTGTTAGGTTGGCAACACTGCAGTCCACTGCTGGAACATAGAGGAGTAGAGGAAAACTCCAGGTGCTGGGGAGCAGGGGATCACGTAGGCGAATGTGTTTTGTGGCCCCTGAGACCTAAACAAGCATTTAAATCCCAACTCCTGGAAACTTAAAAATTTCCTTTGCAGTGGCACTCTGCAAGGGCAGCCCCATTGCAAGGGAGCATTTTTCCTTTCCCCGTGTTAAAGTGTTCACTTTTTCCTGCATGTGAGTTGGCAGGCATCGTAAGCACAGCTTGCAGGGATGCAGACACTATAGCTTTTCTAAATTACAACACTGAGATTGCATTAAGTCGTTGTAATGAAGGCAGACCCTCATCTGCCTCCTGCCTTTCGTGGCTATCTTTTGACCCATAACTATGACAGATAGTCTCATTGACCAATAGTGAAGCTAGAATCAGAGTGGGTTTGATTGGTCCGTAGTTAACATTTACATAATTGAGTGCTCCAGGTATTAGCGTGCCCAGGAAGTTCTACACCTTATATAAGGATGTGAACAGGTGGCTTAAAGCGTTTGTTAACATCAAAAAAACATTTTTTATCCTGTTCCCTTGAAACATGGTATACAGCACAGTGCTTTGGGCTGTGTAATTTGGCCCCCTGTATCACCTGCAATACCTGGCTGATCCTGCCGGATTCTACCCTCCCCTCTGCAAACTGACCATGGTTTATAAAGGCTGCTGAGCCCTGACACCGTGGTCAGTTTACGTGCCTCCGTCATCCGCAGCCCTGCTCTGCTCACCTGTGTCCTCCTCTACCCTCCTCACCCCTCCCCTCCCTGCCTGTCAGCTCCATGTCATGCCTGCTCCCCCTCCTCCTGCTGCTGAAATAACTGTTAACACATATGTGTTTTGTAAAAAAAAGCTGCATGTACCTGATTTCAGTGTGCCGCTCTACGATCACTTGACCAGCCGGCTCTCCCTCTCTCCTCCTCTTCTCCCGAGTGACATCAGAGGCCCCTCCCACTCTAGCTGTCAGATGGGAAGAGGAGAGAGCCAGCCGGTCATGTGATCACACTAAAATCAGGTATATACAGCATTTTTTTTAACAAAACACGTAGACAGAGGCACTCAGGCTTAGGAAACAAAGAGGATTATACAAACTCATGCAAGTGTCTTAACAACCACTTTAAGCTACTGCAGGGTCCAGAACCATCTTAATGCATGGGCCCCAGGTGCATGGGGGGCCCAACATAATCTTGCTTTACATTATATTTATCAATTGTCCCAGATTTGCTTGGACAGTAACGCTTTTTCCTAGGCTGTCCCGTGATAGGCGTGTCCAGGCAGTATCCTGGAAACTGTACTGTGCCCTCCTGGCCCCCCTCTGTATTGTGCCCTTTGTGTTGATTAGTCTTTGATTTATGGCATGTTTCCTTATTATTAAAAATCTATTTTATTGAAAGTACGAATAAATATATGTTTAATTCTATCAATTGAGAATAGGTGCATAAAATGGGGCAGGCTGTTAGGAACCCCAGTGCATTACTTTGCCCAGGGGCCCATGATGCTATTCAGACAGTCCTGACATGGTCACCTTATTATAAACGGCATGTTCTTTTTAACTTTGTCTCCTCTTATCCAATGTCATAAATGCAAAGGGATAGAGCTAATACTTTGAAATGTTTGCAACCTGGCATGAGACATGCGTCAGTTGGGAATACTGTGCTTTGTGAGCTTTACCGTGCAATGTCATTGCTAAAACAGATTACTTTGTCAGTTAGCATTTGGAGACTATGTCAGTGATACTTGGTTTATTAACAAAGCTCCTTCAATATTCAATAATCTTTCAGAATCATTGTAAGAAAAATCCAGTCCTGTATGACGTGTTTCATATCGGTTTTCATTTTCTGTTTAGAAAGTTCCAGGAGAACTCAGTATTCAATTTGGTTAGAAATGGAAGCTGGCCTATTGTGCAATGCACTTACTGTGAGCACTTAGTTTAAATGGAACATACTTCCCTGCATACTAAATAGGAGCTGATCTAATTCTGGACCTCCGTTGTCATTACACCTTTCTCCTCTCTAACCTGATGCTGCGGCTTCTTGTCTGTATCTCTTATTTTAGTTCCCAGCTCTTCCCTCACATGGTTGGGCTGCTTATATTGGTATATACAAGTTTCATAAAGCTCACTGGGGCCTTGTGTATTACATTCTGAAAATGGAACTGTCTGTGCTGCCCATAAAAAACAATCAGAAATGATCTGTTTTGGCCTAAGTTCACACTGCTGCAATCTGACTTTGATAGGTTTTTAGTGTGATTATGTAGTGCAATTTGGATGCAACTTTGATAAGTTCTGCATAGTCTATGGGGTCAAAATCACACTGGAACCGCACCAAGGTAGTACAGGAACCTTTTACAAAATCGCACCATGCTGAGTTGCATTGATGTGAATGGCACCATTGAAAACAATGTGATTGCCATTGTCGTGCAATTTGCGCATGAAATTGCACTAGTGTGAATGGAGCTTAATTCTCTTATAACGGTACAACACTAATCCTCTATAGATACAGTACACTGGGTGAACATTGTCACCCTAGGAAGGGATGATACCTGTTGGATCAATAGATAAACATAAAGTGGAAAGAAAGCCTGGAAAAAAAAAAAATGAATGCAGCCACTACATCTAACCACTGTAAGCTGCAATTACATTATTACCTTTTTTTACTGGGTTTAGATACACCTAACTGCTTGTTTTACCTCCTTATTTAATGTACTTTTTTTTCCATAAATCTTGACTCCTATGTTTATAAATCATATCGTTGCTTTTTCAGTTATGTACTGAAAAGCAGAGAAGAAATTCGCCCTTTAGCTATATGAATCCCTGATGTCCCATTAGGAGTGGTGAATTATAATAGGGATAGCCCGGGGCCCAGATTTTTTCCACCTATAATTAAAGGTTTGGATATGGCTTTCATTTTGGGGTCAATGAGGCTGAAAGGGTTTGTAGTGTATTTAGCGAACTGGGGAGATATAATTATTTATACCACTGAAATGTAAATACTGTGCACATTTGGGGACTAGGCATTTTAAAGTATAACAATTACTAATATATTTTATAACTTTGTATGTAAATGTAATTGTATTGGAAGAAGGGGAGGACTTTTTGCTTTGGAGGCACTTTGTGCTTAACCTACATTTTACCTCTGCACTCTGTACATTACCTACTCCTGACCTCTGTTCTCTGTGCTTCACATACCCCCTGATCTCTGCACTTTGTACATTAACTACTCCTAACCTCTGTTCTCTGTGCCTCACTTACCCCCTGATCTCCGCACTTTGTACATTAACTACTCCTGACCTCTGTTCTCTGTG
Source organism: Lithobates clamitans (assembly GCA_037952925.1). Taxonomy (NCBI): domain Eukaryota; kingdom Metazoa; phylum Chordata; class Amphibia; order Anura; family Ranidae; genus Lithobates; species Lithobates clamitans. Next base: position 200,646 of record JBBGZY010001548.1, on the reverse strand, counting down.
CTTCACATACCCCCTGATCTCTGCACTCTGTACATTACCTACTCCTGACCTCTGTTCTCTGTGCTTCACATACCCCCTGATCTCTGCACTTTGTACATTAACTACTCCTAACCTCTGTTCTCTGTGCCTCACTTACTCCCTGATCTCTGCACTTTGTACAATAACTACTCCTGACCTTTGCACTTTGTGCATTTCACACTTCTTCTGACCTCTGCACTCTATGCGTTACTTAATCCTGACTCCTGCATTCTCTGGGTTGCTTACTCCTAACCTCTGCACAGTGTACATTACAGTTCATCCAGAAAGTAGAAGTTTTATCATATGCAGTAATTCCCCAAGAAATGTCAGATTGGACATACAGCACTTATGCCGCGTACACACTGGCGGACTTTTCGATCGGACTGGTCCGACGGACTTTCCGATGGACTTTTGACGGACTTCCGACGGACTTTTGAATGAACGGACTTGCCTACACACGATCACACCAAAGTCTGACGGATTCATACGTGATGACGTATGACCGGACTAAAATAAGGAAGTTGATAGCCGGTAGCCAATAGCTGCCCTAGAGTGGGTTTTCGTCTGTCGGACTAGCATACAGACGAGCTGATTTTTCGATTGGACTCGAGTCCGTCGGACAAATTTGAAACATGTTTCAAATCTAAAGTCCGTCAGATTTTTGACTGAAAAAGTCTCCTACAGGTCTGATGGAACCCACACACGGTCGGATTGTCCTCCAGATTTGGTCCGTCAGTCCAGTCCGGTCGAAAAGTGCGCCCGCGTGTACACAGCATTACTCCTGATCACTGCACTTTGTGCGCTACACATCTGTGATCTCAACACTCTGTGGGGTACTTACTCCTGACCCCTGCAACCAGTGGGTTACTTACTCCTAACCCCTACACTTTGTGCATTACTCACTCGTGACCACTGCACTCCGTGGGGTACTTACCTGACTCCTGCAACCCGTGGGTTGCTTACTCCTGACGACTGAACTCTGCGCGTTACTTATTTTTGACTCCTGCAATCTGTGGGTTACGTGCCTCTAACCCGGCTTTGCACTCTGTACATTATTTACACTCTGTGCTCCTTACCTTTTTGCTTTGTGTATTACTTATTCCTGCACTTTGTACATTACTCCTGACCCCTGCACTTTATGCGTTACACACACGTGACCTCTGCACTCTGTGGGGTACTTACTCCTGACCCCTGCAACCTGTGGATTATGTACCCCTGGCCCCTGCACTCTTTACAGTACTTACACCTGATCCATGCACTCTGTATGCTACTTACTCCTGCACTCTTTGCTCTGTGGGTTTTTTATTCCTGAACTCTGCACTTTGTGTATTGCTTACTTTTGACCCCTGACACTGTTAGCCTCGCACCCACTTTGCTCTTGCTCCACCCCCATTTAAAGTGTGGTCGGCAGAGTGTCTGCAGATTTCATTTTTGAAAATATGGTCACCTTATCTTGCAGGGCTGGTTCACACCCGATGCATTGGGCTGAGCTGTTCGGCTTTGACCAGTGCAGATGCATTGTATAGACAAGGCAGAAAGCATTGTTCCCTCTGATGGCAGTTCACAATGCCACTGCATGTAGTACTTTTTTCAGAGCAGCATGGTGCAACACAGTCCACCACATCACACCGTGCTTCGGCCAATAGCACTAAATGAAGTATCACTTTGAGACAGTTCCAACAACAAAACCAGCAACTGTGTGGTAGTGCACTCTTTTGGTGTCACCCAACCTGTAATCTTCTGCACAACAGGGCTCAAACTGGGAGAGGCAGAAGCACAAGAAGCCAATCAGACATACTTGTGTAGCCAAGCGCTGGCTATGTTGCTTCTGTCACTGGTGGACACTCCTTACCGAAGATCACATTGAGTTTCTTTTCCCTAGTGCCCAGCATGGGGATTATTGCATCACTTTCTGACTGCAGAGGCAGAGAGTCTACTACTGAAAGCAGGGGATCGTGGGGCATATAGTCCAGAAAGGCAGGTTCCCAGTGGATCTAATGCTGCTGCAAAGTTCCAGCTGGCTGAAGAGAAAATGAATTCTGGGTGAGCAGATAAATAGAAGTCCTGGCAGGGGCTCGCTCCTTTGGGACACGGGACCTACAGCTGCAGAAGTGAGAGACTATAATCCCTGGCTGATGTGAGTGGACACTGCGGCCTGGACAGTGCGTAGGGCCTTTCCATTAGTGAGCCTTATCCCAGGGCAACCTCTGGGGACAGTCATCTTCTAGCGGCCTCTACAGGGGTGGCGCTACACTTGTAAGAGAGAAGAGCAGGTTAGGTAAGGTTAAGGAAAGGGAGGAATTTAAGTGCCCTCCAAGTAGGATGGTCATGGCTCCTTAACACCCACAACAGGTGTGCTGCTCACTCATATACTTAAAGCTGATCACCAAGCTTCCATCCTTTTATACATCTTGTCCTCCTACTGCAGTAGAGATCCAGGACCTGGCTATGTTCTCTGCCTGGGGTGTCTGAATTTCAAGACTGGCTTTAAGGCATTACAAATACTCTGACAGGGAAGCCAGTTCACCTATATGCATTTCCAGTGTGTATTTAGCTGCTTGCCTGGAGTACAGGAGCCTGACAGTGATCTGTAGTGTTTATATGTTTGCACTGTCTGATAGTTGAGGGTTTTCAGGGGTCAGATTCTCCCATGTGAATCTGTTAATCACTTAGAGATCAGCATGAACATTTAATCTTTCTTTCCTCCACTATCCCCATGGCTATCATTTTTTCATCAGTAATTTTCAAGCGTTTAAAAATGTAAGAGCAGTAATATTGTACAATATGTATTATTTAGCACTGAGTATTCATATCTCTGCAAAGTTCTACAGCATGTGTTGTAAGGCCAGTATTCGGGCAGTAGGTCTCTAAGTTATACTAGGACACCTTGCCATACACTAAGTATTCCCGACACCCACACCCCATAAAAATGAAATCTTTTCTTTAAATAACAATTTCCAAACATAATTTTACATACCACACATACCATTTCTGATCACCGGCCAAGCATCCTGTTTTCAGTACGAATACAAAAAAGAAACAGCACTCAAAATGCCTCATCCCTAAATTTGTGAAGAAATAAAGAAAAAGAATTCCAAAAAAGGAAAACCTGTGGTCGGACTTTAAAGGCACAACAAACAGTAGAAATTTACAAAAATATTAGCATTTATTGAAATATATATATATATATAATACAGACAAATGTTCCTGTTTTTTGTATTATATTTATATATATTTCAAACCCAAGCCATTTGGTTCCATTAAGGACTTTATTTTTACTGGTAGAGGACCCATATCCAGTGCCTTACCCTTACCTTATCTTAAATAGAAAAGTCTGACTGGCTGCTATGGGAGCACAGATTTCGCCAGTCACCCCTGTGTACAGTGTCGACATGGCCTCCATAGCAGCCTTACATTTCCAATACGTAATTGCAGGAAAATGAAAAGGTGCAAATTAACCAGTGCACCACAGTATGTCTGTTTACACCTCCTGAAAAATGGTTTGGCTATTCTTGGGGTGGGAGTTTCAGTTCCAGGAATATCAACACATACATTTTTCTGCGGTACAATGGGCATGAAAAATGGTGAGAAGCCAAAAGTGCAGGGCCTGGAGGGGGTCCGGAGTAGGGCTTTAAATCAGCTGCTGGAGTCAGCTGAATGCTGAGACCAGGAGAAATGGGGACAAGGGGGTGCTGTAGCTGCATAGAGGCACAGGAAGTTTTGTTCTCCTCTCTGCTGCAGAATGCTGAGACAAGGTTTGGCAGAGACGAGGGGGTGTTGCACCTGCAGGAGAAGTGTGAGAGCCACATGAAATGGTCTGGAGGGCCAGATTTGGCCCGCGGGCCCTGTGGCTGACACATGTGCTGTACAAAGTCTGGGCACAAGTTCACTTTAAACTCCACCTTACAAGCTTATGTCAATACAGAAAGGAGGCAGAACAAGGTGGATGCTTATCTTTAGGGATCACTAGTGTTCATGGCCTTTTCCCCATGAGCCCTAAAAAATGGGCAGATCAGGCAACTGTCATCTCATGTCTACAAGCTGCTTTAAAATGCCTACAGATAATAGAGAGCTTCCAACAATTTCACCTTTAACAAAACTTAGAGGAATAATTTATAGATCTGTGGGACCTACTTAACTACAGCTACACTAAGCAGACATCCCCTCCTGGAGCTTTCTAATGAGGAGAGTCTGCTGAGAGAAGCTAAATCTGAGAATGTCTGTTAAACATTCCTCCTTCCACAGGTACAAGGATGCAGGTTTTCCTGTACTGCCCATCAGCCCACAGCCAGAACATGCATGCCTGGCCAGCTGCCATCTAATATTTGTAGGCAGGTGAAGAACTCATATATAAGAAGCTGAGTTGATCAAATGTGTCATTTGGATTTGAGGTGAGCGGCCATTGCACATGGTGACAGATTTGTGCCTTTTTGGGATTCAGCACAGATTTATGATCGCTGACACTGGGATCTGTTTGTCAATCACTCACCAATTATCCAGAAGAACTGCACTTTATTGCCATTTGAATTTAAAAATTATTTTTTTGCACTCACCGTTTACTTTGGAAGAAGGACTGCACTTTATTGTCATTTGATTTTTTGATTTATTTGTGCACTGGATTTTTAAGTTTATTCATTTTTTATTTATTATTATAAATTATTTATTTATTTATTTAATATTTATTATTGTAAATGTTTTTACTTTTTTTATGTTTTTACATGTTTCTTGAGTTTTTACACTTATATTGGTGTATTTAGATTCAGCACTGCTCCAACATATAAGCTTTATTAACAATATTGGTGTTAGTGACACAAGGAATTTTGCAGCCTTATCAGTATTTTGTTGCTCCGCACTTTATTATTAGATTATTGTTGTAATTTATACACTGAGTAGCGCAGACCAGGAGAAAATTAGAGCAGGAGTAGGACATGTATTTAGGCTGAAACAGTCTAAATTCCCTTCAGCTGATGACCACAGGTTGGGTTTGGACAGTTATTAGAAACAGACTGGAGCAGTCTGAGTTCTTGCAGCTGAAGACCACAAGATGGACAGCACACTAAGCATACTGGAGCAGTTTGTAACATCCACAGTTGTTGGGGACCATAGATAAACTGCAGCTTGGGCTCTATTCACAAATCTCAGTAGAAGATAGGCCATGGGCTTGATCCAAGGGAGGGAATAGTCCAGCAGCCAGTGGGCAACACCCCACTGAAGCACATGGCCCCCCTTCCTCTAGGCAAAATAAAACATCTCTCTGGGCTCCCGGCTATTTACCTGCCTCCCACCCACCATCTGGGCACACCTCACCAGAGATTGGCTGGAGCAAGGTTAGAGCCCAGCCTGAGCATCTGAATTTCCTCACCCTGAGCTCTGTAAAGTTCTCTACAGGCTCGGGGAAATAAATCAAAAGCCCAGACTGTGGAGCATTTACCTAGCATCCTTAGCCTAGGAGGATGCTACACCAGGATCCGTGGATCAACAAATCTCAAAGCATGCTTATTTTCAACCTTGCCTACTAAAAAAAATTTATATATCATGCTTGCTATACCTGATGAAGGATCCTAATAGATCCAAAATGTTATTTATGCTATTTTTATGTCTTTTTGATGAGTTTTTTACTTTCTTAATAAACATACCAGGTGCTGCAGATTGGACTTTTTTGTTTTCTAAAAATATATAATAAATATATAAAAATATATGATCGGTTGCTATAGGTCACTGTAAACTGTCTGACAATTTTCTCCATATAAATGAGGTCAGCATGCTGTCTGATATGCAGGATTACTGACTACCCATACAAGGAATAGCAATAAAAATGGTCTTTTAAGTCATAGAAAGAAATTGATCTGATACTTTGGACAGGAAATATATTGAGTGCAGGGAAATATTTCCCTTCATAATTGTGGAACAATCTTATCAGATAGAAAAGTCAAACATTTCCTGGGAATTATTGGGAACTCTTCTATTTATTTGTTGAATTGCAACCTGATAAATTAGTTTAGATGGCCATGTAATATTGTTTAGGTTGAAGGACAGATATAATACACTGAATTTTTATACAATGGTATTGCTTTTTTGTGTTAGTTTAGCATTTAACAGTTGAGATGCTGATCTGGTGACTCTCTGGCCTCGTGCCAGCACAGGGCAGGCTGGCAGCGTTCATGCTGACAACCACAAGATGGCAGCAGGTTGATGTATGCACAGAAATCATCAAAAGGATTGGTTTCTTGCTGGGGGGAGGCTCTGAAACATACAATAAAAGACCTTTTTTCTACAATATCAGGAGTTGGCTCCAGAGATGGCACATGTTTAACCAATGACTCTATGACACTATTGTAAATTTGCAAATGTTATTTTCCCTGGACCCTATGTAAGCTAAAATAGGTATGGTAATCATGACCTATCCTGCTAACGTAAACCTAAAAGTCAAGTTAACCTGAACTAAAGAGCTACTGATTATAGTTGAGCTTGTCCTCCACAAACTCATCTCTAACCGGAACTCTGAATTTTTTTGTATTTCAATAAGCTGAGAGTCGGGTTATTCCTCGCTCTACAACTCATGTGAGCTGCAAGGCAGAGAATGACCTGTCCCGCAGCTCACTGGATTACAAAACAGCAGAAGTTCAGAGGGTGCCCAATCTTATCTCTATTGCTGATCACATTGACAAATATGGGCTGGGCCAGCACAGAAGTTGGAGAGGACCGGAGACATCCGACGTCACTCCCGCGCGCATGCCATTCACGGCACGGAGCTCGGAAGGAAAGGCACCCGTGCCCGTTCCTTCAGAGTGCATGCGCCAGTGATGCCACTGGCTGCATGTAATGTAAATATCTCCTAAACGGTGCAAGTTTAGGAGATATTTTCACTACCTATAGGTAAGCCTTATTATAGGATTATCTATAGGTAAATGTAAGCAGAGGCAGTTTACTTCCTTTTTAAAAGGGTTGTAAACCCTCGTGTTTTTTCACCTTAATGCATCCTATGCATTAAGGTGAAAAAACACCTGGCAGTCACCGGCCCCCCAGCCCCCCCATTTTACTTACCTGAGCCCCTTCATCTCATCGGCAGGGACGCGGTGTCCCTCTCTCCACGGGGTCCCAGCTCTTGATTGGATAGATTGATAGCAGTGCAGCCATTGGCTCCTGCTGCTGTCAATCAAATCCAATGACGCGGGCGCCAGGGTGCGGGGCCAAGTCCGGCATTCGTGTCTGTGGATGCAAATGCTGGACTTGGGAGCGCGCCCACAAGGTAACCCCCTCGGGAAAGTGCTTCTCCTAGGGGGTTATGTGATGCGGGGAGGAGCCACGAGAGCCACCCAGGGACTCCAGAAGATGAGGTTCTGTGCAAAATGAGCTGCACAGTGGAGGTAAGTATGACATGTTTTTAAAAAACAAAAAACAAAAAACATTCCTTTACACTCACTTTAATTCTTACTGGCACTCAATGCACCTTCCCGACAGAGGTGTGCTGTGTTGTAGTACAACAAACTAACAAGCATTGCACTGCGGAGTTATATCAAAATAGGCACAAGTCTGGTTTCTGGGCCGCTGAGGTGCATGCCAGCCCATTTATTTAGGCTGGGTTCACACCTATGCGAATTGGATGTGGATTTCTCCGCATCCAATTCACATAACAGGAGATTGTGACCGGCTCTCTATGGAGTCGGTTCACATATCTCCGTTGCAGCTGCAGAGTGGCTTGCACAGGAATGCTGTGTATCTTTGGCTCCGTTTCAGGGCCGAATTCAGGCAAAAATTCGGCCCTGATTTGTCCCTGAAACGTAGAACAGGGACGCACCGGACCCCTGCTGTGAGCCGCATCCGTCGGTGGTGTGAACCCAGCCTCAGCCTAAAAGAATACATATAAGAAATGTGCGTGCTTCAACTCTAAGTACCTTAGTGGTTAGGTGTACACCTAGCCCTAATTTCAGGTCCAGCAAACCTGCAGTTATCAAAAGGTTTTATTTTTGCCAACAGTTTCTCCTTTTTAACCCTTATCAGCCCTTAGAAATCCTCATCTGTTCTTATTAACCCCCCTTCTTTTTTTAAAAAAAATTTAACTTTTGTTTGCACATTTTTTTTTTGTTTATGTCCATTTTGATTGTTCGATTTTGTGACACAGGGACAAATTAAAAAATAAGTTTGATGAATTGTAAGCTTTCTTAGTTCTTAGACAGAAGAATGCAATTTAGTAATTATAATGTAATGAAAACCTGGCTCTGTTTTAGCACATTGTCTGAGTCCAGGGTTGTACGTTTGTATACATGCACGTGGTTACACAAATACTGGAATGTACCCGTATACAGCCGCTCCAGGCCAACCACTAAATAAACACATTAAACACATACATGACAGCAGATTTAACTGACAAAATATTGTTTGTTTCTTTTTGTTTTTGTTTTTTTCTTCTTCTTCCAATTTTTACACAGCTTTATCCTGCTGCACAGCCCTGTGTGGCAGCTGTCCTGATCTTTCTCTGTTGCAATTTCTCCTTTACTTACAGGTGCCCTCCCTGCTACCACTCTATGACACTGGGTAGTAAAAGGAGAAGCAGAATGCTGTACAGAATGTACTAGGTCCAATTCAGGTACTTAAGCTGTTTATGATCTAGCAATTCTGGGCAGATCATGGATCATTTCCTACCTCCTGACACACAGTTGCTGTATAGAAAAAGGCAGTGACCTGCCCACTCTCTGGACCATTATTAGCCTCCCCTCTACTCCTCCACTATACCACTATAATCTATGCCTGACCCCCTCTTTTCCTGCATTTCCTACCTTTCCCATAGCAGACAATCTACTTGCTTACAATCAAAATTTTATGTCACCTGTGCTAAGTTGACCACAAAATTTTCTATCTGTTTATCTATCTATATTATGGTCTGCACTGGCTTTGTACAAAGTTGTAAAAATTCTTGTAGTACTATAACAATTATGACACTGTTATTTTGTTTATGTAGGTACTTATTCAAATACCAATAAAAACATTGAAAAAGAAAAAAAAAAATATTATTATTATTATACAGGATGTATATATAGAGCCAACAGTTTGTGCAGCGCTTTATACCATGAGGGTAGACAGTACAATTACAATACAATTCAATACAGGAGGAATCGGAGGGCCCTGCTCATTAGAGCTTAGGATATAGAAGGGAGGGTCAAGTGATACAAAAGGTAATAACTGTGGGGGGATGATCTGATGGAGAAAATCAAAGTACAGTGGAACCTTGGATTACGGGCATTATCTGTTCCATGAGAAGGCTTGAAATCCAAGACACTCACATATCAAAGCGAGTTTCCCCAAAGAAGTCAATGGAAACGAAGATAATTCGTTCCGCATTGACTTCTATTGCATGCATGTGGCTAGAGGTGGGGGAGAGCCGGAGAGCCTCGGAAATACTCGGGGACAGCTCGGCTGATCTCGGAAAACCTCGGAAAGGCTCAGAAACACTCGGGAATGGAGTATTTCCGAACAGCTCCTACCACGTACCTGGTAGAAGAGCCTGATTGGATGAGCAAGGCCTCCCTTACACCTCTGACTCTGGGCCTCTGATAGTGTGAACAGAAGGCGCCGGAGTGCAGAGTCGCACGAGTGCCAAAAAGTCTTTGCTGGCAGCAGGACTGCTTGTCCTAGTGGGGCTGGTGAAGTCACTGGAAGGCTTCAGCAGGAAGACCGACAGGCAGGCAGCTGGTGCGGATGGCAGCAACAGAGAGGCAAAGTCAGGCAGGCAGGGTCATACATGGCTAGGAGAATCAGATGCAGGGTACAGGCAGGATCGTAGTCAGGAGGCAAGCCAGGTCAAAAGCTGGATCAGTAAAACAGGAGCCAAGGAGAAGGTCACAGGACAAGCCGAGGTCAGTACAGGTGGAGTTCAAGGGATGGTCAAGACAAGCCGGGTGGATAACAGGAATCAAGATACAGGTTCTTGGGAAACAGGATGCACAGAAGCTGAAGACGAAGCAGCACTAAAGCTAGGTACTGGCTGAGCTTAAATAGTTCCACTTGGCGCCTGCATCAATCAAGGGTGCGCGCAAGCGTCGACGCGCATGGGGATGCGCAACGGCTTCTGTTTGCCCACCGGTTCCTGATTCCTACGAGCAACAGGAATGCGTGTTCTTCCGTGCCTCAGAGTTCTTCTAGTGAGACGAATCTGTCTGCTGGCATGTGCATCCTGACAGCTCCGAACTGTTCCGAGTGTCACCGGCACCCCCGCACCTCTGGCCAAATGCAGTACTGCACACCACATTAGCTTGAATTCTGCTAATTTTGCGAGACAATACTCGCAAACCGAGTCAGAATTTAAAAAAAAAAGTTGCTCGTCTTTCAAAACGCTCATCTTTCAAAACGCTCTTCTTTCAAAACGCTCATTAACTGCGTTACTTGTTAACCAAGGTTCCACTGTACAGCTGTTAGGTGTGGGCAGGATAGGTATCTCTGAAGAGGAGGGTTTTCAGGGATCGTCTAAAAGCAAGCAGAGTAAGAGATAATCTGCCAGATTGGGGTAGGGAGTTCCACAGGATGGGAGAGGCTCTGGAAAAGTCCTGGAGGAGAGCATAGGAGGAGGTGATGAGGGAGCTAAAGAGGAGATCATGGGAGAAACGAAGAGAATGATTTGTTTGGTATTTTGAGACCAGATTAGTGATGTAGCTGGGGACAGAGTTGTGGGTGGCTTCATAAGTTATTGTTAGTATTTTGAAATGAATTCGCTGGGCAATTGGAAGCCAGTGGAGGGATTGGCAGAGAGGGGTGGCAGACACTGAGCGGTTGGTAAGGTGGATGAGTCTGGCAGCAGCATTCATGATGGACTGAAGGGGGTATAGACTATGTAAAGGTAAACCAATGAGGAAGGAGACACAGTAGTCGAGGTGAGAGATGACCAGGGAGTGAATTAGGGGCTTTGTGGTGTCATTGGTTAGAAAGGGACGTATTTTGGAGATGTTGAGGTGGCAAGATTTGCACATTGATTGGATGTGGAGCCTAAAGGATAGATCAGAGTCCAGGATAACATTTAGCACCTTGGCATGCCGGGATAGGCTAAAAATTGTGCCATCGATCTTGACAGAGAGATCAGGGGAAGGGTCACCTCTCTCACTTTAATGATTAAAGTGGTTCTAAAGCCTGAAAATTATTTTACCTTAATGCATTTCCTGCATTAAGATAAAAAAATAATGTCCCAGTGTTAGTATCACCCCCCGTATACTCACCTGAGTCCTGTCTCGATTCCAGCACTGTGCCTCTCTCTGCTCACAGAGGCAGCAGCAGCTCCTGCAGTTGTCAATCAAATCCTGTGAGCAGAGAGCAGGGGGCGGGGCTGAACTGAGCTGTGTGTGTCAATAGACACACACAGCCCAGCTCGAGATTGAGCCCACAGGTGTGCCCCCCATAGCAAGTGGCTTGCCCTGGAGCCACATAAAGAAGAGGAAGAGCACAGAGTGCCATGGGGGTGGGGTTGGAGGTTCGGAGCCATACTATGCAAAACCATTGCACAGAGCAGGTAAGTCTAATATGTTTGTTATTTTAAGTGCTTGTGCAGCAAATCTACTGTGGGCGAACATCACAGGCTGGACAACGTACTGATACATTGCTATCTTGCTGCCGGGTTTGGGGCACGCATGCGTGTGTCCCCTGCCGACCCGTGCTGCGATTGGACACACCATGAGCTTGGCAACTGATTTCAGCCAATGGGTTTGCCTAAAGTCAGCTGATCAGCTGTGGATAATCACACTCAGTGTTTACAAACACTCTGTCTACTGCAAACAGCGTTCTGGCAGGGAGAATAAACAGCCAAATAGAAATGCAAAAGCAGCACACATTACACATTGTTAGGTACACAGTTAACCTCTTGATCGCCCTAGATGTTAACCCCTTCCCACCCAGTGTCATTAGTACAGTGACAGTGTATAGTATTATCACTAATCACTGTTTAAGTGTCACTAGCGATGTCAGTGTCAGTTAGTGACCCTCCTAGATCGTTTCTTTTAGCGTCAGATTGCCCGCCACCCTATCACAGTCACATTATAAGTCGATGATCACCGGCATTACAGTATTGCGTCTATAGCTGTGTAAATCCCAGTATATATACCATAGTTTGTAGGCGCTATAACTTTCACACAAACCAATTAAAATACACTTATGCCGCGTACACACGAGCAGACTTTTCAAACGGGCTGATCCGGCGGTCTATCCGACGGACTTTCGACAGATTTCCAATCAAACGGACTTGCCTACACACGATCACACCAAAGTCCGACGGATTCATACGTGATGACGTACACCAGACTAAAATAAGGAAGTTGATAGCCAGTAGCCAATAGCTGCCCTAGCGTCGGTTTTTGTCCGTCGGACTAGCACACAGACGAGCGGACTTTTCGACCGGACTCGAGTCCGTCGGAAAGATTTGAAACATGTTCCAAATCTAAAGTCCGTCAGATTTTCGACCGAAAAAGTCCGCTGCAGGTCAGATGAAGCCCACACACGAATTTTCGATCGAATTGTCCGCTCGCGTGTACGTGGCATTCCTGGGATTTTCTTTACCAATGACATGTAGCAGAATACATTTGGCCTAAAGTTATGAAGACATTTGATTTTCTTATTTTTTTATTGGATATGTTTTATAACAGAAAGTAGAAAATGTTGGGTTTTTTTCAATATTTTCTGTGTTTTTTCATTTATATTGGAAAAAATAAAAAACACAGTGGTAATCAAATAGAAAGAAAGCTGCATTTGTGTGAAAAAATTGTAAAAATGTTTTTTGCATACAATATTGCATGATCGCGCAATTGCCAGTTAAAGGAGTGCAGTGCTGAATAGCAAAAATGCTCTGGTCATAAAGGGGGTAAAACTTTTTGGAGCTCAAGTAGTTAATAAAAAAAATGAATAATAAAAAACAACCTTTACCTTTACAAATGCTTTAAAGAGCCGCATTCATTTGTGCCTTTGATATTTGCCCATCTTCGTCCATTTGTCCCCATTCACAGTACGATTTTGGTTGCAATGAAATCACATTACTTTCAATGGTGCCTGTTCATATCAATGCAGCTCAGCTGCAGCGCGTTTTTTGGAAAAGATACAGATGGCGATGCTACTTTGGTGCGGGTGCAGCATGATTTTGGCTCCACTGACTTCAATTGAAATGTGTGTAATACGCATGTACATGTGTTTTTAGTGAGTTTTTTTGGCTAGGTGTGTATAAAATCCAGTCTTTCTCTTACAAAAAAAAAAAATCATCAAAGATGTGTTAAAAAATGAGCTACGAAATATTGCATAATGCTGCAGCTGCGTTACTGTGCACCTAGGCTTAGGGTAAGGCAAGCTCACTAATGAGTCCAGATTTTGGATTTTAACATTCTGGGAAACGCACTCTGAAAGGGAGAATACATACTGTAGCTAATGGATTGAGTCTGAGGTGGTATATAAGAAAAAGAAATATTTAACACCATTACAACCTTTTATTTTCTGCTAAAAAAAGAGTACTATTCGTGTTACCCCACTTGAAAAACATCCAGGCAGAGATCTGAGTTTGAAGCTTATGCATCTTATTTCAGACCATGTAAATATTGCATAGTTGCAAATATCTGATTAAAATTTCAACAGACATTTTCTATTCTAGTGACTTGGTGACACTGCATACTGCAACCTGAATATTAAATTGCACAGGATAAGGCATGATAATGACCATGGTGAAATGCACCTGGTGTACTATATGTAGCATTATCCAAACAATCTATGCTTCCAATGCTGGATTCAGTAATTAAATTGGGTATATAGCGGAATACCCCCTCAAGATATCCTCCCCACAGATTTTTTTTTTTTTGTGACAGGTACCCACTCCACTTTCACAATACTCTCGTAGGCAAGAATTGTGTCAGTTTGGCCTGGAATCCCCTATTCCCCAGCTGCAACTTTCTGGGATATGTTACATGTCCCACCAGGAGGCTGCAGGATTAGTCCCCCAGCACTTTCACGCATGCACTGTGGGAAGCCGGGTATGAGCTTAAAATCACAGCCGGCTCCCATATCCAAGATGGCAGCACCGGAGAGCCGAAGCCCAGCAAAGAATTGGCTCCAAGGAAGACTACACGGACTAGTAGGTGTCTATTAGCTACTGACTTCATTTTTTTTTTTTTTTTAAACAGAGTAAAGTGCCTCTTTAATATTCTTCTGCATAGCTAACTTCTCATTCTACAAATGTTAGTTGCCTTGTTGTCATACTGGCCCTCAGGGCATCAGTCCTTTGAGTCACAAACCCAGAACAAGTATGCAACTGAGGACATCTGACTTTTTCTATGACTTTCCTGATCAGCAAACTAGTTCCAGGTCAGCGACCAAAGAAAGTATGAAAGCCAAAGAATCTGTATATGAGCCAGGCAACTAGTATATTTTTCCTGGTTTTGTGAGCTTATTCAGAGTGGCAAAGGATTAGAACTCCTGTTGAGGTTGTTACTGTTACCCAGAGTTCCGTTTGAGAGATTTTCCCTCACTCCTTGTCCTGATGACAATGATTTGTATTGACAAGCAAATGCAATTCGCTTTCCAGTGCATTCAGCCTGCATCCAAATGTAGCAATGTGGACTACAATTGCAAAGCATAGCGATTCCCCGTCATTTTCATGTACTGTATTGTTCCTGGTAGTGCCCAGCATTACTAACTGACATCATATCTATGAGGGGGATTAGTAGTTCCTCAGAATGGAAATTGCTTTGTATGATTATGCACCCGGACTACATATCCCAGGGATCTTTGCTACCATCAGAGAAAATGCTGGGAGGAGCTATAAAAGAAGCCAGAGACCCGCCCCACACTCTCTTCCTCCTGGGCCTGGAGTATGACGGACCTCTCTGTACAGAGAGGGTGAGGTCGAGGCCTACCAGGCAGTGTAAGACATTCCAACCCGGCCGAGAAGGACCTATCACTGCTTGCTGTTCATCAGACATCTATCCAGCACCTCTCTGATCGTCTGACAACCCGTGACTTGTGCTTCACATCAGATGATCGTCGCAAGCTGATCCCCTTTACGGGAACCGTTGTTCTTAAGGCATTAAATCAGCCTAGTGGTTGGTGAGAGGGCAATTGCCCACCTTTAAAAACCTTTTTTTTGTTGCTTCGCTGGGACACAGTGTACAGACAACTTTACCCTGGGGAAACACTTTACTGTGTTTCTATTTGAACATTGTACATAGACACCCGTCGCATCAACCCTTCCAAGAAATACCATTGCCTTGTTGCTGCACCTTATTGGTTATAGTTAATGAGCTCCGACTGCCGGCGAAGACCATCAGGCCTGCAACTGGGAAATTACTGTCATTACTACTTAAAAGGGCCCTCATACCGTTCTGGCTTAATTAATCTCTCATTAAGATTAAAATTTAAAAAGGCCGGCCTGGGTTTCCCCTTTAGAAGTCTTGCCAGAATTAATGTTTATCTCTCTCTTATCCTTTGAGGTCATGTGCAAGTGGTACTCCATTGTACATATGTGTATATAATATACTGTATTGCCAAATTGTCTTAACCTGTATTATTTTAGAGGAATTCTTCTACTGAACTAGGACTGTTTATCCAAAGTTCAGTTGATCTATTACCTCCTCTGTTCAACAAGATCTTATTTAAGTTATTCAGTAATCGTTAATAGAATATACATTCATCAAGTTGTTTGACTTATTACTTTAAGGTGGTGCAAAAATGTCTGAACCCAGAGTGTCAGGTGGGTTGGAATGTTCCTAAGGTCATGGTGGTGCAGATGAGCAGGTAAATCTAGTCCACAAGGGGGTCGTGCTACATATTTGAGACACATCTGAGATCCTTTACAGGTGCTTCTAACTCCCTTATATAAAAAGTAAAAGCAATTTTCCTCAAAAGTGGGACTTTGGAGGACCATGAACACTCAAAAAATAAAGATTATATATAAAATAGTAGAAATTTATTACAAAAGATAAATAGCATTATACATCAAAAACTAAAACACATGATAACAATGAAATGATCCAGACAACAAATGAATACATAAATGGGGGAAGAGGCCCAAACCAACTGTCAAAAAGACAGATAAAATCCAAGGCATTTCAACATGTGAGATAAGGGTCTTCTTCAGGGAAAAGGGAATGGGCTGAAAGCTTCCAGATGAATAAGGACAATCTACAAAATGAATATAAATATAATATTATAATTATGATTATACATGAAATAGCAAGATATTGTATATTCAATAGATACAAAAGCTAGATCAGTATGAATAAACATCTATTGATATCAGTACTAACCTCATGTGTTAAACCTTTCAAGCACTGGAGATCATATACTTGACAAAGAAGGAGACAGGAGAGCCCGAAGAGGCGTTAAACAAGCCAAAATGGGAATTAAAGAATGTCATGTCCAGGGGCGGACTGACAACTCATGGGGCCCCCGGGCAATAGGAGATTATGGGGCCCCCGGTAGGGATGAGCCGAACACCCCCCTGTTCGGTTCGCACCAGAACATGCGAACAGGAAAAAAGTTTGCTCGAACACGCGAACACCGTTAAAGTCTATGGGACACGAACATGAATAATCAAAAGTGCTAATTTTAAAGGCTTATATGCAAGTTATTGTCATAAAAAGTGTTTGGGGACCTGGGTCCTGCCCCAGGGGACATGGATCAATGCAAAAAAAAGTTTTAAAAACGGCCGTTTTTTCAGGAGCAGTGATTTTAATAATGCTTAAAGTCAAACAATAAAAGTGTAATATCCCTTTAAATTTCGTAGCTGGGGGGTGTCTATAGTATGCCTGTAAAGGGGCGCATGTTTCCCGTGTTTAGAACAGTCTGACAGCAAAATGACATTTCGAAGGAAAAAACTCATTTAAAACTACCGCGGCTATTAATGAATTGCCGGTCCGACAATACACATAAAAGTTCATTGATAAAAACGGCATGGGAATTCCCCACAGGGAAACCCCCGAACCAAAATTAAAAAAAAAAAAAATGACGTGGGGGGGTCCCCCTAAATTCCATACCAGGCCCTTCAAGTCTGGTATGGATATTAAGGGGAACCCCGGCCAAAATTTTTTTTAAAAAAATGACGTGGGGTTCCCCCTAAATTCCATACCAGACCCTTCAGGTCTGGTATGGATTTTAAGGGGAACCCCGCGCCAAAAAAAAAAAAAAAAACGGCGTGGGGTTCCCCCAAAAATCCATACCAGACCCTTATCCGAGCACGCAACCTGGCAGGCCGCAGGAAAAGAGGGGGGGACGAGAGTGCGCCCCCCCCCTCCTGAACCGTACCAGGCCACATGCCCTCAACATTGGGAGGGTGCTTTGGGGTAGCCCCCCAAAACACCTTGTCCCCATGTTGATGAGGACAAGGGCCTCATCCCCACAACCGTGGCCGGTGGTTGTGGGGGTCTGCGGGCGGGGGGCTTATCGGAATCTGGAAGCCCCCTTTAACAAGGGGACCCCCAGATCCCGGCCCCCCCCCTGTGTGAAATGGTAAGGGGGTACTTACCCCTACCATTTCACTAAAAAAGTGTCAAAATAGTTAAAAATGACAAGAGACAGTTTTTGACAATTCCTTTATTTAAATGCTTCTTCTATCTTCCTTCATCTTCTTCATCTTCTGGTTCTTCTGGCTCTTCTGGTTCTTCCTCCGGCGTTCTCGTCCAGCATCTCCTCCGCGGCGTCTTCTATCTTCTTCTCCTCGGGCCTGCTCCGCACCCATGGCATGAGGGGAGGCTCCCGCTCTTCTCTTCATCTTTTTCTTCATCCTCTTCTCTTCTTCATCTTCTTCATCTTCTTCATCTTCATCTTCTCTTCTTAATTTTCTTCTGCGGGCCGCTCCGCATCCATGCATGGAGGGAGGCTCCCGCTGTGTGACGGCGTCTCCTCGCCTGACGGTTCTTATATAACAGGGGGCGGGGCCACCCGGTGACCCCGCCCCCCTCTGACGCACGGGACATAACGGGACTTCCCTGTGGCATTCCCCGTGACGTCACAGGGAAGTCCCGTCAAGTCACCGTGCGTCAGAGGGGGGCGGGGTCACCGGGTGGCCCCGCCCCCGTTATTTAAGAACCGTCAGACGAGGAGACGCCGTCACACAGCGGGAGCCTCCCTCCATGCCAGCATGGCTGCGGAGCGGCCCGGAGAAGAAATGAAGAAGGAAGAAGAGATGAAGAAGAAGAAGATGAAGAAGAGAAGAGGATGAAGAAGAAGAAGATGAAGAGAAGAGCGGGAGCCTCCCCTCATGCCATGGGTGCGGAGCGGCCCGAGGAGAAGAAGATAGAAGACGCCGCGGAGGAGATGCTGGACGAGAACGCCGGAGGAAGAACCAGAAGAGCCAGAAGAACCAGAAGATGAAGAAGATGAAGGAAGATAGAAGAAGCATTTAAATAAAGGAATTGTCAAAAACTGTCTCTTGTCATTTTTAACTATTTTGACACTTTTTTAGTGAAATGGTGGGGGTAAGTACCCCCTTACCATTTCACACAGGGGGGGGCCGGGATCTGGGGGTCCCCTTGTTAAAGGGGGCTTCCAGATTCCGATAAGCCCCCCGCCCGCAGACCCCCACAACCACCGGCCACGGTTGTGGGGATGAGGCCCTTGTCCTCATCAACATGGGGACAAGGTGTTTTGGGGGGCTACCCCAAAGCACCCTCCCAATGTTGAGGGCATGTGGCCTGGTACGGTTCAGGAGGGGGGGGCCGCACTCTCGTCCCCCCCTCTTTTCCTGCGGCCTGCCAGGTTGCGTGCTCGGATAAGGGTCTGGTATGGATTTTTGGGGGAACCCCACGCCGTTTTTGTTTTTTTTTTGGCGCGGGGTTCCCCTTAAAATCCATACCAGACCTGAAGGGTCTGGTATGGAATTTAGGGGGAACCCCACGTCATTTTTTTAAAAAATTTTGGCCGGGGTTCCCCTTAATATCCATACCAGACCTGAAGGGCCTAGTATGGAATTTAGGGGGACCCCCCCACGTCATTTTTTTTTTTTTTTTTTTGGTTCGGGGTTTCCCTGTGGGGAATTCCCATGCCGTTTTTATCAATGAACTTTTATGTGTATTGTCGGACCGGCAATTCATTAATAGCCGCGGTAGTTTTAAATGAGTTTTTTCCTTCGAAATGTCATTTTGCTGTCAGACTGTTCTAAACACGGGAAACATGCGCCCCTTTACAGGCATACTATAGACACCCCCCAGGTACGAAATTTAAAGGGATATTACACTTTTATTGTTTGACTTTAAGCATTATTAAAATCACTGCTCCTGAAAAAACGTCCGTTTTTAAAACTTTTTTTTGCATTGATACATGTCCCCTGGGGCAGGACCCGGGTCCCCAAACACTTTTTATGACAATAACTTGCATATAAGCCTTTAAAATTAGCACTTTTGATTTCTCCCATAGACTTTTAAAGGGTGTTCCGCGGCATTCGAATTTGCCGCGAACACCCCAAATTGTTCGGTGTTCGGCGAACTTGCGAACAGCCAATGTTCGAGTCGAACATGAGTTCGACTCGAACTCGAAGCTCATCCCTAGCCCCCGGGCAATAGGAGAAGATTATTGGGCCCCCGGGCAATAGGAGATTATGGGGCCCCCAGGCAATAGGAGACATACATACTGTCCCTGGTTTTATTAAGGCTGGCAACCCTGATGGGGCCCCTTAGTGGCATGGGGCCCTCGGGCAGTGCCCGAGTGCCCGAATGGTCAGTCCGCCCCTGGTCATGTTGAGGTGCAAAAGAAAAGAAGGAAAAGAGGGCGCACCGACCTAGTGCTATACCACAGGTGAAAAGAAAGGGGGGGGAAGGACACCTTAAAGTCATCCAATAGTAGGTTCTAGGGTGACAAACGGGGGGAGGGGAATTCCCTCCCACTGTGGTAATTAATCAGATTAATATGCCTCTCATGTCACCCGTATCATTAATCATATAATTCAGTGGTATGTAGCTAACTAGCTGTCAAACGGTTGTTCAATGGACCATAAACCATACATAAGAAAGGGAAGGAAGGGGTCAAGAGGAGATCCCCCCCAAAAAAAGATGGTCCGCTCAAGAACAAACAGTTGAACCTACAAAAACTTTATTGTGTCACAATATGTAGAAACATAATCCAACAACCATGTGTATTTAAAAAATAGGGCAAATAAAAGTCCTATTGTGTGCTGGTGGCCACCACAGACATTACACATATATCTCATGCATTCATGCACTCACACTCATCAATTAAAGTCACTAGAGACCCGGGTCTATACAATTTCACTGGAATTCCAGAGCTGGATTGGCTACATAAGTGGGTAGACTAGGTCCTTATAGGTAAAGTGCAAGTGCTAATACACAACAAAAGTCCCCTCGGATGTGAACCAATGGCTGGTTAGACATATGTATGTGTCATTCAACCAGAGCCAAGGAAGGAAACGGTGTCCTGATTGTGTGGTGAACAATTGCAACTCAAGCAACCTCACAAAGAGGACTTTTAAGGATGGACGGAAAATGGCCATAAACAAAATGCCTCATGAATGTGAGGGTACATTTTAGCTCACCGTCTGACGTCTTCAATGAAGAAGGAGTAGAGCCCAAAGGAGTTGCTGATGGCCGCGTTCGTGTGGATTTGAAAACACGTTCATGCAGTATTAGCTTGTTGTGAGCATGAGCGGATTGCTTCCGGGTATCCTCCGGCAGAAGGTAAGGTGAGTCACAGGGATCAAGCTTGTTAGTGTCTCATATCCAATGGTATAAACAATCCGGAGAGACGCTCGGCATCCGTGTTCACCGCAGAGGTTTCACCTGATATCCCAAATCTTGATTGATCCGATCAGGATCGTTAGGGATGTTCACATCCAATTTGGAAGGATTTGTAGTTAGAGTGTGAGAGTCTGTGTGCCACCTGCACATGGGTCAAATGCTGAGCGCTTTCGCTTGTTGCCAAGCTTCTTCAGAGCTCTGAAGAAGCTTGGCAACAAGCGAAAGCGCTCAGCATTTGACCCATGTGCAGGTGGCACACAGACTCTCACACTCTAACTACAAATCCTTCCAAATTGGATGTGAACATCCCTAACGATCCTGATCGGATCAATCAAGATTTGGGATATCAGGTGAAACCTCTGCGGTGAACACGGATGCCGAGCGTCTCTCCGGATTGTTTATACCATTGGATATGAGACACTAACAAGCTTGATCCCTGTGACTCACCTTACCTTCTGCCGGAGGATACCCGGAAGCAATCCGCTCATGCTCACAACAAGCTAATACTGCATGAACGTGTTTTCAAATCCACACGAACGCGGCCATCAGCAACTCCTTTGGGCTCTACTCCTTCTTCATTGAAGACGTCAGACGGTGAGCTAAAATGTACCCTCACATTCATGAGGCATTTTGTTTATGGCCATTTTCCGTCCATCCTTAAAAGTCCTCTTTGTGAGGTTGCTTGAGTTGCAATTGTTCACCACACAATCAGGACACCGTTTCCTTCCTTGGCTCTGGTTGAATGACACATACATATGTCTAACCAGCCATTGGTTCACATCCGAGGGGACTTTTGTTGTGTATTAGCACTTGCACTTTACCTATAAGGACCTAGTCTACCCACTTATGTAGCCAATCCAGCTCTGGAATTCCAGTGAAATTGTATAGACCCGGGTCTCTAGTGACTTTAATTGATGAGTGTGAGTGCATGAATGCATGAGATATATGTGTAATGTCTGTGGTGGCCACCAGCACACAATAGGACTTTTATTTGCCCTATTTTTTAAATACACATGGTTGTTGGATTATGTTTCTACATATTGTGACACAATAAAGTTTTTGTAGGTTCAACTGTTTGTTCTTGAGCGGACCATCTTTTTTTGGGGGGGATCTCCTCTTGACCCCTTCCTTCCCTTTCTTAGCTATACCACAGGTGCAGCCCAAAGGAATACCTCCCAAAAAGGGGGTGGGGAGAAAGCTGAAGAAGGTGGGGTGGGAAAGGAACAAAGCCTTCACAGCTAGTATACCAGCATGGATCTAAATATAGGACATAATGGTAAAAAATAATAAATAAAATACCAAATTAGACCAAAACATAGAGAAAAAGTGATGCATATAATAAAGAAAAAAAACTCAATAAAGTTAACCAGTGCATCAAATAAATCACAGTACACATACCTATCACTGTGAGATTTTTTGCTGGAATCTTGTAGAACACAGACTCTATCAGAGACCCACATAAAGTGTAACCAGCCACTAGTATTCAGATTTGCTTTCACTCTAAATGGAGTAAAAAAAAATAACTCACAACTTGCAGGGTTTTTGCCCCATATACAAAAAAGAAAAGGGGAGGTGGACGTCTAGCTGGATGAATAGACAGGCAGGGACCTAGAATAGAAGCAAAAATTCAAAGATAATATTGATCTATAGAATGTCCAAACATTCATAAGTGATATATCCCAAAGATCTTACCTAAAGATGGAGAGGGGCGCTTTTTCCACATACTAACTCCCTTTTAAGTTGCTTCTAGCTGCTTTTGGCATTCCTGTTGACTTGTATATCACAAAAAAGCAGTTCTGCCACAAAAAATGCAATTGTCCAAAAGAAGAGTTAGTTCCAGATCAGCCATTCTCAACCAGAGTTCCTCCAGAGGCTGCTAGGGGTTCTTTGAGCAGTGAGCAGACTGACCTCCCATCTGACAGTGCCTGCATTGTTCTGGTAAGTGGCATGTCACCAATGATCGTTTTAGCAGTGACATTTTCTCATTGACCATCAATGTCAGGCATTACATCAGCATGGACCGCTGATATAAGAAAGTCTGTCTTTCCTTCTTTTTTTGGCCTATTTTTACTTTTCATTTTATTTTTGTAATTATTGCTGATGATTTTTTTGTGATTTTCAACTGAAAATTATTGTTTTATTTAAAGAAATTTAGTGTTTAAAATGATCCACCTGAGTGTAAAATACTCTAGGTATGCCGTATTATTCACACTTTTATATAACACCCTCCTCTAGTTAGGCTGCTAGGCTAAATTTAGTTCTTTTGGCTTCACTGAAGTCAGTTGGGAAACATTCTATTGGTTTTGTGTGGTCAGTTTTCCTAGCTGGGTGTTTGATTTCTCTCACTTGCTTGTAGGCAGGTGCAGCCTATTTTCTCCACTGCAGGTGGCGCTCTTCTGCAGCGGCACTGTTGTTGCAGAGGAAGTCGAGGCTATCCTATTGGATGCTGCTGCTCTGTGTGACCCAAGCAGCCATCTTGGGTCAGGCAGAGTCTATTTAAGACCCTAGCTCCCAGGTTTGGCATGCATTTGTGAGTTGGCAGAGTAGGGAAGGGTACCCCATCTGTTAGGGATATTTTTAGTGGTAGGGAAAGGTTCCTGACAATGAGGAAAAGCGTAGTGTCACTGCTTCATGTTGGAAACCATGAGTGCACATGGCTGGGCAGTCTTTCCACTGGGTTTGTTGTGAACTGTTGCTGCATTACTTCAATACAAGTTTTACATTGCAGCTGACTGTGTGAATTATTGCCATCGCACCACAATGCACCACACCTACATGCTTCTGGAAGAAGCTTCCAGAATATAGGGCAGGGAGAGTCAAATATCCATTATGAATATTTATTTTTCAGAGTATTTGTTCCTCTCCAGGGAGGGTTTCAGTTCTCCTGGGGCTGCTACCCCTGGGAGAGAGCTACTGAGATAAGAATTGCAGTCTAGGCCTCAGTTGGAGCTGGGCTGAGGGCCTGGAGGAGTTTGCTAAAGGATTATTTGCTGGAAGGCACTGCCCTGAAGTCCTGGTCTGGAGAAGGATCTTTTACCTCTCTCACTGACGATCTAACTGTGGATGCCGAGTGTCAGGCAGCTCCTGGGATATTGTGAGTAAGACCTGATTTGGGACTATAGTGTGTGCTTGCTCCTGTAAAGGAATTTTTTACTAAGAAGTTTGTCCTCCGATTGATTATTTTTATCATTTTGGAGTACCGTGTGAGCCAAAACCCATCTCCTGCTCAAGTTCTTCAGCAATAAATAGTAAAAAGGCATCCCTCAGCCATAATTGTCAGTGTGCATGAGACTGTGCTTGTGACTGGCGGCCTCTATACTAGCAAGGGAGACCCGAACATATTCTCAGCAGCCCCTTCAGGGGTGAGCACTACATTTATTTATTTTCACACCAAGGGCTTACTAATATACTGATATTGTTAACATAGTGCGCTCTCTCACTATATTGTCAAAAGTATTGGGATGCCTGTCTTTCCACGCACATGAACTTTAATGGCATCCCAGTCTTAGTCCGTAGGGTTCAATAATGAGTTGGCCCACCCTTTGCAGCTATAACAGCTTCAACTCTTCTGGGAAGGTTGTCCACAAGGTTTAGGAGTGTGTCTATGGGAATGTTTGACCATTCTTCCAGAAGCGCATTTGTGAGGTCAGGCACTGATGTTGGACGAGAAGGCCTGGTTCGCAGTTTCCACTCTAGTTCACGCTAAAGGTGTTTTATCGGGTTGAGGTCAGAACTCTGTGGAGGTCAGTCAAGTTCCTCCACCCCAAACTCGCTCACCTATGTTTTTATGGACCTTGTCCTTGTTTTGTGCACTGGTTCAAATCATTTAGTTGAGGGGGTGTGGTTATTTTTCAGGGATTAGGCTTGGCCTCTTAGTTCCAGTGAAGGTAACTCTTAGGCCCCTTTCACACTGGGGCGGGAGGTGCATCGGCGGTAAAGCGCCGCTATTATTAGCGGTGCTTTACCGTTGTTTTAGCGGTGGTATTTGGCTGCTAGCCGGGCAGTTTTACCCCCGCTAGCGGCCGAGAAAGGGTTAAAAACCACTGCAAAGCACCTCTGTAGAGGCGCTTTGCCGGCGCTATAGCCGCACTGCCCCATTGATTTCAATGGGCAGGAGCGGTGAAGGAGCGGTGTATACAGCTGATAGCTGGGGTGCAGGAACTTGACTGGCCTGGACAGAGTCCTGACCTCAACTTGATATAACACCTTTGGGATGAATTAGAGGGGAGACTGAAAGCCAGGCCTTCTCGTCCAATATCAGTGCCTGACCTCACAAATGTGCTTCTGGAAGAATGGTAAAACATTTCCATGGACACACTCCTAAACCTTGTGGACATCCTTTCCAGAAGAGTTGAAGCTGTTATAGCTGCAAAGGGTGGGCCAACTCAATATTGAACCCTATGGACTAAGACTGGGATGCCATTAAAGTTCAAGAGGAGCTCCACCTTAAAAAAAAAATATTAAAAGCCAGCAGCTACAAATACTGCAGCTGCTGACTTTTAATAAATGGACACTTACCTGTCCCAGGGTCCAGCGATGTCGGCAGCCGAAGCCGATCAATCGCTCGGCGCTCGGCTGCCCCCGCCGCCATGCTCGGTCAGGGAATCAGGAAGTGAAGCGTTACGGCTTCACTGCCTGGTTCCCTACTGCGCATGCACGAGTCACGCTGCGCCTCTGCACTGGTCCCTGTTGTGTTCTGGGAACTGTGTGTTTCCCAGAACACAACGGGGGGGGGGCATCTGTGGAAATTCTGCGGCTATCTAAGCCCGGAAGTGGCTGCAGATACCTGTATTAGACAGGTATCTGCACCCCCTCCCCCCTGAAAGGTGCCAACTGTGGCACCGGGGAGGGGGAGGAAAACGATGAGCGGAAGTTCCACTTTAGGGTGGAACTCCACTTTCATGTGCCTATAAAGGCAGGCGTCACAATACTTTTGACAATATAGTGTGCATATAGATCTCTATAGATCTATATAGATATATATCTATATAGCATATATATATATACTGTATATACAGTATATTAGCAGGGGTTCTCAGTAACTCTAAAAAGTATTTCCTCTCCAGGCCAATAATATCTAATACCAGGCCAAAGGTCTAGGGGTTAGGTTAAGCGTTAAGGTTAATTTATTAATTGTCATAACTTGCTATTTAGGTGTTATACATTACGTGATTTTAGGTAGGGGTGAGTTTGGGTTTAGTTCAAACTCACAAGTTAGCTGCCATTGCCATATATACCATGTTCCCCTCCTGCAATGAGTCATATGATCAATGTTCTTTGCTGAAGGAAGCAATCTTTAGGCAGACCAGCTAATCGTTTTGGGTGTTTTATAAACGGCCTCCAGCTTAAGATAGAGCCGCAGTGGCCCAGAATATTTCAATGTTATGGTGTAAACTTTTTTATACTGCTGTTTTTCATGGAAGTCAATACAATAGCTAATTTTGGTATGCAACTCCTGATTGATAACGACAAAATCCGTTCAGTTACTGTCTACATTCACTTATTGGAATGCTGAGGTCAGTTTCAACAAAGTAGGGGGATCCTTCAAACCCTTCTACCACACAATCCAAGCAAGACCCAACTTAGGGTGTATATAAAGCACTTTTTGGATAGAGTTAAGAGGGTTAGACTCCCTGTCAACTTTTTATTTTTTTGTCACTGTCTGTGCCCCTGTTGGGGAGATCTACCACCCCCCCCTCCTTGCCATTTGTCCTGGTGACCAGCAAAACAGAAAGTAATGCCGTGTACACACGTTCGGACTTTTCGTCTACAAAAGTCCGACGGAGGCCGACGGACTAAAGCTGGCTGACAATCCGATTGTGTGTGGGCTTCCCCGGACTTTCAGCGGACTTTTCCAGCCTCAAATCTGACGGACTCTAGATTTGAAACATGCTTCAAATCTTTACGTCGTAACTACGCCGGACCCAGAAATCCGCTCGTCTGTATGCTAGTCCGACGGACAAAAACCCACGCTAGGGCAGCTATTGGCTACTGGCTATCAATTTCCTTATTTTAGTCCGGTGTACGTCATCACGTACGAATCCGTCTGACTTTTGTGTGATCGTATGTAGGCAAGTCCGTTCGTAAGAAAGTCTGCCGCAAGTCCGCCAAAAGTCCAACAAAAGTCCGTCGAAAGTCTGTCGGACAGGCTGTTGGACTTTTGTAGACGAAAAGTCCAACCGTGTGTACGCGGCATAAGGGGAGAATCAAAATTTTAGAGTTTTCACCTAAACAAGAAGTGAGGGTACCTATATACTCGAGTATAGACCAACCCGAATATAAGCCGAGGCACCTAGTTTTACCACAAACAACTGGGAAAACGTATTGACTCGAGTATAAGCCTAGGGTGGGAAATGCAGCAGCTACTGGGTGAACAATGCCCATCTGCAACCTCACTGTGCCCATCTGCAGCCTCACTGTGCTCATCTGCAGCCTCACTGTGCCCATCTGCAGCCTCACTGTGCCCATCTGCAGCCTCACTGTGCCCATCTGCAGCCTCACTGTCCCCATCTGCAGCTGTACTTGCAATAACTAAAACAGCGGGTGTCTCCTGCTGTGTCATGCCCATCTGCAGCTGTACCTGTGATAACTAAAACAGTGGGTGTCTCCCGCTGTGTCATGCAGTCTGTTTGGCGGCCGTCCATTGTAACAAAGCCCTGCCTCCACCTCGTCCGTGATAGACGGAACACTGATACAGTTTCCCAGCACTGTATCAGTGTTCCATCTATCACGGAGGAGGCAGGGCTTTGTTTCAATGGACGGCTGCCGAACAGACTGCATGACACATTGGGAGACGCCCGCTGTTTTAGTTATCACAGGTACAGCTGCAGATGGCCACCCTCACTCGAGGATAAGCCAAGGAGGGGGGGGGGGGGTTCAGCCTAAAAAATGTGCTGAAAAACATGGCTTATACTCGAGTATATACGGTAAGTCTTCCAACCAGCATACCTGTTTTTGCTATAGCTGTATAAGAGGGAACGTTCCTCACTTTTAGGAGATTTCCAATCACTACCTGTTGAATCTCTTGAACAGGAAGTGAGAGAAAATCTCTCAGAATGGGCACAGATGGAAAACATAACCTGACAGAGTTTTTAACTTTTCCTTACTTTATCCAAAAACGTAAAAGTTTTGGCTTTAACCTACCAGGAGAGTTGTCACTTGTCCAGGATATGGTCAAGTATTTTACAGACTCAGCCAGTAAAAATAAGAATTGATGCCATCAATATATATGGTAAAGAGATAATAAAGCCAGAATTTAATTTCCCATAAAAGGTGGTAACTGGTAATACCAGTCTAGTTTTGGCACTTTGCACACCCAACTGGTTGGCAGTGCGAGAACCTTCCGAATGTTTACGTCACACTCTTGTTATTGTAGTGTTTACGTCATATCCTCGTATTGTGCTTTCAGGTAATTATTTTGACACCAAGCAAAACCAGACGACCATTCTCCATCATGTGAAACGTTTGTAGAATAAGTGATCATTCAGTGTGGATGCTGTGCGTTTTATACATGTTTGTATGTTGTAACTCTCAATACATGAGGCATTTCCTCACAAAGCTTCTGTGAAACCATTACGGTCCGCTGCAGGCTTTGTGCAGACGTCTCCTGCATGTCTCCTTCAGACATTGTAAAGGTGTTTTCCCAGAGGTCACTTAATGGGAACGTATGTATTGCTTCACAGCTGGTAAATGACATAGCAAATGAAGAAAAAATAAACAGTGTAGCTTGGATCCCCATCTGCATGATATTATCCTGTCCCGCTTCACAGGAAGTGAGCAATCATTTAGCCCTGACAGGTACACATTCTATCCACCTCTCCAATGCTAAAAGGTTTATATCTATCCTCCCCAGGCAGGGCCCCGCTCTGAGGTGTACCTTAAAGGGCCCAGGTCTCTATGCTAATCAGATCATCATGTTGGACCCTACAATGTTACCTTTCCACACTGAAGGCCTCCGTGTGTTACTCCTTGAGAGAGGCCTACATTGGTTTCTACTCACAGCACAGGTCATCAGAAGCCTCCTTATTTAAACACAGTTGTTCAGTAAATCAAATTGCATTAACCAACAGCAACAAGTACACAACTGATCTTTCACTTACCTGACTTCAGCACTTAATATTGCATTTTTTTTTCATGGATATACCTATAGTAACCCTGTTGCCATAATAAAAATTTGAAAGACTAGTTAAATTTTAGTTAAACATTAAGAAAGAAAAATCAGCACAAGGGATGTTATTTACATTCAGTGTGAAGGATCCCTTGTGCTGCTGGCTGATCTCTTAGCTAAAATCCAAAATCCTCAGCCAACATCCCATACTTCCACCGCTGTAATCTTCCTGTGCAGTGGGGGTTAAGTTGAGCTCTGCACCTATCACAAGCATTCGTCAAGAGGGCCAACTATGCCCACCTTTCCGCCCCCCTCCTCCATTCATAGAGGCTGTACTGTAGCTTCCATCAATGAAAAGTGCTCTATGAATGGAGGAGGGGGACACAGAAAGGGGAGGGGCATCGTCTGCACTGTTGATGAGTGCTTGTGACAGGACCAATAGCAATGCATTGCACTACCAAACATTATGCTTGGCGGTGCTAGTGTGAATGAGCCCTTACAATCTTTGTTGTGATCTTTTAGGATTGTTGGCAATGAACTACTTCATAGAATAAGCAGTTAGAGAGATGAGGGAGGGGTTGTTTTAAAGTTCTTACTGTTCATTTATTAGGAATACATACCTCTAGCACTTGAGAATGAGGAGACTTCAGGGAGACAGTGACCTATGGCAAAAAGTAGGTGTAGTTAAATTATGGTGGTCAGGAGGGCAAAATCTTTCTCAGCAATGCTTGAATTATAAAAAAACCAGAGGCACCTTTGGCCACCCCAGGAAAGGGTAGTAATGCGATGCGTACAATGGGTGTGGCCAAATTGTTAAAAGTGGGAGGGGTTTAAGAGGCACCGTTAAACAAAATCCAGGCTTCCTTGTACCTATAAAATATGCTTTGTGTCATGGCCTGGGATCATGCTGTATGAATACAAAAGCAGATCCCCTAGTGGATGACGCGGGCTCACCCGAGGTATAGGTCTTCACCAGAGCTCCTGATGATGAAGATGGATTCTGCTGTGTGTTAATGCGAGGTCGTGGCTCTCTGAATTGCCTCAATAGTAAGAGAGCAAGCAGAAGTCAGGTAGTGGATGAAGCAGATGAGGAACAAGCAGAAGCATAGCCGATAAACAAGCCGAAAGGTTACGAATAGTAGCTGGATGGGAATGGGCAGAAGCATAGGCGTGCGCACAGGGTGTGCCTGGGCACACCCTAATCACCCCATGTGGCGCAGATTCCCCATTTTGACCCCTGACATTTCACCAAGGCACCCTAATGGGGCTTCTAAAAAAATAGTAAAATAAAAATAATAAAACTGTAAAAAACTGTAATAAATAAAATAATAAAAATAAAAACTACTGACTCCGTCCACTACCCTACTGACACCGTCTATTGCTCTACTGACACTGTCAGTATATATACACATGCACACACATGCATATGTTTTTGAGCTTTGGGGTGCCCACCCTAATGCAATGGGCTGTGCACGCCTATGGGCAGAAGCATAGTCGATTAACTAGCCAAGGGTTGATAATGAGTGGTAGCGAAGATGAGGAGTGCAGCAGGTATGCAAAAGAGCAAGAAATCGGCTGCAAAGCGCAAAATAATCTGGCAAACATGAAGTGCAGGGACATGGCTTAAACAGAAAATGCATGGGTGGAGCAAAGAGCTCAAGGATCACCAGAAACAAGATACAAAGTAAAGTTGTCTCAGGAATCAGACAGGGAGCTGTTCTGTATCTCAGGTGGCACAGCGAGAGAGCCCCACTTAGATCCTGCAGAGGTCCCAGGTTTAGATCTGAATCCTAACACTTTGATTGCTGAGCCACAGGCAAGAGTCTCACCAACACATATTAACCTCAGCACAATCATTATGAAAATGCTGTCATTACATATACTTTTGTACTTGGAAATTAAACAGAGAGCTAACACTTTTTTCCAAGCCTACCTTAAAGCGGAATTTCTCCCTAAAAGGGAAGTTCTGCTTTATCTCCTCCTTCTCCGTGCCTCTCCTACTATTGGAGCTTTGTTATTTTGTAGGAGGAGTAAGTACCTCGTTTTATCATGTACCTGCTGCCACTCCCACTCCTGCTCCGATCGGAGCAGAAGTTTGACCTTCCACCGCCCGCATACTCCTGAGCTATGGGTCCATTCACAAAGCCCAGCATGGCTCACGCATGCACAGTGGGAAGTCGGCCTTGAAGCCACAAGGAGTCTCAGATGGCTTCCCACAGTAAACATGCCAGTGCCGAGGACAGAAAGAACCTGCCTAGGTGAGGACAGCGCTAGATCCCTGGACAGGTTAGTGTCCTTTTTTTAAAAGTCAGCAGCTTCAGTATTGGTAAGACTGAAGAACCTCTTTAAAAAATAATTTAAAATAGTCAGGGACTGCTTAGCAACCATCAACAATGAAGAGACATTGAAGACTTTGGTGAGAAATATGTAATATGTACTACATATCGTATATAGTGCAGGAGTCTGTAAGGCAGAGTCCAGGGGTGGGGGGAGTTTAATGCAGGAGTATGTAATGCTCAAAATGCCTCAAAGGTCAGGAGTATGTAACACACAGAGTGCTGCATTGCTGGGATAAGGAGTACATTACATACAGAAAGCAGGGTCCAGAGTTGCCCCCAAACCCCCCCCCAGAACAAATCCTACGCTACCCCCCCAAAATCACCCTGCCAGCACAAATCCTCCTCCCCATACCCCCTCCCAGCACAAGTGGTCTGCCCTCCATCCCCCCTCTGAACACAAACCCTCTTCTTTTCCTTGCACAAATTCCCCCTAGAAAATACCCTACACCACTCCCCCAAATCCTCCCTCCTAGCGCAATCCCCATCCCTCATCCCAGCACAAATTCCCCCCCCCCCCCAATACAAATCCTCTTCCCCTCCCACAAATCCTTTTCGACTCCAAGTCCTTCCCCAAACAAATCCCTCTTCTCTAAATTCCCCGTCCCAGTACAAATTCTCTTCACCCCCTCTCAGCACAACCCCCTTCTCAACCTAAGCATCAATCCCTCTTACCCCAATTCCCACTAGCACAAATCCTCTTCCTCCAACCCCAAATTCCTCCTGCCAACAAAATGTCTCTCCTTCGTTCTAGCACATTGAGCCAGTCCCCTTTACGTAAGCTTCATGGCATCCTTGCTAGAGGACATTGTTGTTGCACTTAGCATCACTGCACTCTTCTTCCCTCCTCAGTGTAAAATGTCCAAAAACTTTTTTTTTATATGTTTACCAATTTTTTAAAATGTTTAATCCCCCTGCCCCCTGCCCCCTGGCCCCGCTATTCATGCTCTGTAGCCCCCTGGGATATGTACCTCGCATTAGGGCTCTTTCGCTTGAGCGGACTCCGGTGATCCCCGCTAAGCAGGCAGACACAGCCCACTCTCCTTTATGGGTGGTCAGATGTAAACAGACCACCTGTCCATTTACATTTATCTGTCATCCGATCCACCAGACAGATGGGGAACTGATCCCTATCTGTCTGTTTTTGGCAAATAGGATTAGATTAGATTTCCTCCATAGAGGGCAATGGATGGTCCAATTGGATCCGCTTAAAAAACTGACAGGCAGACCCGATCGCTTTGCCTGTGTGAAAGGGGCCTTATCCAGGATTCTTCAGGTTTGATACAGTTGCCATTGGAGGGTGGACCTCTCGTTGTGTCATCAGGGGGACAAGCTGCCTAAACCAGGAAAAGGTAGCCAGCTCCTCATGACATCAGCAATAAAGATGGCGGGGAGAGACTCAATGTGTGCCAGAAGCAAAGCGTACCACAGCAGGACAACGTTGAATTCACTGGCTGGGTGAGTTTGTGCGTCAACCAGGTGAAAACGTAGGAGGGAAAAAACCATTGTGGGAGGGTTACGTTTCTCTTTAATCGTTAAAAAAAATGCTATATTAAAATAAAATGATACAATTCTGAGATCATTTTAAAGCCAGCTCTACATATTATAGCATTTATAAGAACACTAGAAGCCTCTGCAGTTTTTTTTTCTTTTTTAACTTTTTTGGGATGAAAAGATGGAGTTTCCCTTTAAATAATTTATTCCTGTGCATCTAGGCCAAGCCTAAAAATTACAGGTTAGACAGAGTGCCAGTACATTCCTTCTTTTCTTAGATCTGTAAATGTTGTCCTGACGGCCTTTGAGAAGTGTTTTATTTTAGGTGACACAGTGTATCTGGATGCATAATCTCCTGGATTTACAAACTGTTTTACTGCAGCTGCATCGTACTCAGGGGCTTAGTATCCCCTTACCATTGTAGTGCAGGGATTTATCAATGTGCCGCTGTAAACACTTGTTCTTTTCATGACCTCCTAGGTGACACCGGGGTCATTAAAGAATTGTTAAGTTCAAATGTCAGACACTTGAAATGAACACATTGTACACTACTGTTAACTGTAAACCATCTGAAATAGTGAGCTATGCCAGGAGCTGTAATGTCAGCTGCTGTGTGAACGCAGGATCCCAGGACTTAACTCAGGTTCACGTAGAACCCTCTACCATGTCCTTTTAAGGAAACTGTTAATGCTTTGTGCAGTCATTATGCTCTAATAGGCATCTCTCTCCTGTAGAACGTAATTTTAGAACATACCTTTCAACCTTCACAGATCCTCAGCAGAGGTGATGTGTGCAGTATTATTCTATTCAGATAACTCGCAGGAATGCAGCAGTGTTTTGAAATCATGACTGCACTGCAGCAACATAAGCAGCTACAGACTTCCTTGTATTTAACGTGTACCTGTACACGGGTTAAAGGAATGGCATTATTCACATATCCCATTCTCCAGGAGTTTTTAACCAGGAATATGTAACTATATGTAGCACCCTCTAGTGTGCTAGAAAGATAGTGCATGTTTTTGTGAGATTAGGTACATTTCCAGGCTTGGCCTGGGTGTGTTTTGATCTGGGTTGGAGTGACTGGGTGATTCACAGGCAGCATCACCAAGACCTCCCACTTCTTTCCAGAATGTTCTGGAAAGGAAGGAGGAGAGGGGAGGTGGAGCTGTCTGGGGTGTTCTGTGAAATCCTTAAATACCCAGGGTCATCCCGTCGGAGGGAGTTGTTCAAGTGGAAGGTGGAGATGGAGTGCTAGGCTGATGAACCTTGGAGGGAGCTCCCCAGTCTGGGGGGGGAGGTGACCTTGGGCCTGGGGTTTGGGTGTGGACAGGACCCTTCTCACAAAACACAGAGGTGTCCTGGACAGGTGGCACGGGAGCAGGAGAGGACAGCAGGAGAGCAGTGCCAGGCCAGGTCTCCAGCAGAGGAAAAACAGGTCACAGCCAAGAAGGCTGGTGAGTGATACACAGTCGGAAGAGGACTGGGGAGGCACGCCTGAGAGGACTGGGAGATAGCAGTCTGAGATGGGTGCAGAGCCAGTAAGATGAACTGTGGTGTTATGGGCAGTGGAGAGAGAGGCAGCTGCAGCCAGGAGGGCTGGCTGGGCCTGAAGATGTGGTGCTGGGCTCAGTGGCCATGTGGACAGCTATCACTAAGGACTAGCATATTTTTGCTACACTAAAAGGGGGCCCGCGGTCCCTGCCTGCAACAGCCATTCACCCTAGGCCTGGCTGAGCCAGTGTCAGGCCTACAAATCAGTCCTAGCTGGTCTGGGTAGTACAAGCAAGTGATGTGCTGGAGGTGTTGAGGAGAGATAGTCTGCAAGCAAGGGATGTGCTGGAGTTGAAGATTCGAGTTGTATATAGCAAAGGTGTATATAATCGGTCCCATGTATATTGTTCTGTAAATTCTGGGCATCTCATAAATATCTCATCCCCATCCAAGTTTATTCCCCTCAATAAAAAAAAATACAAAACAAAAGTTCAAGGACTGGTTTTCTGTCTGAGGGTGAAAGAGAACTGTGTGCCTGGCTGGGGAGGGTGACAGACGGACTACAACACTCAGCAGCCCTCACGAGGTATCGCTACATATACATGCAGCCTTTAATATTAGATATTATATCAATATTATCCTAAAAAAAGTCTCTGCAGACTCCAATAGTAGAGAGGAAGTCCCAACACCAACTTCGGTGGGAAATGACCACTTTCAGCACCACCGTGATAAAGCCAAGCTGCTTACCAGACAAAGTATACCCTCAAATTATAGAGTGGTCACAAAGCGCCTTATAGTTGTTAGACCCAAGGACTTCTAATCACTCCACCATTAATCTTGCTGACATCATAATTTCCAGCAGTTATGGATAAGGGGCCAGGAAAGCTGTACCTTTAAATTGGATCACCGTGGGCTCCACACACCATCCTCACAACACATCAGCAGGAAATGCCAACACAGATGTATCAGACTATTTCTCTGGCACATGAAGTTCCAAGGGGTCCATCAGGCGGAAGCTGTCCCTCAAGGGGATCATACCAGCCTGGTGGGATTTGGCTACTAGATGGTGATATCCCACTAGTTGTATGCTACATGGACGTCGAGGCTTTATATAGCTCAATACCACACGACAAGAGGCTGACGTGCATTCAACACGTCATCTTACAAAACAGTCATTTTGAAAAAAAAGAAAAATCTATTTCTAGTAGATGCTCTATGCTCTAGATTTCATACTTCGCCATAATTATTTCACCTTCAACAGAGCACATTTCCTCCAGGTACAGGGGGTAGCGATGGGGACGTCTTGTGCCCCATCCTATGCCAACCTGTACCTGGGGGAATGGGAACACATACTTACTCAATCCGAACATATGCGCCCCTACGTCGAAAATGTAATTATATGGTATCGTTATATCGATGAAATTTTGTTTGTGTGGGATGGACCGCCTGACAAACTACTGAGTTTTCTGCATGAACTGAATAACAATATATTCAATCTGACTTTCACAATGACTTACGATCACTGCATGCGACAAGTTTCCATCCCAAACCACTCGTCACTTCTATTCCTTACAGTCAATACCTTCAGGTTCGAAGAAACTGCTCTAACGGTCATGTCTTTAGAAAGGAAGCAGACTTATTAAAATCAAGGCTGTTAGTGCGAGGATATTCCAACACTTGCCTAAAAAAAGCCTTCAAAAGAGCGTGCCAAAAAACAAGACATGAACTTATTTATAATCCTAGGTCTGCTAGCAACAAAACTAATCAGATATGAATTATCACAACATTTTCAAATCAGCACAAAACCATAAAAAACATAATTGAAAAGTATTGGCATGTGTTAAAATTTGACCCTATTATTGGTCCTTTTGTATCAGACAACTCTTCTTTTACATTTAAAAGAGTGAAATCTATAAGGGATCAATTAGTCTCAAGTGAATATTTGGGAGGAGGGGGAAAGAAAGACCCGTGCAAATGCCCAGGGACCTTTAGGTGTGCGGGGGCTGCAGATATTGTCAGTTCATGAATATTGCCAAAAACGTCGGATTACCAAATGTTGAGAAATACTTACCTACTCATTATGCCAATTGTCGAACCTTTGGTGTAGTATATCTCATGTTATACGATTGTGCATATTTCTATGTTGGTAAGACCAGTCAGGAATTCTGCAAGTGAGCGTACCGACACATAGCATCTATGAAGTCATGCAATCTCAGTCTCCCTCTAGGTAGACATGTTTTGGCCATACATGATGGCAATTTTCCAAAGATATCGTTTTTGATTCTAGATCGCATACATCCGGGCATACGAGGGGTGACTGGAACAAAATCCTCCTGCAACATGAGCAGAGATAGATCTTTCGCCTCAATGCAACCATACCCCCTGGTTTAAAAAAGTCTATTTCATTTAAACCTTTTTTGGATGGATTTGCGTCAGGTGGATCAGAATGGGACCCTAATGACGCAAATCCGATGACTTAATGTTTTTTCTGTGTCTCGGTATGTTTAACCCTATGCTTGCATCTAGTATAGTGCTATCTATGACACTTACAAACACCATCTGTTTTTTGCTGTTTTTCGCTGTTCAACTCATCTTTCATGCATTTTTGTTAATTATGGTTTTGACTAAATCGCATTTCATGCGACTGCAGTTTATGCTTGTCCATGTCTGGCTTACGTCTTTGATTTCTATTTCCCTGACTTTTATGTATCATCCTCCTCCTCATTTCTCCTGACTATATATGTTTATTCACATGTACCTTCTGCTTTTTTGTTCTTTGCCTTCTGTGTAATTGGGGCCACAGTCAGTTGGGGACCATTACATGTTGGGCCTTTCCTTAGATCGCTCACTCGGCGCACGGGGGCCTCCTGTGCCAATCACCTTTGGTTCAGGCGTAGCCAGCCTTCCTTTATTCGGGCGCATTTGGCCGAGTGTCGCCCGTTGTCATGGCGCCCATTGTGTGCCGCGGGTCTCTGACACGGACGCTGGTCACCCAGACAGTACGCTTCCGCCCCGTTCCTTCAGGCGGATGACCCCGCGGCGCTGACGATCTACACCCATCCTGTACAAGAGGGTGGGCTTATACTAGGAAGGAGTTAATGGGAGGATATTCCTCCTCACTTCAGCTGCACAATCATCCTGCCCATCTTCCTCTCTATTCAGCTTCCAGCTGATTAAGTTTAAATCAATTAGCAGGACACAATGCATATAAGACGCCGTGTCATTGGATGTGATTGACAGCAATGGCTGCGCTGCTTTCAATCCATCCACTGTAACCAATCAACTGCCAGGCTGAACGGCGAAGAGGATGCCGGGGGTGAGCGCTGGACTTTCGAGGGGTCAGGTAAGTAAAACGGGGGGGCTGGGGGGGCGGTATTGTCGGATGTTTTTTCACCCTAATGCATAGAATGCATTAAGGTGAAAAAAACTTTTACCTTTACAACTCCTTTAAATTTCGCACATTATCTTGTGCTTTATATATTAATTAGTATATTGCCTTGTAGATCTGTGAGGTACTTCTTGTTCCTCTTTCGCCTGTGTTTGGAACATATGCTGTTTTCAAAATCTGCACGTTGTCAAGTCTACAACAAGGTGTGTTTTTCATTGGACTAATCTTTTTCTATAGTAGATTACACAATTCCATCTTGAAACCATTTTGTATTCATAAATGCATATTCCTTCTGATGTTTTTCTTTCATCCCTCATGTTTTTTACTATAGACTGTTGGAGGGTTTGCCAGTCTCACTGCACGGTCACACAAATTCCCCCGTCCTTTCTTGGTTGGAGGTTAGACGCCCTCTGTGTGTGATCATTTTTGGCTTGGGCCCATCATTTCTGACCTCCCTGGCTTTTCCATCTTGGCTGATTTGGGGCAGCAGAATACTTCTTCACGTTTATTTTAGCCGGATGCATTTTTCCTGACATCACAAGAAACATGGTTAGATCTCATGTTGTTGTTCTATTATTTGTTCAATATGTAATGCTTATTCATATATTTTGTATGATAATTGCTTATTATGTTTGTTTTTGCTTTTAATTCATTTACAGACAACCAATGAACCACTAGCCCCTGAAGAAGAGGTTTAATCCCTACAAACCTCAAAACGCGTTGGACATCGCCTGACCCAGTTCACTACTGGCCAGTCTCAAGTGGTTGTCTGTATACATACACACATATGTTTCTTGCTATTGTATTTTGTATTTTTGTATAATAGATATATGCATTCTATTGTGACTTCCCATAAGTCACCAATTAATTTTTAAACTTTTCTAATAAAACATCAATATATTCTCATTACATTTATTGTCGTGGAATTTCTGCCTTTAAAAGTCCCACAGAGGAACCTGTTTGATTTTGTATTCAATTTTCAGGGATGTGGGCAGCAATTCCGGTTTCATAGATCGATGGTACTATCACAACTTACTATGCTACATGTAGAATCCTACTCCTGTGGAGATGGTCTTGTAACCTACTGAATCCAATTGACCTTCAATCAAAAGTCTGTGTTTCTAAGTGAAAAGAATTTTATGAAAAACTGCCAGGAGGTATGGTGGAATGATTAGAAGTTCTTGGGTCTAACAACTAGAAGGTGCTTTGTGGCCACTCTATAATTTAAGGGTGTACTATGTCTGGTAAGCTGCTTGGCTTTATCACGGTAGTGCTGAATGGGGTCATTTTCACACTGAAGCCGGTGTTGGAACTTCCTCTCCACTAATAGGGTATGCATGGACTTTTTTATAGGATAATATTGATATAATTTGTAATATTAAGTGCTGCATGTATATTTATATATTTGTTTTAATTTGAGATCAAAATGATTTTTGCTGGCTGCTATAATTTATATGTATTTCCAAGAACATACATTATTTATTATTTAGATACTACTTTATTTAACCAGGAATATGGACACCAAATCAGGACAGGAATGGATCTCTGAATAGTAAAAAAAATGAAAATAGTATTTTCTGCATTACTGAACCTGAATTTAAAGTAGAGAAAATGGCTTGATATGTCAGATAACAAGCAAGTTACAAGTGACAAGCAAGCTACCCCTTGAAATGTTCCACATTTTGTCTTGTTACAACTAAAACCGTAAATGTTTTTTATTGAGATTTTATGTGCTAGACCAACACTAATTGGCACATAATTGTGAAGAGGAAGGAAAATGATAAATGGTTTTCAAAATTTTTTACAAATAAATTTGTGAAAAGTGTGGCTTGCAGTTCGGTTCACACCGGAAAACATGCGAACAGGCTAAAAATTTGTACAAACACCGTTAAATTCTATGGGACACGAACATGAAAAATCAAAAGTGCTCATTTTAAAGGCTTATATGCAAGTTATTGCCATAAAAAGTGTTTGGGGACCTGGGTCCTGCCCCAGGGGACATGTATCAATGCAAAAAAAAGTTTCAAAAACGGCGTTTTTTTCAGGATTTTAATAATGCTTAAAGTGAAACAATAAAAATGAAATATTCCTTTAAATATCATGCCTGGGGGGTGTCCTTATTATGCCTGTAAAGTAGAGCATTTTCCCGTGTTTATAACAGTGCCACAACAAAATGACATTTCTAAAGGAAAAAAAGTCATTTAAAACTGCTTGCAGCTGTAATTAATTGTCGGATCCAGCAATACAGATACAAATCATTGAAAAAAACGACATGGGTCCCCCCCCAGTCCATTACCAGGCCCTTCAGGTCTGGTATGGATAGTAAGGGAAACCCTACACCAATTTTTTTTTTAATGGTGTAGGGGTCCCCCCAAAGCCCATACCAGGCCCTTCAGGTCTGGTATGGATTTTAAGGGGAACCCTACACCAAATTTAAAAAAATGGCATGGAGCCCCCCAAAATCCATCCCAGACCGATATCCGAGCACGCAACCTGGCAGGCCGCAGGAAAAGGGGGGATGAGAGAGCGCCCCCCTCCTGAACCATACCAGGTTACATGCCCTCAACATGGGGAGGATGCTTTGGGGTCGCCCCCAAAGCACCTTGTCCCCATGTTGATGGGTACAAGGGCCTCATCCCTACAACCCTTGCCCAGTGGATGTGAAGGTCTGCGGGCAGGAAAACTGAAAGTGATGTAAATGGGTGACCCTCCCCTTCTGACGCCATGTGACGCCACGTGATGTCAGAAGAGGGAAGGGTCACCCGTTTACGTCAATGGGTGGCCCCACCCTCAGCTATATTACAGCTGTCCTCGCAAAGAAGATTCAGACGGGGGAGCCTCCCATGGAGGTGGAGTTGTTGTGTTTTGTTTTGTCAGTCGGCGCTGTGATCGAGGAGGGATAGACATCGTGGGACAGGTTTTTTTTTATTTTTTTTTAATAAAGAACTTGTCCCAAATTGTCTACTGTAATTTTTAACATTTTGGCACTTTTTTTGGTGAATGAGTAGGGGTACCCCCTTACCCATTCACATGAGGGGGCAGGATCTGGGGGTCACCTTGTTAAAGGGGGCTTCCAGATTCCGATAAGCCCCTGCCTGCAGACCCCCACAACCATCAGGCAAGGGTTGCAGGGATGAGGCTCTTGTCCCCATCAACATGGGGACAAAGTGCTTTGGGGGCGACACCAAAGCATCCTCCCCATGTTGAGGGCATGCAGCCTGGTACAGTTCAGGAGGGGGGGCGCTCTCTCCTCCCCCCTCTTTTCCTGCAGCCTGCCAGGTTGCGTGCTTGGATAAGGGTCTGGTATGGATTTTGGGGGGACTCCTACGCCATTTTTTTATTTTGGTGCAGGGTTCCCCTTAAAATCCATACCATACCTGAAGGGCCTGGTATGGGTTTTGGGGGAACCCCTACACTATTTTTTTATTTTGGTGCAGGGTTCCCTTTAAAATCCATACCAGACCCGAAGGGCCTGGTATGGGTCTTGGGGGGACCCCTACGCCATTTTTTTAAAATTTGCCACAGGGTTCCCCTTAATATCCATACCAGACCAGAAGGGCCTGGTATGGATTTTGGGGGGACCCCCACACATTTTTTTATTTTGGTGCTGGGTTCCCCTTAATATTCATACCAGACCCAAAGGATCTGGTAATGGACTGGGGGGGACCCACGCCGTGACTTTTTTTAAATTACTTTTTTTCCTTTAGAAATGCCATTTTGCTGTGGTATTGTTCTAACATGGAGACAAAGTGCTTTGGGGGCGACACCAAAGCATCCTCCCCATGTTGAGGGCATGTGGCCTGGTACAGTTCAGGAGGGGGGCGCTCTCTCCTCCCCCTTTTTTCCTGCAGCCTGCCATGTTGCGTGCTCGGATAAGGGTCTGGTATGGATTTTGGGGGGACCCCTACACCATTTTTTTATTTTGGTGCAGGGTTCCCTTTAAAATCCATACCAGACCTGAATGGCCTGGTATGGGTTTTGGGGGGACCCCTACGCCATTTTTTTAAAAATTTGACACAGGGTTCCCTTAATATCCCATACCAGACCTGAAGGGCCTGATATGGATTTTGGGGGGACCCCACACATTTTTTATTTTGGTGCTGGGTTCCCCTTAATATTCATACCAGACCCAAAGATCCTGGTAATGGACTGGGGGGGGACCCATGCCGTGACTTTTTTTAAATGACTTTTTTTCCTTTAGAAATGTCATTTTTCTGTGGTATTGTTCCTTTTTCTTGCATTGATACATGTCCCCTGGGGCAGGACCCAGGTCCCCGTACACTTTTTATGGCAAAAACTTGCATATAAGCCTCTAAAATGAGCACTTTTGGTTTTTCATGTTAGTGTCCCATAGACTTGGTGTTCCGCGGCTTTTGAATTTGCCGCGAATACCGCATAATGTTCACTGTTCGACGAACAGGCTAACACCCCATGTTCATGTCGAACTTACGTTTGACTCGAACATCGGGCTCATCCCTAGTATTCAGCTCCTCTGAGTCAATACTTTGTAGAACCACCTTTCACTGCAATTACAGCTGCAAGTCTTTTTGGGTATGTTTCTACCAGCTATGCACATCTAGAGAGTGAATTTTTTGCCCATTATTTTTTGCTAAATAGCTCTAGCTCTGTCAGATTGGATGGAGAGCACTGTGAACAGCAATTTTCAAGTCCTGCCATAGATTCTCAATTGGATTTAGGTCTGGACTTTGACTGGGCTATTCTAACACATGAATAAGCTTTGATCTAAACCATTCCATTGTCGCTCTGGCTGTGTGTTTAGGGTTGTTGTCCTGCTAGAAGGCGAACCTCCGCCCCAATCTCAAGTCTTTTGCAGACTCTAACAGGTTTTCTGTATTTGGCTCCATCCATTTTCCCATCAACTCTGACCAGCTCCTCTGTCCCTGCTGAAGAAAAGCATCCCCGTAACATGATTCTCCCCCACCATGTTTCACGGTGGTGTGCAAATCACACACCACCATGGTGTGTTCAGGGTGATGTGCAGTGTTAATTTTCCACCACACATAGCATTTTGCTTTTAGACCAAAAAGTTAAATTTTCTCATCTGACCAGAGCTCCTTCTTACACGGTTGCTGTGTCCCCCATATGGCTCCTCGCAAACTGCAAATGGGATTTCTTATGGTTTTCTTTCAACAATGGCTTTCTTCTTGCCACTCTTCCATAAAGGCCAGATTTGTGGAGTGCACCACTAATAGTTGTCCTGTGGACAGATTCTCCCACCTGAGCTGTAGACCTCTGCAGCTCCTCAAGAAATACCATGGGCCTCTTGGCTGTTTCTCTGATTAATGCTCTCCTTGTCTGGCTTGTCAGTTTAGGTGGACGGCCATGTCTTGGTAGGTTTGCAGTTGTGCCATACTCTTTCCTTTTTTCGGATGATGGATTGAGCAGTGCTCCGTGAGATGTTCAAAGCTTGGGATATTTTTTTATAACCTAACCCTGCTTTAAACATCTCCACAACTTCATCCCTAACCTGTCTGGTGTGTTCCTTGGTCTTCATGATGCTGTTTGTTTACTAAGGTTCTCTAAAAAACCTCAGAGGGCTTCACAGAACAGCTGTATTTATACTATGATTAAATTACACACAGGTGGACTCTATTTACAAATTAGGCGACTTCTGAAGGCAATTGGTTCCACTAGATTTCAGTTAGGGATATCAGAGTAAAGGGGGCTGAATACAAATGCCACACTTTTCAGATATTTATTTGTGAAAAACTTTTATCATTTTCTTTTCACTTCACAATTTATGTTGGTCTATCACATAACATCCCAATAAAATACATTTATATTTTTGGTTGTAACATGACAAAATGTGGAAAATTTCAAGGAGTATGATTACTTTTTCAAGGCACTGTATATTGTTGGTAACTGGACACTAATCCTATGTTTTGACTGAACAAAATACTAGTTGTAAGTGTAGGGTAGTGGCATGGTGTCCTTCTCCCCGAATTGGCCAGTAGCTGTTTCAATGGTTAGAGGGCCCCAGAATTAAAAGTAAAATGGATACCATGGATAGAGAGAAAGTGTCAGCCCTGCTTCTGCCAGTGTGGGGCACACAGGTAACCAGTGTAGTTTCCCAAATTGGCCACTTGTTTTCACCATAGTTAGGGTCGGGAACCATGTAGTGAACCAGTGTAGGGGAACCTTATGTAAGAGGGCTCTGTATATATAGTCTGCCAGGCTTCTGCCAGGGAGTTAGTCATGGGAAGCAGTGGAAGGGACAAGGCATGCAAATATATAATCTTAGAGCCTCTAGTTTCTGGGAGCTTCCTCTTAAGATGGAACATGGGATTGGATTAATGGGACTACTTACATCTCTTTGGCATGGAATGTAGGATTATGGCAAACCCTAAAAGTTATGGGCTGCTCTTCGGCTCAGCTCTCATCTCCGCAGTTCTCTATTTGCAACTTAGGAATTTGCCACGGCCTTCAGATTGACTGAAAGGATGTATAAATATAGATCAACTGCATTTCAGTAAAGGGTTAAAAGGCGTCAGTTGTATGAACTCTTCCTTCCTCCAGCCTCATGATGGGAAAATCTTCAGGAAATTAGCAGGTGCTAGGCAATGCATTGGATTGTGGACCATTGTGGACTTTTGTGGATGTGGATTTTTCCTATTGTGGACCATTGCTGTAAGGTCTGAGAAAGGTATGGATCGGGCTACTGGATGGTGCTGGTTAGTCTAGGCTGGGTGCCTGTCAAGGGTGCCTTTATATGGGTGCTCCGGGAAGGATCCTGCACTCATATCTTATAGGGCTGATGTAAATTTTTTCAACAGTGAAAGGGGTATGGGGGCTATAGATGGGCTAATCTGCCCGGGTTCAGTTCATCAAGGGTTCTGCCAATCCTGTTTAAAATTCAACAAACCCAAACTTAGCGGCAAATACCACTGAGGTCATTGGGGGGAGTGACTTCTTATTAAATTCTGGCCATTTTTAGGGCTAATAGGCAAACTACTGTAAAAAAAACAAAATAAAAAAGCATTGGAAGTAGATTCAAATATCATGCAGTGCATTATGGGTGAATCCGCACATAAAATCCCATGGAAGCGCGAACCCGAACCTCATGCTGAATGGAGACATATTGGACAATCCATCAAGTGTCTGTAATTGTAAACATACATCTTGGTGGTTTGTCTGGGAGCTTGTAGTAGAGATCATGTTGGCTAACACACACCTCTTCCCCTTGGCTGGCTCAAGATAGCAGCACCTATACAGTTTGTTTATAATTGTAGCAGCTCATCCT
The DNA here is from genome assembly GCA_037952925.1 of Lithobates clamitans. NCBI lineage: Eukaryota > Metazoa > Chordata > Amphibia > Anura > Ranidae > Lithobates > Lithobates clamitans. Next base: position 155,855 of record JBBGZY010001548.1, on the reverse strand, counting down.
TACACAACTGCCGCATAGTAATTAAGGTACAGAGGACATATACAGTACAATACATTAGGCATGTACGTTGATGAACGGGAGTATAATTATAGGTTGTCTTTCAGTGTACTTGTCCTTTACTCTTTCCCTCCCTTCTTCCAGTAGTCTGGTTCTAGTTAGTTGTAACCCCATGCCTGTCAATCCATAGCTACATTATTATTTTGAATAAGTATAAAAAAGTACATCTTTATTGGCATGAATGAAAACTGCCTCTCTAAAGCCAACAGCCAAGATCAGCATTTAGATTTATTATTTATTATTTATTATTTATTATGTTCAGGACTAGAGATGTTACATTTTCAAAAATCTGGAAGCCATGGAAAAAAACCAAAACATTTTCCCTGTTTTTTCCAAAAAAATAAAATAAAATAAATTCAGTGTGGTATATTTTAATGTAAACGCTTCCAGCCAATATGCATTTTCAGTTATTGACAATGCTAATTCAGAAGCATATATTGTTCTCTTAAGAGCTTGATGTTTTCCTGATTTTCAGGTGTCATTTTAATTAATAAATGAAGGGATTGTGTATTTTTGTCAGGCAGTGGTTTGTAACACTTCTTTACGTGAAGATGCTCAGGTGAAAAAAAAATACTTATAGATGATCCAGAAGCAGCAGAAAGACGGTTTCTGGAATGGGAACTCTGGAGGGAAAAGCTACTCGCACTTTCATTCTGGTCCTCATCATTTCATTCCATAAGGTATTTTTTAATGTCCTTTTAGGGCATCTCTGGCATTCCAGGATGTGTTTTGTCATCCTTGTAGCATTTGGAAAAGAATATTTCTTCTCACAATATTTGCAAGTTGCAGCTTTGCTCTCAGCAGAAATTGCACTGTGGAAATGTTTCCAAACTCTAGATGTTGGTTTCACTATTTTATTGATAAGTGGAAAAGAAAAAAAAAAATTTACTGACAAGACTATAGGTCAACAATATGCTGTGATGGTGGAGATCACTAATGCAAATGATTTAAAGGTTAAAAAAGATAAACTAATTTGTCAGATAAATTTACCCTCTTACCTGTCAATTAAGGCCTGAGAGGATATGAACTATCATCTACTGTATCCCAACAATCACCAACTGTAGGAGGTACAAGATGTAGCCCACAAGCAAACTAAACTGGAGCTTTTCCCCTGCAGTGCCCCCTAGGGGCAGAAATGCATATTTCTCTTATTTGAGAACTACATTGAGAATTACAGTGCTACTTGAATTGTATTCCAGGATTTGCTTGTCTTCAGCTGAGAGAACTTGCAATAATTTAAGACTTTACATAAAGTCACAGAAACCTTTCATTTAGGTCTTCATGTTATGTAGTTTAAATACCATTTCATAGATATATTACTTATCATTGTAAAAGAACATATTTCACACTTCTTTTTTCTAATTTTTCCAGAAAAAACAAATAAGGCTTTAAAAAGAACTTTAAAAAAATCTGTTTTCTTTCCCACATCTGTTCGTTATGTTTTTTCCCAGGCCTTCCCATCTCTATTCCAGACTAAAAAACTACATTTTTAAAGTCTTTATGCTTTTTAAAAGTAGGCCCTAAAGTTAGGAAAACAGACAGTAAAACATTTAATTAAGTCCAATATTATGTTTAGAAAATGATATAAATTAGTAGTCTGTGCTAACTCTAATTTGGAAAGGGTTTATGAATCAGCCTAGGTTCACGTGCGTCCGATTTGACATGTCAAATCGCATGCCAAATCGGAGGCTATTGCCGTCAATGGCACCTTCTGAATTGGTGCGACGCCGACTTTGTGACGCCGCACCGATTCCCAAAAGTAGTTCCTGTACTACTTTTGGCAACTTCGGGGGGGGGGGGGGATTTGTATAGGCATCTGCACAGCAACTGGCACAGATGTCTCTGAAATGGCTCCCGAACCCGCAGTCAGTGTGAACCTAGGCTCAGTGTTTGTTCAGAAATAGTTACTGGCTATAACGAGTAAAACCAGAGTTAGATGGGAGCCAAATATGTTTCCCAAACCACTAACGGAGACTTTTGATTTAAAAAGACTATTCCACCCAAAATTGATACAGTTTTGGGTAAATGTTAACAGGTTGGATCGTCAATTTGGCTACCTATGGCTACTATAACTGAAGGTCCCAGTTTCAACCATTTTCTTCAACCTGCTGCGGGTAGTTATTTTCCATCTTGTTTTTTTTTCTTTATTCTATGTTATGTGGGATGTAGCATGAAAAGAGGTATTTAATAGGAAGGAAACCTAAAATCAGATACTATCACTGAGAATCTGGAGGTTACCTGTTGCCCTGTCAACTGCCTCAGCTCATGCTAAAAACACATACTGTCTCCCAACCACAGAATATGCTTAAAGTGGTGTTCCGGCCGAAATTTTACTTTATAAATAAAAATACCCCTATAATACACAAGCTTAATGTATTCTAGTAAAGTTAGTCTGTAAACTAAGGTCTGTTTTGTTAGTTTATAGCATTAGTTTGTTATTTTATAAACTTACAGCAGGCCGTGGCCATCTTAAGTCTGGGCATCTGAAGCCAGACTGCATTTCTTCCTGGATCTCATCCTTGCAGATCTCGCACACGCTCAGTGCAGCACAAGCAGTGTAATAGGTTTCAGGTCAGGTTTCCATAGCAATGGCAGTTTCAGAGGAAGTTGCCGCCCCTTCCCAGAAGGCATTGCAAACAGGAAATGATGCGATGGGCCGCGGCCAGGGAGGAGGAAGTGAAAAATGAATACAGCAGATATACAGTAAGTGCTGAGAAAAAAAATAAAAAAACATCCAATTTGTTTACAGTGCACAGTTTAGTGAGGGATGCTTGAGAGTTGTAAAAGTGGGTGGAACTCCACTTTAACAGTATCAAATTCTTCTTTAGGTTCTACAGTGATTAGATAACCTTCAGGCTGGATTCACACCTCTGATACAGTAGATGCAGATCGCAGCAGGGGTCCGGTGCGTCCCGGTTCGGCCCTGAAACTGAGTCAAAGACACAACAGAGATATGTGAACCGGCTCCATAGAGAGCCGGTCACAATCTCCTGTCATGCAAATTGGATAGGGGGAAACCCCCATCCAATTCGCATAGGTGTGATCCCAGGCTAAAAGTCAAATGGATCTCAAATTGTCATGTCTAGCAGGAACATTTGTAACCATGGACCCCCAAGTTTTTCCCATGAGCTATGTACCTTGGCATCTTTAAAAAATCTTTGTTGTGTTGTGTTTAGGGGTACGTCTAGGAATTACCTAAATTTATCTCTCCTCTCATTACCTCAATCGCAAATGTAAAGCAAATATTTATTATATTGTAGCTTACAAAGTCTTATGTGATGGCTGTATTAGTTTCTTTTTTTAGGCTTTCTTTTTATTTTCATCTGGTGATCCAGGCAGCAAGTCTGTTGTTTTTCAGAAGCTCACTGTATCAGTTTACATGGATGAGATAAACCACTTGATCAGCTTTTATTTACTCATGCATAATCTTTATCCCCAAAAGAAAAACACTGTTTGCTGATTATAAACTGGAGTTTGGCTTAAATTTTTTGGTGTATCTACAATCTGTACAATAGTAAATCTAACACTCCCCTCCCCCTAGACTGACAATGGTGCTGTCCAAATCTGCCCCCTGTGCTCCTTCATCCAGAGTGGAGGCACTCTAATACAGGAAGTGTGTTACTGGCCAGATCACCAGGTGAAAACAGAGAAGGAAAAAAACCAAAGAATTGGTAAGCTGCAATTTCTTATACACTATATTGTCAAAAGTATTGGTACACCTGCCCTTACACGCACATGAACTTTATTAGCATTCCAGTCTTAGTCCATAGGGTTCAATTTTGAGTTGGCATACCCTTTGCAGCTTTAACCGCTTCAACTCTTCTGGGAAGGCTGTCCACAAGGTTTAGGAGTGTGCAGGTCTGGTGTTACCACTAGGCAAACTAGGCAGCCGCCTAGGGCTCACTGCTGCCTAGGGCGCCCGGCCACTGGTGTTCCTACTCTCTTCTCTCTGCAGCAAGCAACTAAGTCTCAGCATCAGCAGGCAGCCTGTCGCTCCATTTGCACATAGTGTCAGAGGCGCAGTGGCGGAGGACTGTGCCTGTGTCCTGACTCCCGAATGAATGGAAGCAAGCAAACATTCATTGATGGGCACTGGTAGGCTGCATCGATGGGTGCTGATAGGCTGCATTTGATGGGCGCTGGTGAGGCTGCATTTGATGGGGCCTGGTGGGCTGCATTTGATGGGCACTTCATTAAAAAGGTGGGGTATACATGGGTAGGGCAAAGGGAGTGGAGTCAGGGGTGGAGCCAAGGGGGGCGGCAAAATGAGGGTGTCAAAAATCTTTGCACCAGCCTTGGTAGTGTATATATGGGAATATTTGACCATTCTTCCAGAAGCGCATTTGTGAGGTCAGGCACTGATGTGGACCAGAAGGCCTGGCTCACAGTCTCAAATTCATCCCAATGGTGTTCTATTGGGTTGAGGTCAGGACTCTGTGCAGGCCAGTAAAGTTTCTCCTCCCCAAACGCGCTCATCCATGTCTTTATGGATCTTGCTTTGTGCACTGGTCCAAATCATTTGATGGAGGGGGGATTGTGGTGGGGGGGGTTGCTTTTCAGGGGTTGGGCTTGGCCCCTTAGTTCCAGTGAAGGGAACTCTTAAGGCGTCAGCATACCAAGACATTTTGGACAATTTCATGCTCCCAACTTTGTGGGAACAGTTTGGGGATGGCTCCTTCCTGTTCCAACATGACTGCGCACCAGTGCACAAAGCAAGGTCCATAAAGACATGGATGAGCGAGTTTGGGGTGGAGGAACTAGACTGGCCTGCACAGAGTCCTGACCTCAACCCGATAGAACACCTTTAGGATGAATTAGAGTGGAGACTACGAGCCAGGCCTTCTCGTCTCCATCAGTGCCTGACCTCACAAATGCACTGCTGGAAGAATGGTCAAACATTCCCATAGACACTCCTAAACCTTGTGGACAGCCTTCCCAGAAGAGTTGAAGCTGGTATAGCTGCAAAGGGTGAGCCAACTCAATATTGAACCCTACAGACTTATGCCCCGTACACACGATCGTACTTTCCGATGGAAAATGTTGGATGTGAGCTTGTTGGTGGAAAGTCCGACCATGTGTATGCTCCATCGGACAATTGTCGGACTTTCTGCCAAAAAATGTTGGCTAGCAGGTTCTCAAATTTTCCGCCAACAAATGTGTGTTGTCGGATTTTCCGATCGTGTGTGTACACAAGTCCGTCGGACAAAAGTCCACAGTACAAACACGCATGCTCGGAAGCAGAAGCGGTCAGTCTTGTAAACTAGCGTTTAGTGTAATGGAGAATTAACATTCGTGACGTAGCAAATTATGAAATCTAGAAGTGCAGCGCACAATTCTCTTCTCTTTTAATGGGATAATAATGAAGATGCTTTGCTGGTGATACTGATGGAGTTATTGCAAACAAAGTTTCAAAGGCTTTTTTTTTCTAGTGATATCAAGAATAATATTATTATGTTTTATTTTATTTTGTTTTTTTTGGCAAGTTAAAACAACACCATTATCCTGTAGTTTTTAAGATCAAAGATACAACTATGTTGGTGTCCCTCGTTAATTTTACATTAAAATGTAATTGCCTACTCCCAAACTGTTATTTGAAGTAAAACACATCGCCAAGTATTATTCTCCACAATTTTTTTTATTGTGCATTAAAAAAAAAAATTAAACATGCTATCTGCCAATAGAACCTAACCAAAAAAAGTGCATTCTTATAAAATATACCAAATCAAATCATTATTATTCAACCCAAAAAATAAATGTCAAAACAATAACTCCAAGGCCAATAATAAATAACACGTTATCTCCTCCGATTCCGCAACATGTCTGGTTGACGAACGGCCGTTCAGAAACGTACTGAAAAGCACGAACTGAAAAGCGCTAAATGAAAAGCGCAAAAAGAAAAGCGCGAATCAACACTCACCAAACTTCTACTAACACGAAATTAGCAGAAGAAGGGTGGCGCTAAAGAGCTGAAAAACCACGTAGTACGTCTAGTACATCACTATATTCGTAATTGTTGGCCAACATTTGTGTGACTGTGTGTATGCAAGACAAGTTTGAGCCAACACCCTTCGGACAAAATTCCACGATTTTGTTGGCCAAGAATCCGATCGTGTGTACGGGGCAGAAGATGCCATTAAAGTTCACGTGAGTGTAAAGGCAGGTGTCCCAATACTTTTGGCAATATAGTGTATTTTTGGTTATTATTAGATTATTATTATTAAATAAATAAAAATGTGATTTTAGGATTCAAATAATTGTTTTTCATTGACTATCCAATAGTAGTCAAAAATCCCAATTTTAAATAAAGAAAAGACTCTTATCTATAGATGAGCTCATTGTGCTGCTTCACACTTCATTGTCCAGCCACTGGACGCGGTTGGGGGTGGGGAGACCTGTAAATGTCACTAAACCGCAGCAGAGAAAAATCAGGTCTTCAGCCAGAACAGAACTATATAAATGTCGGATCAGGATGGACAAAAATACAAAAAATTGGCAGGTTAAATAGCTCCCCTATATGTACTATTTCATCTTTATATGTACTGTAGCTGTTTGCCTGGAGTTTGGCTATACAAAAAAATTTAATAAAATTGACCCAAGACCATTATTATTTTCCTTTAAGAAATCATTGCTGCTTCTATAGCCTTTCTCATTACAACATCCAGCAAACATAGCCTTAACTCACCTTTTCTCTGACATTCTGTTTTAGAATGTCTAAACAATCTGTGGCCTGGCTGCATCAGTATATATGTCAAACCCACTGCTGTCAGGAGAGCTTGAAGCTTGAGACGACAACCAACTCAAGTAGTTTTGCAGCTGTGCCTTATGTTAACATATTACAGGTTAACAAACGGCTGTACGGCACAAAAGAGCGAGATTTATCTAACTATTAAAAAGTGTTTTGTTAACGACTGGACCACAGAGAACTTTTATGTTGAAGGAACTGATTGCTCCCACTCGGCCTCCTCTTGTCCGACCCGATTTGGAATTTTCCTGAATCTTGCACGTCCCTCTCCACACCTCCGTCTCTCTGGCACACCAAGGGTTGACCTTATTTCATAGCCAATAAAAACGCTTCCTTATGTCATCCAGATGTTGTTGCTATAATAGTTCTATTAAACCTCAGAAATATATTCCTACGGTAAGAAAATCACATTCTTAAAGAATTGAACAGAAAACTAAACGTGGAATTTACTGATGTTGTGTTGAGGGTAGGTTTTTTTTTTTGTTTTAAATACTATAAAGTTTCCAGGATAGTCTTACAGTATTGTTGAAAACATATGGAGTGTAAAGGATATCTTAACAGCTACTGTACGAGATTTCCAACCAAAACAAAGAAATATAGGCTGATATGGATCTATTCCAATAGAGGTCTGAAAAAGCGTGAAATACAAACCTGGTGTGCAGGTCTCAGTCATATCACATGCAAGTATGAGAATGCTGTCCTGGAGAAGAGAATCTGGAAAATAGTGGAGTTTCGGCCCAGGTTTGGGTCCATGTTTTGTCTATTCCCTGAGAAAATGAAACAAGGGATCTACAATCTAAAATGAATCTGCCCACAATCAGCGGCAAATCTAAGGCATGTCCACCATAGGCCAAGCCCTTCACCGTTTACCAGTCTGGAGGAGAACCTCTTCTGATCAGACAGTGAGAATGCCACATTAGCAGGCCTTATTTACAAGGTGGGTATCGATGAGCTCTGAGTTTTGCTGAAGACAAGATGCTGTGTATAACGTGAGCTTGAAATATAGAGACTACCCCAGCCCATAGATAAGAGGTGTCAAACTCAAATTCATTGTGGGCCGCATGAGCATTATGAATGCCCACAAAGGGCCAACTGTATCTGTAAGGCTATATAAATATATTCAGTGTTTTATTATCTCAGAAAATAGATGCCGGAACTTACACCGCCCCCTCGCCAGACCACATCAAACAGTGGGTGTGGCCAGATTGCAATACCAGTGGGAGGATATAAAAAGGTCAATTAATACCAGGATTGTGTTATGTGCAGGGTTCAGGGGTGTGCTATGTACAGAGCTCAGGGGTGCGCTATGTACATAGTGCAGAGTTCAGGGGTGTGCTACGTACAGAGCTCAGGGGTGCGCTATGTACATAGTGCAGAGTTCAGGGGTGGGTTATGTACAGAGCTCAGGTGTGCGCTATGTACATAGTGCAGAGTTCAGGGGTGTGCTATGTACAGAGCTCAGGTGTGCGCTATGTACATAGTGCAGAGTTCAGGGGTGGGCTACGTACAGAGTGCAGGCTTTAAGGGTGTGCTATGAACAGTATGCAGTGTTCCGCCACCTCTACCTGAAAAAAAGCCCTGGGTGCGAGGGCCACATGAAATGGCCTGGCGGCCTGGATTCCTCCTGTGGGTCTTGTGTTTGACACGTGCAATAGATGATCAAAACACTTACTTGCTGTTGCTTCCTTTTTCAGAACTTGGGGGATTGATGGGGACACATGTTGTTAAATATTTGCTCCACAGGGCACATTGTTACCTCTAGCTATTCCACACCAAAACTTGGTATGATTCCCCATGGATACATTGAAATATACTCTGCTAACACATTTCTCCTGCAAATCCTTACCTACTCTCAGACCCACTGATACCTTTACAGTATCTGAAAAACTTTACTATAATAGCTTTGAGACTATTATTATTATTATGTAGGATTTATATAGCGCCAACGGTATGCGCAGCACTTTACAATGTGACAGCAGACAGTACAGTTACATTACAATTCAATACAGGAGGAATCAGAGGGCCCTGCTCATTAGAGCTTACAATCTAAAAGGGAGGGTCAAGTGATACAAAAGGTAATAACTGTGGAGGATGGACGGATGGGGAAAATAAAATTCTCACCCTAAACCATGTTACTTCTATTAGCTTTAAAACCCAGGAGTGAGGTTTCAAATTTACATCTCTTTTCCTTGATGAAAACAAACTTTTGTTGAATATTCATTCAACTCGGGACCTCTACTTTTAAAAAGGATGGAAAAAAGAATTAAAATTCGATTTTTTATCCTGATCAAAAACATACAATTCTCACCCTGATCCATGTTACTTCTAGTAGAATTAAAACCCAGGAGTGAGGTTTCAAATTTACATCCAAGTGATATAAAACCCAAACAAAACTAACAACCATGTTCTCAGGCTCCTTCCTAGCTTGTTGTAGAGGTTGTAAATCGGCTGGTTCCTTCAATCACTTATGATGGAATTGCCCAAAGATTGAGTTCTTCTGGAAAGCCATAAAACCCTGTATATAGACAATATCTTCATATTCCATTACTGGCAATCTCCTATGACTCCTTTTCCGTGGCACACAAACCTCCATTAAGACCTACAAAACACTGCAACATTTATTAATAAATGATAAATGCCTTATCCCTTGACTGTGGAAACAGTAAAGATGCTCACTTCTGCTTTAATAGAAAGCTGCAGTAGATGATATCATATAGGCAGAACGATGGGCGTTCACAGGTCAGGACAAATATGACAAAATCTATTAAATCTAGGCTTGCTGAATATATTATTCTCCACGGATTACTACCGCAACATAATGACTGCTAGGCCTTTTTATGAAATCTATGCAATTAACACAATTACCCTTGTTTGCATATAATTGTCAATGATATACTGCAAATGTGGGATGTCTTTGCTGCGATATATCACTGAGTGGTGACGATGGGAAAAATGTTTCCCGCTGTTTCACCCCCCAAAATTGGTTCTATTACATTGGATAATCTTCTATTTAATTTGTTGAGTTATACATGCTGCACTTTCATCACAATTCTCCACTACTTCATTTCTGTGTATTCCATCCCAACCTGCTCTTTTCACAAACTTGTTTAAAGCAGAACTCTAGGCAATTTTTTTTTTTTTAACCAAACAGTGGGGATGTGCCCGCACTAGGTGCTCGTTTTTATCTAGGGGGTTCAGTGAGCCTAAATATACTCACCTAATTCTCCCATCCCCCTTCCAAGATCAGTCTCTTCGGCTCCTTCCCCCTCGCCATCCAGCGGTCTTGTACAGTGGACCGATCCTGAAGTCATCACACCCATAGACTGGCTATAGATGTGAAGACGGCAGGGACAGTCCACTACTGGGTGTAGGGGAGCACCATTTTTCAGAGGATCAAAGGATCAGATGAGTATTGCCCTGTACACACGGTCGGATTTTCCGACAGAAAATGTGTGATAGGACCTTGTTGTCGAGAAATTCCGACCGTGTGTGGGCTCCATCACACATTTTCCATCGGAATTTCCGACACACAAAGTTTGAGAGCTTGCTATAAAATTTTCCGACAACAAAACAGATTTTGTTGTCGGAAGTTCCGTTCGTGTGTACACAAATCCGACGAAGTGCCACGCATGCTCAGAATAAATTAAGAGACGAAAGCTATTGGCTACTGCCCCGTTTATAGTCCCGACGTACGCGTTTTACGTCACCGCGTTCAGAACGATCGGATTTTCCGACAACTTTGTGTGACCGTGTGTATGCAAGACAAGTTTGAGCCAACATCCGTCGGAAAAAATCCATGGATTTTGTTGTCGGAATGTCCGATCAATGTCCAAAGGTGTGTACAGGGCATGTGCTGTGTTCACCCCTAGAGAAAACGAGCAGTTAATCCATGCAGTGCAGGAACAGCCCCACTGCATGGGAAAAAACGAATTTTGCCCAGAGTTGGGTTTTAAGCTTTAACTACACTACTCAGTTTATCTTTTCCCACCTCCACTGGATTCTTCCTTACTTCTGCTGGCCATACATTGATCGAATTTTGGTTGGCTCAGCAGGGACCAGCTGAATTTCATTTTTTGTCTGGCAGTCCCTGCTTGAAAGAAGTTAATTGTTTGATCAACTTCTGTCAAAGAGGTACCAGTATGTCGGAAATTGGTTCTCAATCAACGACCCCGCCGTTAATAGGGTGGTCACTTTTTCTTCAAGCCAAACCCGAACACTATCTGTGCATGGAAAAATATTATTTTTAAGGGGGAACGCTGTGGAACTCTGATCTAAGGGGGTTTCTGCTCACCAAACCTCCCACTTACATCAGAGTTTCCGGCATCCCCCCTAAATTAGGGTTCCCAAAGTCCCCCTTTTATCAGAGTCTACAGGGCACCCCTTACATCTGAGTCCCCCTTACCTTAGTGTACTCACTCTTGGAGGCAGGAGAGAGAAGGGAGGGAGGGCAGAGACTAAAGTCACAGACAGTGGATGGTGAGCTCACTCATCCAAGGATAGAGGCTCAGGTATCAACACCTTTCATCCACAATGTATCTGCCGGTGGCGGAGCATCATACTTCCAGCCCACACAATCCTTTCCTAAGACACAGAACACAGAACAGTCACGATAAAAATTGCAGATCGCCGCCATTGCTAGTAAAAAAAATAAATAATATTAAAAATGCTATAAATCTATCCCCTATTTTGTAGACGCTTTAACTTTTGCGCAAACCAATCAATATACGCTTATTGTGATCTTTTTTTACCAAAAATATGTAGAAGAATACATATCAGACTAAACTGAGAAACAAATCGTTTTTTTTTTTTTTTAAATGGGGATATTTATTATAGCAAAATGTACAAAATATTATGTTTTTTTCAAAATTGTCGCTCTTTTTTTGTCTATAGCGCAAAAAATAAAAACCGCAGCGGCGATCAAATACCACCAAAAGAAAACTCTATTTGTGGGGAAAAAAAGGACGTCAATTTTGTTTGGGTACAACGTCGCACGACCGCGCAATTGTCAGTTAAAGTGACGCAGTGACGAATCGCAAAAAGGCTCTGGTCAGGAAGGAGGTAAAATTTTCCAGGGCTTAAGCGGTTAAAGGCAATGTTTAATGATTTTGTACCTAATTCTTTTCTTTGATTTATTATAATCAGAATTTAAAATCTGAAATCTGACAGTTTTCTGTGTGCAGATGGCCGTCATTTTGCTCTTTTGTCTGGAAGGGCTCTGTCCCCAGAGTGACTAGATCCACACTCCAACTCCCCTTTTTGGAAGGAGGACTGGCATTACCTAACTTTAAAAAATATTACTGGGCGGCTGTCTTGGTGTTGGTGCGGTGGTGGTTTGCACAAGACCAATCTAACCCTGCAGTTAACTTGGAAGCCGCAATATTGGGTTCATACTCTGAACTCAGTAACCTAGTGTATAGGGGGCCCAGATCCAACCCCCACATTACCACCCCCATGAAGACCACGGCTCTGGTGTGGAGACAAGCTTCCCTGTCCATGATGGGGCCTGGAGCATTCTCTCCTTACACTCCGCTGTGTGGTAACCCATTTTTGCCTCATCTGGGGATCGTCCCCGACCCACAGGTGTGGGCTCGATATGGGGTCAGGACACTGAGTGACATTATGCCTGATAGTTATATTCTCACTTTTGCAGAGAAGAAAACTCGATTTTTGCTTCCCCCCTGGATGTACTTCAGGTATTTGCAGCTTCGGCATTCTGTTCGATTGCAGTTTCCTGGCCTCACCGACCTTGAGCCCCACTCGGTGGAACGACTTCTCGTTGTCTGCAATATAGACCGAATGCTCTGCTCAATTTATTTCAGACTTACCTGTGCGGGGGGCAGTTGAGCGGGTAGGGCCCTTCAGGTCTGGCAACGTGATATAACGGCCCTGACAGACAAAGACTGGACCGAAGCCCTCTAACAATACATTTCCCTATTCCCTTATGATTTCCGCCAAAGACTACCCCACATCTACCCCACATCTGGTGCCCTCTGCCCACGATGTCGAAGGGAGGTGGGAAATTTCATACACATGGTATGGTCATGCCCGTCAATTCAGAGCTTCTGGCAGGTGGTGGTTTCTGACGTTCAGAGGATCATTGAGGTACCCCCCACACTAGATCCCCTTTCTGTTAGGAATGACAGATAATTTACCTGCAAAAACACATAGTAAACTGCTCATATTCTAAGCTGCATACTATGCTCGGAAAACTATAATGCTTGAATGGAAGGCACCTGACAGCCCCCCCCCCCCCCCCTGTTTCCACTTGGAAAAAGCTGATAAAGGATATTCTGCCAGTATACAAAATGACATATTTGGCCTGTAGTTGCCCGAAAAAGTTTCACAAAATTTGGTCGGCCTGGGTAGAAGCTAGACATTTACGTTGTAATCCTTATCCAGGACTCCCTGCCTCTAGTCCCCCCCTCTTTTTCCCCTCCCACTGCCTACCCAATATCTGTGCCCCTTTTCCTGTTGGCATTTGTTGCTTGCCCCCCCCCCCCCCGATCCCCCCAGGTCTGGCATTGCATTATATATGATCTTCTGGAGGTAAACTGATTGATGAACTTACCTTGAATATGTCTCTCTTGCTTCTATACCCTTGGATGGTGTACTGAAAACCTGTTTTGTATAACATCTGCTGACATTCACATGTACACTGATGCCTTTGTATCAATAAACATTCCTTCTGTTAAAAAAAAAAAAAATGCCAGGTCCACTCTGGGCTACTGTAGAGTCTTTGGGACTAGCCAAATGGTGCCATAACCTGATGCATTCATGTAGCAGCAGGAAGGAAATAACACTGTGTCGCTACTACACATCCATAGCAATATCCAGCAGAAAGCACATCCAAGGTGGTCCCTGGAGAAAGTAAATCTTTGTTGTCATCACCTTCTAATTTCTGGTCCCATCAACTCACATCACCTTCTGCTACAGCTTTCGCATGCATTGTAGTCTATGGTTTGACAGCTCGTGATTCTGAGTTACTGAAGGAGGTTTAATCCTGGTACCAGGCAGTGGATAAAGTGTGCCCAACTGAAGTACAAACCCTTCTTACCACCATGCCTGAAAACACCCTCACCAGTGCAGCTAAGCCCTTACTATTCCCCCTACACCACACCTTCACTCCAACCCCGCTCTCACCACTGCGCCTGCCCCCCATCCTCTCCCTCTGCTGTCACCACCTCTCGCACATGCTACCACTGCACTACATCAACGCCTGCCTCTGCATTTGCTGCCACGACCCATGCCTCTGCACTTGCTTTGACTGTACCAATGCAAACTTCTGTTGTCTCTGACCATAAAATGACGTAGACTTCCGTATTCAGCTCAATCAATGAACATGCACACTATTAATAGTATGTACTAAAGCAAATGTTTAAAAAAAAAAAAAACTTTAAAAACTTAAAAACCTAAACGAAAAAAAAATTTTTTTACCCAAAACCATTATACACTATATTACCAAAAGTATTGTGACACCTGCCTTTGCACACACAATAACTTTAATGGCATCCCAGTCTTCGTCTGTAGGGTTCAATTTTGCGTTGGCCCACCCTTTGCAGCTATAACAGCTTCAGCTCTTCTGGGAAGGCTGTCAACAAGGTTTAGGAGTGTGTCTATGGGAATGTTTGACCATTCTTCCAGAAGCGCATTTGTAAGGATAGGCACTGATATCGTACGAGAAGGCCTGGCTCGCAGTCTCCACTCTAATTCATCCCAAAGGTTTTCTATTGGGTTGAGGTCAGGACTTTGTGCATGCCAGTCAATTTCCTCCACCCCAAACTCACTCATCCATGTCTTTATGGACCTTGCTTTGTGCACTGTAATAGGGCGTACACACGGTCGGACTTTGTTCGGACATTCCGACAACTAAATCCTAGGATTTTTTCCGACAGATGTTGGCTCAAACTTGTTTTGTCTACACATGGTCGCACAAAGTTGTCGGAAAATCCGATCGTTCTAAACGCGGTGACGTAAAACACGTACGTCGGGACTATAAACGGGGCAGTGGCCAATAGCTTTCATCTCTTTATTTATTCTGAGCATGCGTGGCACTTTGTCCGTCGGATTTGTGTACACACGATCGGAATTTCCGACAACGGATTTTGTTGTCGGAAAATTTTATCTCCTGCTCTCCAACTTTTTGTGTCGGAAAATCCGATGGAAAATGTCCGATGGAGCCCACACAGGGTCGGAATTTCCGACAACACGCTCCGATCGGAAATTTTCCATCGGAAAATCCGACCGTGTGTACGGGGCATAAGACTGGGATGCCATTAAAGTTCATGTGCGTGTAAAGGCAGGTGTTCCAGTACTTTTGGTAATATAGTGTATGATAGAAAAAATGTAGCGCTAATGATGATAATGGTGAACCAGACAGAAGTAATATCCACTAGGAAAAAGCCGTGAGTGTGACTATTAAGGCACAATAAACCAATAAAGTTCAATAGTGTCCAAATAGGTGAAAATAGAATGGTAGTCCCATAATGGTAAGTGTATATCATAAATCCAACCAGAATGGAAAATCTTTACATCTGTATGTCATTGGTTATACTATCTTGAATGGGAAACAGATGAAATACGCTTACCGGAAGTAGTGGATTCGGATGCCGGTGACACAGAATCAAACAGGCTCAGAGATCCACGATGGACATGGTTGGTCCAAGATCTCAAGGGGAATCTTCCCTCTGCTGTCCCGATTGCGGCTGCCAGTCCAAAAGGTCCAGGATGAGTCCCGGTTGCATGGAAATCTCAGAAGAGTAGGTGGTTCTGTTCACAAGCTGGCACTCAGGGCCCACTGTTCTGTCTCCAAGGCCGTCCGACCTGCACATAGTAATATAGTGTAGTTTGTTTTTGTTTTCATTTTCGTTTTTAATCTAATTTTATTGAGGTTTTCAAACAAATTTACACAACAAGAGATATTATCCACATACCACAAACAATCAGTACAAGAATATTATAAGAAATGTACTATTAGTGTAGTTTCTTTTTAAGTAAATTTCAAGTTCTCTGAGTTTATGTCCCAAGTCTCAGCTTTACTAGTTCAATGTATTATTTTTTACATATTTTTCTTTCTACTTTAAAATATCTGTTTTATCATATATGTGTACATGTTTTGTTTTTTTACTAGCACCAGGGCAAGATTAAGGACAACTGATGTTCTAGGCACAGCCCAACAATGGTGCCCCCTTGGACCCCTCCATTACTTCACTGAAAAACATTGAGGCTCAGTAGGTCTATGGGGCTCATCTACCTTTGTCTCCTGGCAAGAGAGAAAAGCCCCATAGTAGTCTATGGAGCTGTAGTATGCCCACGTGTCAAAGAGAGAGAGGTCTTGCAGTGCAGGATGCAAATAAACAATGAAGGCCTTGGCAGTTGGATTTTGGTAAGCATACGTTTGTGGAGGAAGGGAGGTGAGATCAGTTAGCTCCGGGCAAAAGGAGCAGAAAAAGGATAAGTGCACTGTTTTAAAGTCACCTCCGTTAAGGGCATAGCTGGGGAAAAAAACTCTGTGGTGCCCCCTTCTCTAAGCACATGCTTATTTTTCCTTAATGTTATTCAGGCCTGACTAGCTTCTATAACTGAAACCACACGTTTCAGTTTGATTCTTCAGCAATCTGATGATTCTCTATTGTGATCAAATCTATGAAAAGTAACTTAGTGGCTGGACACTTCCTTTTTTAACTTCAACCACTTTTTTTTTTTTTTTTTTTCGGAAAGCCATTAAACAGGTTGGAAATGTATTTATTGTTTTCAAGAAAATTGTAGTGTGTTTGGTATAAGCGAGCAATTTTTTGGAATGTTTCACATTTTATTATTATTATTATACAGGATTTATATAGCGCCAACAGTTTACGCAGCGCTTTACAACATGGGGGCAGACAGTACACTTACAATACAAATCAGAACAGGAGGGATCAGAGGGCCCTGCTTGTTAGAGCTTACAATCTAGAAGGGAGAGTCAAGTGGAAACAAAAGGTAATAACTGTGAGGGATGAGCTGATGGAGAAAATGAAAAAACAGTTGTTAGGTGTGGTTAGGATAGGCTTCTCTGAAGAGAAGGGTTTTCAGGGATCGTCTAAAAGCTAATAGAGTAGGGGATAGCCGGATAGATGGAGGTAGCGAGTTCCAGAGGATAGGAGAGGCTCTGGAGACATCCTGGAGGTGAGCATGGGAGGAGGTGATGAGGGAGCTAGAGAGCAGGAGGTCTTGAGAGGAACGAAGAGAGCGAGTAGGTTGCTATTTAGAGACTAGGCTAGTGATGTAGTTGGGGGCGAAATTGTGGATGGTTTTGTACGTAGTTGTTAGTATTTTGAATTCAATTCTTTGGCCGAGCGGAAGCCAGTGGAGGGATTGACAGGAGTGGCAGACACAGAGCAATTGGTAAGGTGGATGGGTCTGGCAGCAGCATTCATGATGGATTGAAGAGGTGATAGACTATGT
Organism: Lithobates clamitans; assembly: GCA_037952925.1. Lineage (NCBI taxonomy): Eukaryota > Metazoa > Chordata > Amphibia > Anura > Ranidae > Lithobates > Lithobates clamitans. The sequence continues at coordinate 138,616 of JBBGZY010001548.1, read as the reverse complement.
AGAGGTAAGCCAATGAGAAGGGAGTTGCAGTAATCGAGGCGAGAGATGACCAGCGAGTGAATTAAGAGCTTTGTGGTGTCATTGGTTAGAAAGGGGCGTATTTTGGAGATGTTGCGGAGGTTGAGGCGGCAGGATTTGGACAGTAATTGGACATGGTGCTTAAAGGAGAGTTCAGAGTCCAGGACTACACCTAGAACCTTGGCATGTGGGGATGGGCTTATAGTTGTGCCATCAATTTTGACAGAGAGATCAGGGAAAGGGGCATATGGGGGGAGGAAAAATAATAATAATTATTATTATTATTATTATACAGGATTTCTATAGCGCCAACAGTTTACACAGGGCTTTACAATATAAAAGGGAGACAATACAGTTATAATACAATAAAATACAAGAGGATTAAGAGGGCCCTGTACAGAAGAGCTTACAATCTAATAACATTTTGAACAGGACCAGAAAAAGCAGATGTGTTTGTATGGCACCATTAAAAGAAAATATCCTTTAAATACAATTGAAAATTACAATTGCATAGGGGAGAAAAGTGATGCAAAATTGATATGTGTGTCTATTATTAGTCTAATGTCCAATACATTGTCATTCTGTTTCTTAGGTATATTTTGTCCTTATTGCTGTCTGTGTCCCCACGTGTCCTGTTCACCCAATTTTTTTTTATGATGAAGTGGAGAAAAGTTATATTATTATAATTATTATTATTTTATATAGTTTTTTTTTTTCAAACTATATCTGGAAGGGCATGCAGACTGACATGCATGGGAGCTGGTGCGGGGCACATAAGTGTGTATGGTTTAGGTATGTAATCCTGTGCACAGGGTCACAGCAGGGTGTGTGTCTAAATTTAATGCTGACAGAATATAGTTATCCCTCTGACTCAATGCATCAGTACTCTACATTTAATTTCATTATATTAGGATTTATTGAAATTCATTATTAAAATTTAATCCAATAGTAAAATCATCATCCTTGTGGGCATGACCATAGAGGTTACGTTTAGTTTTTGAAAACGGGACAGTTGTAGTATTGGTAAAGGTGAAGAGGCTGTAATGAAAATACCAGGCTTTATTAGCTACAGCCAAAGGGGATTTTTCTTTTAAAGCACAAATGTCACCGTCTGCTGTGTCCTCTCTGTACATTGCCATATGGCCCAATTTACCTCTTGTAGGAAACAGAGGTATTCCAGGTCTTTAGTTCTCAGTGTAAATGGAGATCACAGCAGCTCCTCTATCCAACCTTGGATGGTGACCTGGAGTGCCTGTTAGTCCACATGTGTGCAGGAGAGGAAATGTCTTAAAAGGCTCACCCCTTTTAATAAAACCTTCCTTCCTGGCCTGTGTTGAAAGTGTCACACACCTCTGACCTTACAACACGTGTGGCAGCTGTAAACTGGCATTCCTGGACTAGGTAGCTCCTTTGAATCCGATTTTACATTGTTGCGCAATTTAAGGCTCCATGCACACTGAGCTTAAAAAAACTCCAGTTCCCTTGGCAGAAAAAAAATGCTCATATAGAGCGTTTTGCGTACATAGTTTAGCCTGTTGCCGCCTGCCCACCGTCATATGACGTGATGGACTTTAAGCGGGGATATCTGAATGATGCCTGTAGCTACAGACATCATTCAGATATTGCTGTTTTCAGCCGGCGATTCCCTACACCATAAGAACGATCATAGTGGCTGTTCCACCGATCGATCGTTACGGGAGGCAGGAGGGTACGTCCCCCCCTCCCGCCGCACTCTGGAGCTTCTACCGACTCGCCGCTACGATCAGTGAGTCGGAGACGGGATCCGCCGGCCCCAGATGTTGATTATAGAGATTACCGGCGGACCGGAGTCTCTAAGATCGTCGGAGGCCGGGCGCAATGTTATGACGTCACGCCCAGCCTCTGCATTAAAAAAAACGGCACCGCCGCAGCTGGGAAGCCGTGATCAGTTTATTATTTTTTTTTATTTCAGGCTTCCCAGCCTAGAGGTGAGATGTGGGGTCTTATTGACCCCATATCTCACTGTAAAGAGGACCTGTCATGTCATATTCCTATTACAAGGGATGTTTACATTCCTTGTAATAGGAATAAAAGTGATCACTTTTTTTTTTTTCAAAAAAGTGTCAAACTAAAAAAAAGGAAGTAAAATGAACAATAAAAAAAAAATTTTTTTTAATTTTAAAGCGCCCCTATCCCCTAGTGCTCGCGCGCAGAAGAGAACGCATACGTAAATCCAGCCCACATATGAAAACGGTGTTCAAACCATACATGTGAGGTATCAACGCGAACGTTGGAGCGTGTGCAATAATTTTGTCCCTAGAACTCCTCTGTAACTCAAAACATGTAACCAGTAAAAAAATTTCAAGCGTCACCTACGGGGATTTTTAAGTACCGAATTTTGGCGCCATTCTACAAGCATGTGCAGTTTTGAAGCGTGACATGTTAGGTATCTATTTACTTGACGTAACTTCATATTTCACAATATGCAAAAACATTGGGCTAACTTTACTGTTTTGTTTTTTTTAAAGCAAAAAAACGCATTCGAAAAACTGCTGCGCAAATACCGTGCAAGATAAAAAGTTGCAACAACCGCCATTGTATTCTCTAGGGTCTTTGCTAAAAAAAACATATATAATGTTAGGGGGTTCTTTCTCATTTTCTAGCAAAAAAAATGATGATTTTTACATGTAGGAGAGAAATGTCAGAATTGGCCTGGGTGGCAAGTGGTTAGAGGAGTTTAGGAGAGTTTTGCGATTTTTTTCTGCCTCCAAGCTCCAATCAGAAACGCGCACCACAAGGGGTTTTTTCCTGCCTCTAAACTAGGGTTCACCTTTTCTTCAAACCAAACCCGAACACTTTGGTGGCATTTTTTTTTTGTAGTATGTAGCCATGCTGGAAGGAAAGAAAATTGTATCATCTACGACCAGCATAACTCCAACCAATTTTATTTTAGTTTTAAATAAGGGCATGGAAAGGTTAGAACCTCTATTAGGTTTTTCATGCTGCATCTGACCCCACTGGGGAGAATTTCCTTATTATGTGTCTTGGGGGCACCGCTTTGACATCAGGTCATGAAATGTCAACACACCAGAATAGGAAGGCACACACCAAAAAAACTATGCTTCCCACTGAAGTTTGCAACCAATCATATTTGACCTTTTAATCGCTAGTAATCGCAGGGATGTGGCACGGCGCTGCATTGTAATTCCCGCCTTCTGGAGCATGCAGTGCCTATGATGGACGTCACACGTCCCACGGTCCTGGCATTGGACCAGTGGGACGTCCATCATAGGCGTTGCAGGCTTCAGAAGGTGGGACCTGCTATGGCACCCGGCCGCACTCGGCCACACTTGGCAGTGCTTTGGATCAGATCGGTCCCGGCGCTCGCCGCTCGGGGCTAACAATAGAGAGCTGCATGCCTGAGACTCGGGGCTTTTCGGGGTCACATTCGGGGCTTCAGCCCCCCCTAGCCACCCCCTCCCGACGCCCCTCCTGATTGGTTTGGGGGCTGCAATAAAAGTGCTCTGTTAGGCCAAAAGAGATTAGTTGAGCAGCATTTTGGGAAATTTATGCTATTGATCAATAATAATTTCTTCTTTCATTATCACATCATATATACAGCACAACAAAATTATGGTCAGCACTGAAAGAAATATTTATGTTCATGCAGCGCAGCAGTCCTTATAAACAAGCTTTAGAATATTCTCCCCACACTCTCTACTTAAAGCCACCACCCACTTCCTCACCACACACATATTCTTTAAAAATGCACTTTACAATCTAGGGTGGTCATACTCCTGCACACAATGCAGAATTTATGCAATGACATAAAAGCGCCATTCTGTGCAGGTGTAATAAGAGCCCCTTATGGCCCGTACTAACAATCCGAATATCGGCCGAAAAGTGTCGTCCGAGGAAGAATCGTACGATTTTCGGATCGTGTGTACACTACTTTCGAGAGCTGATCATGACAGTTCATCCAATATTATTCGATCAGACAAGCACAAAAATTTCCTCGTACAATACCAGATCGTGCGATTTTCGTTTAGTCAGCATAGTCGTCGTTCGAAAATACAATACAAATACATTACAACACATGACATCACTTTCGATTTTTTTTTTCTGTCGTACGAGAATTTTTGTGACTTTAGTAACCTATTCAATTTCTACTTGCGACTATTAGGTGAAAAAAGCCGTACGATCTGTCGCACAATATTGTCACACAATATTCGGATCGTGTGTACTGGGTTCACATATGTGCGAATTCGCATCCAATTCGCATAACAGGCGAGTGTGACCGGCTCTCTATGGAGCCGGTTCACATAGGTCTGGGGTGGCCGCAGTCCGCATACAAAAAGGATCCTGTGTGTCTTTTGGTCTGGTTCAGGAGCGAATTAAGGCAGAAATTAAGACCTGATTTACTCCTGAACCAGTGAACAGACATGTCCGGACCCCACGAGCAAACATGCGGCTGCACATATGTGCCTTTGACAGCCTGGGCTCAGTGGGTTGAATGATGCTGGGTGTCATTTTTTCATACAAATAAAGGTGGTGGTCTATGGTGCTAATTTTAAGGGGGAGCCAGATGCGTCGGTGGGGGACCCCAGAAGAGGAGGATCCAGGCTGCTCTGTGCAATACCATTACACAGAGCCGGTAAGTAGAACATGTTTTTTTTTTTTTAGTTAAAAACACCAAACAAGACTTTAAAGACAAAGGGAAGATCAGCATCTGAATCCGGAGAAGGTGGAGGTAATAGAAGGCATTACAATTACATTTAAAGTAAACTTTTACCAGTATTGTGCATTATATTTAAAATGATCATATCCATGAAAAAATAACAAACAAAAAAACAAATGCCGCGTACACACGGTCGGACTTTCTGTCCTACTTGGTCCGGCACACTTTCTGACGGACTTTGTCCGCCAGGTGCGCCGGACTTTAAAACGGACGGACTTGCCCACACACGACCAGACTTTGCGGCGGGCTAAGTCCGCCCGTTTTTCCGACGGACTTTCGCCGGAGTTACGGTGGACTTTCAGAATAAACGGACTTGCCCACACACGGACAAGTCCGTTCATTTTGAACGTGACTCAGGTGCGACGGGACTAGAAAAGGATGTCAATCTTGCTGCTTTTATCGGCGAGATTGACACCTTGCGAGCCCCGTCGCGGGGCATACCAGGCCCTTAGGTCTGGATTATAAAGGGGAACCCCCCTACGCAGAAAAAGCGGCGTGGGGTCCCCCCTAAGATCCATACCAGACCCCGATCCGAGCACGCAGCCTGGCCGGTCAGGAAAGGGGGTGGGGACGAGCGAGCGCCTCCCCCTCCTGAACCGTACCAGGCCGCATGCCCTCCACATGGGGGGTGGGTGCTTTGGGGGAGGGGGGCGCCCTGTGGGGCCCCCCCACCCCAAAGCACCTTGTCCCCATGTTGATGAGGACAAGGGCCTCTTCCCGACAACCCTGGCCGTTGGTTGTCGGGGTCTGCGGGCGGGGGGCTTATCGGAATCCGGGAGCCCCCTATAATAAGAGGGCCCCCAGATCCCGGCCCCCCACCCTATGTGAATGAGTATGGGGTACATGGTACCCCTACCCATTCACCTAGGGAAAAAGTGTAAATAATAAAACACTACACAGGTTTTTAAAATATTTTATTAAACAGCTCCGGGGGGGGGATCTTCCTCCGACTTTGGGGGTCTTCTTCCGGCTTCGGGGGTCCCTCCGGTTCATCTTCTCCCTGCGTCCGGTTGGTTCTTCTCCGCTCTCTTCTCCCGGTGTTCCAGTTCTTCGGCCGGCTCCTCCGCTGTCTTCAGGTAGCTCTCTTGCCAGCAGAGGTCCGGACTTCTGGGCTTCTTGTCTTCTCTTCTCTTCTCCAGATGTTGACACGACACTCTCTCCGGCTGGACTGCTCTCTGAGGGCTGCGTTGTGACTTATATAGGCGGAGACCCCGCCCCCTTATGATGTCACAGTTCCTGGGCATGCTGGGACTGTGACGTTTTAGGGGGCGTGGTCAACATCACCCGGTGATTTAAAACATGTTTCAAATCTAGGTCCGGCGGGCTTTTGGGAAAAAGTCCGCCGGAAAAGTCCGCCAGCGCCTACACACGGGCGGATTGTCCGGCACACTCTGGTCCACCGGACCAAGTATGCCGGAAAGTCCGACCGTGTGTACGCGGCAAAAGTCTCAGCTTTTAGTGCTACTTCATATAGATTCATGTCTGACTCCTAGTTAAAATGTCCATATATCCTAGTTCTGGGTGTATTTATTATTATATATATATGATATAAGTAATATATATTAATTCTTTCAATGTTCCACAGTAAAAAAATTAACCCCTTATAGTGATTATCTGTTTGTTTTTGTACTATAAATTGCTCATTTTAGTTTTTTTAACCCCATAATGACAGGTGATACAAAAAAAAGCATGCTGCTGCTACTAAACGTTCACATCTATGTGTTTTTTGGTGCTTTTGGCAGAAACGCACAACAGTTCATTTAACATGGTTTCCTTTGGGACACGTTCACATCTATGCTTTTTTCAGCTTCTGCGTATTTGGAAAGGGTCAAGGACTTTTTTCAATGCAAAACGGTGCTTTTTTGGTTTATTATACTTCAATGGAGAAGCTGCAGAAAAGCATGTAGTGCATTTTTTGCAGCAATTTGTGTTTTTTAATCTGCCCAACAACAAATAAAAAAAAATAATGAATAAAAAAATGCAAAAACGCAAATCGCCGCAAAATCACGAAAATCAAAACGCACAGCAAAAGGCACCGCAGAAGCAGATCATAAGCAAACTGCATAGGTTTGCACCGAGCCTTATGCTGGTCACACGGATCAATTTTCAGACGAGAATATTCCTACGAAAAATCTTTGTACATTCCCTGAATGAAAGAATGTTGTTTGAAATTTTCATTTGCTTTTAACATTCTGTTTTAAAATGAATGTAATTTCTGAACGAAAACCACACACACTGTCTGAAAATTCCTTTAACCATGAAGTTTTCTATTATTTCAAAATTTTCCCATCACTGTGGTTGAAAACAAACGTCGATTTGACCCCACTAACGATTAGAAAATCGAACGAACGTTCTTAAAATTAAATTTTTTTTTTTGGAAGGAAGACAATGTTTTTGTATGGCCAGCATATACACGTATTTATCGGCGTATAACATGCACCGGCGTATAACACGCACCCCAATTTAGGAGGGAATTTTAAGGAAAAAAAAACTTTTAGGAGGGAAGTTGAAGGGAAAAAAACTTACATTTAAATGCCCATCATTGCAGCCTTCTCAGTGCAGCCTTGCCCCAGTGCAGCCATGTCAGTGCAGCCATGTCAGTGCAGCCTTCTCAGTGAAGCCTTCCCCAGTGCAGCCTTCCCCAGTGCAGCCTTGCCCCAGTGCAGCCTTGCCCCAGTGCAGCCTTCGATCCTCTGTCCCTGCCATCCTGGGCTTCAAAATCGCCGACCGCGATTTGAAAATGGCGCCGCCGGCGCCGAAATACACAGAGCTGGTCCTCGGCTCTTCCCGGCGGCTCTCGTTCACTTTCGGCTCCACTCGTAGTCCCGAGCGGAGCTATCCGAACCTAGCCGAGTAGGTTCGGATAGCTCCGCTCGGGACTACGAGTGGAGCCGAAAGTGAACGAGAGCCGCCGGGAAGAGCCGAGGACCGGCTCTGTGTATTTCGGCGCCGGCGGCGCCATTTTCAAATCGCGGTCGGCGATTTTGAAGTTGTGACAGCTCGGGATCGCAGGGGATCGGCGTATAACACGCACGTGCGATTTTCCCCCGATTTTAAGGGGAAAAAAGTGCGTGTTATACGCCGATAAATACGGTAATATATTACAGTTCTGTCTGAAAATCTGCAACACAGTCTTTAAACCACTTGCCAACTGGCTCCTGTACATATACGTCGGCACTTTAAAGATCTCAGCAGCTGTCATAACCGAAGTATCCATCTTTTCATAGAAAAATGCATTGGGTGTGTGGCCTGCCTGTATTCCGGGCTGAGCCTTCCATTCATCTCACTTCATGCACATGGGGGGTCTGCTTCATGATGTACGGCTTATGGATCTTTTCCTTTGACACTGATATAGCATAGTGAATTTAAAACGTAAATAGTCAATATAGTATAGTATTGAGCAGTGATTGGAAACCTTGGCACCCCAGATGTTTGGAACTACATTTCCCATGATGCTCATGCACTCTGCAGTGTAGTTGAGCATCATTGGAAATGTGGTTCCAAAACATCTGGAGTGCCAAGGTTCGCCATCACTGGTATTTAGTATAGTCAAATTAAAACAAAAATAGTCAACATAGTATAGTATAGTGTATAGTAAAGTGTAGTCAATTTAAAACGAAATTCTAGAAGAGTATAGTATAATGTATAGTTGGTACTGTAAATTTAAAATGTGAACAGTCAGTATAGAAGAGTATAGTATAGTGTATAGCAGCGGTCACCAGCCAGTGGACCACTGATGGTCCAAGAGTAAATGTTGGTGGTCCGCAGGGGTTCTGCTGCAAATCAACATTGTGGCGGATGTATACCACCCAGTGTTGTTTCCAGTGTTGTTCTCAATGCGTGCTGACAGTCAATACTGTCAACACGCATTGATACCCATGTCCCTCTGTAGTTCCAACTCCTGTGAACTCAGAAGGAGGCGCCCGTAGTGCAGAGAGCGGAAGGTGAAGAAGGAGGGGACCTCCAATGGCAGCGCTAATCACAGACTGTGGGTGGGAGCACAGAGCTCGAGCATATAGCTGGTTAAGGAGGTGAGATCCAATGATGAGTCTGAAGGCAGCAGTGTGATGCAAGGGGGGGGGGGGGAGCCAGAGCCATTGTGTGTATAATATAAGGCATTTAAAATTCATGGTAGTGGTCAGCAGGATTTAAAATTGTGAGTTTAGTAGTCCATGAGGTGTAAATTTAAAACATAAATATTCAGTATAGCATATAGTATAGTCAATTTAGAATGTAAATAGCATTGTATATGGTATAGTACAGTCAATTTAAAACATAAATACTTAGTATAGTATATTATATAACATACTGTAGTAAAACACAAATAGTATAGAATAGTGTAGTATATTGTATAGTATAGTCAATTCAAAACATAAATAGTCAGTATAGCAGTATAGTCAATTTAAAATGTAAATAGCATTGTATATGGTATAGTATATTCAATTTAAAACATAAATACTCAATATAGTGTATTGTATATTACAGTATATTGTATAGTATAGTCAATGTAAAATGCAAATAGTATAGAATGATATAGTATATTGTTTAGTATAGTCAATTTATAACATAAACAGTCAGTGTAGTAAATAGTATAGTCAATTTAAAACATAAATAGTCAATATAGTATAGTATAGTATATAGTTTCATTTAAAATGTAAATGGTCAGTATAGAATAATATAGTATACTGTACAGTATAGTACTGTAAATTTAGACCTGAAGCTAAAGCGGGCCCCAAATACAACATATACCATTATTATGAATGGAGTCTGCATGACCTGTTACCTGCAGCAGAACAGATATAGATGTATAGAATGTCAGTCAAATGGGCAGATGAATACATGTCACGTGCTTTCTATTCAGTTAGTAGAACACATCTTGGATGTTTCTTAGAAGCGGTCAACCAGATAGTTAGACTCGAACAACCACAGAGCAAAAACGCCATGTGATAACCACAGAGAAAAGGTCAATGTGTCCATAGGGTAGTACATAATAGTAAAAGAAACTTCACATGCATTTTGAAAGATACTGACATAAAGTACTAGATAAGAAATTGCGTATTGTTCTACATATAATTGGGATTGCTGTGTGTCTGGATCGTGATATGCCAGCTCCAGTTAAAAAACATACCAAGCTGTTCGAAGACATTAGTCACCCGGGTTTTACACTGTTTTTCCCATTTCCTGCCTCTTAGCTCCTCTGTGGTCATCAGGACAGGATTCTGCTCTACTCCCACCTAAACACAAGTTTCCTGTTTATATTCTCTCCTTAGCTCTCAGGTTCAGGAGATGGTTTGGTTTAATACAGTCACAAGATAGTAGATCGACTAGCAGGTGAATGGAGGTCTGGAATCCCAAAGTACATTCCTATAACAATAGAGCTCACCATCAAGGAAACTAAACAGATTCCAGAATATTGAATGTGGCTAAAGAGTAGTAATCAATAGCAACTAATAAAATTTCGCTAAAATCAGTTCAGAACAGGCAGAACCGTGGCAATGATTGTTGATTGGCCGCTGTGGACACTGCATTTTGCTGTTTGCCTTGTTGCAGGAATCCACAAAGAAATAAGACATTTTTTTTTTAAGGTTTGAGTTCCAGTACTGTCATTATCCTGGCTTTACGATCTACTGCAGTGGTCATCAACCCTGTCCTCAGGACCCACTAACAGGCCAGGTTTGCAAGATAACAGAAATACATCACAGGTGATATCATTTGCTGCTCAGTGATTGCAGTATTCTAGTCTGCGTCTCCCCAAGGTAATACATAAAACCGGGCCTGTTAGTGGGCCCTGAGGACAGGGTTGATGACCACTGATCTAGTGCATTCTTTCTCAACCAGGGTTCCATGGAATGCTAGGGTTCTTCTAGAGTTTGCCAGGGGTTCCTTAAGCTGTGGCAGATTCATCAACCACTTACAATGATCACTAGGAAGTTATTATTCACTGACATCCAATGAGCGAGTCACTTCTTTTCTGATCACATATGTAAAGGGGTTTTGTTTCATATACCCACCAATATAAAGAACCACGTACAGACATACAATATTCAACTGATGACAAGGTCCTGGGATGATAAGAATCAACAGGATTCTGGGGTGGGGGCAGTTTGGGAGTGGGGGCTGCAGGCAAAGACCATTTTTCTTTTGAATAAAATGCTCTGTTTGTTTTCTCTCTTTATGACTTCCTTAATTGGAGCTTCAATTTACCACTCACATTTTTCACTCTGCTTTGATATACTAATAACCACATTTCAAGTGGTAATGGAAATACTTGAATGTAATTTTGGTTCAATTCATGGTTTTTACTATGCCGTGTACTTACCCGTGGCTTGTGATACATCTTTTCTAAGGAACTTAGCTTGAGCTCTCAACTTTTCTCTTATTGGTTATTTTCTTTTACTGGTTATTGTCTATTGCAGGAAATCTCAACCAGGGTTCTGTGGGACCTGGGGTTCCTCCAGAAGCTGCTATGGGTTCCTTGAGCTGTGAATGACTGACTACCACTGTAAGGGGATTTTCTTTCTATTGCCCGCCAATGTAAGTGGCGTTTTTTCCCACTGACCCCACCAAATAAATTGGTTTGAGCAGGGGTTCCTTTGAGAACTGAAATTGTGTCAAGGGTTCCTCTGTGGTAAAAAAGTTGAGAAAGGCTGGTATGACTTTTCAAAAAAAGACAATAAAATATATTCAATACAAAATATTGGTACAACATGAGACATCGACATAAAGATGGACTACTCCTTTAAGTTTACGTGAAATCATAATACTTGATCTCTATCCTTGTTTAGGATCATTGGCAAAATTGTATGGGAGACATTAGATCAACCTGACAGCCAACTAATTCAAAATTTAGAAGGAAAGATCTGCAATGGTAGCGATCTACCAATACATGATTAGGATTCAAATGCTCTTTAGGTCTTGAAAATCATTATATCCATCCTGCAGTAAAGTAAAACCAATTTTTTGGGGAAGGGAGGTTATTGTATACACATACACTATATTGTCAAATGTATTGGGACACCTGCCTTTTAATGCACATGAACTTTAATTGCATCCCAGTCTTAGTCTGTAGGGTTCAATATTGAGTTGGCCCACCCTTTGCAGCTATAACAGCTTCAACTCTTCTGGGAAAGCTGTCCACAAGGTTTAGGAGTGTGTCTATGGGAATGTTTGACAATTCTTCCAGAAGTGCATTTATGAAGTCAGGCACCCATGTTGGATAAGAAGGCCTGGCTCGTAGTCTCCACTCTAATTCATCCCAAAGGTGTTCTATCGATTTGAAATCAGGACCCTGTTCAGGCCAGTCAAGTTCCTCCACCCCAAACTTGCTTTATGGACCTTTTTTGTGCACTGGTCCAAATCATTTGGTGGAGGGGGGATTATGGTGTGGGATTGTTTTTCAGGGATTGGGCTTGGACCCTTAGTTCCAGTGAAGGGATCCCTTTAGGGCATCAGCATAGCAAGACATTTTGGAGAATTTCATGCTCCTAACTTTGTGGGAACAATTTGGGGATGGCCCCTTCCTGTTCCAACATGACTGCGCACCAGTGCACAAGCAAGGTCCATACAGACATGGATATAGTGAGTTTTGGTATGGAGAAACTTGCCTGGCTTGTACAGAGTGCTGACCTCAACTAGATAGAACACCTTTAGGATGAATTAGAGCGGAGACTCCGAGCCAGGCCTTCCCGTCCAACATCAGTGCCTGACCTCACAAATGCGCTTCTGGAAGACTGGTCAAACATTCCCATAGACACACTCCTAAACCTTGAGGGCAGCCTTCCCAGAAGAGTTCAAGCTGTTAAACCTGCAAAGGGTGGGTCAACTCAATATTGAACCCTTTGGACTAAGACTGGGATGCCATTAAAGTTCATGTGCGTGTAAAGGCAGGCATACCAATACTTTTGACAATATAGTGTAGCTCACCTCGGAGAGTTCTGCAGTTGGGCCTGGTTCAGCTATGTCCCAACATTACTTTAGGTACATTGTGATCTCCATTCCCTAGAGAGGTTTATGGAATGTATTACTCCACTACTGGCACCCAGACACATATATACTGAGCATATTGCTCCCTGAGCATGACATCTGTGTACATGAAACCTGATTAAATTACAATCAACATGGTCTGTAAACAAATCATTAATTATAATTGTATGATGATAATAGGTGTAAAAATTGCGGCAAAATTGCATGTTAAAGTATATCAGTCACAAATACATAATGTAGACCAGTGTTTCTCAACTCCAGTCCTCAAGGCGCAACAACAGGTCATGTTTTCAGGATTCCCCCTTAGATGAAGTGGCTGTGGCAATTACTAAGGCAGTAAAACTGATTAAATCACCTGTGCAAAATAATGGAGAGCCTGAAAACATGACCTGTTGTAGCACCTTGAGCACTGGAGTTGAGAAACACTGACGTAGACAACCATTTTGTGTGGGCTAAACCAGTATTCTACCTATGAACTCATGTCACAGGTGACATCTTTATGCCAAAAATGTCCTGGTTTACCAGGGGATTTATAGAATGCATTCCTTAAAAAGTTATCTACCTGACTATGGCTGCCACGTGGTATGAGTCTGACAGGCTGACTTTTTAATAAGCTGACATTACTTCACACCTTTCTTTTTTTAATCAATTTTCAAATAAAAAAAAATTTAAAAAACAAACAAAAAAAACAACAAATTGTAAAATCAGTATTTCATGAGTTATACAGAAAATATTGCATCTGTTCTTAATTCCTAAAACATATTTGTAATCTGTGTTTTTTATATGATGTGTTGCAACCAATTTTAGCAGGCTTTTCATAATGCTTCTGGATTGCATTGCAGCAACCTGCCATAGAGGTCTACCTCTTTGTGGGCTACAGAGGGCAGAGCTTGGAATCTGGGAACACCTGACATGCATTTTCCAGGCTCATATAAAGGACCATTCTTACAAAAAAGAATACCAGAAATTGTAGGAATTTAACTAACAGGGCAGGGGGTAGGAAGAAGGAAACCTACAGACAAAGGTAAGTTGTGTTGCTTACATTCATTTATAAATTGTTATGTTTGACAGGCGTGTTCCCTAATAATGACTTCCAAGCAGTTCTAAGCTGAGGCACAAGGTCTAAAGCTCTAGGTCTAAAACAGATATTAAATTGGTAGTTCAGAGTGGTCGCTGTACAGGGAGGAGTGATTTCCCCTGGTCATTAATTATAAGTCTGTGCTGTCTATTAACCTTATGTTGATTGCAAGCACTGCTTTCCTGCAGACATGAATTAGCCTTGTCTAGTTCACAGTGTAATTAGAAAGTCATTTGGCATGCAGATGTAGTTCCAGTACACTTTTGGCATGACTTCAGCCTGCAACTGGAAGCAATGCAGATCCTCCCCCTTTAAGTGCCCGTCCCTATGTCTTCCTTCTCTTGTACTCCTCTCACTCATTACCCTGAGAGAGCAACGGGCAACTGTGTAACCAGCAGGAAGAGATGATTTACATCCAATACTCACCAGACTTCACACTGTTCATGTTGGCAGCAAATTTCGATTTAGTTTTAGTCTTAGGCCTCGTACACACGATCGGACTTTAAACAAACTTTTCTGTCCAAAGGGCGTTGGCCGTGAACTTGTATTGCATACACACGGCAGGACTTTTTAGGCAACAAACACGTAGTGACGTCACTTCAAAAGAGGAAGTTCAATTCTCCGGCGCCACCCTTTGGTCAACTTCTGTATTGTTGTAAGATCTTTTGCATTGGTTCTGAGCATGCGTGTTTGTACTTTGGACTAAAGTCCGATGGTTTTGTGTACACGCGATCTGACTAGCCGACGTAGGACTTTTATTGCCGCCAAGTTTGTCTGTTTGCACAGCCAACATTTGTCCAACGAAAAACCCAAAAAGTTTGTCCGATGAAGCGTACACACGGTCGGATGTTGCCTTAAAACAGCTAATTTGCATGTTTGTTGTCAAAAAGTCCGATTGTGTGTATGGGCCTGAAGTCTTTTGACTAAAATGGCATTTTAGTTTTAGTCCCATTTTAGTCTTCTGCAATTGTTTTAGTTGTATTTAGTCGATTAAATCTCTGGTACATTTTAGTCGACCAAAATCATTTTAGTCGACGAAAACTCATTTTAGTCATCTAAAATCTAATGGGTTTATTTAAATTGTAATGCGTTATTTAAGCATTTCTCTACAATTTCCAAACTCGTTATATACTGGTGGAGTGAAAAATCTAATATGTTATTATTTATGGTATTAAAGTTTGAACATGCACTACAAACCAGTGGTAATTTTGACATCAAATTTCAATTTACTTTTAGTCATAAACTTTTGACTAAAATTCCATTTTAGTTTTAGTTGTATTTTAGTCATCTCAATTGTTTTAGTTTTAGTCGTATTTTAGTTGACTAAAATAGTATTAATTTAGTCTATGAAAATGTTTTTGTCAACGAAATTAAGAATGCACTGAACATAGAAGAAGCATAGTCTCCTGATACAGTAAAGATACTAGTCATAGAGGGGCCCAAAATTCAAGAAGCGCCTTAAGGCTTTTTAGGAGCATAAATTAGACATCGTGGGGTTGATTTACTAAAACTGGAGAGTGCAAAGTCTGGTGCAGCTGTGCATTGTAGCCAATCAGCTTGTTAAGTTAAGTTTTAACAAAAAAAAACCTGGAAGCTGATTGGCTTCTATGCACATCTGCACCAGATTTTGCACTCTTCAGTTTTAGTAAATCAACCCCCTTATTTCCTTTCACATCTTTGGAGGCCTTGGAGGACAGTAGAAAGACCTACAAATGACCACATTTTGGAGGGTAAACACCCCAAGGTATTTTTAGTAGACGTGGGGGTTATTTACTAAAGAAAAATCCACTTTGCACTGAAAGTGCACTTGGAAGTAAAGTCTCTGTAGATCCGAGGGGGACATGCAAGGGACATGCAAGGGACATGCAAGGAAAAAAAAACAGCATTTTAGCTTGCACATGATTGGATGATAAAATCAGCAGAGCTTCCCCTCATTTCAGATCTACCCCTTAGATTTAGAGCAACTGCACTTCCAAATGCACTTGTAGTGCAAAGTGGATTAGCCTTTCATAAATAACCCCCATGGTGTCTTTTGAAGACTTCATTTTTTTTTCAAAAGTTTTGAAAAATGTGTAAAGAAAATTAAAATGATTTTTTTTTACACAAAGTAATCAGTTTTATAAGATTATTTTTAATACACAACACAGACATACTCAGATTTACACCCTAATACATATTCTGCTACTCCTTCTGAGTATGGGGATACCACATGTGTGAGAATTTTTCAATGTTTGGACTGATTATGTACCTAACATTGCATCTTGTGTATTACAAAAATCAACTAATTGTGTCAAAAACAGTGTACTGTAATTAGGGTTGCACCGATACCACTTTTATAATACCGAGTACAAGTACGATACTTTTTCTCAAGTACTCGCCGATACCGATTACCGATACTTTTTTTTAATGTCCTGTGACAGTGGCACTAATATGCAGCACTGATGGGCACTGATAGATGGCACTGATGGGCACTGATTTTTACAATGCCTTCTTTTTTTTTGGGGGGGGGGTCTAAGCAGACCCCTGATATCTCCCCTTTTAGAAAAGGAAGGGGACTGAGGATAGAGATTCCCCAGTCCCTTTCTCTGCAGCCTCAGCTGCACTGAAGATGAATGGAGAAGAGACAGAGGCTCCTGTTCATTCATAAACGGAAGCATCGCAAATACAAATTACGATGCTCAGTTATGAATGGACTGAGTCAGTGATCACTGACTCTGTGCATTCGGAAAAGGAAGGAGCCGGTAAATGACAGATTTATTGGCTCCTTCCTCCACTCTCCATCCTGAAAGATCCAGGACATGGGGGCCGGGAGAACATGTAGAGCCGTTGAGGACACAGGGGGACCTGGAGGATGACACAGAGGGACCCAGAGGATGAAGCGGATCGGGACCTGGAGGAGGACATGGGGGGGGGCACAGAGGGGGACCCTGAGGAGGACAAGGGGAGCACAGAGGGGGATCTGGAGGAGGACACGGGGAGCACAGAGGGGGATCTGGAGGAGGACACGGGGAGCACAGAGGGGGACAGCCAGGTGTGATTGGTGCGGCGGTGGAGGGTAGTTACAAGCACTGATCTCCCGGACAACTGGAGAGAGAGGAGGAGAACTATATAGGGAGATCGGTGCTTGTAACTCCCCCCACTGCTGCACGATCATCTCTGAGACTGCCCAAGTATCGGGTCCAGCATCGGAGCATTTGCACGAGTACAAGTACTCATGCAAATTCTCAGTATTGGCACCAATATCAATACCCTGACATCATCACATACAATGCAAGACCAATAGTCCTGCATTGTACATGAGGACGGTTAGGCCCCATCCACAACCAGTGCTGTAAAGAAGAGGTGAGTGCTGGAAGCCAGTCAGAATGTGGAATGAGTAAGTATCAAAACTTCAAATGTCAATTTCTTTCAAAATGGCAACCTTTGAACTCTACGTGAAATCTCTTGCTTGTGCAACTGGCTCATTAAACAAATTGCTGTTTTCCTATTGGAGAGAATCCCCTACCTCACAGGCCCCAAGATCTCATTCACACGCAGAGCTTTACTGTATGCCTGTGCAGAGAGCAGAGCTGTGGGAGAGGCTGAGCAAGTCCCACCTACTACAGCAGTGGCGTCACTAGGGTTGGTGTCACCTGGGGTGGTAAATCATGGTGTCACACCCCCCAAAAAAACATTTTGCCATATAACACTGCATACAATGGCAACCGTAGTGCCATTAGCAACTATCAAGCAACTAGGAAATTTGAATAACAATATCATATGAAAATAGAGCTCCCCCAGGAAATAACAACCCCCAGGATCAGTGCCAGTTTCGTCAATAACAATCTCCAGCATTGCTGTCAGTTTCCACAATAATAATCCCCAGCATTGGTGTCAATAGCAGCAATAATAACCCCCCACACTGGTGCAGATTTGTAGAATAAAAACTCCCAGCATCTGTGCCAATGTACATAATAATTACCCCCCAGCACTGGTGTCAGTTTCCGCAATAATAACTCCCAGCATTAGTGTCATTAGCAGCAAAATAACCCCCAGCATTAGGGCCCATTTTAGAAATAATAGCCCCCAGCATTGGTGCCAGTTTCGGCAATAATAACCCACAGCATTATTTTCACTTTCAGCAATAATAACCCACAGCTTTGGTGCCAATTTCTGCAATAATAACCCCCAGCACTGGTGTCAGTTTCCGCAATAATAACTCCCAGCATTAGTGTCATTAGCAGCAAAATAACCCCCAGCATTAGGGCTCATTTTAGAAATAATAGCCCCCAGCATTGGTGCCAGTTTCGGCAATAATAACCCACAGCATTATTTTCACTTTCAGCAATAATAACCCACAGCTTTGGTGCCAATTTCTGCAATAATAACCCCCAGCATTGGTGCCAGTTTCCACAATAATAGCCTCAGCATTGGTGCCAGCTTCCACAATATTAACCCCCAGGATTGGTGCCAGTTTCCAGAATAATAACCCCAGCATTGGTGCCAGTTTCCAGAATAATAACCCCAGCATTGGTGCCAGTTTCTGCAATAATAACCAGAGTATTGGTAACTGTAAGCGCACACAAGTCCATATATAACAGGTAAGGGTGCAACGGATGACCTGGTGTCATTAAACATCATTTGTTAATACTACACTCAGGTGGCGCTTCCTTCTCTACCCCTCTGCAATAATAACCTACAATATTGGTGCCAGTTTCCAGAATAATAACCCCAGCATTGGTGCCAGTTTCCGCAAAAATAAACCCCAGTATTGGTGTCAGTTTCTGCAATAATAACCCCCAGCATTGGTGCCAGTTTCTCCAACGATCTTCAGCATTTGTGCCAGTTTCCACAATAATAACTTCCAGCATTGGTGTCAGTTTCTCCAATGATCCCCAGCATTGGTGCAGTAGCTGCAATAATAACCCCCCAGCAAAGGTGGTCAGTGGCGATATGCTATTTTAAAACTCTGCAGCATGAAGCAGCTAATTAACACTGATACTGGCCACTAAATCATCACAAGGTGTTAATTAACACTGCCATGGATCACTAATGCAGTAGTTTGTGCTGTATTAGTGGACAGTGTCAGTGTTAATTAACCCCTTTGTATTGCAGCATAATTTGTTAACTAACAGACATCGGCCACTAATACAGCACAAAGGGGTTAATTAACTACCACTGGTCACTAATTCATTAGTGACCAGCTTAAGTACATTAACCCCTAATGCTGCACGCTACTGGGTAATGGCAGCGTTGATTAATTAACCCCTTCACCCCCATTTACAAAACCCACCACACTCCCCAAGGAGGTAACTTGTCCAGTGTACTGGAAAAGACTTATGGCTGAGTCACTGCAGTATTACACTATTAAGCAATATACAGTATATTCTCCTCTGTCTGCTTTGGTTATGTTACTGCTCATTTATTTTATCCAAGCAACATGCACTCTCGGACTCTCCCTCGTGGTGCCTCTCTCTCTTCCTGTCCCGCCCTCAGAATGACATCATGTCAGAGGTAGGGACCAGAAATGATCTGTTGAGCGGGGTGGAAGTGCAGTGGATGTCTACAGGTGCTGAGTGCAGGAGCGCGGGGAGTGTTCCAGCACTCGGCACCCCTCTGCATCTCTGCAAGGGCTCTGTGCAGGGTCTGTTCTCCTGGACTTCACTGTGATCTGTGCATCTCTGTACATGCTTAACCGCAATTGGGCAGACTTTAGCCAGCACTGCCTGCAATCTGTCATCCCCCCCTTGTCCCAGCCCTGGTGTCACCCCTCTGGCACCCCCATAGCAATGCTACTGCACTACAGAAACCACAGGAGGGGGCGGATACAAGACTTGTCTTCCTGCACAAGGAGGGAGAACAGCAGTGACTGGTCTTTATTAGAGGAAGCTCCAATAGAGGTAAAGTTTCACATAAGATTACTGCACAGACCTGGAAGAAATACACAACACACCACAATTTGAGTAAGAATACACATAACTCTTCTATGTAGAAATATATTTGCTGATCCCAGAGCTCAGCTTTAAAAAGTGTCATTGTTTTTTTATTTTCTAGAGAGCCCAGATTAAGCAACTCCTTTTAGTCTTATCCAGGACCAAAGGAAAATAAACAGCCTTGTCCTTGAATGAGAAAGTTCAAAGTATATTAATTATAACAATTTATTTAAATCAAACTGTAATTTCTCTTCAAGTACAAGGAAGGTGGTTTTATCTTTTGTTAAACGAGAGCCCAAAATAGTCCTGCGATGAAAACGGGACTGTGCCTGGGAGCTTGAGGGCTAATTTATTCACTCCGGTGTTAATATTACACTTTCCCATCTAAATATATTTTACCAATGTCAATGACTTAATTGATCCATAGAATGCTGGAGATGCAGAATGCCATACAAAGCTCGTTTTGCACGGAGATTTACAGAAGTAATAAGTGTTCCTCTTGGCAAAGAATGACAGTAAGCTCCATAATCATTTTCTGCAGCTGTTGAGAGAATTAATCCGCATAGGTTCATTGTTGGCTTTCTGGGATTTGGCTGAATTATCTTGAAATTATACATATACAGGACATAATATAAAGTTAGGGGACAGGTAAAATTTCACATTTCAAACATATCTTTTATATCTGTGTAATCACTGCTGACTTTATTTCAAGAGATTCTTTCCTCATCTTTTACTTTTTTTTTTTTGGTTAAAAATAGCTTCATCAACTGTCTAAATTATATAGAAGGTACTGTTGTATTTTTGGTAAGAACAGGATTAGGGTACGTTTAAAGATTACTAAGATCTATATCTGATATTGCGAAGGCTTGGGAGGAGGATATTAGTATCTGGTTCATATGGAGATAAAAGCCATCTGTAGATAAGTAACACATAGGGAGATATACAGTACAATGTAGCCAGACAGTGTGGAAAAAATAATAGTTTGCAAGAGCCAACACGGCTGCAGACGCTGACAGTGCACAGTTGCATGATATTTTGATCCTGTACATTTGTTTGCAAAACATAAGCTGTCTGGAAGAGTTTAATTCTGAATTTTTTTAAGAACACCGAATCAAAAAAATTATATAAAAATAACCAAAACAGCTTGATCATGCAATATTTTTTTCTGTCACTAGATATCTCCAACCGGGTGGCCAACTTCATTCAACCCACTTCCCTTGAACCCAGGTTGTCCTGGACCTGCTCTAGCCTGAGACTGGACAGATAAAGGAGAAGCAGCTGTCAGGAGACTAACCGGAGAAGACCTGGCAGATATGCTAATTTCCAGCATGGCTGCACTAATTTGCACACGAATGTGCGCAGGCACGCGCCTGGCCCGTGCACGATGGCGCACCGGCACACGCAGAGTCAGATAGTTACTGGCGCCCAATTGCCTTTATAAGGACAGCAGTTTTGTTCATTGCTGGGTGATTGTCAGTCCCTTGTATCCTGTATTTCTGTGTTTGCTGTATTATTATTAATGACAGAAATTCATACTATGGCTACCATTCATCCCATTTACTGAGGACAGTCCCTATTTTGAGGGATCTGTCCCCAGCAAACAATGGTCCTTGGCATGTTCCTATCACACCTGTCCCTGTGTTCCCACTGTGGAGACACTCATAAATTTAATAGTGTTAGGACTGCAAGCAATACACAGGATGCCGTGAAGAGGTCTTGCAGCTTACGCATGCGTTTGCAAATATGTGCTAACTAAACTCCTGTTTTTTAAGCAGACTGTTGGACAGGTTAATTCGGTTGGTAAGCAGACTGGTTGGTGAGTTGAGCTGGGAATTTCCTCTGTTTTTGTCTTTCATGCGTTTGCCCATCCATGTGCTCCTTGCTGTGAAGGCCAGTTATAGGTGGGGGCAGGGGCCATTTCTTTGTTACTCCTGCAGGAACCATGTCTTGTCACACTGAGCAACTGCAATGCTGAGCTCTTTCCCTCTCTGGGCTCCACTCTCCTTATCCCTGGCTCTCCTGGAAGTTTGCAAGCATTTTGGGCTGCCCCACCAACCTGCTGAGCATCATCCTATAGCAGAGGATGAACTGGTCCAAAAGCTCCAGTAACTCTTGGTGCTGGAAGTTGCCCAGCCACTGAAGTAAAACAGAGGACCAGCTGAGCCAAATAATTGACATTAGTGCAAGCACTGTGTGAGTGAGTGGGACCATGGCAGAAGGCATGATATGAATGGGGCACCTAGGGAGCTTGGGAGTACAAGATACAGCCTTGGTCCTTAACCTCAGTATTTACATGGTGCACAGATTGCAGCTGGCTCTAGAATTGGCTGAGGACCCTGGCAGCAGATCAAGAGATACACGGAGCGCCTAGACTGCCCAGGTATACAGAGCATATGCCTGATCAATGGCCTCAGGATTTACCAGTGACACAGATGTCAGCCAGATCTAGAAATGACTGAGGACCCTGGCAGTAGGGCAGGAAATACATGGGTACCTAGATTGCCTGGGTGTTCAGGAAATATGTCTGATCATCACTAGAATTTCTGGGAAGTCAGCTGACACTAGAAATGATTGGAGACCCCAGCAGCATGCTGGGGCTTATTTAACTCCCACACTACAAGCTATTCATAGTGATGCAACATGCACTTTATTCGGCACTCCTCTAGGTGATCAGAAGGTGGTCTGCTAAATTCACAGCGTTTTTCTTCTTAATAACCTTAAGGTGCCACCTCCTATCTATGCATGCATATCTTGGTGCCTCCTATTTTAAATCTGGTTATTATTTCATTATATCTTGAATGTCTGCCTCTTGTTCCAAAAGTCTGTGGCCAATTGTTTGAAGATGTGTTAAAAATGGGGGTGTGATTTTGTGGATGTGGATATAAATTAGGGTGTGAATTTGTAGGTGTGGTTAAACATGGGCGTGGTCAGTAGGAATGTCCCCAGATATTGCCTAAACAAATGTAGTAACCATAATTTAAACTTTAACTTAATATTACAGAATCTATCGAAAACTACAGCCTGCTGCGGGGCTCATGGAGAAAGCAGTTCGCGAGTTGTGCTAGGTAACCTATTCTCATGGTAACAGCTAAGGCATCCTCGTTGCTGGGAAGTGATGAAGAAAGACCACCCGCTTCCAGGTTGTGTCCAAGTGCAATCTCTACGTTACATGTTTCAGTGGCACACCACCTTTCTTATGAAAATACTTTTTTTTATGCTTATGCTTTATAATGACTTTGAAGGATGCTTAAAGTTTTTTTTTTTTATATATAATTTCTGCTTACCTGGTGGTGTGTTCAGTACATTTTAAATACTCACCCAGTCAGCAGATCCAGTGTTGTCCAGCTGGAATTCTCTTCTCTTCTGACAGTGCTTAGGCCTGCACCATAATGTTTTGTTGTGGTGTCATCAATAGGCTGCCAGCTGTACCGAGTTCAGCCGACACACCTCCCGATAACGCACTGATAGCCCTGCCACTCCTCCTTTCCTGAATATAAGGTTATGCCTCCTGGGATATGTGACGTGCATATCCCAGGAGGCAAATTGAGCACAGTGCATGTCATTCGCCCAGGCGGTTGACATGCAAGGGGTGGTGGGGCTGGGCAAATTCTTAAAAAAAAAAAAAATTAAAGGAAAAAAAAGCTTGCTATTAATGTAGAGGATTGAAGGACAGGTGGAGCAGCGGGATAAAGTTTTGGAGGGTGAAGATTTTGGAGGGTCTCATACCCCATGATATGCACCTTGGGGCTATCAGTGATCAGTTTTATGTTTGCTTTTTTGCTTTTTTTCTATTAAAAATGTAAATTGTGTTGCACTGCTGCTCCTAACTACTGTTCTCATGAGATCTGGCGTCAGTCACTACTGCAATGCTCACTGTTCTCCTTGTTGGAAAGGAATCTGTACTTGACTACCTGCGATATAAAGATCTCCGTATTTCTGCTTCATTCATTCTATGCCTTTGTATTTTTCATCATCTCATGCTGCTATTCAAATGTTCCCCATCAGTCATCAGATCACCAAACTATCAAGGGGGCAGTTCTGAGGAGAGGAATCAGAGCTTTGCCTCTACAAGATGGTTGCCTCCACACAAAGGCATGGTGTGCAAAAAGGCATGGTAATTCAGTAGTGGAGTAAGATTAGTGCTACAGGGAGCCTACGGGTTATACTGGTGACTAGTCCTTTGACTCTGCTTGCCTTTTCATGGGCACAGCTTCCACAGTACATGTCTATTTTAAATGAATGTGCAGACATCTAGAAGTTCCTATACAAACCTGCAGCTGATATGCTGAAATCCTGGTCCTTCCGATTAGGCAAAACACTGGCACTACCTTGTAGGGTTAAGCCTAGTACACACGGTCAATAGAAAACAGCCAACATTTGACCCGTGTGTATGGCAGACGGTCTGACAGAATCCAGTTGTTTGGCCAGCTTGTGTCGAAGTGGCATGACCAAAAAATGTCTGCCTATCGGCTTCTGGTTGGCGCTCTTAGCTATTGGCAGAACACAATAGAACAGCAGGGGAGAGCACTGTACTAACATTGCATAGTTACTACAACATGTCCGACCTGAACTGTCAGTTTTACTTTCATTCTGCCCACTGGGTTGAACTAAAAAAAACTAGCAGTGTATATGAGGCTTTAGAACTTATCTGGTCTCTTTACTTTTTTACACATTCCTATTGACCAGTAGGGTAGCTCATCATAGTGATGGGCGAATAGAAATGTGTGGACAGCTCCAAGTATAAACAGGGCATGAGCAAAACAAAATTTCACTTTAATGGTGCATTTGTCTTTTAAAACCTATGCCTGGGCAAAAAAAAAAATAAATCCATATATATTATACATACTGTAGATGCAATATATATTTGCAATACATGTACATTTCTTCATACTTTACTCCTTTAGATGCTACAAGTACAACATAATACCTGTTGATCTGCTTCAAATGCATTCAGCCCCAAAGCCCAGTTTTGGGTTGATAGTATTTTTGTGGACTGAGTGGCTTCAGCCCACTAATGCCGCGTACACACGGGCGGACTTTTTGACTTACTAGGTCTGGCGGTCTTTTCGACGGACTTTCCGACGGACTTTCCGAATCAACGGACTTGCCTACACACGATCAACCAAAGTCCGACAGATTCGTACAAGATGACGTACGACCGGACTAAAACAAGGAAGTTCATAGCCAGTAGCCAATAGCTGCCTTAGCGTAGTTTTTCGTCCGTCGGACTAGCATACAGATGAGCGGACTTTTTGACCGGACTCGAGTCCGTCGGAAAGATTTGAAACATGTTTCATTTCTAGGTCCGTCAGACTTTTGGTAAAAAAAAGTCCGCTGGAGCCCACACACGATCGAATTATCCGCCGGACCAAGTCTGCTGTAAAGTCCGCTCGTCTGTACGCGGCATGAGTGTTCTGCTAAACTGCTCAACCACCCCTGCTCTCAGAACTGTACAACATAAAGGCTAAATATTCTTTAGTCCAAAATTAGAGCTTATCTCTTTGAGATAGTACAGGAAGTGTGCAGAAGTCACAGGACAGCTCTAAATTTAACAGCAGGTACTTTTTTTTTTGCACTTATTAGATATGACAAAAGGCTTCCAAGGGTTTAACAGATCAAAAGGGAGCACATAAGAAGAGTTCATTGTTGTGGTTTACATACTGTATACTTTAACAAGTTGGTGCAGACTGATTTAAAATTTCACCTACTGTGCAGGAGATGATAGGAGCAATAATTAGGACAGTATTTTACACTTGCTGGTTCTAATCTAAATACTTTCAATTATTATTTATATGTTGGAAATGATGCCCCTAGATATAGTCATTACTGGTCACCAGCACAGAAAAAAAACCCTGATATAATACAATATTGCAGCGTATGTCTTTCTTCCATAAAGGATAATAGAATCCCAGTCTTTTCTGGTTACATTGACCACAATAAATTACTGGGATGTTTCATCTTTGGAACAAGTGAGTGTCAGAATCTCAGAGTAATGAATTGAAATTAAGTGCGGTATAAAAATATGACCCTTATGCCTGTAAAAGGTCAGAATAGATAATAACCAAATTGAATGGCAATGAGCGGCTATATTTTGTCTAAATTGTGAGTGCGTAAAAATGACTGGAATCACGCCAAAAATATATCTTATTCATGCGAAAGATAATAGTTACCTATTATGATGTATATGTAGCCACAAGGGAGATTCTCCACCTACATCCTAACATTATTTTATTTTTAATTCTGTAATGTCGAGTAGAGGTGTCAGGCAGGAAGCTCTATCTCCTTCTCTCCTTATCAAGTTATTGATAAGAACAAAAGCAGATGTATATCATATGTCACCTCCAGTATATTGGCTACATTTTCAGGTACCAATAATAATATCATTATAGCTGTCTGATCTGACAGATTCTGGCTGGATCAAGTGACATTCTCTATGTCAGTAGGCACCAGCAAGACCAAGCATGAGGATATATAGGGACCTGTTAAAGAAAAGTGTGCTAAAACCCTTTCAAGCAAGCAATCGGTGTCAAACTGCCATTTCTGGAGTAGAGAGTTAAAAGAAGTATTTCTTTCTCATCAAAACTGGAGTTTCATTTTGATTCAATAGACCTGGCAAGGATTTGCCCCTAGTAATATTCCTGTTGTTTTAACTGGAACTCTGTCCTGCCAAGAGTTTAAAGCGGAGCTATACTACATCTGAGCACCACAACCCAAAAACGCTATTTAATATATTTTTATTATGTAACAAAAACTCCCCAATCCATGTCTCCATGCTTTATTTTGCTGAGCAATCACTTTGAAAAGCACCCCCTAGCATTTCTGGCCATGGCTATCTTGAGTAAGGGCATATAATTCATGTAGCATTTATCATAACTCCCAACTGTTCCTGATTTTAAGGGACTGTCCCTGATTTGGAGCAATGTCCCTCTGTCCCTCTTTCCTCCTCATTTGTCCCTCATTTTTGTCTGATCGATATAGCTGATTAAAAAATGCAATACTTATTTTTCAAAAAGTGTTTCCCAGTGCTAAACCTTTTATCCAAATTCTAAATTGCTGCATCCAATATAAAGAAATAGTAGTGGTAAAAAAAAAGCACTTGTGGATTTAACACATTTTGTGTATAATTCTCCTTTAAGGGGGCTTGGCAGGGGGTTCG
This sequence comes from Lithobates clamitans, assembly GCA_037952925.1. Taxonomy (NCBI): domain Eukaryota; kingdom Metazoa; phylum Chordata; class Amphibia; order Anura; family Ranidae; genus Lithobates; species Lithobates clamitans. The sequence continues at coordinate 111,752 of JBBGZY010001548.1, read as the reverse complement.
TCCTATTCCTACATTCTTTTGCTAATAGGTTTATGGTTTACTTCCTGGGATCCATCTGCCATTAGCTCAGGCATGCAGACAGGAGGGTGTGCTTAGCTAAGAAAACCCCTCATCTCCTCCTGAAGACTCCTGGGATGTGTGACATAATTTGCTTAGGCCTGGAGATCAGGAAGTAACTGAAGAATAGTAAAAGAAAAAGTTTAAAACAAGTAAATATGATATACTTCCCTATCTATTTTCTAAGGCGAGCAGCATAAGGATGACAAATAGTTAATGTTGATTGAGAAAGCGAAGTTCTGCTTTAAAGTGGTTGTTAAGTTGATGATTACAGTTACTGGCATCCCTCTGTAATAACAAGATATACTGTGCAGTCTCTGTTTTTTTTTTTAAATCATGCAGCTAAATACCTTCTTTCACATCTCTGGTGTACGGTTACGTGAACACCCGCCACTCACCTTCCCCGATCTGAGGACTACCACGGGAGGGGGCTGAGATTCACCTCTGATGTCAGTCGGGAGGTCACATGAATGATGTCAGCCGGGAGATCATGTGACTGAACATCGGTGATGTGAAATAAGGTATTTAGCTGCATGATTTAAAAAAACAAACAAACACATAGAGCTGCACGATTAATCGTTAAGAATCGAAATCGCAATCTTTTCCCATTCCCGATCTTCAAAACAGCATGTCACAAACTTTCTAACAAGTGCAGAGAGTTCTCACAGCTGGAAAAAAAATCCAGACAGCCTGCCAAGTTTTATCACAACAGCAAATAAGTAGAAACAAAGTATCTTTTCGTTCTTTTATCAAAGGAAAGAACTCCAGCATGTAGATGAGAGATATGTTTAAAAATTTAAAGACCAAACCTTTTCTGACATTTGTTGCTTACAAGTAAAAATCATTATTTTCTGCTAGAAAATTACTTGGAGCACCCAAACATGATATATATTTTTTTTTTAGCAGAGACCCTACAGAATAAAATGGTGGTTGTTGCAATATTTTATGTGACACCCTATTTGCGCAGCAGTTTTTCAAACGCAATTTTTTTTAAAAAAAATACACTTTAATTAATTAAAAAAAAACTAAACAGTAGAGTTAGCCCAATTTTTTTGTATAATGTGAAAGAAGATGTTACACCCTGAGAATCATGATCTTTATTCTAAGCAAAAAAATTGTGATTCTCATTTTAGCCATAACTGTGCAGCTCTACAAACACAGTACATCTTGTTATTACAGAGGGGATGCCAGTAATTGTAATCACTAACTTTACAGACACATGTAATAGCGGCCAGAGGGGAGGGGTGGGGAGGAGATGGCTCATATACTAGGATCTGACAGACAGGGAGGGAGGGGAAGAGGGGATACGTCAACTGACCACAGTATCATGGATCAGCAGCCATGATTACCATGCTCAGCACACATGGGGGGGACACAGGAACAGGCAGGATCAGCCAGGTATTTTACAGCATAGAAAGGGACTAATAACACAGCACAAGCACTATGCTGTTTAACGTGCTTTAAAGGAACAGGATCTTCTTCTTTTTTTTAAGAGTTACATCTGCTTTAAGTCAGTGGGCCTACAATGCTATCCAAGAAACAATGCAACTTTGAAAATTGCAGAAAGATGTCACTTAATATTTGGTTTTCTGAAAAAAAAATCAATGGATCTATATTCAAGAGACTTCTCACACTGCTGCTAGGTGAGAGTGGAACCTTTAGTCTGTGCTATGCAAGCCTCTTATGGGAGCCTCATAGTGCATGTGGATGAGGCCACTGTAGGTTCAGATGTGGATTGCACGGACTTCAATTTTTTACAGATATAGAGCCTGGAACTTTATGCAAATGAAGATATCAGCCTATATAATAGACCTTTTTGCATGCAGGCTCCCTAAATGACGAAAGGTTTCTAATGCAGAATGCATAATAGAATGAGACACTTCAAGAGATCCCAATACCAGATGACACTAATCCAGGAATGGACAGTGCCCAAAAGAAAGTTAGAATGACTTAAGAGTCCGTTTAAATACAAACATTCATAATTTAATTAATTACATTAAAGAGAACCAGTCATTAAGGACATTTGTAATAATCAGAATCTAGACTATTCTCTACCTGTGAGAGGAAAGAAATGACCCGATTCCCTCCTCCACGCTAAACAGCGTAGATGGAGAACTCACCAGCAACACTTGCAGCTGTCTGAATACCCCAACATTGACTTCATCTGATTGGATGCAGTCTCTGTACGGCGGACAGTTTTCCATCCAGCTCCTCCGATGATGGCGCCAACAGGGCCAGCTTGAAGTTTGACAGATTCAGCAAAAATCAGCAGAAATTTGAGTTGAGTATAGGCAGCTTGAGTGTCAGCCATCACGGAGATTGTTCTACCCCCTGGATGAACTCAGTGCTGAGAATACAAACTCATATAACTGTCATATAACAAAGGGGCTGTCAGAATAACTTAAAAGAAAACTAAAGGCTTTGTTCATTGACTTTGCTACCCTCCTTCAGCAGTTTCTTTTGTCAGTACTGAGTTCAGCCATGAGATAGGACACCCTCTATAGAAGCCTCACAGCCTGACGCTTTTGCAATGACAGGGAAAAAATAAGTATAATAAATAAAAAAAGAAATAACTAAAAATAAATGCAGTATTGTAAACATTTTCTGATTATGACAAATGCCCATTGTTGGCTGGTTCTGTGCATATATACATGAATGTGATAAACATCTTTAAAGTGCAAATATTCCCTAATTTTATAATCACCCAACACATTAATCTTTCTGAATAGCACACCTCCGTCCTGCCACTTAGGGCTGGCCACATCCAACGTCTCCTTTTTTTAAATAATGCTAATGAGGGGCAATATTTTTTTTTTCATGTACAGGTTTCAGTTTGAAGAAAATTCTGTAACCCCTTTAAAGCATTTTAAAGCTTATTCCACCCTTAAAGCCATTGTAAATGATCACCTTGTAAAACAACCTATTCATTTTAAAATATAAGTGAAAGACAAAACATTATAAATACTTTTTTTTCCCTTTTTTGTAAGCGATCACATTCTCTCTGTTCTCAGCTGCATAAGAACTGGGGGTAAGAGAAGCAACAGTACATTGATCTTGAGGGGTGTCAGGACAAGTCTCAACATTGGAGGAGAGCACACTGAGCTCCCAGCATAGCTAGATAACTGACCACAGTGTGTCCTCCTGCTTAGTGTGGTCAGTTTATATTAGGAATGCAGAGGGACTAGCAGAAACACCAGGGATTTCACACAAAGGAAGCAATTCAAACAGAACAGGGTACTTTCTCATACAAGTACATGGTACAGCAGGCACATATCAGGGATATGAAATGTTGGGGTAACAAGCACTTTAAATATCACCATAAGCTGAAACAAGAGGCATAGGTTAGGACTTTATATGAGACCATGACCATCCGGTACACAGGTCTCCATCCAATTATATCTGAGAAAAATAAGGGGACTAAGGGAAAAAGGGGGACAATGGGGACTTTATATGAAACACATCACTAGGGCAGGCTGAGTCATCAGATGTAAAAAAATGTAAATTTATTGATACCACATGAGAGACAAGGTGCAATAGATGATACTCGCATATAGTCAATAGATAAGGTACAAGGTATGTAAAACATGGCAGTAGAACATATAATAGTAGCATAGTAACATGTTATACATTGTAACATAGATAGATTGCAGCATCATCAAAATTACACCCCACATGTGTATACGTAATCCATATTGTATTAAAATCCAACTGATGGCTAAAACACTAAAATGCCCATGATAGATACATATTCGTTGTGACATGTCAAGAAGTTATGAATGTTCAGTTGTATTGCTCGAGGAAGTTTGTCCACTCATCAGGAGCAGCTATCTGGAAATATCTGTAGATATATGGTATAATAGTAGTAGGGCATATATAGGAAAGTTCATGATGGTAGGAGATAACCAGGCGTGGACACATCAACCCCACGGGAGCTGAGGAGGCAACCACGAGGCGGCAGGGCGAGGCAGCTATGGACGCCGTAGAGCAATGGGTAGTGAAAAAGTTCACCTAAGTATCCAACATGGTGGTGTAAGATAGAGCATTGACCCAAGGTAACTGTAGATAAATAAAATAAAATACGTATAGGTAAAAAAACAAGTAATGTTGGATGGCCACTAGGTGAAAGATCAAGTATGGGACAAGGTGAAGTGACAGTGGAGTGAACATAGGAAAAACAGACAGATAGTGTCCGGGAGACCGGTGGAGTGAAAGAACAAAGAGAGCCCACCACAACACCAAGCGAACAAGGTGAAGGGATAGTGCAAGGCAGGTTGAGTGAGGACGGGTGTATAGAGGGGGATAAAGAAAGCATGGTGCAAGGAGATCTAAGGTTACCTAAGATGACAGAGTCTCAGCCCGCCAGCCAACGAGGTGAACCCCCAACGTCACGCTAAGACGTGCTAGGAGGGAGGAGAGGAGGCAGCCCACTAAGGTGACAGCGCCTATATAGGCAACCTCCTGCCCTAGTGATGTGTTTCATATAAAGTCCCCATTGTCCCCCTTTTTCCCTTAGTCCCCTTATTTTTCTCAGATCACCATAAGCTGGCCATAGATGGATCAAAATTTGGCCAGTCCCTGGTGAATTTTCATGAGGGTGTGGTCTCCCCTGTTAAACAGAACTGCAGCTGCTGATCAGTGTATTCTGACAGCACTAGGTCTTGCTATCTAAATAGATTGCCCTATTGTGTCTGTAGGGGATACCTCAGTCCACCTCATTTGTGTGGATGGAGGAATCTATTTTAATTACCATTTATGGCCAGCTTTAGTCTCACCTTCCCCTTTGGCGCCAGTGAAATTAGCCAAAATGGGCAAATTTCATCAAAATCTCCTAATATTACACCATAGTTCCCAACTGTCCCTTATTTTGAGGGACTGTCCCTCCTTTTAAACAAAATCCCCCTGTCCCTCTTTTCTCCTCATTTGCTCTCTTTTTCCTTTAGAGTTTACAATGTATTATTTAACTACTGAAACTATTATACTATGCTAATGCCCCGCACACAAGATCGGACATTCCGACAACAAAATCCATGGATTTTTTCCGATGGATGTTGGCTCAAACTTGTCTTGCATACACACGGTCACACAAACCTTGCCGAAAATTCCAAACGTCAAGAACTCGGTGACGTACAACACGTACGACGAGCGGAGAAAAATTAAGTTCAATAGCCAGTGCGGCTCTTCTGCTTGATTCCGAGCATGCGTGGAACGTTGTGTGTCGGAATTGTATACACATGATCGGAATTTATGACAACGGATTTTGTTGTCAGAAAATTTGAGATCCAGATCTCAAATGACCGATGGAGCCTACACACGGTCGGAATTTCCGACAACCAGCTCCCATAAATATTATGAAAAGAAGATATCAGCCTATATAATAGACATTTTCCGAAAATCCAACCGTGTGTATGGGTCATAAACGTTTTGTGCATCCTCTGAATTCCTACATTTGTAGTTTCTACTAGCCAGTATTAATGGGGAATTGTGGTTAAAAAGTACTTGTGGGTCTACCCAATCATTTTTTGAGAATTCATTCTTCACGATCTGTGTGCGTATCAGGGGTGTCTCTTTTGCCCACATACCTTGTGCTAAAAGGTGTCCCTCTTTTCCATCTCTGGAAGTTGGGAGGTATGTAACACAGTGATTTTTGTTAATGTCAATGTACACAGTCACCCTTGGCAGGAAAGTTTTGTCAGCCAAATATGTGGGAGGAAAAGGGAAAACCTACAAGAAATCCTGGCAAACGTGGAGAACCCTATGTAACCTATGTCTCAGGTGGACATTGAAGTCAGGGTTCCATCACTGCCAAGCAAGAGCACTAATCACTAAGCCACCATGCTTGTGTTTACCTGATAACTGTTTATGTTGTTGACTACTGATGTGACCTTTCTTTGTACTTAAAGCTAAAAAAAGATAAGTGTTTTGCAATTCAAAATGTAGTTCTGTATCTTGCCCAGAACAGGCTCATTCTGCTTGCATGAGATTAAGATAAAATTAAGCCTGTAGATGGTAGCCTTATATTCTAGGTAAGCTTTTACAATGTACAGACACTTTGTACTAAGGCAACAGAGAGTCAAGCTGGAAAATTTTTACATAGACGTTTAAAAGTATCAGTATGCAGAGAGACCACAATGGTCAAAAAAGTCTAAGATACTTTACTACTGAACAGATGTCCCTAAGCTTTTAATTTGTGATACAGAAGACCGCAGCTCACTACAGACCCATCATGGCTTACTTACAAAATTTGATTGTGTCTTTTGAAATACCATATTTTTAGAAATTTGAACAAAGAAAGATAAAATAACATTGGAAGATGACAGGGATCTCACGAAATTAGATCTTATTGTGATGGCGACCAGTGTTCCAACCCAAGCACATTGTGATGGACAAGAGGTCTTAGCGACTTTTCTCCAAAAACACAAAATCAGACATCATTATAGACAAGATAAATGACAACATACACAGGAAACAAGTGCAACAATTAACTTTGGGATGCCGAAGGCAAGGATTAGTTATTAATGGTGCCTGCAGTTGGGTGCATGACCTGCTTGGTGAAGTGAGTATACTGCAGAAAGAAGCTACTATATATAGTGTTGGAAGCTGTTTTGGGGGACATATTTTTGGGGTTATGTTCCATTATTATGCCCCATACACACGGTCGGATTTTCCGACGGAAAATGTGCAATAGGACCTTGTTGTCGGAAATTCAGGCTCCATCACACATTTTCCATCGGATTTTCCAAAACACAAAGTTTGAGAGCAGGCTATAAAATTTTCCGACAACAAAATCTGTTGTCGGAATTTCCGATCATGTGTACACAAATGCGACGCACAAAGTGCCACGCATGCTCAGAATAAATAAAGAGATGAAAGCTATTGGCTACTGGCCCGTTTATAGTCCCGACGTACGTGTTTTACGTTACCGCGTTCAGAATGATCGGATTTTCCGACAACTTTGTGTGACCGTGTGTATGCAAGACACGTTTGAGCCAACATCCGTCGGAAAAAATCCTAGGATTTTGTTGTCGGAATGTCCGATCAATGTCCGACCGTGTGTACAGGGCATTACAGTGTTTTTTTAAATTTTTTTTGGTACAGTAGAGTTACTCTCCTGTTTCGCCACCTAAGTACCACCCAACACTGCCCCACCCCTCCTCCACACCCTTTTTCAAAGAACAAGGAACCAAATTATTATGCAGGCATTGATATAGCACTACATTATTATTATTATTATTATACAGATTTTATATAGCGCCAACAGTTTGCGCAGTGCAAACTACATTGTAACTACATTGCAAATCATTGTATACGCAGTGCTTTATAATAAAATACATAGATGTGAAAGTACAAAAAAAAAAAGACAGATACTATAAGGGAAACAGGACCTTGCTCAAATGCTATTTATAAAATTTCCAGGTAAGAGCCACTGCACAATCTAACATAACAGAGACAATGATTGTGTAATTCTAACATAACACTTAAGCCTAGTACACACTGGTAGTTTTTTTTTTTTCGTTCAACCTAGCAGGGCTGAATGAAAAAAAAAAAAACGGCAGCTCAGGAGGAGCCGCTGTACTAACTATCCGATGTAAATCTCCCCTTCTGTTCTATTGTGTTTTGACAGGGGACAGTCCCCCGCCGAACACACCAGTCAGCGGTCTTAGCTATTGGCTGAGAGCGCTGATCGGGAGCCAATCACTGGACCTTTTTTGGTCATGCCCCTTCGACGGAAGGGAACTGGTTGAAGTCTCTGTTCGGACAATGAATTTTCCTCCCTCTACCTTCATATTTGCAATCAAGGAATGTTGGGGGTAAGGGTGACAACAGGGCCACCCATGTTAGCAAAGTTTGTCTAATTCATCAGGAACCAGACAACATTTGCATAGTGTATGGCCAGCTTCACTGTTAAAGTAGTAATGTTTGTTGTATAAAAAATATCAGAAGCCCATACTGTGTACACAGGAAGTAAAAAAAAAAAACACATAGAGCAAATGGTTTGCGAGAGAGTTTTCTTGTCTATTGAGTAACTTAGGCAGGTTGTACATTATAGAATTTTCTTTTCTTCCACCACAGGTGGTGGAAGGAATGAAAATTGATAGTGTTGCCGGCTTATAGCCTGCGGCACTAATCGTTCGAGGAAAACCCAGCAGGCTGGTTTTACACAAGTCGGTCAAAAAGATGTTGCAGGATCAGATTCCAGCTGCACTATTGTAGCTAAAGGTCAGGCACAGAAGCAGACCAACAACTAGATTTTATAGGGAGCATCCTCTCTAATCCTTCCACTGGAAATACATATGCTCCATGTTTACTACCTCTCTTGTTATGGCAGGAGTCACCAATCAGCTCAGAACAATGGTGCAATCAACTGCTTTAATATAATTGGGGATATTCTTACAGTTAAATGAGTTACATTATTTCAAGTTAATTTGAAATTGCACTGCATTCATTTTTAAATTATTAGTTGCATTCTACATGTATTAGCACGCCTGCAATTAATTACATTTATTCAATGCACACTCAATAACTCAGTTATTTTACAGAATCAGTCAAAGAACACATTGCATTATACCACTGATTTAAAGGCTAAATCCACTCAATACATTCCTTTTGAGTGGGTGCTGGTAGTCAGTTTCATGCGTTAGCTTCATTTAACGTATCTTTAAGAAACCCTATATAAGGAGGCAATTCTCTGAAACCACTTAATCAGACAAATGTAATAAATGAATACTGGCATGGCGGGCAGTGGTTTTAAAAACAATCTATTGTAACTAAATGGACAGATATTGTAATTTGTGACTAAATAATAGGGGGTTATATATATATATATTTCAGATATAAGCTGGCCATAGGTGGTGGAATTTTCTTTCCTGCAACCACGGGTTACAGAAAAATTAAAATTGCTTGATTCCCCCATCAATACAGTTCCCTCCCACTGAGCTATTGTATTCTATTGGCGGGGGAATCCATCTCTGCTGGGAGAACATAGTTATCATTGGTAGTGGCTTTAACCGCTGGCAATAATCGCATTAAAAAACCTGACATGCTGGTTGTACCCAAGTCGATCGATGGACTTGGGTACAATCAGCCTGCCTATAAATGTTTCGAATCCTGGCCAGTTCAGCAGGGACCGGACGATTCAAACCATCTATGGTCAGCTTTACCACCTAAAGCTGTAGGCTTATTATTATTATTATTATTTCAGGTACTTATATAGCGCCGTCAATTTACGCAGCGCTGTACATATACGTTGTACATTCACATCGGTCCCTACCTTCAAGGAGCTTACAATCTAAGGTCCCTAACTCACATTCATATACTGTGGCCAATTTAGACAGAAACCAATTAACAGACCAGCATGTCTTTGGAGTGATACTTTAATACTGTGTAATTTGATTTCCTGCTATTCAACTCAACTCAGAACACACACACCCCTTCCCTCTGTCTTTTCATATGCTTCCTGTGTGGAATTAGAAGAGGCCAAATGTTGAGCAGGCTCTGCTGGCCTTTCTTATTAGAAAGCCCACCACGCTCTGCAAAAAAAAACTTATGGAAGCATCATGTATTAAATGTTTATTAAATGTTTATTTATTTGTGAAATAAGGATTTTAAGACAAGTAATAAGAAAATTATATACATAAAAGACCAATTTATAAAGATGTAGTCATTAAAGCCATTATCCATTCCCTTTACATAGGATAAGTTCACCTTCGGGAACATGTTGCATACTCCGCCCGATTTTAGGGTAATAACATGTACCCGATCTTGCCGCCGCTCTCCGATCCCCGCACTCCCTGTGACAGCAGGCCAGTGATCTCTCCGTACCTGCTGTCACTATTTCAGAAATCCTTGTGAATCTGTGGGAGACCAGATATAGTGAATGCAGGGTCCTGGGTTTAGTAACACTTTAAAGTAGAGCTATAGGTAAAACTTTTATTTCAATTTGGATAGAGCAATAAAGGATTGGATTATAACCCCTGTCAGATTTTTTTCTGTGTTCCAAAGCAGAGATTTCCCTTCACTTCCTGCCCCATAGCCAAACAGGAAATGAGAGGAAATCCCTGCAAATTAAGGGAATTCCTTGGGGACCCCCAGGTCACCAGAACTAGTATCCGGAAGATTTCCCCTCTATTACTTTTTTGGGGACAACTCAAAATTTTGGATTTTCTTTTACTTTCACCTTCACTTATAATGGTAAACAGGACAAATAGAAAGGGTGAATCTCCTTAACGTGGGCATAGACAGCAAAGAAAACTGACAAGCATTCTAATCCCTCTGCACTCCATTCAAAATTAAAAAAAGGTTTTCTTTAATTATACTTTAAAGAGGAACTGCAGTCTGCTCACATGAGTTGTAATAAAAACATCTTTGCCACTTTGCATATTATTTTATATATATAGTACGATTCTGTACTTACCAAATATGCTGCAGAAATCTCCCTGCACTGAGTCTGGCTGCAATCGTTTTAACTATGGGCAGCTGAAGCTGCTGCCTGTTCACTCCCTGGATTTACACAGACACACGGAGGCACACCTCCAGCTCTGCAGCTCTCATTGGCCCTCTTATGACTCATCCCCCCTCCCTTCCTGGCAAACTCTCACGAGAGTGAGAGAGAGAGCTGTGCATGATGTCATAAGCCTAGGCTTTTTACCAGACAAGAAACAGAAAGTTGGGCTGTATAAGGTATTTACTGGCAGAAAAAAAATGTTCTACTATCCAAAGTTAAAACAACAAGGGCAGAAGATTTATTAGATGTGTAGCACCTTGGTGTTAAGGCAGGGTTGCTCATAAATTTACCTGCCAGGTATAGCTGCCTTGGCTAATTGTTGAGAATCAATTGATTTGACTCTAATGCCCCGTACACACGGTCGGATTTTCCGATGGAAAGTGTCCGATCGGAGCGTGTTGCCGGAAATTCTGATCGTGTGTGGGTTCCATCGGACATTTTCCATCGGATTTTCCGACACACAAAGTTTGAGAGCAGGCTATAAAATTTTCCGACAACAAAATCCAATCGCGTCAATTCCGACCGTGTGTGGTCATTTCCGACGCACAAAGTGCCACGCATGCTCAGAAGAAATTCCGAGACGGAACAGCTCGGTCTGGTAAAAATAGCGTTCGGAATGGATACAGCACTTTCCTTGTAAAATTAATTTGGACAACGTAATCCTCCGTAGGCCAGACAATATTACGTTGTCAGGCATTGTCTGGCATTTACGGTGACAATATTATGTTGTCACCGTAAATGTCAAAGGAGAAGATGTAACACTGCCAGATCCCAGGTACTACTGGTAAATACCATAAAGATGCTACTATTACCAGTACCATGGATTACAAATGTGTGTTGTGTGATGTCAAGGACGCTATGCTGAGAGCCACTTCACACTCACATACAAATTATTGCTAGTGGAGAACATTCCAGAGAGCTGTACTGCCCGGACTGTGCTGGACTGAATGCTGCCGGCAGATCCAGGGAGTGCCCAGCTGAGCCACGTGAGCTAAGGTTGAAGTGGTTGGGGTGATCCACCCTGAAAGGTGACCTGTGACCTTCAGCAGGTTGTTTTTTCTCAAGTGATGAATACAATCTTCTTTGTCCCCGGCTGTCATGTGGACAGACTGAGGATACCTTTGCAAGGAGACCTATGTCCCGAAGTGCGGTCCCTTGCACCATGGCCTGGCTGCTGGTTGCTTGAAATGCAGCTGTGCCTTCTTGTCCCTAAAGAAGAAGGGAAACTGCTGGGAAGTATTTCCACCCCAAGTGAAATTGATGGACTGTGACACGTCATGGACACTGGGTGTGTAGGTAGTTAGAATAGGTTGTAATAACAAGGAAAATTCCTATTATTCATGTGGATAATGGACTAACCCATTCATCAGAACTGTTCCTAGTGTTGGTCACCAGGTGGCGTGAGCGGCGCTGGCCTGAGTGAACTTTATTCACATTATGAGCATTTAATAGAATGTGCTAAGTGAAAGTTTATGATTGATTAGGAAAGGAGGTGGCATTCTCGGCTGAGAATGGGGCCTGCTTTCACTATGTAAACAATGTAGATATTTAGGGTGTATATAGGGTGTATTTACACTGCTATGCTGTCTTCGGCTGAGAACAATTGGAAACCATTGAATCACGTATGTATATACTGCACCATGTTAACATAGGATAGGATGCATTTGCATTGCTATTTATTCTCTTTTAGGTGTTGCTATGTCGTTGCGTCTTCCTTGGCTAAGGAGAGACAGGGATCTAACCTGACGACAACACTAACCCTCTTTTATAACTTGTTATTATTGTATATATTAGATAAATAGTTAGGATGCAATACCATTGCCTTTAAAACTGTATCTAAATATTTTTAAAATTCTGTTGTCATATGTGATTTACCATTTCTCATGTGACTATGTTTATTTCCCGTGGTACGACACATACACTGTTACTTTGTTATTCTTTCCTTGTTTCCCCACCCATCCCAGTTTTTGTCAGTACATTCGCTCTCAGGCTTGAGAGCTTAAAAATAATTTTTTCTGCAAACTCCGAGACGTAGTTTTGTAGGCAGTGGGTGGATGTAGCCCACTGGTGTTTAGGCAGGGTTGCTTCTAAATTTACCTGCCAGGTATAGCTGCCTTGGGTAATCGTTGAGGATCAATTGATTTCACTCTAATGCCCTGTACACACGGTCGGATTTTCCGACGGAAAATGTGTGATAGGACCTTGTTGTCGGAAATTCTGATTGTGTGTGGGCTCCATCACACATTTTCCATAGGAATTTCCGACACACAAAGTTTGAGAGCTTGCTATAAAATTTTCCGACAACAAAATCCATTGTCGGAAATTCCGATCGTGTGTACACAAATCCGACGCACAAAGTGCCACGAATGCTCAGAATAAATTAAGAGACAAAAGCTATTGGCTACTGCCCCATTTATAGTCCCGACGTACGTGTTTTACGTCACCGCGTTCAGAACGATCGGATTTTCCGACAACTTTGTGTGACCGTGTGTATGCAAGACAAGTTTGAGCCAACATCCGTCGGAAAAAATCCATGGATTTTGATGTCGGAATGTCCGATCAATGTCCGACCGTGTGTACAGGGCATATGTCTATAATTGCTGCACTTCTCTCTTTTGCCACTAGGTAGCCGGGTACTTGGTGGCATTAGATGTTAAAAGGGCAATGCATGGTCAGATTATGGGTATATGGGGTATCCCAGCCAATTGTCAGGGGTTTTCTTAAATCCCTTGGCCTGCTGGAAGAACCTATATATTTGGTTGGAGTCAGGTGATCGGGGTGATGTGCTACCTAGACGGCTGTCTGGGTGGACATGTGCTTTATTGCCCAGACTGCTAGGCCAGAGTTTGGGCCTATCATGGGCACATCTAGCTGCTAGGCTGTCTGAGGGCCTATCCAGAAGCAAGAGAGAGCAGTTGGGATTTCAGCTTGCAGTCCAACCAGAAGTGACAGTTCTGCTGGCCGGAGAACCTGTCATGGTCGCAGTAAGGGACCATCCACCTTATTACCAGGGACCACAGTGAGTAGCTGAAGCAAGTACCGGAGCAGTATTCTCACCACCCGGGGACGGTGAAGAATCGGGAACCTTCAGTGGAAATCAAGCCAGGCACCCAGCCGGCGGAGGTGACGCTTGCAGAGCAGCCTTGTGTGTCAAGCCAGGGACCGAGCAGGCCAGTGGGGTGAAGCTTGGGAAGTATCTTGAGTGCCAAGCTAGGGACCCAGCAGAGAGGCGGGGGTGACACTTGAGGAAGATACTACCGTGAAGTTTGGAGAAGCTCAAGGGATTTGGTGGCAGTGAATCATCTATTCTAGTGAGAGACTGGGAGCTCAGTGGGCTGAAGAACTACAAGAAGTGATTGTAGTGAAAGCGAAGGAACTGTTACGCTTTGTGTTAGGATCTGTTAAAGACTGTTGCCATAGGAGACAGCATTCCTACACATGCAGATGTGGCGTCTTGCTGGATGCCTTTTCTGCATGGCTGGCCTCCTGTTGAAGTTTCGGAGTCTGCCAATTGATCTTGCAACTCCCTAAGGGTTCCCTGGCCCTAACCCTCTCTCCCAAAGTTCTGTTAAGTGAAATAAAATCTCTTTTGTATTTAAGAAGTTTCTGGCGCGCCCAATCAATCTACCTTGCATTACACCCACTATGCCATACAACCCACTATATACAGAAGGATGTCAGCTATCTCTGGCCCTGGACGTTCTTATTAGATCGAAGGAGGCCTGGGACCTTGCTACAGATGGAAAGATGAAAAAATGACTGAAGTTCCGCTTTAAATATGTGACAAGCACACTGAATTGCTGAGTAAAATACAAAACAAACGGTCTTAACAGTCCCATATTCTGGGTTTTTAAGTCTGAACTCCAGACAGATATAAAAGGCACAAAAAAGGCAGCTCTGTATTCTCTAATATATCATAAAATGTATTCATGAAATTAATTTTTTAAATACAAACAGGTGAAGTGACTTGGTATTAGCCTCTTGCAGCCCCTGTACAGCAGAGCTCAGACTGGGAGAGGCAGAAGTAGCATAAGGAGAAAGACAGTTGTTCTGCAGTACAAGGAACATTTTTCCTTGAGAAAGTCACATGACCTGTGATGCAACGCGTTAGGAGGAGCCAGTGACGTCACCTCCGGTGTTTCGTTATACCGGACGTGTAGTGAGGAGGAAAGCTGTGTGCACCACTGATTGTTCAATTAGTGTTTTTGAACCAAACCAAATGTGAGTGAATGGCTTATATTAATCGTGAGTTTATGAATACATAGCAATCTTGCGCAGTGATGTCTTTTTTATCTTTGAGAGCAATCTTTTAGAAATGATCCATTTGGGAGAAAAACAGACCAGCTGAACCATGGGAAATCCATAAGCTCATCGGAGTGAAGATCCATGTTCTGGAAAGTGTTATTTGACTCAGGATTTTTGATTCATTTATTCTCTGAAAGTGAATAGGAACTTTACCTCCAGGTGGTGGTTCATCTTTGTTGGGACTTTTTCTTCATATTTTTTATCATATTTTTATCAATACTGTGTGTATATTTGGATTATATTTTTAATCACAGAGGAAGCAGCATTAGCAATTGGTTATGTAGCACAATTTTTGATTATTGGATATCGCATTGTTACTTATTATTATTTACAGATAGGTTTAAGCGCACTATTATTATTATTGTAGTACAAGGAACATGCTGATAATTGGAGAGAGCAGAGTGACAGAGAGATTCATTTATCAGCCTGCTACTCCTTTCACTATCCAATCACATGGCGGGGGTGGGAAGGAGACCTGTAAATGTCTATAAACTATTGCAAAGAAAGATCAGGTCTTATTCGCTGCCAGATAGGACTTTGCAGTGTGGCATCTTTGATCTTAGCACTTGATAAGGAAGTGTTACTAAACAAGTCACAGCAGATTAAAACAGGAAATAATAAACATGCATGATGACCGTATGATAACAAAGAGAAACTTGAGTTGTACGGTTAAAAATGATGATTATCGCTTTGACAATTCTGCTGCAAATACACATTTTATTTGTACAGATTCCAGGGCTTATACTATACTATACATAAACAGCAAGAACAAGTGAAATGAAAACAGGCTTCCAGACCAAGCCATTTATTGATTTGTCACATACACATGTGCAACAAAATATGGAGAGCAGATGTTGAAGTCATCCTCTCTGTCCTGGCCGTGCCACATGCTGCTCACACAGTGTGACTTCTGCATACCTCCGCACAGCAGACAGGAAGAGGAGACGGGATGTTGGGAGAGGAAGTGGTCTTAGCTGGTCAGAAATCTGAACTTTTACCTGTAGAAGAAATAAAAGCCCATCTTCACGCTCAGGTGCCTACACTTTACCTTCTGTTCATACCCTCGCTGTCTTGTGTGTCTGCTGGAAATAAAAAAAAAAAAAAAAGCCCTATGTAAACTCCAAGTTGATCTGGTCATAGTTTACACTGGTTTTAGAATCTTCCTCCCTGTAAAGTACAAGTTCACCAATACATGGCTCAGTTTTTCTTATTCTGCCAGAGGGCTGAATAAAAAAAAAACTGGACGGATATCCGCATCCACACATTATTATTATTATACAGGATTTATATAGCTCCAACAGTTTATGCAGCCCTTTACACTATAAAACCGTTATAATACAATAAAATACAAGAGGATTAAGAGGGCCCTGCTCAGAAGAGCTTACAATCTAATAGGTTGGGGCAGGTGGTACAAAAGGTTGTAATTGTGGGGAAAGAGCTGATGGAAGTGGTAAAAGATTAGTTGGAGACATGATAGGCTTTCCTGAAGAGATGAGTTTTCAGGGATCGCCTGAAGGTAGCAAGAGTAGGGGATAGCCGGACAGGTGGAGGTAGCGAGTTCCAGAGGATGGGAGAGGCTCTGGGGAAATCCTGGAGACGAGCATGAGAGGAGGAGACGACCGAGCTTGAGAGTAGGAGGTCTTGAGAAGAGCGGAGAGGACGATTTTGGGTGATATTTGGAGACAAGATTGGTGATGTAGCTCGGGGCAGAGTTGTGAATGGCTTTGTATGTTGTGGTTAGTATTTTTAATTTAATTCGCTGGGTGATTGAGAGCCAGTGTAGGGATTGGAGGAGAGGGTTACACATTCAATGTGTCATTACACTCTGATGGCAGAGAAGTCAGCTGAACTCTTCAGCTGTTAGAATACACTGATCAGTACTGCAGGGCTAGCCATAGATACACTATATTGCCAAAAGTATTAGGTTAGGTTTAGGTTGAGGTCAGGACTCTGTGCAAGCCAGTCAAGTTCCTCCACCCCAAACTCGCTCATCCATGAACATGGACATGGACATTGCTTTGTGCACTGGTGTGCAATCATGTTGGAACAAGAAGGGGCCATCCCCAAACTGTTCCCACAAAGTTGGGAGCATGAAATTGTCCAAAATGTCTTGGTATGCTGATGCCTTAAGAGTTCCCTTCACTGGAACTAAAGGGCCAAGCCCAACCCCCCGAAAAACAACCCCACACCATAATCCACCAAATGATTCGGAGGGGTGGCCCAATACTTTTGGCAATATAGTGTGGATGAGCGAATTTGGGGTGGAGGAATTTGATTGTTCTGACTTCAACCTGATAGAACACCTTTGGGATGAATTAGAGCTGAGACTGCGAGCCAGGCCTTCTCATCCAACATCAGTGCCTGACCTCACAAATGCGCTTCTGGAAGAATAGTCAAACATTCCCATAGACACGCTTCTAAACTTTGTGAACAGCCCTCCAAGAAGAGTTGAAGCTGTTATAACTGCAAAGGGTGGGCCAAATTAATATTGAACCCTACATACTAGGACTGGGATGCCATTAAAGTTCATGCGCGTGTAAAGGCGGGAATCCCAATACTTTTGACAATATAGTGTATATTGAAATTCAGCCAGTCCCTGCTGAACCCTCTGAATTTAAATCTACTTGTGACCAGCTTAAAGGTCCTTTTACATGGCTGTACTCTGCTCCATTCCGCAGGGGATCTGTGGATAAATCCAATGCTGAATCGGAGCAGAATCAGAATTTCGTGGCATCCGTGCCCGTTCAGTTTTTGTCCACATTTTTACAGCAGACTGATATGGACCTGTGTTGGATCCATGGTCTGCCAGATGTGAAAGGACTTATGCCAGATGTAAACCACATTTAGGTCTGGAAAAATGAAATGTAAGAGGGTTCAGTCCTTTTCCTTTTTTTTTCTGGACCTGGACAAAATGTAAACGGACGTGTGCCTGCCCATAGACCCGCATGGAACTTCCGATCAGGTCTGCCTTAACAACTGAAAGCCTGTGCAAGGGGCCTAAACCTGAACTTTACTGCCAGTTGGGGGGGAGGGTTCCTTCCATAATGTACACTACGTACTTGAATGGTATTACAGATAACCTGGTCAGCAATGGTAAGTCCACACCAACTGCTCCATCACTGATGCTGCCATCTTCAGTGTTTCTTTCCTCTATGGCCATCAGGCAGCCAATGATGATGTATCTGCTGCATGCTACTAATACCTTGTCCAGCACCCAGCTCTATTCTCAGCATCTTTTATAAGAAGTTAGATTTTATACTTAATTTAGCTCCCTCTTCTGCCTATGGTTCCTAGCAACTGTGACATCATACTCCTTCCGGCGAGATCCTGGAGAATACAGAGCAGCCCACATCTCACGAACATATGCTCTTGCAATGGACTAGGTTGTCTTTTTGTGTGGGATTTGAGCTGCTCTGCATTCTCCAGAAATCTTCCCAAAAGAACACTGACATCCTGCCCAGCAATGCGAAAGTCAGGGGTAACTTTGTTATATACAGGTAACTTTTGGACCCACTATCAGCAGGCATTTTATACAGGGTAAGGGGACCCAGACAGTATTGGCAGACCTTGCATTGCACAATATGTACACTGATATAAAAATACATATAATTCAGTCTTGCATCAGGAAGGTTCGATCCCTTGGAATGCTGACATTGGAAAATAAAATAGACACCAAAAAATTAAAACAAAGAGAATATTTGCCCAAGTGAAATTACTTTAACATTATGTTAAAAAAGCAGGTAAACACAGATATAAAATACTGTAGGGCGATGTCTTTTGCAAAAGTATTTGTATTCCTGTCCATCCAGCTCTGAGGATTACCTGCAACCCCTCTACTTAAAGTGGTTCTAAAATGAAGGGTAAAAATCTTCTGTGTGCAGTCCCCATCCCCCCCCCCCCCCCAGATCCCCTCTAATACTTACCCGAGCCCAATCTCGATCCGGGGATGTGCACAAAAGCAGCTGCTCTCTTGGCTCTCTCCCTCCCTATTGGCTCCTGCTGCTGTCATTCTCAGCCAGTGAACCATTTAGAGCCCAGAGCACCGGTAGGGGACCCGAGAAGAGGAGGATTGGGGCTGCTCTGTGCAAAACCATTGCACAGGGCAGGTAAGTATAACGTGTTTGTTATTGTAGAGAAAAAAAAGTGTACCTTTAGTATCACTTTAATGAGCAGTTAATCCATCCCATGCTGGGGGCCCCACTGCAAGGGTCGTTTCCTGAAGTTGTTAGTTAGTTAGTATATTACAGTGCCTTGAAAAAGTATTCATACCCCTTGAAATTTTCCACATTTTGTCCTGTTACAACCAAAAAACTTAAATGTATTTTATTGGAACACAAAGTGGCACATAATTGTGAAGTGGAAGGAGAATGCTAAATGGTTTTCAAATTTTTTTGTAAATATCTGAAAAGTGCGGTGTGCATTTGTATTCAGCCCCCTTTACTCTGATACCCCTAACTAAAATCTAGTGGAACCAATTGCCTTCAGAAGTCACCTAATTAGTAAATAGAGTCCACCTGTGTGTGTAATTTAATCTCAGTAAAAATACAGCTGTTCTGTGAAACCCTCAGAGGTTTGTTAGAGAACCATAGTGAACAAACAGCATTACAGAGGCCAAAAAACACACCAGACAGGTCAGGGATAAAGTTGTGGAGAAGTTTAAAGCAGGGTTAGGTTATAAAAAAAAATAATCCCAAGTTTTGAACATCTCACGGAGCATTGTTCAATCCATCATTGTATTGCATATGTGAGGTTCCCCCAACAGGAGGACAAGAGACACCATCACCCGAGCCATGAGTGGTAATCTGTTGACAGACAGTCATCTGTATTAAAGCATTAGCTGGCAATAAAATTGTTTGAATTTCCCTTAGTATTTAGTAAAGAAAATAAGAATGAAACCGTTGGAGCTAAGCACACTTTACTTTGTACTGTGGCCTATAGCTGGGAATTATAAGTAACGGAGGAGCAGAAGATGTTGGTACTTTAACTGTCTGTCATATGGACCTAAGGCATGTTGACTGCCTCCAGGAGTGGAGGTTCACATTAGCTTGGGCTTCCACTGGCTAATGGTACCCGAGAAGCTAAAGATGTCCATGTTCACTTGGCCCTAGCCATAAGGACATGCCAAAAGGAGGAGAAACCTACAGAGCACAAGTGACATCACCTCCTTACTGTTGTTGTGCTCAGGTCTAAGCATTTTGGTGGCTCTGCTACAAGCTCTTAGGCATGTAGAGAAAATATGGCTGCCAAAAAACAGGAAAATACAGATTGTTTGTATTAAAAAAGAATCAAGGGCCTGCTGCCAATATTAGAGGAAAAACACCATATACAGTATTAAAGGATATCAGTTTTAGCAATATTACACTATTGGAGTGGGGTTTTTTTTAATACTTTTATGCCTGTATTACCGTGGCTTGACTGTTGGAGTTGCTGGATCACCCCCCTGAAAGGGACACTCCTGCCCGTGGGATGGGGGATTGGTTAGGTTTTAGGCTGGGTTCACACTGATGAGAATTCGCATGACAGGAAACTGTGAACAGCTCTCAATGGAGCCGGTTAACACAGCTTAGTGGCAGCCATGGAGCGGATTGCACAAGGGTCCTGTGCGTCTTTGGATCCGTTTTAGGTCCAAATTCAGGCAAAAATTTGGACCTGATTCGTCCCTGAAATGGAGAACAGGGACACACCAGACTCCTGCTTTGAGCCGCATCCGAAGACAGCATGAACTAAACCTAAAGATTGTGTGTTGGCCACTCTTATCAGGGGGTCACAGTCCTTCCAGTAAGCAAAGCATGAGAGTGAAGGGTGCCACCGGCCTTTCTTTGAGTTTCCTATTTCCATCACGGCTGTGGGATCACTAAAGTTTATTTAGTATTGATGTATAAGTGCTTTATTATTTCAACACCGGAGCACTGCACTAATGTTTTATTGTATTGGTAAATGGTTTGTCTCATCACTTACTGTCCAGATCACCAGGTAAAAATAGAAGAAAGAAAGCCTAAAAAATAAAACTAATGCAGCCATCACATCTAAGAATTGGTAAGCTGCAACATACATTTTTGCTTTTGGCTTCAATACTGCTTTAAGTGATACATACATCATATGTAAGCAATTGGAGACAATGCCCAGATTTAGAGTAAAGACCTTATAAAATCCCTGTTAAACTAAATAACACAATATTGTAATAAGTTAAAGCAGCACATGTAAATAAAAGCAATGTATATGTGAAGTCATCAGCCAAGCAACTCCCATGAGTGTGTTTTGGCTTCTGTAAGGATTTCCTCTTTAAATGGGCTGAGTGGCTGAACAGGACAATGGCCATTATGTACATGTGTACATTTAGGAACCCCCGTGATGACATGGGCTGCAGAATCCAGCACCATTAATAATCAGCCCATCACTTCCTTTGTCTGCGCTGCCCTACACTTCTATTAGAATTTTATGAGTCGTTCGAGTTCTACTTGACCAAGACGGTAACACAAGACTATAATGTACAGTGCTAACATCGCTGAATGCGAATGAAGTACAGATTCACTGCTGTTTTACCTTCAACTTACAAAATGAAATGGAAAGGAATGGCATGAACCTGCCTGCCAAATGAATAAATTATTCAATTAGGCACATTAAACATCTCTGGTCCTTCCCCTGAGGTCTTATTTTTGTAAATTATTAACACACATTAGTTCTCGGTTGCTGATCAATTATCTTTTAATGTTTCATGCGTGTCGTATATATCTACAATTGCTTTCTCATATACAAACAAAATTAGGTTTTGTGTTAAGTTATACTGCATTATACACCAAAATAAATGAATGTGTAGATAGATAGATAGATAGATAGATAGATAGATAGATAGATAGATAGATAGATAGATAGATAGATAGATAGATAGATAGATAGATAGATAGATAGATAGATAGATAGAGAGAGATAGATAGATAGATAGATAGATAGATAGATAGATAGATAGATAGATAGATAGATAGATAGATAGATAGATAGATAGATAGATAGAGAGAGAGAGAGAGAGAGATAGATAGATAGATAGATAGATAGATAGATAGATAGATAGATAGATAGATAGATAGATAGATAGATAGATACTGTATAAAAAATATAGTTATAAAAATAGAAGAAAACTATGTCGTTATTTATTGATCTTACTATTTCTGAAAGTGGTAGTAAACCGCGGCTGTTGTAAAAAAAAAAAAAAAAACACCTGCAAGGCAAAGGCATTATGTACTAGTATGAATTGCATACTAGCACATTATGAAATACTCACCTTGGAACGAAACGCTCCAGCTCTGTGCTGTCACCGCTGAGAGGGCTGACATCTTCCCTCGGTCTTTCTTCCTGGTTTGCGCACTCTGGCTATGTGATTGGCTGGAGCCACGATGACGTCACTCCCGCACATGAGCGCGGGAGCCCTCTGTTCCGGCAGGAAGCTTTGAGGGTCTGGCCAGGTATGCTGGACCTTCAGAATGCATGCGTCGGTGACGTAACTGGCTGCATGCAGGGTGAATATCTCCTAGACAGTGCATGTTTAGGAGATATTCATTTTACCTACAGGTAAGCCTTATTATAGGCTGTAGGTAAAAATGGCCAAGCAGGGTTTACTACTGCTTTAACACAGTATTTAGAGTATATCATAGTATAGCTGTTAGTATAAAAATTGCTAATGTCAATGTGACCGCAATATATGCATTAGTATGATACCTGAAAAAATTGGGGGTGTGGGGGGGATTAAAGACAGCTAGAGTTTCACTTTAAAGTATATGCAGCCCAAACACTATAATCACATAACATGTTAAAGTCATTTTAACCTCATCCCACCCAGCCGTGATGCCTCTTTAACTTGGCTATTATACCTGGGGGGCGGGAAGGTCTGCCTGATCAGGTGACCACTGTGAATGGCTGTAACAATGGTCAGATGATCAGGAGGTAGTCCCACCAGCACCCAATCATTACTAGAGACCAGGAGCTGTGTTTGATGGCTCACTGATGCTAGGACCGCACAGTGAGCAAACTTTTAGCACCTCTGCTGCCCATGGATGCATATACAATGCCTTGAAAAAGTATTCATACATCTTGACATTTTCCACATTTTGTCATGTTACAACCAAAAACGGAAATGTATTTTATTGGGATTTTATTTGATAGACCAACACAAAGTGGCACATAATTGTGAAGTGGAAGGAAAATGATTCATGGTTTTCACAATTTTTTACAAATAAATATCTGAAAAGTGTGGCGTGCATTTGTATTCAGCCCCCTTTTACTCTGATACCCCTAACTAAAATCTAGTGGAGCCAATTGCCTTCAGAAGTCACCTAATTAGTAAATTGAGTCCACCTGTGTGTAAATTAATCTCAGTATAAATACATCTGTTCTGTGAACCTTTTTGAACCTTAGTGAACAAACAGCATCATAAAAGCCAAGGAACACACCAGACAGGTCAGGGATAAAGTTGTGGAGAAGTTTAAAGCAGGGTTAGGTTATAACAAAATACCCTAAGCTTTGAACATCTCACAGAGCACTGTTCAATCCATCATCCGAAAATGGAAAGCGTATGGCACAACTGCAAACCTACCAAGACATGGCCGTCCACCTAAACTGACAGGCCGGGCAAGGAGAGCATTAATCAGAGAAGCAGCCAAGAGACCCATGGTAACTCTGGAAGAGCTGCAGAGATCCATAGCTCAGGTGGGAGAGTCTGTCCACAGGACAACTATTAGTCGTGTTCTCCACAAATCTGGCTTTTATGGAAGAGTGACAAGAAGAAAGACACTGTTGAAAGAAAGCCATAAGAAGTCCTGTTTGCAGTATGCGAGAAGCCATATGGAGAACACAGCAAACATGTGGAAGAAGGTGCCCTGGTCAGATGAGACCAAAATTGTACTATTGGCCTAAAAGCAAATTGCTATGAGTGGTGGAAAACTAACACAGCACATCACCCTGAATACACCATCCCCACCGTGAAATATGGTGGTGGAAGCATCATGTTGTGGGGATACTTTTTTCAGCAGGGACAGGGAAGCTGGTCAAAGTTGATGGGAAGAAGGATGAAGCCAAATACAGGGCAATCTTAGAAAAAAACCTTTTAGAGTCTGCAAAAGACTTGAGACTGAGGCAGAACAACAACCCTAAACATACAGCCAGAGCTACAATGGAATGGTTTAGATCAAAGCATATGCATGTGTTACAATAGCCCAGTCAAAGTCCAGACCTAAATCCAATTGAGAATCTGTGGCAAGACTTGAAAATTGCTGTTGACAGATGCTCTCCATCCAATCTGACAGAGCTTGAGCTATTTTGCAAGGAAGAATGGGAAAAAATTTAACTCTCTAGATGTGCAAAGTTGGTAGAGACATCCTCAAAAAGACTTGCAGCTGTAATTGCAGTGAAAGGAGGTTCTACAAAGTATTGACTAAGAGGGGCTGAATACAAATGCACACCACACTTTTCAGATATTTATTTGTAAAAAATGTTGAAAACCATTTATCATTTCCCTTCCATTTCACAATTATGTGTATTATGATTTTATGTCTATCACATAAAATCCCCAAAAAATACATTTACCTTTTTGGTTGTAACATGACAAAATTTGAAAAATTTTAAGGGGTATGAATACTTTTTCAAGGCACTGTATGAGGCATATGGCCTTTAAAACCCACCCTCTTTTTTTTTTTAACAAGAAAAAAACCCACCCTCTTTACTGCTACACATATGCGTTATGTGGGCCGCAAGAGGATAAAAGCAACTCTCAGTCTTGATAAATCTTCATCTTTCATAACTCGTGAGCTTGTCATGAAGGTCTTTGTCCAGGGTCTAATGCCCTGTACACACGGTCGGATTTTCCGACGGAAAAAGTGCGATCGGATTGTGTTGTCGGAAATTCCGATCGTGTGTGGGCTCCATCGGACTTTTTCCGTCGGAATTTCCGACACACAAAGTTTGAGAGAAGGATATAAAATTTTCCGACAACAAAATCCGATCATTTAAATTCCGATCGTGTGTACACAAATCCGACGCACAAAGTGCCAGGCATGATCAGAATAAATTAAGAGGCGAAAGCTATTGGCTACTGCCCCGTTTATAGTCCTGCCGTACGTGTTTTACGTCACCGCGTTCAGAACGATCGGATTTTCCGACAACTTTGTGCGACCGTGTGTATGCAAGACAAGTTTGAGCCAACATCCGTCGGAAAAAATCCATGGATTTTGTTGTCGGAATGTCAGATCGTGGGTACAGGGCATTAGAGAGATGATGTTCTGTCACCTTCTCCTCAAAAGAGGCCGTAGATGATCAAAAGTACTGACATGCAACAAAGGATTGAAAAAAGTGATAACCATATTTACTAAAGAAGAAAAACATAGCAGTTGTGTATGTTGCATTGGGGTTAATTTACTAAAATTGGAGCGTGTAAAATCTGGTGCAGCTCTGCATGTTAGCCAATCAGTTTCTATCTTCTAACTAGCTTGTTCAATTAAGCTTTGACAAAAAAAAAAAAAACCTGGAAGCTGATTAGTGTCTATGCAGAGCTGCACCAGATTTTACACTCTCCAGTTTTAGTAAATCATCCCCATAGTGGTGTAACATGCAAAATGGAATTAATTTAGGGCTTAACGTCTTACTTTACTTTTTGTCAATCATGCGCCTAATTATACCTAAACTGTTATTACTGTTTTCTTTATTTATTAGATTAAATCTTGAATCACATTTTAAGGGCCTGAATGATTTGAATGCTTTTATCAGGACTATTGAAAAATATGCACCTTGGTATGTTATCTTTTTGCATTGAGTTTTATTTACCAAATCTTTAGAAAATCGGTTTTCTTCACCAGTAGTAACATACTGACAATGTATAAAATAATCAATTATCTAGATGCTATAGTAGATCCCTCTTACATTTCCCCCTCCACCGATACTGAAGAAGTGGCTAGGAGCAATAGTAATAAAGTGGAGAGAAGAACACTACAGCAGAATTTATAGGGATAAATACATTGAAAGGGAAATTGAAGGCTCCCCAGTGTTTAAAGCCTCTAAGGCAGAGACAGCAAAGAAAGGTTATTTCCATCTCCTAGAGTCAGATAGACAATGTCAAAACTGATATCATTCTATACATGGTTGGCATCAAATATATTGAATGTTGCTGGTAGTTAGTATTCACAAGGGATGAAGAAAAATATGATTGTTCGATGTAATGATTAAAAGTATGCACTAGGATTTAAGAATAAGAGAATATGTTTTAGAGTCAAATTAATTATGGTGTAGTGCTACACATGTAGGGACCATTGGTTATAGCTAGTCCTTTCCAAATAGTACAGCGGCTGCCCACCACCAGCACCAGTCCATGCACACTGGCTCCAATAACTCAGTCTAGAGGATGTCTTTTTAAGATTTATTGCTTGAAGAACTTTAAACAGGAGAGGGGTTAGGGCATGGGATACTACAAAATGATGACTAAATAACTAATAGAGAACAATCTTCTCCTTAGGTAATCGTGAATATTGGACAGACTAAGGCCTCACAGCTGAAGACCAGGAGGCAAGTCTCTTTGGCATCTGGTTATCTTGCACCACAGCATAACTATTGGTAGCTGATGCAATTTCCAGAACACTGTACAGTCACAGGGATAAATTGGGGGTCCTTGCTCACAAGTCCCCAGGGCAGCTACGACCTTCCAGCTTCCTCCTGGACAGAGTCCAGTGAATGAGACAATTCTTCTCCAGACCAGATACCTTGTGATTAGGCCTTGTACCCAGCTTCTAAGAGGATCCATCCAGGCCCTCAGTACTGACACTGCAGAGGTCTCCAGAACAGCTAAACAGTCCATGAGCTACCTAAGGGCAGCAACCCCTCAGGTGTTGGATACCTCCTGGGGAGAAGGAACCCAACTCTCCAGTGCTTCAGACTATTTAGGTTAATTGGCTCCTTTCTAGATTGGTCCTAGTATGTGCGTGTATCCATGTAAGATAGGCTCCTTAGACTATAAGCTCCTTAAGGACTGATGTGAATGAACAATATGTAAAGTACTGTGTAAATTGATGGCAATATATACATACCTGTAATAACTATAGATCTGTATGTGGAGAATCACACAATTCACTAATTCTAGCAAACATGCTGAATGGTTTTTATGCACACTTGACAAATCTGCATGTAAATATTCAGGAGACTCAGGACACTGTGCAGGTCAGTCAAGTCCTTCCATCCCAAACTCGCTCATTCATTTCTTTATGGACCTTGCATTGTGCACTGGTCAAAATCATTTGGTAAAAGGGGGGGGGGGTTTGTGTGGGGTTGTATTTCAGGCGTTGGGCTTGGCCCTTTAGTTCCAGTGAAGGGAACTCTGAAGGCGTCAGCATAACAAGACATTTTGGACAATTTCATGCTTCCAACTTTGTGGGAACAGTTTGGGGATGACCCCTTCCTGTTCCAACATCATTGCGCACCAGTGCACAAAGCAAGGTCCACAAAGACATGGATGAGCAAGTTTGGGGTTGAGGAACTTGACTGGCTTGTACAGAGTCCTGACCTCAACCCAACAGAACACCTTTGGGATGAATTAGAACAGAGACTACGAGCCAACATCAGTGCCTGACCTCACAAATGCGCTTCCCAAAACAGTTGAAGCTGTTATAGCTGCAAAGGGTGGGCCAACTTAATATTGAATCCTACGAACTGGGATGCCATTAAAGTTCATGTGTGTGTGTAAAGGCAGGTGTCCCAATACTTTTGACAACACAGTGTATTTACAATTAGGAAATTCACCCCATGCCAGCCCTTTATGGTTTTGACTTCCATCCAAGCTTCATTCCATTCCATTTCCATCCAATCATTGGTGGTCCTAATCTTCCATCCATGTAATGGTATATACTTCTTTTTTGTAATATTAACTTTAAGGATTACATTTGGCAATAGCCCATGTTTACTTCAAATACCTGATATGAGTCATGATGCAGTTTTCCTTTCTTTAACGTGATTGCATAATGATTAAAGCGTAAATAAACCCAATCGCTGAATTCCATGTAGCCCCCCTGGCGGTTTTCCCAAGTGTGGCTCGGGGTTAAAATTCAGTCCCATTAGCGGTAACCCTGACCCACACTCGGGATCGCATTGCAGGATCCTGGTGCGGCGTTACTTACCTTGTCCCCGGGATCCTGCGATGTCCCCCGCTGTGTCTGCGGGCTCCGTCCTCTGCCCGAAGCCTCTCTGTGCCAGGCTCCGTTCCCTGCGAGCATCGCGACGCACGGGGGTGGAGCCTGGCGGCAAATTCAAAAAACTGTAAAAATCATAACACATACAGTACTGTAATCTTACAGATTACAGTACTGTATGAAATTATTTCACATCCCTTTTGTCCCCAGTGCTTTGTCCTATGCCCTGCATGCAGTTCTATATTATATATACTGTTCTTTCTGGCTGGAAACTGGAGATTGTCCATAGCAACCAAAAAGTGTCCCTTTACGTCAAAAATGGTTTTAGACCAGCTAGAAAACTGCAATAGTAAATTAGAACACTTGCAGAATTGAGCGATAGTGAATCGTGGGGAAATTTATTTTATTATTATTTTATTTTTATTTTTTTAATTATTTATTTTTATTTATTATATTATAATTTATGTTTTTGTGTTTCAAACTTTATCATACCTGGGATATCTACTAGACTCTTGTTTCGACAGATTTAAGTGTGTTATTGTTAAGAATTACAGACCTACAATATAAAACGCCAAATTTCCATGCAAAATAATTGTACCGCTTTCAGCACCTAAAATCCGAAAGAATCATACCGCCAGGGAGGTTATGCATTAAAATCTACCATGTTAACATTATTTCAAAAATTGCTTTAAATCATTTAAAATTGGTAGCTTTCCTTAAAAGAACACCTGGTGATTCTGCCCTTGTTCAGGCATTTCTTGTTTTTAGGGTGACAACTGTTTCCCACATGATCTCCTGTGTTGTCATCCTTCTACATGCACCCCTGATGGAGACTACAAGTGGCTGTGTTGAAACACGTTGTAAAGGCATGGCCCACCATGGTCATTGTCAGGTCGGGATAAGCTTGTGTCCAGTCCGGAGCTTGGAAGGAAAGTGTCAGTGCAGGCCCAATCAGCTGCATTCCCCGCCCCGCAGCTGCATATCCATAAAGCGGTGGGGATACTAATGACATCATTGATCTAATATGGCCACATAGTCTTTATAGATCAATGGTATTCTGTATGGAGCATCGACATGCAGCCCACACTAAAGTGTGTCCATGTAGACAGGCCATGGCTAAAAGAGGCTACAAGAGATCAGCAGCTGCTGAAAAAGGAAAACCGGTACCGACCTCTGACCTTTATGACCTCTGCTTATTCTCTGAATGAATACAATCATTTTTATTAGTACTTTTGAAAGACCCTATTTTTAATACAGTTCTGTGATTCAGCATAGCTGTACAAAGTGAAGAATAGTTGGATCTTTATCTTTTGAGCTTGAAAGCCAAGAGTCCCCAGACGTGAATTCCTGATGTGGATGAGTTATCGTCTTTTTCCTTCGAGTACAAAATCTTTATGTGGCTTAATCTTAGCATTAAAGCTGAATATGCTTCCTGAATTCCTGATACATAGGTATAATTTATGCTGGAAAAAAAAGTTTAATACAGATTTTAATATAAAAAAAAAAAGTCTAAAACAAAAATCTATTTCTTTATAGACCCCATGTAGAGGGGACCAATACAGTACCATTTTGAAGAGGGTTTCCTACTTTAAATGAGTTACAATGTATAAGTAAATGTATATGGTATCTCATGGTGTATTTGCTGTTTGTTTTTTTTCTGATAGTCAACAGCTACTCTAATGCCGCTTACACACGAGCGGACTTTACGGCAGACTTTGCCCGGCGGACTTTTCGACTGGCTTTATGACGGACTTTACGACGGACTTTCTGAATGAACGGACTTGCCTACACACAATCCACCAAAGTCCGTCGAATTCCTACGTGATGACGTACGACTGGACTAAAACAAGGAAGTTCATAGCCAGTAGCCAATAGCTGCCCTAGCGTGGCTTTTTGTCCGTCGAACTAGCATACAGACGAGCGGACTTTTCAACCGGACTCAAGTTCGACGGATAGATTTAAAACATGTTTCAAATCGAAGTCCGTCCAACTTTTGAGAAAACAAAGTCCGCTGGAGCCCACACACGATCGAATTGTCCGACGAAATCCCATCCGCCGGGCAAAGTCTGCCGTAAAGTCCGCTCGTGTGTACGCGGCATGAGGTTCGAAATTCAGAAATCCAACAGCTAATCAGCAGAGCAGCTTGCAGCAAAGGAAGGTTCTCATAGGGCTGGATTAACCATTAAACAAAATAATCACATACTTAGGGCACCAAGGGAAAGGGGCACCACAGACTTTTTGCCCTACCTATTATGCCCTTAAAGTGGAACTACATTGCACCTGAGCACCACAAACCAAAAATGCTATTTATTTCCATTTTTATATTCAAAGCAAACTCCCCCAATCCATCCATGTCTCCATGCTTTATTTTGCTGAGAGATCACTTTGAAAAACAACCCCCTAACATTTCTGGCTATGTCCATCGTAAGTAAGGGCAGACGATTCATGTAGCATTTACGTCCTGGAATCCATCCGCACTTAGCTCAGGCATGCAGACAGGAGGGCGGGCTTAGCTGAGAAAACCCCTCCTTCCTTCCTGAAGACTTCTGGGATGTATGACATCATTTGCTTAGGCCTGGAAACCAGGAAGCAACTGAAGAAATGTAAAAAAAATAAAAAAGTTTAAAACAAGTAAAAATTTTATATTTTCCTATCTATTTACTAATGCTAGCAGCATGAGGATTACAATTAGTCAATGTTGATTGAGAGAGTGAAGTTAACTTTAAAATATAGATGCACTTTAAAACAAAGTTCGTTTATCCTTTTGCCCCTTTGCCCTGAACTAACCCACCTTCCCCCTTCCATAGATGTATACTTACTGAGATCTGACTGCCATGGCCTGCTTTGCATATTTATATACCAGACCCCTTTCTCCTGGCAACACAGGCGCATGATAGCCCCACAGACTTCTATGAGGCTTTTCTATCTTCATCTTTTGAAAACAAAAATCTTTTTTTATTATTATTTATCAGAGAAGTGATTTCTCTCATCATTTAAAAAATCTGTTAAAGGGATTGTAAAGTCAGAAGGCTTTTTATCTTAATGTATGCATGCATGCAATGCATTTTTATCTTAATGCTTTGCATTAAGATAAAAAAAACCTGTGTGGAGCAGCCCCCCTAAGGTCCCCTAATACTTACCTGAGCCCCATCTCTGTACAGCGATGTCCACGAGCATAGGCGCACGCACAGGGTGTGCCAGGTGTGCCTGGGCACACCCTAATCACCCCATGTGATGCATAGTCACCCTGTTTAGACCCCTGATATTTGACCAAAGCCCCCTAACGGGGCTCCTAAAAAATTTGTAAAAGAAAACGTTTAAAGAAATAAAATTGTAAAAAATAATAAAATAATAAAAAAAAAACTGCTGACACTGTCCACTGCCCTACTGACAATGTCCATTACTCTACTGACGCTGTCAGTATACAGTATATACACGTGCACACACACATATGTGTTTTAGCTTTGGGGTGCACACCCTATTGCAATAGGCTGCACACACCTTTGTCCACGAGTGTCTTGGCCATCCAGAACTCTCCCTCCTGATTGGCTGAGACACAACAGCGGCACCATTGGCTACCGTTGCTGTCAATTAAAGTCAGTTAGCCAACCAGGAGAAAGAGGGGGTGGGGCGGGGCCAAAACGCAGTTCCTTGTCTGAATGGATACACAGAGCTGCAGTTTGGCTCAGGTGCCCCCATAGCAAGCTGCTTACTGTGGGGACACTCAGCAGGAGGGAGGGGCCAAGAGCACAGAAGAGGGACCTGGGAAGAGGAGGATCCGGGCTGCTCTGCGCAAATCCACTGCACAGAGCAAGTAAGTATAACATGTTTGTTATTTTTATAGGGAAAAAAAAAACGAGACTTTACAATCACTTTAAATAAATAAAATAAAAAAGGTTTTCTTTATTATAGTTGTGGGGTCTGGCCTGGGGCTGACTTGGAAAAAAATGAAAGAAGGTTTAAAACATGTTTAAACTTCACTTTCAGCAGCCTGAATTTCGATCCAGGTATAGATTTACCGATCAATTTCTATACAACCTCCCTGTTGGATTTTCCCGCACGATCAGAGCTGCAGGCTATAGAATACAAAAGCTTATCAGGGAGGATTCCCTCATCTGCCTCGAATGTGTGGATAGGGGAATCAGGTCAGTTTTTTTTTCAACTCACTAGTAGTTGAGCGAAAAAAAACAGATCCATCTATGGGCTGCCCTACAAGGCACTGTTTAGTTTTTTTTTAACTTGAAAGGTCAGGGATTTCATTCATTCCTATGCACCTGCAGTGCAATGACCAATGGTGACCTCAGTGAGTTGTGGTGTGTCGCAAAAAAAATGCGGCATGTCAGAATTTCTACTCAACTCACTGCACTGCATTCTGGTTTGAATAGGGTACATAGAAAAAAAAATGTTTTTTATGTGCCCTAGCGGTGAGCCTGCGTTGATCTGTGCACACTGCACATGGTGGGAATGAACCCTTAAAAGGTTAGTTCACCTTTACCTGAAAAACTGCCTATGCAGATAAGGGACATCTGAAAGTAAAAAAAAAAACTGTGGAGTTTTGACCAAAGTTGAATAATGCCCTTGTTTTAGGTGTAGGCCATACCTTCCAAAGTTTGGCCAGGAAATTCCCAGAGATGGCACCATCCCTTCTGGCCTTATTGCTAGGATATTGTATATATATAGTACTCACAGATTAAAAATGCTATTTACATTGTTTTTTTAACCCCTGAGTCCTATGTTTTTTTTAGACTTCTGTGTAATAATAGTGAATTCCATTGCATCTTTATTTGTTTTATTTCATGTGTTTTTATTTTTATGTACAATAATATAATGGTATGTATGGACCATGTAGCATCTAAAAATAGTAATCCCAAATAAAACTATCACACACTATCACTTATCATCTAAAATGTCTTTATTTTCATTTCTATGCATGTGTACATGTATGTGTATATGTGTATAGTTAAGTACACATGTTTATGTACACATAGACTGTATATACAGTGGGTATAGAAAAGAAGCACCCCCTTTAAAATAATCTTATTTTGTTGCTTAGCAGCCTGAAATTAAGACAGACACAGTTTTTGTTTTATCCAGCTGTATTTACTAGTGCAACTTATAACATCCAATTGAAAGATATAACACCAACATGTCAGAAAAAAAAAAAATTAAAAAACAGAATCACTGAGTTGGAAAAAGGATCACCCCCCTTATTTCATTATTTTGTTGGACCACATTTTGCATTAATTACAGCCTTTAGTCTGTTGGGAGATTCCTCTACTAACTTTGCACATCTAGACTTTGCAATATTTGCCCACTCTTCTTTGCAGAACTGTTCGAGTTTAGTTAAATTTGATAGTGACCATTTGTGGACTGCAATCTTCAAGTCATTCCACAGATTTTCAATGGGGTTTAAGTCTGGACTCTGACTAAGTCATGCAAGGGCATTCACCTTTTTCCCCTTCAACCACGGTGTGGTCATTTTTGCAGTGTGCTTTTGGTCATTTTCATGTTAGAAGGTAAACCTTCTTCCCATTGACAACTTTCTGGCAGAGGGCAGCAGATTGTCCTCAAAAATTTGATGGAATTTTGCCCCATCCATCTTTCTTCTATCCTGACAAGTGCTCCAGTCCATGCTGCAGAGAACCTCCCCCCCCCCCCCCCCATAACAGGCTATTACCACCTCCATGCTTTACTGTAATAATAGTGTTATTTGGATGGTGAGCTGTATTGGATTTTGGCCAGACAAATCATTTGGTGTTGAGGCCAAATAATTTAAATTTTAGTCTAATCTGAACACCCTAAATGCACCTTGAAGATTCTGAGGCCACATGGAAAAAGGTGTTATGGTCAGATTAGACTAAAATTTAATTATTTGGCCTCAACACCAAACAATATGTAGAAATCCAAAACAGCTCACCATCCAAATAACACCATTCCTACAGTAAAGCATGGAGGTGGTAATATCCTGTTATGCAGGATTTCTCTGCAGCAGTGACTGGAGCACTTGTCAGGATAGAAGGAAAAATGGATGGGGCAAAATACCATCAAATTCTTGAGGAAAATCTGCTGCCTTCTGCCAGAAAGTTGTCAATGGGGAAAAGGTTTACCTTGCAACATGACAATGACCCAAAGTACACAGCAAAAATAACCACACAGTGGTTGAAGGAGAAAAAGGTGAGTGTCTATGCATGGCTTAGTCAGAGCCCAGACTTAAACCCCATTGAAAATCTGTGGAATGACTTGAAGACTGCAGTCCACAAACGGTCACCATCAATTTTAATGGAACTTGAGCAGTTCTGCAATAAAGAGTAAATATTGCAAAGTGTAGATGTGCAAAGTTAGTAGAGACATATCCCAGCAGGCCAAAGGCTGTAATTAAAATAAAAGATGGTTCAACAAAATGCTGATATAAGGTGGGGTGATGCTTTTTCCAACTCAATGATTCTGTTTTTGATTTTTTTTCTGACATGTTGGTGTTATACGAGTTGCACTGAGTAAGTACAGCTTGATAAAACAAAAACTGTGTCTGTCTTCAATTCAGGCTGAAAAGCAACAAAATGTGATTATTTTAAAGGGAGGTGGTTTTTTTCTGTACCCACTGTATGTATGCTACCCATGATTTTTAAATTGTTAAATTGATAAATTGATTGTTAAACTTATGATTATACCAGTTACATTTACATTTACAATATACTGTATTGAGGGACATTTACTAAAACTGGTGCGCACAGAATCTGGTGCAGCTCTGCATAGTAACCAATGAGCTTCCAGGTTTTATTGTCAAAATTTAATTGAACAAGCTGAAGTTAGAAGCTCATTGGTTACTATGCACAGTTGCACCAGATTCTGTGCGCACCAGTTTTAGTAAATCCCCCCCATTGTGTTTTGCTGTAACCTTGATGAAGGGGGAGTTTTCTCTGACCCCTAAAACACGTCAATGTTTTTTTTTTTTTTTATTAAAAACGAATAAATTAATTTGGACTCTTTTATCTTTTTTTTCGGTGCTCCTTACCAATAGAAGGATAGTCCTATCTTTTGTGAGCAGCCTAACCTGAGCCAGTAAGCTCTCGGATTGTTTTTGTCCTCTCACCACTTTGTATGATCTCACATCAAAGTCCCAGAAGCTCTTGGATGCTTTTTACTTCATAGACAGCAGTATAGAGGTGAGCGGAGGGGCCCCCGGGGGCCCTGAGGATGGAGCTTCCTAGAACGGGGTTATTCCAATCATGTGTGTATTCATTTTTCTGGTTTCATTACAATAAGTAAGCGTGTCATTTGATGTTTTTAAATTGGAAAGTGTAAAAAAAAAAAAAGGGGCCTCCACTTGTTGTGACTATAAATGTGGTCTCTTAAATTGGACACCACTGGTCTAAGCCCAAGTCTATGTGGCCTTCCCATAAATCCAGTACACATGTGCGCCCTCAATAAATTTGTTGCGTCTTGTTCCGTTCCGTATTAAAATGAATTCGTAATTTGTGTCCGAAATATAATTCGGATTCGTACGAAATACGAATTTTCGTTCGTATTTCGTAAACTTTTCATAACAATAACGAAAGTTTGTTATGATAAATTTATCATTATAAGGGGCTCCCACCATCCCTGTGCTGTGCTGACTTCCTGAAGTTTTTAACTTTTAGGTTTGTTAACTTTTCGTAACAATAACGAATGTTTGTTATGATGAATTTATCATTATGAGGGGCTCCCACCATCCATTCGGTGTGCTGACTTCCTGGGTTTTTAACTTTTAGGTTCGTTAACTTTTCGCAACAATAACAAAAGTTCGTTATGATAAATTTATCCAAAGTTCGTAAACAAAATTTTGTATTTCGTACAAAATTTGTATGCATAAAAATTCGCATTTCGGATCCTCACGAAT
Source organism: Lithobates clamitans (assembly GCA_037952925.1). Taxonomy (NCBI): domain Eukaryota; kingdom Metazoa; phylum Chordata; class Amphibia; order Anura; family Ranidae; genus Lithobates; species Lithobates clamitans. Next base: position 75,856 of record JBBGZY010001548.1, on the reverse strand, counting down.
GTACGAATTTCCAAAAATTCGTACAAAACTAATCGCACATGTCTAAAATCCAGCAGATTTATTCACCAAACTGTGCAAAAGGAATGAAAACAATAACATAAAATGTATCTTTACTTTTAATTTGTCATGCTTAAATGAAGAGTAAATTAAGCTCACTAGTATTTAGTGGAATGTCACCATTAAATAAAAACTTCTCCATGGAATACACTTCCTGTACATTTTGCTCACCAACACTAATTTTGCATTACAAACGCACAGCAGGAAAGTCTACATTATCGAATCAATAGGATTTATAGGATACATGGGAATTTATATGCAAATGTGTGTGCATGTGACCTCACCTCTATTGTGAGCCCGTTAATACACTCTGCATAGCCGTTATTCTTTATTTTATGTAATAAATTATTCATTTGAAATTAGATATGTTTTAATGCAGGCTGATGTCATGTTGAGGTAATCCGTAACTATGTATCTTGAATTTTGCACGCAGTAAAATTGTACACATAATTGCTCTTTTTGTTTCTTGTTATATTATTAAGTAAATCTTTGAGGGAAAGGGTAGAGCGTATGCCTCCTGCTTTGTTTCACTTCTGTTACAATAAGAAAAACAATGTAAAAATATATTGTCAGGCAGACACAATATCCAGTGCCTACCTGTAATTCATTTTGCTGTGAAGCCACTTCTAAGGTTATCCACAGAGGTGGGGAAAGAAGGCTGGGCAGTCATCCAGCATAGACTTTCTATAAGTGCCTTCAGATCTGTCCAAGGGAGAGTTGATCCGACAGATCATCCAGTCCAGCCTTGATTGCTCACAGTGATGATGATCGCCATTTCATGTTTTGCGGATACCTTAAAGCCGCGTACACACGATCGGACTTTCCGACGGGAAATGTTCGATGACAGGCTGTTGGCGGAAAATCCGACCGTTTGTATGTTCCATCGGACAATTGTTGTCGGATTTTCCGCAAACAAATGTTGAATGGCAGGTTTTCAAATTTTCTGCAGACAAATATCTGTTGTCGGATTTTCCGAGACAAGTCCGTCGGACAAAAGTCCAAAGTACAAACACGCATGCTCTGAAGTAAGGATGAGCCTGAAGCGGTCGGTCTTGTAAACTAGCGTTCGTAATGGAGAATTAACATTCGTGACGCAACAAATTATTAAATCTCTAAATGCAGCGCACAATTCTCTTCTTCTTTAATAGGATAATAGTGAAGCTGCTTTGCTAGTGATACTGATGGAGTTATTGCAAACAAATTTTCAAAGGTTTTTTTTTTCAGTGATATCAAGAATAATATTATTATGTTTTGTTGTTTTTTTTTATTTGGGCAAAACACTACAACACCATTATCCCCTAGTTTTTAAGATCAAAGATATAACTATGTTGGTGTCCCTTGTTAATTTTATATTGTATTTTTTTAAATGTAACTGCCTACTCCCAAACTGTCATTTGAAGTAAAACACATAGCCAAGTATTATTCTACACAATTTTTTTATTGTGCATTAAAAAAAGAAAACAAATAAAATTAGACATGCTATCTGCCAATAGAACTTAACCAAAAGTGCATTCTATGCATCCAAAAATATAGAAAATATAACAAATCATATCATTATTCAACCAAAAAAATAATGTCAAAGCAATAACTTCAAGGCCAATAATAAATAACACGTTATCTCATCCGATTCCGCAACATGGCTGGTTGACGAACGGCCATTCAGAAACGAACTGAAAAGCGCGAAACGAAAAGCGCAAAATTAAAAGTGCGAAATGAAAAGTGCAAAATAAAAGGCGCGAATCAACCCTCACCAAACTTCTACGAACACGAAATTAGCAGAAGGAGCCCAAATGGTGGCGATAAAGAGCTGAAAAACAATGTAGTAGGTCACTACATTCGTAATTGTTGGCCAACATTGTGTGGCCGTGTGTATGCAAGACAAGTTTGGGCCAACGCCCATCGGACAAAATTCCACGGTTTTGTTGGCCAACAATCCGATCGTGTGTACGGGGCATTAGAGAACGAAGGAACCCAATGACATGTTGTAATGTAAATTGAAGGGAGTGTTAGGTGCTTCGATGGAGAGAGAGTTCCAGCAGTCCGCTCCCTACTTCTCCTCTTCATTGTTTGTACTGGCTGGGGCTAGAGCCTTGTGGGTCGCCAATGAAGGCTGGCTAGCTTGAAAGTATGCTGGGGACCCCTTTATTACTTTATATATTGCCCTAGCCATGTGCACTTTTGCCTTTTTTTTGATAATTTCAAACAAAAGCATGTGCCGTATTGACTTTTTTACCAGAACAAATATGGTGCCATCCTCCCAGAGAAAAGAGCAGATGAAGACATTGTCAGGGGCAGCACTGTAATCTCTATAAAAAGTTATAAAACCCGTATGTGTTATGCTTACACATGACTTAGCATATATGTATTGAATATAAAGAAATACTTACTCACCGGCCACTTTATTAGGTACACTTTGCTAGTGTTGGGTTGGACCCCCTTTTGCTTTCAGAACTGCTTTAATTCTTCATGGCATAGATTCAACAACGTGTTGGAAACATTCCTCAGAGATTTTGGTCCATATTGACATGATAGCATCATGCAGTTGATGCAGATTTGTCAGCTGCACATCCATGATGGGAATCTCCTGTTCCACCACATCCCAAAGGTGCTCTATTGGATTGTGATCTGGTGACTGTGGAAGCCATTGAAGTACAGTGACCTCATTGTCATGTTCAAGAAACCAGTTTGAGACAATTTGAGCTTTGTGATATGATGTATTATCTTGTTGGAAGTAGCCATCAGAAGATGGGTACATTGTAGTCATAAAGGGATGGACATGGTCAGCAACAATACTGAGGTAGGCCGTGGCGTTTAAACAATGCTCAGTTGGTTCTAAGGGGCCCAAAATGTGCCAGGAAGATATCCCCCACACCATTACTGGACCTTCCCTCTTAGATTGTAAGCTCTAAGGAGCAGGGCCCTCTGATTCCTACTGTATCAAAGTGTATTGTATTTGTACTGTCTACCCTCAAGTTGTAAAGCGCTACGTAAACTGTTGGCGCTATATAAATCCTGTATAATAATAATAATAAATTACACCGCCACCAGCCTGAAGTGTCACCCAGACAGCACGCCTCCGCCCCACCCCACCCCATCGGGTCGATGACATCACGATGCTGATCATCAGCGCCGCCTTCATCCTTGCAACCTTTGCTGAGCTGTTGTCTGGGGGGCGGGCCTCCGCGCCAGAGATTCGGAGGGCGCCTCTTCCTTCCCTGTCCCTACTCACACCTAGCCTGTACAGGAGGGCAGTTTCACTCCAAGAAGGAGTGAATGGGAAGATGTTCTCCTCCCCTCAGCTCCACAATTATCTTGTTCATCTTGGTCATAAACCAAACCCCCCCCCCCACCTTTCTTGGTTGGAGGTTAGACGCCCTCTGTGTGAGATCTCTTTTTGGCTTGGGCTCGTCGTATTTGACCTCCTTGGCTTTTTCATCCTGGCTGATCTGGGGCAGCAGAACACTTCTCCCCGTTTATTTTAATCAAATGGATTCTTGTCGACATATCAAGAAATATGGTTAGATTTTATGTTGTTTTTTTATGTTCAATATGTAATGCTCATTCATATATTTTGTATGACAAATGCTTATTATGTCTTTTTTTGCTCTTTATTAATTTATGGACAACCAATGAACCACTAGCCCCTGAAGAAGAGGTTTAATCAATACAAACCTCAAAACATGTCGGGCATCTTCTGACCCAGTTCATTACTGGCCAGTCTCAAGTGGTTGTCTGTATACATACATATATACGTTTTCTTGATATTGTACTCTGTATAACAGATATACAGTATGCATCCTATTGTGACTTCTCCACAAGTCATTAATTCATTTTTACCTTTTCTAATAAAATACCAATAAATTTTCATTATACTTATTTGTCAAGGAATTTCTGCCTCTAAACATGCCACAGAGGAACTTGCTTGATTTTGTATATCCCCTGTAAACTGACCACGGTTAAATATGGCTGCTGAGCCCTGACACCGTGGTCAGTTTACGTGCCTCCATCATCCGCAGCTCTCCTCTGTCCTCCTCTATCCTCACCCCCCTCCCCTCCCTGCCTGTCAGCTCCACCTGCTCCTAGATCCTCTCTTCCTGCTGTAAAAATAAATGTGTTTCAATCTACAGTATAGTTCCCTCCATTTTTCTCTGATGCTCCCCAGTGTATGTGATTTATAAAAATTTGCTATATACCTTATTTCTGAGGGCCGCTCGGTGCTCACATGACTGCCCACTGGTCTCCTCCTCTCCTCCTTCTAGCTGATGTCAGCCAGGGATACCCAGACCCTTCCCCTGCAGCTATCAGATTGGGAGAGGAGACCAGCGAGCAGTCACGTGAGCGCCAAAAGGCGTTTAGAAATAAGGTATTAGGCAGCATATTTTTATAAATCACATACACTGGGGAGCATAGGCGTGCGCAAGGGGTGTGCCAGGTGTGCCTGGGCACACCCTAATCCTGGATTTGGCAACCCATCAATTGTGGGCAGGTGACAGGTTAGCCACGATCCTTACTTGCCGACCCCCAGAACCTGGACAGGATAGGCGGCTGGAGTGGAAATTAATGGACCGATCTGTATTTTCTTCTGCAGCAGCTGAAAGTAGGCTTCTCCTCCTCTTCCTCTCGTCGATATTCAGCTGCCACGGGAGGAAAATACAGGGGATTGGTATCAATGTATGCCACCCCTCTTGTCCCAGTTTCTTTTATTTCTGCTGCCCAGGTCCCCTTGTGTGCTCACCTGCTCCCCCCATTGTTTTAGGATGACGAGTGGGGAAGAGGTTGGTTAATATGTCACAAAGGCATATGTGTTGGAGCTTTGGGGTGCACACCCTAATACAATAGGCTGCGCACACCTATGGTGGGGAGTATCAGGATATCTAACAGAGGGAACTATGAAATAAAAAAAGTGGCTTTACCCCTTTCTTCCCCATTCTGATGCTTGATTTGAACTTCACCACATCTAGATGCCTAAATGCATTGAGTTGCTGCCATGTGTTTGGCTGATTAGCAATTTGTGTTACCAAGCAATTGAACAGGTGTACCTATTAAAAAGGCCGGTGAGTGTATCTGATGCAGACCAGAATAAAACAAAAAGAAACAGCCATAGCCTGACCATATAATGCTGTCACAATGCATCCAAATTTTTATGGCGTTTATTTTGTCACCAACATGAATAGAGGTAGTCAATAAAGGTAACATCATTCAGTACATTCAAGGGGATATTTATAAATGATATGTTTAAAGTTACTTATTTTAAAAGACATTATCAATAAAAAATTCATACATAAAAAAATGTAGATGTAGATGTGTTTCCATTATTAGCTGACAGTATGGACAAGATGTTGGAATAGGCAAACGTATGACATATGCAATTTGGTCTACTCATGAACTGCAAGGATTTTCAGTGAACAAGGTCAATTGATGTGGAAAAAACTGGCGGTGCTAAACACCCGTGGCAACTCTTCCAGATCGATTGTAATGAGGCACTAATTAATTAATTAACTAAATTAACAGAGCAATGAGCATGGATGCATAACCTTTAAGCTCGTAAATCCATGTGCCAGCCACAGACCGGGATTGTGAGTGAGGAAACTTGAATCTTTTTACAGAAGTGATTCCGATTCCTTTGACTTTTGTGCTGTGACACAAGCTAGCTGTCGACTTGCAATTCTCACACTCGGGGAATAAGGGGACACTGTATTCAGCTAAACTCAAGACAATGCTATATTCAGGAAGCTTCCTACACACGCAACCAGCAGCTGCAAACAGACCAGATTTCACATTGAATAATTTTCAGTACAGGTGTTTTTTTCACACAGACTCGCAGCCGGCAAATTTATGCCAGACCTGGCTCCAAATTGAGAGCAAATTGGCAAACAGAAAAATCAACTCCATTGTGTAGTTAGCAAATTTGCTAAATGACATATTAAGCGTTTTGTTGTCATGGAAAGATTAAGTAAATGAATGTGTAATGTGTCAAGGTTTTCTCTGTGGAAAAAAAAAAACGTAGCTCTGAAAATGTATGGTAAGCAGTAGAAAATGGAAAGGGTAAATAAAAAGTACAAATATATATATATATAAAAAAAATAAAAAATTATAAATATATATAAAATTAAAAAAACCTCATTTTCAATCTTCACTAAAGAATAAGAAATTATTAAAAAAAGGTCAAAAGGAAAAATGGTTTTAGTAAATTTCTTTTTTTTTTGTTCATAAGTTTTTAAACTGTTTTTACTATAAATATATACATTCTTTCTTTTACAAATAAATATTCTATATGATAAAGGATTTGTGGAGCACTGCGGGTTAACTAAAGAGGATGTACATCGCTGTACTTTTCCCTCAAGGAAGAAATAAGGAGAGCATCAGAAGATGAGGTGTGTGCCAGTCCACAGAACAAAGGTAATTTCTAGCCTGTTGCATGTGTATGCATGTTTGTACGAACATGATAATTCACGTAAACATGAGCACACAGGCCTAATCCCAGTCTTGGTGCAAGACGGCCTATTAAAAGAACAGAGTTGAGCTAGGAAGTTGCATGGATGGTCTTCAGCTATTACCTTGCAACTTGAACTCTGAACCTGTTCCTGACATCTGCTTCTGCATTGTTGACCTGGCCTGCCCTTGGACTTGTTATCTCTCTGCCTCACTGCTACTGACCTCAGATAGTGCTTGACCATGACTTACATTTCCAGATTCCTGGTTTTACCTCAACTGGCTCGTAGCCACGATTTGTCCCTGCATATTCCCAGTTTGACCTCAGCTATCTCCTGACTATGGCTTGCCTCTGTTGATCTTCTGTGTGATCACGGCTTGCCTCCTAAACATGATTCTGCCTGCTACCCTGCCTGCTATCTGTCTGCTCAGCCATCAACCACTGCTTGTCTAGACCTTGCTTCCAGCCTGCTGTGTGTTCCAGTGTCCTGGCCAAACGCATTCCAGTGTGCCTCTCTAGGAACCTTTCTTTCAGTCTGCACAAGCAACTCACGGCCAAGCTAACCTCCAAAAGGGAGCTTCCATGAATTGGAATCTTGACACCTGTGGCACTTTGTGTCTTCTCACTCCTTGTGCTCTTCTCTAGGCATGCCTTGACCAGAGGTGTAAGGGAAACCAATTTTGTGAACTTATCCTCCAACCAAGTAGGCAATAGAGATCAAACTAAGTACAAACTCACTTTGCAAAGAATACACAATCATGTGCAAGGAAACGTAAAACTGTTTGCACATGACTGAATGACTGAAATCAGTACAACTTCACCTTATTCATTAGACTAAGTCAATTTTTTTCTATGCAAATTGAATTTTCACTTAGCTTAACCCCTTCCCGCATGGCCTAATGTAATATGACGGCCAGGAGCCCTATTATCCTGGGAGGACATCTTTTGACATCCTCTCTGGATCGGGCATCATGTTCACCCCATGGGCCGTGCTCCTGCACGATCTGTCACCCACTGTGTCCACCCAACACGGCCGATGAGAGACCACTGTCCCGGCCCACTGCTGGTACCATGTGATCGCTGTGGCCAATAACAACAGATCAACAAGACAATTGTACACAATGAATGGCTTTGTTTCATGCATTTAATTGTCTACTATTGTGATGAGCTCTGTGATTGGTCACAGTGATCACATGGTACAGACAGGCCCAATCACAGCCCATCTGTACCATGTGATTAGCTGTGGCCAATCACAGCTAATCACAATAGTAAACACTGAATTAATAGTTTTAACTCAGAAAAAATGGTTGCTTATTACTATAAAACTCACAGTTATACACAATCATAGTGTGTAAAAAAAAAAAAAAACCTTTCCAGAGTAGTACAGTGTTACTATGGTAACACAATATAGCTCTGTTCACTGAGTGTAAAAAAAAATTAACAATGTGAAAAAAAACTTTTTTTAATTTCTTCATTCTCCAAAAAATTTGGACAAAAATTGCAACTTCAAAAAACTCACCATGCCTCTTACCAAATACCTTTGACTGTGTACTTTGCAAAAAGGGTAATTTGGGAGATATTTGTACTGTTCTGGCATTTTCAGGTCTATGTCAGTATATCAGGATTGATCAATTTTCAGATATACTGTATATACTGGAGTTGCCCACTCCTTATCCCTACTGGCAGGCTGTACATTCTCTCTAATAGTCCCTCTTTGGGTCCTGGATTCCCTTCTCCTTCAAGACGTTTCTCTTAGGGCTCCCTCCTCATACATCTAAATCATCCAAAAAGTTATTGACGCATATACTTACGGCGGCAAGATGTTTGGTTGCCCTCAAGTGGAAATGTACAGAGCCTCCCTCTTTGATGGAACTCCATACCAGAATATGTAAACTTATGAGCACAACTGTATATACCATAGTTGTGGACTCTATAACTTTCCTACAGACAAAATAATATACATTAATTCGGGTTATTTTCACCAAAGAAATTTAGCAATATTAATTTTAGCCCCAAATCTATGAAGAGAAATTATTTATTTGCAAAACTAAAAAGAACACATTTTTTTTCATAATTTCCAGTCTCTTTTCGATTATTTAGCGAAAAAAAACAAAACAAAACAAAACGACAGTGGTGATTACCACTTCCTTACTGGGCACTTATACCCCCTTTCTGACAAGGCCAATTTCCAGCTTTCAGCGCTCTCACACTTTTTATGACTATTGTGCAACGCAGTTCCCAATTTAAATTTGTATAATTTTTTTCACACAAATAGAGCTTTCTTTTGGTGGTATTTAATCACCACTGGGGTTTTTTTTATTCTTTGCTAAACAAACCAAAAAAGACTGAAAAAAAAAAACTTGTTATAAAATTTTGCAAACAGGTAATTTTTCTCCTTCACTGATGGGCACTGATGAGGTGGCACTGATGGACACTGATGATGCCACACTGATGGCCACTTATAGGCGGCACTGATAGGTAGCACTGATGGACACTGATAGGTGGCAATGATGATTACTGATGAGGCAGCACTGATCAGGAGGCACTGATGAGGCTGCATTGATGGGTGGCACTGATGGGCATGGATATGTGGCACTGATGGTCACTGATAGGTGGCACTGATGGGCACTGATAGGCGGCACTGGTAGGCACTGATCAGGAGGCATTGATGATAGGGCACTGATTGGCAGCACTAATGGGCACTGATAGGTGGCACTGGTGGGCACTGATTAGCAGTAATGATGGGCACTGATAGATGGCACTGGTGGGCACAGATTTGCAGCACTGAAGGGCACTGATTTGCAGCACTGGTGGGCACTTAGGGGACCGATGTCCCTCTAACAGAAGCCAGTTACCGGCTTTATTCTTTTCTTTACACTGACAGCATGAAGAAAAAAAAAAGCCGGTAACGGGCTTCTGTTTACTTCCGTGATCAGCTGTCATTGGCTGACAGCTGATCACGTAGTAAAGGGCCCGCTGTGATTGGCCTTTTACCCTGCTCTGTGATCAGCCGAGTCCCAAGAACTCAGCAAACACAGAGCGCGGAACGGGAGGATGTACATGAACGCCCTCCCGGCATTTGAGGTCCGCACTGTAGCTGTCTTTCAGCTATAGCACGGACGTCAAGTGGTTAAATGCCACTGAAAGAAAGCTCTATTTGTGTGAAAAAAATTATTAAAAAGGGCATATGGGTACAGTTTGCAAGATTGTCAATCAAAGTGTGAAAGCGCTGAAAGCTGAAAATTGGCCTGGGCAGGAAGGGGGTAAAAGTGTCTGGTATTGAAGCGGTTAAAGAAAGAGGTGACAACGTGTTGACTTCAATTAACCATTCCAGTGCAAGCAAAATCCAGTTTCTTAAAATATTTCTTGCACACTGTTGCGTATTCTTTGCTAAATAGATTTTGACTCACAGTAGTTTCACCTCTTTCACTAAGCTAAGTAATAATTCACTACTGCTTTGGTAAACCAACCACCATCTTTTATTGAAACCTCCAATAACTATGAACCTGTTATAATTCATCATTGCAGCCCTGTCTGTATTGGTGATTCAGTTAACTATAATTTAAAATATTTTTTTTTTTACAATATTTTAATCTCTCTGTTATTTTATTAGACTCCAACATATTCTGTGTTTTCAGCATTTTGCTATATATATATATATATATATATATATATATATATATATATATATATACATATATATATACAAAAATACATTTTCTCCCAAGGACTTATACAGTATTGCACAGAAGGCACTTTAAGTGTAGTTGAAGGTTTATTGAAAAAAAACAATCCTTTCTAAATTATTTATATATTGCAAGGATGTCAGCAAACTTTTCATATCTTTCTCTGTTCTCAAGAAATGACTATTAATTCCAAAGTGTTCCTTCTCAAACTGATTTTAGAGAGCAAAGTGACCCTTCATTATAACCACCTTGTGCAATCTCAGTGTTGTCATAAGAGAAGCTGCAGTGTCTGTACCCCTTTGGAAGTGGATGAGCCTTATGAGGCGTACACACAGTCGGACTTTTCGACCGGACTGGTCTGACGGATACGGCCGACGGACCAAATCCGGCAGACAATCCAATCGTGTGTGAGCTTCACCAGACCTTCAGCAGACTTTTCCAGTCGCAAATCTGACGGACTTTAGATTTGGAACAGGCTTGAAATCTTTACGTCGCAACTCCGCCAGACCCAGAAATCTGCTTGTCTGTATGCTAGTCCGACGGACAAAAACCAACGCTAGGGCAGCTATTGGCTACCGGCTATCAACTTCCTAATTTTGGTCCGGTGTACGTCATCACGTACGAATCCGTCGGACTTTGGTGCGATCGTGTGTAGGCAAGTCCGTTCGTTAGAAAGTCCTTCAAAAGTCCGTCGAAAATCCGTCGCAAGTCCGCTGGAAAGTCTGTCAAACCAGTCCGGTCGAAAAGTCCGACCGTGTGTACGCCCCATTAGAAAGCATCCCAGCAAAAATTGAACTACTATTGCAAGGGTTGCTTGGAATGAAACCTGTATCTCAGGGTCGACTTCTTGGAAAAGCAATAAGTCAATTACACAGGCAGGAAATAAGATTTCTGGGGTCACTTTGTATTCCAACAGTGTACAGAATGCTTCTAGGTTGACTTATTAAAAGAAAGGAACATTTACATTTTTCTACAGTATCTACAGATTGTAACAGAAAGGTAACTGTAATAACAATAAATGGAAGTATAGATTTGTAGCTATTATATATATTTTCTTTTATAAAAAATAAATAAATTATAGACAGCAATAAATACATGTTAATAAAATAACAAAGGTTGCAGAGGGTAATATCTTGAAGGGGAAGATTGTTTTCTTTTCTTTTTTATAAGTCATGTAAATAGGAAATATTGCATACTAAAAGTATGTAGTCTTTTCTATACTGATTTAGTCTTCTTTTGTCTTGGTTTGCTATTCCAGCTTTTATTTTTGCTGATAGAAGGCTGTTAAAAAAAATAAAAAATAGTTCAAGATAACAGATTTAGAAAGATGCTTTCCTATGAGACAGCTCAGTCCAAGGTTTCAATCAGATAAGACTGCTGCTGCTGCACTGGCTCTTTAGCTAACCCTACTGTGCTCTGCCTATCCTTTGACATGTGTTACATTTTTATTAGTAAACAAGGATATTGTGTGTGTGTATACTGCAAAACCCAGATGTAAAACAACAGTTTAAAAAATAGACAGCAGTATCTTTCATAAAGCGGAGCTCCACCTAATAGGGGAAGCTCCGCTTATCTGCCTCCCCCCCCCCCTCTGGTGCCACATTTGGCACCTTTCGGGTGTAGAGGGGATTGGGTATCTGGTTTTGACAGGACCCGCTTCCACTTCCTAGTAATCTTGCCGTGTCAAGATCACCCAGAAGTTCGGCCCACCTCCTCCTTTTCCCGCTGTCGGACCATTCACAAAGCGCAGCGCGAATTCTGCATGCACAGTAGGGAACTGGCCGGGAAGCCACAAGGTTTCCTTTACAAGCAATGGAGGTGGCAGCACCCGAGAGCCGATGAGCCTGGACAGGTAATTGTCCTAATATTAAAAGTCAGCAGCGACAGTATTTGTAGCTGCTGACTTAAATTTTTTTCTGAAGGCGCCTGGAGCTCCACTTTAATCATGCCCTTCCTAAGGTATGTGAAGAAAAAAACTGGACTGTTTAAACATACCACACAAACTGCAACTCAAAGTGAAATACACACAAATACAAAAATAAAACCTAAGGAGCTGCACTCACAGAAATTTGATAAGTGAACAAATGATGTTCAAGTGAGTAAATCAATCTGGTAAATGAGTCCAAAAAGATAAACTAACTAAATAATCAAAAACAAAAAATTGATACATACATATATGGAAAAAATATATGATGGTGAATAAGCCAAAAAAAGTAAATCAACAGTCCTAGAGTCCTCCAATTGTAAATTAAGTGATTGTAGCAACACAGTATAGTGAAATCTTCCATGACTTTTGATAGACAATGTGAATCCACCACCACATAGAGTGCAAGCTTATCAGCTGCACAAGCTGTTTGAGCTTGTGGCTAATACCCAGCCAGGGCCTTTTATCCTCCCAGCACCTCTAGTAGCCGATGAACTAGGCGTTCCTGGAGACTGTAGATGTATTCAATGGTCAGCAGTCAGCCACTGGCATCAACTCGGTGTGAGTGCTCATAACAATCCGAAAACAAAATAAAGAGGAATCGCTATCAGTAAAACCAGGTGGTATTTTATTTAAATAAAAGTTATGCTTACAAGCATGGAGTAGAAGTATTAAAAGCAATAAGAAAGCCGGCCGGCAAGCAATAGTACAAAGTGCCCGAGCAAGTGGAACATCAAACAGCGCGGTGACGTCAGCACGTTGTTCCTCCCACCGCGTTTCGTCACTAATCTGACGTTGTCCTGGATTAACCTTCCTAGCAGAGAGGAGCGTCTGCAGTTTCATTGTGGCTGCTGCCCTTGTTTATGTGTGCAGAGGGGTACAGTGAACAAATACTTATGTAGAGAGAATTCTGTGTCTGATTAGCGACAGAGAATATTCATGGGCACAGCTGTAAGAAGAGACTGCTATGAAAGAACTTTGTACAGCCAATGTTAGGACCATCCTCTACCCAATCGGAACACACAGAAGAGGATGAGGACTGCTAGGAGCACTGGGAGGAATTATTGTGGGAAGTGTAGTTCTTGACAGGCTTAGCTGGCTTGGTAGATTGAGTAAAGAAACTACAGATCCCTTATTCATTGGAGCGCTGAGCAGAGGAATAGCAGGAGTTGTTGTTTTTCCTGGGCAGAGGAGAAGGTGTGTGAAGAACGTTCAGAGGGACAGAGTGCTCATCAGGCTGCCAGCAAACCACTCACCATCACACCTGAGAGGGAGAGAGGAGCATTGGCAGACATTCCGGAATACCAGAGAGCGCCACAGATGCTGATGGATACCACTGTCTGATTGAGGGGGAAGGACACCAGCTGTGTTGCCAACAGAAGGAGATCACCTGCTACTACAGGAGTCTGTGAGAGGCTGCTGGTCAAATCACACTATATATTGACCACAAGGAACAGTGTTGCCTGCCAGTGTCAATTTTGTCAACTAAAATATTTTCATCCACTAAATGAATACTATTTTAGTTGACTAAAATACGACTAAAACGAACATGGCCTTTTAATCAAAAGACTATAACTAAAACTAAATTGAAATTTTATGTCAAAATTAACAGTGCACTATCACCTACGAATATATAGGGGGCATCTACTAAGCTGCTGAAAGGAAAAAAAATTAGAAAAAGGCTTTTCTTAGATTTTTTTTTAATATTTAATGTTAGTAATATATTCAGATAATATGTGCAATGGCCTCTCAGCCAACAGAGTTTACAGTTTTTTTGTTTTTTTTTATATTTTCAAGTTGTACTTCTGCTTGTCAAAAAACAATATGTTTGTTTGTTTATGAAACTTGGTTTTATTTATAAAGACATTATATATCACAACGGCTAAATCTGTGTCTGTAGTACATGTTCAACTCTTAATACCATAAATTATAACATGTTATTAGATTTTTACTCCAGGAGTATATAATGAGTTTGGCAATTCTAAAGAAATGCTTAAATAATGCATTACAATTTAACGAAACCCATTAGATTTTAGACGACTAAAATGTACTGGAGATTCTAGTTGACTAAAATGTACTGGAGATTTTTTTGACTAAAATACGACTAAAACTAAAATGGCATTTTAGTCAAAAGACTAAAATATGACTAAAACTAAAATGGCATTTTAGTCTAAAGACTATGACTAAAACTGAATTGAAATTTGACGTCAAAATTAACACTGATGCCTGCAAGTATCACAGAGCCAGTGCCTTTATCAGCGCTTAATGGAACATTAACCTGAGTGCGAGTTGGGCCCCAACGAGCTGTCCAGCAAAAGAGACTGGGTATACAGTGGGGACGGAAAGTATTCAGACCCCCTTAAATTTTTCACTCTTTGTTATATTGCAGCCATTTGCTAAAATCATTTAAGTTCATTTTTTTTCCTCATTAATGTACACACAGCACCCCATATTGACAGAAAAACACAGAATTGTTGACATTTTTGCAGATTTATTAAAAAAGAAAAACTGAAATATCACATGGTCCTAAGTATTCAGACCCTTTGCTGTGACACTCATATATGTAACTCAGGTGCTGTCCATTTCTTCTGATCATCCTTGAGATGGTTCTACACCTTCATTTGAGTCCAGCTGTGTTTGATTATACTGATTGGATTTGACTAGGAAAGCCACACACCTGTCTATATAAGACCTTACAGCTCACAGGGCATGTCAGAGCAAATGAGAATCATGAGGTCAAATGAACTGCCTGAAGAGCTCAGAGACAGAATTGGCACAGACCTGGCCAAGGTTACAAAAAATTCTGCTGCACTTAAGGTTCCTAAGAGCACAGTGGCCTCCATAATCCTTAAATGGAAGACATTTGGGATGACCAGAACCCTTCCTAGAGCTGGCCGTCTGGCCAAACTGAGCTATCGGGGGAGAAGAGCCTTTGTGAGAGAGGTAAAGAAGAACCCAAAGATCACTGTGGCTGAGCTCCAGAGATGCAGTCGGGAGATGGGGGAAAATTTGTAAAAAGTCAACCATCACTGCAGCCCTCCACCAGTCGGGGCTTTATGGCAGAGTGGCCCCACAGAAGCCTCTCCTCAGTGCAAGACACATGAAAGCCCGCATGGAGTTTGCCAAAAAACACCTGAAGGACTCCAAGATGGTGAGAAATAAGATTCTCTGGTCTGATGAGACCAAGATAGAACTTTTTGGCCTTAATTCTAAGCGGTATGTGTGGAGAAAACCAGGCACTGCTCATTACCTGTCCAATACAGTTCCAACAGTGAAGCATGGTGGTGGCAGCATCATGCTGTGGGGGTGTTTTTCAGCTGCAGGGATAGGACGACTGGTTGCAATCGAGGGAAAGATGAATACGGCCAAGTACAGAGATATCCTGGACGAAAACCTTCTCCAGAGTGCTCAGGACCTCAGACTGGGTCGAAGGTTTACCTTCCAACAAGACAATGACCCTAAGCACACAGCTAAAATAACGAAGGAGTGGCTTCACAACAACTCCATGACTGTTCTTGAATGGCCCAGCCAGAGCCCTGACTTAAACTCAATTGAGCATCTCTGGAGAGACCTAAAAATGGCTGTCTACCAACGTTTACCATACAACCTGACAGAACTGGAGAGGATCTGCAAGGAGGAATGGCAGAGGATCCCCAAATCCAGGTGTAAAAAACTTGCTGCATCTTTCCCAAAAAGACTCATGGCTGTATTAGATCAAAAGGGTGCTTCTACTAAATACTGAGCAAAGGGTCTGAATACTTAGGACCATGTGATATTTCAGTTTTTCTTTTTTAATAAATCTGCAAAAATGTCAACAATTCTGTGTTTTTCTGTCAATATGGGGTGCTGTGTGTACATTAATGAGGAAAAAAATGAACTTAAATGATTTTAGCAAATGGCTGCTATATAACAAAGAGTGAAAAATTTAAGGGGGTCTGAATACTTTCCGTCCCCACTGTATATTAGACTGCTGACTGCTATGGGGGCATGATTTTCTTTAGTTAGAATCGCCCCAGTATAGGGTTTAGAAGGGGTTGCTCTCTACGCCAATGGTTTGTTTTCCACAATATACTGTATTTCTTGCTACTGTTTACCCATTAGCAGTATACCGTATTTCTTGCTATTGTTTAACTATTTGCTGTGTCACTACTGTTGTTCATATCTCTTTGGCCATTGGAGTACGACCTATATATCCGCATTGAATATTCCCCATTCCCAGCCAGGTGTGTCAGAGTGCATATTGCTATTTGCAGAGTCGTTGGCACAGAAACAGGGAACCCAAGAAACAGCAGCTCCCTTAGGGGTCAGGTCAAGGTACAGCGAACAGCTGCTTGCTAATCTTCCCTCTTTTTTTTAACCTGAAAGTGCTCTTCTCTGAGTGCTTCAAGGCTCTCAATTGTCAGATTCTGAGTACTGTCAGTACTAAATTTGCTTAGAAGCATGCAGAGGTAACATCAGGGGTCGAACAGACCCCTGATGTCTTCATAAAGTGAACTGGTCATTGCACAATGCTATCAGAAAGGGGGCTTGACAGCTCCATTTTAGTATAAAAAAGTAAAATAAATCAAAATAATTAGAAGTAATTGAAAAAAAGGTGAATACAATATGTACCAAAAAAAAATGTAAGATACAAAAACATGAGTGGTAAATTCACTTTTAGTGTATTTTTTTTACTAAAAATATAGGTTTGAGAAACAGTTGCACAAATATTGCACGATATAACAATTTGAAACTACCATCTTTTTATCCTACATCTTTCTATTCTGTTCCCTGTTTTTCAGGCCTAAATTGCAAATTTTAAAATTTTTTGCACGTTTTGTTTTCATTGGGGGGGGGGGGGGGGGGCATAACACTAACAAGATTATACCAAAGTATTTTTGTCAAGACTAACATTGCAATTATGTGGTATGAAGCTTACTAAATATGTTTATAAGCATCCTTCTGTTTCTCATTGGTTAAAAATAAAGCTTATACGTACCTTATCTATGATCTGTTGGGCAGTGGTCATGTGATCTTTCCCTGTTGGTTCCTATCTGCTGGGAAAGATTGGAAGGAGGAGCATGGACAGTGGCTCTGTAGCAGTCACATGACATAGTAAAAAAAAAACTCTTTGGTAATGCAACATAGAAATACATAATATGTCTCAATAAAGAGTATTACCCTGCATAGGAATCATTGTTTACATTATTTTTGCTAATTAACATGGATTGGCATTCTCTTTTACTCTGTTCAGCTGATATTCGCATAAAGACTATGCTTTGTATTTTTGTGTTTTGCTTTGGTTTGTCATTCATCAGACAAGAAAGATGACATAATGCGCGGGGGGGGGGGGGGGGATTTACTAAAAACTGGAGAGTGAAAAATCTGGTGCAGCTCTGCAAAGAAACCAATCAGCTTCCAGGTTTTATTGTTAAAGGTTAATTGAACAAGCTGAAGTTAAAAGCTGATTGCCTGTATGCACTCTATAGAGGAGTACCCCATGTCTTAATACCGTGTATTGTTCCCTCTAACATCAATGACAGCTTGAAGTCTTTTGTGGTATTTCTGGATGGGGCTCTTTATCTTCTCAGATGGTAAAGCTGCCCATTCCTCTTGGCAAAAAGCCTCCAGTACCTGTAAATTCTTAGGCTGTCTTGCATGAATTGCACGTTTGAGATCTCCCCAGCACGGCTCAATGATATTGAGGTCAGGAGACTGAGATGGCCACTCCAGAACCTTCCTTTTATTCTGCTGTAGCCAATGACAGGTCGACTTTGCCTTGTGTTTTGGATCATTGTCATGTTGGAATGTCCAAGTACGTCCCATGCACAGCTTCCTGGCTGATGAATGCAGTATTTTTTGATAACATACTGCATACGGCTGATGAATACAGTATTTTTTGATAACATACTGCATTCACCTTGCCATCAATTTTGACCAAATGTCCTGTGGCTTTGTAGCTCACACATCCCCAAAACATCAGCGATCCACCTCCATGTTTCACAGTAGGAATGGTGTACCTTTCATCATAGGCCTTGTTGACTCCTCTCCAAATGAAGCGTTTATGGTTGTGCCCAAAAAGCTCAATTTTGGTCTCATCACTCCAAATGACTTTGTGCCAGAAGGTTTGAGACTTGTCTCTGTGCTGTTTGGTGTTCTGTAAGTGGGATACTTTGTGGCATTTGCATAGTAATGGCTTTCTTCTGGTGACTCGACCATGCAGCTCATCTTTCTTCAAGTGCCTCCTTATTGTGCATCTTGAAACAGCCACACCACATGTTTTCAGAGAGTCCTGTATTTCACCTGAAGTTATTTGTAGGTTTTTCTTTGATCCCAAACAATTTTCCTGGAAGTTGTGGCTGAAATTTTAGTTCTTCTACCTGACCGTGGTTTGGTTTCAACAGAACCCCTCATTTTCCACTTCTTGATTAGAGTTTGAACACTGCTAATTGGAATTCTCAATTCCTTGGATATCTTTTTATATCCCTTTCCTGTTTTATACAGTTCAACTACCTTTTCCCGCAGATCCTTTGACACTTCTTTTGCTATCCCCATGACTCAGAATCCAGAAATGTCAGTGCAGCACTGGATGAAAGATGCAAGGGTCTGTCAGGAGTCCAGAAAACTCATTGACCTTTTATACACACACACTAATTACAAGCAAACAGATCACAGGTGAGGATGGTTACCTTTAATAGCCATTCAAACCCCTTTGTGTCGACTTGTGTGCATGTTATCAGGCCAAAATCACCAGGGTATGTAAACTTTTGATCAGGGTCATTTGGGTAGTTTCTGTTGTGATTATGATTTAAAAAGAGTAAACATAGTTGATTGATAATAAATGGCTTCACACAAACACTAACCATGAGTGAAGAAAAAATGTTTGTGTTATCATTCATATTCTCTGAAAAATGGCCAAGAAATCATAAATTCTGCCAGGGTATGTAAACTTATGAGCACAACTGTATATACTGGAGTTGCCCACTCCTTATCCCCTACTGGTAGGCTGTACATTCTCTCTAATATTCCCTCTTTGGGTCCTGGATTCCCTTCTCCCTCAAGGCGTTTCTCTTAGGGCTCCCACCTCGTACATTTTCTAAATCATCCAAAAAGTTATTGACGCATATACTTACGGCGGCAAGATGTTTGGTTGCCCTCAAGTGGAAATGTACCTCCCTCTTGATTGAACTCCATACCAGAATCTGGGATGTAAAGTGGGTAGAATACCTCACAACTTCGCCTAACAATTCCTTGGATAAAATAATCGGGTTTGGGAATCCTGCGACCACCTGGAAAATCCAATTCACTGATAAAACTGCCGCTTGCTAGGGACCTCAGTTTAGTCTAACTATATGGAGGAGGTTGGTTGTGGCTCTGGTTGATGATCTGGCTGTATGGGCTCTGTGCGTCTCTCTCTCTCTCTCTCTTTCCTCTCACTTTCTTTTTTCTTTTTCATTTCAATCTGTTAAAGATTTTAACAAAATTTTAACAAAAGGTATAAAATAGACATATTACTAATAGTAATCCAAAGTTAAAAATTTACAATGAAGTGGAACCTTCATTAGACAATACATATGCAACAGGAGAACACAAGAGATGAATCAAACATAGAAAAATAGGGGAAGGGTATCCAGATACTGTTGATTCTAAGAATGAGAGGAGTGTACCAAAATTCAGATTAGACTTAAGAAATCATACTCTCAATACCCTTAGTTTCGCTCGTGTAACAAGGGCACATTTTCATTTTTGATGTAACACATTGCGGTCCACTCCCGGACCGAAGGCCAACAACCCTCAATATGTTATGCCAAAGCATGTCATTCTTACCTAATGTTATAGTAGTAAGAGATGTGTTCACTAGTTAAAACCTGGAGTACACTCGTCACATGTACAACAGTTGTCGGCCCCCTTTGTGAGGGGGACAATGGCAATATGCAGACCCCTAAAACTAGCCTGTGCCCTGAATTGTCTGGAAGTTGTAGTTACGCATAGAGAAGAGAGACTAGAAGGCCCAAATAAAGGTGGAGGAGAAAGAAAGAAAAAAGAGAAAAAAATGGGGGTGGGGAGGGGTAGGGGAACTCTGCGCTGCATCCTTCACAGATCAATAAACAATTTAAAGCGGAGTTCAACCCACTTTTGAGAGGTGGTCTTAAAGGAAAGACCACCCCTTTGCCTTCAGAACTGCCTTCATTCTTCATGGCATAGAATCAACAAGGTGTTGGGAACATTCATCAGAGATGTTGGTTCTTATTGACATGATAACATCACACAGTTGCTGCAGATTTGTCGGCTGCACATCAATGATGCAAATCACCTGTTCTACCACATCCCAAAGGTGCTCTATTGGATTGAGATCTGGTGACTGTGGAGGCTGATGGAGCACAGTGAACTCATTGTCATGTTCAAGAAACCAGTTTCAGATGAGTTGAGCTTTGTGAGATGGATGGACATGGTCTGCAACAATACTCAGGTAGGCTGTAGCATTTAAACAATGCTCAATTGGTACTAAGGGGCCCAAAGTGTGCCAAGAAAATATCCCCCACACCATTATACCATCAGCCTGAACCGTTGATAGGCAGGATGACTCCAAGTCGTCTTCAACACATCTAAATACCTAAATGCACCCACCAAGAATGCATGGGAAGCGGCGGTAAACAATGTACTACCGTTATATCGTTTGACCTATGAGAGCAGGAACTGCCCTCAAAAATTCGATAAAGTGTGGTCGAGTTGGGTGTACGCATGTGGTTGACCCCTGATGGTGGGGGGTGGCCTCAGGGGTTCACCCTCCCCCCCCTCCTCTGGGAGGTAGTAAGGTAGCTCGGGTACTTCCACCTAGATGTAACATCTGATATTTCCTTAGAACAACCCAACAACAAAACACTTCATAAAGATGTCATACTTCATGAACTGTATATATTTTGTTTACTATTATAATTTGGAATGGAATGGAACAATTTTCATACATGTAATGTCGCACATTTGTAGTCAACTGACTGATGTTGGATCCATATATAATGCTGACAATGTTTGTACTGTCTTAAATGTTCAAATAAAAATTCACTGTTAAAAAAAAAAAAAAAAAATACCTAAATGCATTGAGTTGCTGCCATGTGATTGGCTGATTAGCGATTTGTGTTACCAAGTAATTGAACAGGTGTACCTAATAAAGTGGCCGGTGAGTGTATATTTCAGTAGTATGGGCTAGGATGTTTTTTCCATTATTAGGAGAGTGATTTACTTAAATTGATAGCCTTGGCCTTCTTTCCACTGGCTTTTATAGTTACTTGATGCATTTTTTTTTCCGCACCTCTACTTTCCTTTTGGCTAGCATTGTGAGTACATATCTTGCCAATGTTAGATGGCTCTAATTACTGTAATGTGCTGTTTTATGTGTTTTCACTATGCTCTTTTCCTGTTTGGTGAATGTCCTGTGTTTCTTTTTTGCAAAAATGAATCTTAAAAATTGTCAGTAAAAAAAAAAAAAGCTGATTGGCTACCATGCACATCTGCACCAGATTCTGAGTGCTCCTGTTTTAGTAAATTCCCCTCAAAGTCACATGGGCTGATTAAACTCACACAAGGAGGAACTGAACAGCTTACCTGTTCACTGAAACTGGGGCATGTGCAGTATAGGCGGGGCCGGCCCTACCATGGGTCCCGGCGGGTCCATGGGACCCAAGGGGCAGCTTGAGCAGGGGTGGCCACGGCCAGGCAGCCCCTCTGCCACCTCTATATGTCCCGACTTTCGCTGCCGTTAGCCAAAGGAGGGGGGGGTGACACAATCCTGGGCACGGTGGTGGGTCTTGGAGGCATGGCTCTTCAGCCAGAATGAGCCGGTGCCACGCTGGCCCTGAGTGAGACTCCTCACTCCCACTGCCGCTGTGGCTGCCTCCTGACCTATAACAAGCCCGTCGCCCGGTGAGTGACAGTCTGAGCAAGTAACTCTCCGGGTGGCTGCACACTGAATCTTCCTCCGCCTGCCATCCAGGTGCATAAGGGGGGAAGGGGGGGTCTGTACTGATGGAGGGGGGGTTTATCCTGAGGCGGGTCTGTACTGATGGAGGGGGGTGGTTTATTCTGAGGGAGGTCTGTACTGATGGAGGGGAAGTGGTTTATCCTGTGGGGGGGTCTATACTGATGGAGGAGGTGGGTGATTTGTCCTGAGGGGGGAATTGTATGGATGGAGGGGGATGCTTTGTCCTGAGGGGGGGATTGTACTGATGGAGGAGGGTGCTTTGTCCTGAAGGGGGTCTGTCTGTACTGATGGAGGGGAGTGGTTTGTCATGAGGGACGCTGTACTGATGGAGGGGGTGGTTTGTCCTGAGGGGGGAGATTGTACTGATGGAGGGGGTGGTTTGTCCTGAAGGGGGTCTGTACTGATGGAGGGAGGTGGTTTGTCCTGAGGGGGGGGGTCTGTACTGATGGAGGAGGGTGGTTTGTCCTGAGGGGGGGGGGCTCTGTACTGATGGAGGGGGGTGGTTTGTCCTGAGGGGGGGTCTGTACTGATGGAGGGGGTGTTTTGTCCCGAGGGGGGAGATTGTACTGATGGAGGGGGGTGGTTTGTCCTGAGGGGGCTCTGTACTGATGGAGGGGGGGTCTATACTTAGTGGAGGGGGGTCTGTACTGAGGGAGGGGGGTCTGTACTGAGGAGTGACTATAGCTGGATGTAGGGGGGGTGACACCATGTTTTACCACACCGGGTGACACCAACCGTAGCGACAGCAATGTATGTGTGTGTAAGAAGAAGTATTGCTAATTGCTGCCCGGTAATGGCATTAGCTCTAAGCCTCAGTGTTGCGGCTGTCGACTGGGCGCAAACAACAGGCAGTCAGCATTGAAATGCACTGCCGGCAAGGTACAGTCTCTGCCTCCAGTCTCCAGACCATCATACAGTGTCTGTGTCACCTCCTCTCCTCCTGCTCCTGTGTACATTGCTGCTGGGGAGTGGGACAAGCGGCATTGGTTTGGAGCGGCATGGGGTGGGCATGGCTTGTGCGGTGGAGCCAGAGTGGCGCATAGGTTAGGGAGCGGAGCAGATTTCCCGGCTGGAAGGCCCAGAGCACATCACATGACAGCATAGCACAGCACAAGTACCCACTCTTCACCTACACCACCAGTGCTGCAAGATGGAATAAGAGTACCACTTTGCCAGCTGGTGAGTTCTATGTTCATAGTAAATCTAGGTTATGTGAGTGGCAGGCTCAGGCTGGTTTAAATGGTTGCTCTATGTATGTTTACTCAGCTCAGAGCAAGTCCCTCGCACTTGCCGACCTCGCTATAGCCGATTGACGGCTACAGCGCGGCCGGCTACTTCTGGTGGCCTCCCAGTCTTGCGCTTCTCGGAAGTGTCCGTGATGGCTGGGTCGCAGGACCCAGGGCATCACGGATCGTGGTAAAGGGCCAATGACAGCGGGGGAGCAACATTTAATTTTTGGACACAGGCAGCACGATGTTTTGGGCCAGCCCTGAGTATAGGCGGCAACAGGAGATTCATAGAATCAGATGCTGCAGAGGGGACTCAGACAAGAAGGAAGAGGCACTGAACAGCAGGATCAATCAGGTTTTTATTACTCTACATATATTGAATGTGCTAATGATAAAGAGATTGTATACAATGCAATATTATATACAAACACATGATCCTGCCAGTCCCCTGCTTTCTTATTAAAAACTGACCACACTAAGCAGGAGAACACACCATGGTCCATTCTCTAGCTGTGCTGGGAACTCAGCCTGCTCTCCTCCAATGATCAGACTTGTCCTAAAGTTCTCGCTTCTTGCAAAATACAAGTTCACATTAAAGTGGTTGTAAACTCTCCAGTCAAACTTTAGGTCATTCTAATCTCCATCACTAATGCTGTTGATGGCTGCCTGTAAAACTTGACTTACTTGTAGAATCTTCCTATAACCCATTCTGTATACTTCTGTTACATCACCGGCGCATGTGCAGTTATTCGTTAGATTCACTGCACACTATGTGTGCCGTTTCCTTAACAACAGCATTTCCGATGGAAACGGCACAGCTAGGAAGACTTGCAGGACTGTGCCTTCCTCCTCAGCTTCCTGGTTCTCCGCATGTGATTGTGAGACGTCACACACGGGGAGTGAACCAGGGCATCTTACAGACATCACATTAGGTGGAACTCAGTTGCCGTAGTAACCGCAATCGAGAACAAGGCTTGAATAGGATGCAATCACGCATGCGCGAGATTTCCTCAGGGTAAACGAGGAAGGGCAGAAATGACATCCACAGGGGAGACAAAAATCAACACCAAAGATGGCACAGCGATGGCGCAGCGAAGGGGTTATCATTTAGAAAGCGCCAAAAAAGTAATTGCAAAACGTTTTCTACTAATGTACCAATGTGCAAGGCATAACAACACTTTGTTCAATGACAGTATAAAAAAAAAAAGAAAAATAAATCAGAGTTTACTTCCTCTTTAAGGCCGCATTTATCTTGTTAATAAGTGTTATGTGTATCAAAATGCAGCATAACAAAGTGCAGTACATGTGCCGTGGGTTGCTATTTATTTTCAATGGCACCCAAAAGTATATACAAAATACACCTGCCCCCTACCCCAGTTCTTTAATACTAGTGTGCTACTGGTGTCAGAGTAGGTCAAAGATAGTCTGACTCATGTCATAACCCTGTGAGTCTTTGAATCTGGGTCAGAGTTATTAATGTTCTGGGCAGCATGACTCATACAGACAACCCTCTGGTGCCTCCCCCTGGTTCTGAAATGTTGGAGAATGTTCTGGAAGCTGGAGGGTGAGGGCTAGGAGGGTTGTTCTGCATATTTAGGAGAGCTTAGCCAGTTTCCAGGAAGTGGGCCTGACAGAGGATTAAGTGAGCCCTTAAATATGAATAAGTCATGCTGGCAGGGAAGTTGGGTGGAAGATGGAGATGCAGTGCTGAGGAGGCTGTTGGTGGCCCTGGAGGCCCCCTAGTCTGGGGGGAGGGTGCACTGCCTCAGGCCGGGGGCTCGGGTGCTGGCTTGGGAGGATCCTGACAACAGGAGAGCTTGAAGGGAGAGATGGCCACATGTAGCAGGTCTCTCTTGAAGACAGCGTGTGCTTAAGTCTTCTTTAAACCTTGCCCTGGGAGATCTCTGGAGAGTCAGCTGGGTAGACTGGTGAAGAGAGTCAGTTGGGTAGACTGGTAAAGAGAGTCAGTCAGGTAGACTGGCATACCTTCCAACTTTTGGAGATGGGAACGAGGGACACCTATTAGCAAAAGTATGTAGGTATAGGACACACCCCCTGCCACACAACCTTAAAGGAGAATTTTACAAAAAAAAGATTAGTTAAACCCACAAGTGCTTTTTTTAACACTATTATTCCTTCATACTGGGTTTTGAAATTTACAAATACAGCAATTTAGAAATCGGATGAAAGGTTTAGCACTGGGAAACACTTTTGAAAGTTAAAAAGTGCATTTTATATATAACTATATAGATCAGACCAAAATGAGGGACAAATGAGGAGGAAAGAGGGACAGAGGGACTTTGTTCCAAATCAGGGACAGTCCCTCAAAATCAGGGACATTTGGGAGCTATGGAATGGTGAAGAGGCAGCCAGGTGGGCTAGAATTTCCTGCAGTGGTAGAGCTGAGACCAGTATTTACAGGGGGTTGGAAGTAGTCCAGGATGCAGTTCACAACACATTGTGCTACTTGTTAAGGGCCTGAGAGTTCCTAGCCTGTAAGGGGTCGTTGTTGCGATAACAGAGACTCTAAGCTTGTACAGAGGAATCAATTGAAGTTATACAGAGGAATCAATTGGAGCAGTACATAGTCAATCGGAGTTGTATATAGGGAGGAAGTTGTCCCTGGTTTTGTAATGATCAAGTTGGGATCCCATACTTCCTATTTCCATCCAAGTTAATACCCCCTAATAAAAACACAAAAACAAAGCTCAAGGATGGTTCATCTGTGTCTGGATGAAAGCTGAAAATGTTATGTGCCTGGCTGTGCAGCAGTGGGGAACCCTGTCACCTGCAAAATCTACAGGGCTAGTGCTACATATGCATTGCTATGAGGCAGGTATTTTTTTGGGGGGCTCTTTAATTTAAAAAAAAAAGTGTGTTGACACATGTGAAAATATGCCATCTGTGTGTATGCACCTTATTATCATTTGTATTTTAGTTGTTATTTTTCCCGTTATGGTCATTTCAGCTCCAGTAATGACTGTGCAAAATTGTGTACAACTTCTTTAGGAATAAAGCAGAAATAATTAATCCAAAATGATAGAACCTTGCAAAAGCAATTAAAACATGAATCTGTGAATTAAAATGCAATATTTGTAAGTTGGAAGCAATTGGCTTGTATTAAATATTCTTTCTTATATTCTGATATTGTTTCACAGTCTGGCAATTTGCATATGCCAGTTCACAAGAGAACCCATTGTGCCATCACTAGTGGTGTATAAAAATGGCTAAAGAACTTGTGTAATTACTTTTCAGCTCTCACCCCCCAGCATAGTGACAGGGGCCATTTATCTATTTAAGTTACTTGGATGCCTGCTGGGCCTGGCTAATCCTTCTCGACTGGCTAGGATGAGGACAGGAAAGAGGAAAAACAAAACATTCAGTACTGTTTGTTGAGTTTCTACCTCAACTCCTACCTCAACTCAAAAGGTGCACAGTCGGTGGTATCCCGTGCAAGTAGAGCATGCTGGGAGCTGCAGTTCTATAAAGGCTTAAGATCTGCAAGGCCAAAAAAGGGATCTATTGATCTGCTTTCCGTTACATTTCAGAAATAACAATGACCCTTATCTATCATATCTTGGTAAAGCTGACTTGACTGAGATGTCATGGGTCCTTTTTGACTGTAGGACTAAAGAGGTATTCCACTATACCCATTTTAAACCTACTATATCATAACAGGCATTTAAAGTGGCCTTTGGCCAAGACCCTAATTTTTTTTGGAACACTGCCGGTTTTTCATAGTATAGGTATCTCTGAACTCCATGACTGTTATGGTCTTCATTAGGGGTAGGGTTTTTCTAAAATGTTATTATATAAGTATTAGAGTTTAGGTTTGCTTTAAAGTGAAATTTCAGACAAACCACTAAATACACAATTGAAAATCATACATATGTATACAGTTTTTTCCCACCAAAGATCTGTAATTCTTTGCAGCCAATATTGTGATTTATTTTGCACCCAACACAAAGAGACAGGTGACACAAGTAATTCCAAATGAAGTCTTTCATGTTCCTGCTTAAGCAGATTAGCTTTCTATGTCACATCTTCACCTTCAGTATCCAGAAAGGAGGTCACAAAAACACTATATGGCTAAACGTTTGTGGACACCAGACCATCACACCATATGACCAAAGGATGTGGATATCCCACCAATTTAGGTGTTCAGGTCTTTCCATTAAAAGGTACAGTTAATACAACATAAGAAGACTTTTTGGATAATTGTACACCAACAACCTTGTGATAACAGTTGGGGAAGGCCCTTTTCTCTCCCAGAATGACCTTGCTCCTGTACAGAAAGCCTGTTTCATAAAGACACAGTGGGATTGATTTACTAAAACTGGAGAGTGCAAAATCTGGTGCAGCTGTGCATGGTAGCCAATCAACTTCTAACTTCAGCTTGTTTAATTAAGCTTTAACAAAAAAACCTGGAAGCTGATTGGTTTTTATGCAGAGCTGCACTAGATTTTGCACTCTCCAGTTTTAGTATTTCAACCTCAATGTTTGACTAGATTGGTGTGGAGGAACTCAAGTGGCCTGTACAGAAACTTGACCTTAACAATCCTACTGAACACCTTTGTAATGAATGGGAACGCTGCAAACCAGGTCTTCTTTCGGTTCTACATCAACACCTAACCTCACATACTGTATGCCTTTTTGGCTAAATAGGCAAAAATAGCAAATTTCCACAGAGATTCTCCAAAATCTTGTGGAAAGCCTTCCCAAAAGAGTTCAACGTGTTACAGCTGCCAGGGGTGGGGTGGGGTTGGGGGAGGTAACCCATTACTGCCCATGGTTTTGGACTGTGATGTCTAACAGGTTCACATAGGTGTGATGGTCAGATTCTACAAACATTTAACCATATTGCGCATGCCCTGATATTTAATTTTGAACTACTATTACAGGTCAAATACAAGCCACTTCATAGTTTCACTCCGCTTATGAGCAAGTTTTCAGCAATTAAAGCGGTAGTAAACTTAAGCGGGAAAAAACTTTGTTTTTCTATCTGCAAGTTAAGAGGATAATATGCTAGTATATATCGCATAGTAGCACATTATGAAAGACTTACCTTGAAGCAAAACCCTCCAGCGGTGCACTGTCATAGGGCATCCATTTTCAGCCACGGCACAGCGCTCTGAAGGAACCGCACGGGTTTGCCGTTCCTTCAGAGCACATGCACTGGGGACGTCACCGGCTGCCAGAAGAGCTAATATCTCCTAAACAATTCACGGTTAGTAGATATTTATTTTACCTACAGGTAAGCTTTAAATCACAAAGCAGACTTTACTACCACTTTAATACACTATAAATACACAATTTCTCCTTCCAGTATATAACTGTTTCCTTACATGTGGTTCTTCATTCTCCAGCAGGCCAGGGTTCTGGCAGCAGGCAGAGGCATGGTCAGTATGCAGGAAAAGGCAGCAGGCAGAAACGTGGTTTAGAAGCACAGGAGAAACACCTTCATCCTACCTTCACTAATATCATAGTAAAGTATGGTAGCAACAGAAGAAGTCCTTTATGCATAGGTCAGGTTGTGAGGGACATTGGGAACAATAATGTATGACACACCTTATTCCATCTTTGGTGCATACACAGCAATTTTGGGGGGTCTTCGGTCTGTTTGGATAGAAGGCAGAAGATCAGTTAAGTGAAGTGTCAGATCGAAGGCTTTCAGATGCATGACCATTTTGGTAAATTAGGGCTGTTAAAAAAATACCTTCTTGATATTTTAGGAAGGAGCCAGATCTTGCTCCATGACATATGAATTGTACTTGACCAATTGAAATCAGAAAATGGACACTTTTTCTATACCAGTAAATGGACCTTTGGGTTGCCAGGTAGGGCATCATCATCTGATCGTTGAAGTCTACACCTCCCATAAATAAATGATATTCATGTAGGCAAAAAGGTTTATGGACCAGACCAGGTCTTCCCTGCGTTTTTACTAAAGTATCTAAAATAAAAAAATAATTGTATATAAAATATTCTGTTTCCACCTGAATTCCTGGTCAGACTATAAATGAGGGGAATGATAGGCACTGCTGAAGCCACAAAATGAAAATGCCTCTTTGAATACCAGTATTGTGGCTGATGTTGTAACATTCCACTACCTGTGCTTACCACCAAAATGTAATGCACTGCTGATGTTTTCCTACTGCAATTCAGTAGGATGTTCGATCAGGACAATGTTGTTGACTTACACTGGCTCTGGTGATTCTGTACTGGTGTGGTGGTGATCTGTTGCTGGCTTAAATTGGCTCTGGTGACACTGTATGGCTAGCGATCAGGAACACTGTTTCTGGATGCACTGATCTGGTGATCAGGAACACTGTGATTTGCTGCACTGGTTTGGTGAAACTGGCATTGATGTGGTGGTGATCAGGAAGGCTGTTGCTGGCTACACTGGTCTGGCGACACTGGCACTGGTGTGATGGCGATCCAGAACGCTGTTGCTGGCTTACAGCAGCCTGGAGACACTGAGACTCATGTGGCTAGTAATCAGGAACACTGTTGCTGTCATACACTGGTCTGGGGACACTGAGACTGGTGTGGTGGCGATCAGGAACACTGCTGCTGACTGAACTGGTCTAGTGACACTGACACAAGAGTGGGCATAATCAAGAACACTGTTGCTAACAATCAGGGGCACTATAGCTTGTTACACTGGTCTGGTGACACTGTACTGGTGTAGCTAGCAATCGGGCACACTGTGGTTGGCTTTGATGCACGATATGCACCTGGCAATCATAGTAGAGAAAACTCCATTTCCTGTCATAGCCATTAACTGTGAGAGGATGAGAAGTCCGACAACAAGATACAATGTCAAGTAAAATACATAGAACCTAATTAATTCAACAAGACAATAGGGTTGATTTACTAAAACTGGAAAGTGCAAAATCTGGTGCAGCTCTGCATGGTAGCCAATCAGCTTCTAACTTCAGATTGTTTAATTAAGCTTTGAAAAAAAAACCTGGAAGCTGATTGGTTTCTATGCAGAGCTGCACCAGATTTTGCACTCTCCAGTTTTAGTAAATCAACCCCAATGTGTCAGGGTGAGAGCAAACACGGTGGTGGCTGTAAAATGCAGCCTTTGTTTACATTTTTTTTTGCTGTCTGCGCCTTTCCGTCCTGAACACATCCACTTCCCTTCATTTCTTCTATGGGCACTGACGGGACAGGAAGTGAAAGAAAATGTTCCCAATGGCGATGCAGACAGCAATGAAAAAACAACAGAGTATTTAGTAACTCTTCCCCACTTTATCCAAACATTTTTTGCTGAAGCAATACAACAAGGACACCAGGTTTTCAGTGACAAGAAGATTTTAGGCATTAGTCTGACCTGATGCACTATGGCTATACCTACATTAAAAAACAGAAGCCCTGGACTGATAGGTTGAGTCCCTGATATGCTAGAATTAAGTGATTCACCGGACCACACATAGATTGCCACCATTCCTTGGTAATACATAAAATAAACCTCAAAAATAGGATTTTATAGGCAATTGAAAAAACATGTATAAAACTTCATATATATGTAGAAAATTTTAATTTATTGTAGAAAAATTATATAAAAATATTTTTCTTTTATAGTTTTTCGACAATAAATTACAATTTTATATATATATATATATATATATATATATATATATATATATATATATATATATATATATGAAGTTTTATACATGTTTTTTCAATTGCCCATAAAATCACATTTTTGAGGTTTATTCTTTGGAGTCCCTGATATGCTTTTCAGTACTTCAGTTGTATCTGCAGTATATGTTTAACCACTTCAGCTCCGGAAAGGTTTACCCCCTTTTCTGACAAGGCCATTTTTTGCGATACGGCACTGCGTTGCTTTAACTGACAATTCCAACGTTGTACCCAAATAAAATTTATGCCATTTTTTTCCCACAAATAGAGCTTTCTTTTGGTGGTATTTGATCACCTCTGCGGTTTTTATTTCTCACGCTGTAAACAAAAAAAGACTGACAATTTTGAAGAAAAAAAACCAATATTTTTCTACTTTCTGCTATAAAACACATCCAATAAAAAAAAAAAAAATTAAATTTCTTCATCAATTTAGGCCAGTATGTATTCTGCTACATATTTTTGTTAAAAAAAATCCCAATAAGCGTATATTGATTGGTTTGCGCAAAAGTTATAGTGTTTACAAACTATGGGATCGATTTATGGACTTTTTTTTTTTTTGCTAGTAATGGCAGTGATTTTTAGCAGGACTGCGACATTGCGGCGGACAAATCGGACACCTGACACTTTTGACACTTTTTGGGTACCAGTGACGCTAAAAAACTGCACTGTCATGGTAATAATGACACTGGCAGGGAAGGGGTTAACATCAAGGACAATTAAAGGGTTAAATGTGCTCCCTGGGAGTGCTTTCTTACTGTGTAGAGGATAGACAGGTGCATGACGAAAAATTTGTTTTGTTTTGTTTTGTTTCATCTTGATTTGTTAATCTAGTTATTTAGTTTCGTTAAATTCAGTTGATTAGTTAAATTAGTATTCGGGATTCATAATTCATATTCAGAATTCGTTTTATGTCTTTTTTGAGTTTTCTTTGAATTTTTTTTTTTTTTTTTTTTTATATATATTTTTATTAAATTTTTTTGAGACAAACAACAAACAATACAATAACACATGGCTGCTACAGTACATCAAGTCTGCGCCAGATTAATTAGAACATTGGATAGAACATATGACAACGTGAGTTGCTAGGTTAAATTAACAGTAGTCAAGGTACATATATGGTTCTCCTCAGAGGGAATTAGTCAGCTAGATACCATAACAAATTACGCCTGAGATTTCAGATATCTAAGCCTAGAAACATAGTATTTTGATCAATACATTAACCTGAGGACTGTTGTGAATCTGTGTTCAATGTGAAATATTCAGAACCTCCATCCATTTGCACCAGACCCTGTCAAATTTCAAAGGACAACCTCTGTTAGCGTATGTGTCTTTGTATAGTGGGAGGCTTTCATTGACCAAACGTTTCCACTGTGTAATTGAGGGGGGGTTAGGTTTTTTCCACTGTATTGCGATGCACTTCCTGGCATAGAAAAGTAATAAACTGGTCAACGTCCGTTTGGCTATGGTTGGAACAATATTTTCTAGTAAACCTAGTATGCATATCTCCATCAGCGGTGATAAATTAGTTGAAGCCACCTTGTTAGTTAAGTCGAGTACCTCTCCCCAATATTGCTGTATTTTTGGGCAGCGCCAGAAG
Organism: Lithobates clamitans; assembly: GCA_037952925.1. Taxonomy (NCBI): domain Eukaryota; kingdom Metazoa; phylum Chordata; class Amphibia; order Anura; family Ranidae; genus Lithobates; species Lithobates clamitans. Next base: position 43,319 of record JBBGZY010001548.1, on the reverse strand, counting down.
ATGTGTGCAAAGTCTCCTGGGGTTAGACCACATCTCCAGCATTCCGAAGAATGCTGAGGGTTCATCAAATGTAGTCTATGTGGGGTAAAGTAAGCCCTATGAACAATTTTAAATTGTACTACTCTGTCTCTTATGGAAACAAGTGACCTGAAGGGGAAATCCCAGACGTCATCCCAGTCATCATTATCCAACGCAGGAATGTCGCGTTGCCAACGGGACCAGAGCCCTTCCAGAGGTGGTAGGGACACAAACACCAGGTGCGCGTACAGAGATGATGTTGGCTTCTCAGCGCAGCCGGATCTGAGCGTCTTCTCCAGCTCGGATTGGGTCAGGATGCAGGATGCGTGGGGAAATTGAGCCGCAAATGCGTGTGCTAGCTGAAAATAACGAAACTGGTAATGTTTCGGGAGATTGTACATTGAAGATAACTGGGCAAAAGAAAGCAATGAGGTCTGTGACACCACTTGTGAAATTATTTTAATACCATATTTAGTCCATGCCTGGGGGTCTGTGAGCTTAGAGATATGTGGTAAGTTGGGGTTTGACCATAGTGGGGCCTTGGGGGAAAGCTCTGAGCGGTTATATTTACCTATACTAAGACCTATTCGCCATGCTCGCAAAGTGGTATGCATGGAGGGGGTAAGTGGGTGCAGGGCGCGTGGACCTCTGTGAATTAAAAACTGAAGGGTCTCCCAGGAACCCACCACCGTAGCCTCCAGAGCCGAGGCCGCGTTAGTTTTGTCAGGGAGCAACCACCAGACCACCGTCACTAACTGAGAGGCCAGGAAATATTTGTAGCAGTCTGGAAAAGCCATGCCTCCCTGTGATGTGGGCCTCATCAAGGTAGACATTTTATATCTGGGTGGGGTGGGGCCCCACAAGAAGTCTGAAAATTTTTGGTTAAGTTTGGTAAAGAATGATTTGGGGATCCATTGTGGGGAGTGGCGAAAGAGGTAAGTAAATTTGGGGATGATTTTCATTTTGAGGAGATTAACTCTACCCCAAACCGATAAAGGTAGATTGCTCCATACTTTGAGTTTAAGTTTCATATCTCCTACCACTGGGTCAAGATTTAGTTTAATGAAATCCTGGGCATGGGCAGAGATCTGGACCCCAAGATACTTGAAGGTGTCTACCCATCTCAACGGGCTATCAGGGGGAGAGGTATTTTTTGCTTCCTGATCTATGGGGAACAGGGTGGATTTTGACCAATTGACCCGAAGACCCGTTACCTCAGAGAATGTGTCTAGGACCGATAATGCGCCCCGGAGCGACGGGCCAGCGTCTGCGAGAAAAAGGACCATATCATCAGCGTACAGGGCTACCCTCTCCTCCAGCAAGCCAATACGCAACCCCTTTATGTGGGGTGATGTACGTAGGGCTTCATCAACTGGTTCAATGGCTATGGCAAACAAGGCCGGAGAGAGGGGGCCAGTTTTCTTTGAATTTACCGATTTTTTTTTTCTATTTGAAACGTCCGAATCTATACATTTTTAAACCGGCCAAATTGAAAACTTTAGATTTTATTTTATTTTTTTCGATCTGAATGTGGCAAAGTTAACATACAAAAGAAAAATCTTCATCAAATGATTACAATGACTCTTTAAATTACCTTTGGCTTAAAGTGGAGTTCCACCCAAAAATGGAACTTCCGCTGTCCGGATTCCTCCCCCCCTCTGGTGTCACATTTGGCACCTTTCAGGGGGGAGGGGGAGCAAATACATGTCTAATCCAGGTATTTGCTCCCACTTCTGGCGAAAGATCGCTGCGGAGATCTATGCCATGTCCGGCCCCTCCCCCGCCCCCCCGCTGTCTTCTGGGAGACACACGGGTCCCAGAAGACAAACGGGACCAGTCAGAACGCGCAGTGATACTCGCGCATGCGCAGTAGGGAAGCAGGCTGTGAAGCCGCAGGGCTTCACTTCCTAACTCCCTTACTGAAGATCCTGGCACCTCCACCCGGGAGCTGAGGGATAGATCGGCTTTGGGTAAGGACACTGTGGGTGCCCTGGACAGGTGAGTGTCCTTATTTTAAAAGTCAGCAGTTGCAGTATTTGTAGCTGCTGACTTTTAATTTTATTGTTTTTCAGCGGACCTCCGCTTTAACTAAAACGGCATTATTTCGAAATGGTACACTAATAATTCACACAGTCTTTGATTTCAGAAACATGTTTACAGTTCGAATTTGACTGGAATTCAATGTAAAATTTGATTCAAATTTTAATTCGAATTTCGGAAATTCTCACAAATTTTGTTTTGTTATTCGGAACATTCAGTAAATTTTGTTTATACGGTGATTCAGGTATTCGGATATATCCGCATTTCTGAATAATGAAAAATTTGTCTGAATACAGTGGAACCTCGGATTGCGAGTAACGTGGTTAACGAGCGTTTCGCAATACGAGCGCTGTATTTTTAAAAATCGTAACTCGGTTTGCGAGTGTTGTCTCACAAAACGAGCACAATTCAGGCCAAAGCGTGCAGTACCGCTTTTGGCCTGAGGTGGTGGTGGTGGGGCCAAGCAGAGCCAATCGGTGCAGTTCGGAAATGCACAGAAAGGCCCGAGGACAGCCCTGATGACCTCGGCAAATCTCAGGTAGGAAGTCTTTCCGAGGTTTGCCAAGGTCAGCCGAAGTGTCCTCGGGCCTTTTTGGCCGTTTCTGAGGCTCTCCGGCGCCCCCCCTCTGGCCGCATGCGGTATTGCATCCCATTGAAGTCAATGCAGAACAAATTATTTTCGTTTCCATTGACTTCAATGGGAAAACTCACTTTGATATGCGAGTACTTTGGATTACGAGCATACTCCTGGAATGGATTATGCTCGTAATCCGAGGTTCCGCTGTATTTATTTGGAACGAAACAAACTGCACATGTCTAGTAGGGGATGGCCTAACGGTGGAAAGACAGAGATCCATGCCCCTGCTTAACAGAAACACAAGATCTCTGTCTTCCTGACAAAGGGGGCACTAATTTGGGGCCCACCTGCGTGAGATTGTGGCTAGCACACCTACAGTAGGAATTTAGTTTAGTTAAGGTAGTAGATATGGTTAGGCAGGATTTAGGTACTGTCTATTTAAGGGTTCTGTATTGCAGGTTCGGAAGATCCAATAATATTGATGGGAAGGTGCTGGAAGCCTGGAGTTGTCTACAAAGGGCAGCTGCGGTGGGGCTTATTTCCTTTTCCCCTGGACCGGAGCAGAAGCAGAAGTACTCCCTCGCTCCCTCCCTCCCTCCCTAGTCGCGTGCGCCTCTTATGTGGTGGGGTCACCCTGGATTTCAGGGAGGATTGTTTGGTATATGAAGAATGTTGATGACTGGCTGCTCGATTTCTGAAAACCTGGCAGTTTAATAATTTGGTTATTTGTGGTAAAGGTATTATGATAATAAAAAAAAATACAATTTGATGTTTAGATGTTAAACCAATAAAGGTGCAGAGGCCAAATATTTTGCCAAAAAATGTGTGGCCTACAATCTCATTACAAGCAGAACGGTGATTTGCCTTGTTTACATAGGCTGACCGTTACTCTGCCTCATTCGGAACGATCTCCGTATTTCCAGCGAACACTGGGTCTGTGTGGACCTGCCGATTGGCTCTGGCGGTGCGCGCGTGCGCACACCAGAGACGAAGACAAAAAACATGTACCGGTACGTGATTTTGCACTTAAGGGCCGCTCTGCCGCAGTATATGTAAGTGGGGCAATCTTTAAGCCGTTAAAGTGGAAATAAACTTGTTTTTGTAAAAAGTGTTGACATGTAGGCTTTTTATTATAGAAAAGACTGTGTCTGTTAGCAATTTTTATCCGGAAATGTAAACAGAGCCACGCATGTGCAACCCAGTGTACAGTCCTTGCATGATTCTGTGCCGGTACAAATTAACCACTAGCCGACCAGCGCATGACGATGTATGTCGGCACAATGGCACGGCTGGGCAAATGGGCGTACAGGTATGCCCCTTTTAAATCGCAGCATCGTGGGCGCGCGTCGCATACTCCGTGACCGTGTCCACAGGACTCGATGTCCGCTGGGGGCCTGCGATCGTGTCATGGAGCGGAAGAACGGGGAGATGTCTTTGTAAACAAGGCATTTCCCCGTTCTGCCTAGTGACATGACAGGGAGCTACTGATCACTGTCATGTCAGTGGAAGCCCATCCCCCCACAGTTAGAACACCTCCCTAGGACACACTTAACCCCTTGATCGCCCCCTAGTGTTTAACCCCTTCCCTGCCAGTGTCATTTACACAGTAATCAGTGCATTTTTATAGCACTGATTGCTGTATAAATGACAATGGTCCCAAAATGGTGTCAAAAGTGTCGCCGCCATTACTAATAAAAATAACATTATAATAAAAATGCTATAAATCTATCCCCTATTTTGTAGACGCTATTACTTTTGCGCAAACCAATCAATATATGCTTATTGTGATTTTTTTTTAACCAAAAATATGTAGAAGAATACATATTGGCCTAAACTGAGAGAAAACATGTTTTATATATTTTTGGGGGATATTTATTATAGCAAAAAGTAAACAATATTGCTTTTTTTCAAAATTGTCGCAATTTTTTTGTTTATAGCGCAAAAAATAAAAACCGCAGAGGTGATCAAATACCACCAAAACAAAGCTCTATTTGTGTTAAAAAAAAGAAAAAATCCTTCCAGGGCTGAACTGGTTAACTCCAGTGTGCATATGAGGGAGTTTAGTCATTCAGGCCCAGACAATCAAAGAGCCAAAGACTCCACACCTGGAGGAAGACTGGGAGAAGATGGAGGCGCTGGTGATGGAATGGGAGTGCTGACACTAAAATGATGGAGGTAATCATTTTAATAGGCAAGTCTGCCATAATGTGCAAATATGCTGGGCATACTCACATTATGGCTAAAAGCTCTTGGGAGGCCAACATTTTGCATTTATTCCGCTTTAAACAACATTGTCTCAAGCTTAAGGTTCACTTTAATTGTGACTCTTAGCGTCTCAAAATATTTTTTTCACTGGTCTTTCATTGGCTTGCACCTGGGAATTAAAAAGGACCCTTCTCGGCCGTTCATTTTTTTAGCTACAAATTAGAATGTAGTTTTATAGCGCTTTAGTGTTTCAAAGAAGGAAGCAAGAAGTATGTTAGGGTTTATATTCATCCTCCTCATCACAATGACTATTCATGAGCTGGCAGATGCAGTGAAGGCCAGAGAGCACATGACTGCTAGCCTGTCTCAGCAAGCATTGACTCTGTTCCAGTTCTTATACAAGATCCAGTCAAAGGCATATTTGTTAGATTGCTTGTATGACCCTAGGAAAACTATGTTCAATTATTGAGGAGACACTAGAGAAATAACACCAAAATACCAAAGCACAATACCAAACTCACTCAGAAAGGCCACGTATTAGAGATTGTTCCAACAAACTCTCATATAAGCATAGCTCCCAACTGTCCCTGATTTCGAGGGACTGTCCCTGATTTGGAGCAATGTCCCTCTGTCTCTCATTCCTCCTCATTTGTCCCTCATTTTGGTCTGATCTATATAGTTGTACCGTATTTATCGGCGTATAACACGCACCGGCGTATAACACGCACCCCAATTTAGGAGGGAATTTTAAGGAAAAAAAACTTTTAGGAGGGAAGTTGAAGGGAAAAAAACTTACATTTAAATGCCCATCATTGCAGCCTTCTCAGTGCAGCCTTGCCCCAGTGCAGCCATGTCAGTGCAGCCTTGTCAGTGCAGCCTTGTCAGTGCAGCCTTCCCAGTGCAGCCTTCCCCAGTGCAGCCTTGTCAGTGCAGCCATGTCAGTGCAGCCTTGTCAGTGCAGCCTTGTCAGTGCAGCCATGTCAGTGCAGCCTTGTCAGTGCAGCCTTGTCAGTGCAGCCATGTCAGTGCAGCCTTGTCAGTGCAGCCATGTCAGTGCAGCCTTCCCCAGTGCAGCCTTGTCAGTGCAGCCTTCCCCAGTGCAGCCTTCCCCACTGCAGCCTTGCCCAGTGCAGCCTTCCCCAGTGCAGCCTTCGATTCCCTGTATTCAAAATCGCCGCCCGCGATTTGAAAATGGCGCCGCCGGCGCCGAAATACACAGAGCCGGTCCTCGGCTCTTTCCGGTGGCTCTCGTTCACTTTCGGCTCCACTCGTAGTCCCGAGCGGAGCTATCCGAACCTAGCCGAGTAGGGACTACGAGTGGAGCCGAAAGTGAACGAGAGCCGCCGGAAAGAGCCGAGGACCGGCTCTGTGTATTTCGGCGCCGGCGGCGCCATTTTCAAATCGCGGTCGGCGATTTTGAAGTTGTGCAGCTCGGGATCGCATGGGATCGGCGTATAACACGCACCTGCGACTTTCCCCTGATTTTAAGGGGAAAAAAGTGCATGTTATACGCCCATAAATACGGTATATAAAATGCACTTTTTATCTATCAAAAAGTGTTTTCCAGTGCTAAACTTTTCATCTGATTTCTAAATTGCTGCATTTGTAAATTCAAAAAGTCAATATAAAGGAATAGTAGTGGTATAAAAAGCAATTGTGGGTTTAACCAATTTTTTTTTTTTTTGTACAATTCTCCTTTAAGGGGGCGTGACAAGGGGCGTGTCCTATGCCTGCGTGTCCTATGCCTGCATACGTTTGCTGATAGCTGTCCCTCATTCCCATCTCAAAAAGTTGGGAGGCAGGGCTTTTTTTCAGCTGGAACTTGGTGGAGCTCGGTTCCACCACCTCTGGCTCGGGCCCTCTGCTTCCTGCTCACCACTATCACTTGTAAACACAGAAGTCCGGCTTCTGTGTTTACAAGTGACAGCTTGTCTCCCAATGGCTCCCACAGATTTTATCTACGGATTGGCCTCCACTGAATGCAGGATGGGGACAAGGGAGATTCGGGTGCTCGGGGTGCAGTGCAGATGCTGACACCCCCACTGGATAATCTCCCTGCAAGTGAGAGAGGTGGAGCCAACTACAGTGTGTGGGGAGGTACTAAAGCCAACAGAGTCAGTCTAATACAGAAACAAAAAGTAAGACACATGGAAGATGGTGAAGCTTTTAAAGAGGTGGGGAGAAGATGGGGGGGACAGAGGAGTGATTGGGGGGGGGAGAGAGATATTGCATGCAGAGGTTAGAGCTGAAAAGGGGTGAAAGTTAGATGGGGATACAGAGCCTGTGAAAGAAGGCTGAACTCTGCACTCTGTATTCAGTGCACCCCCGAACACTGCACTCTGTTTGTAACCCCCCTTCCCGAACTCTGCACTCTGTATGAAATGCACTCCTTTAAGACCCTCCCACTGTTAATGACATTTGACCACACCGACTATTTGGGTTTGAAGGGTGTGGGGGAAGGGGTCTTCTGAGGGGGTCGTGTTTGAGTTCCTGTACCTATTTTCTAAGAAAAAAAGCCCTGTTGGGAGGTATGTATAAGTGGAAGATAATGATGCTGCTTACTATGATATGAACAATGTTTATTAAATAGTGACATCTTCCAGTCAAATGTTTACATTTACAAATCATTAAAGCGGGGTTCCACCCTAATTTTGAACAATATCTGTATGTATTCTCTTCCTTGCCTAGATGCTGACATGCCGTTTAAAAAAATTTAAATCGCCGTAATTCCCTTTTATTTTTCTATTCTTCTTTGCACTTCCTGGTTCTCCTCCCGTGGGAGTAGGCGTGTTTCTAGCCTCTCCCAGACTCCCCAGAGTCTCCTGGGAGCTAGTCTCAGGCTATCCCAGGATGCCACTGAGCATGTGCGGGAACGAGCGGTGAATGCTGGGAGCACAGCATTCACCGCATCCAGGAAATAAATGCTTGTGGGCTTCAAATGCCCACAATGAAGATGGAAACCGCCTGCAGTGAATAATATAAGTTATTCTTTCCGACGAAATCTGACACAGGGGGACATATTACACACAATATGTGAGTATGTAATGCTGAGAAGAAAAGTTTGTGAATGAACTAAAAAAAAAAAAAAACGATAAATAGGTGGACCCCCGCTTTAAAAATAAACTTCATTTCATAGGAAGACCACGGTCTTTGCAAAGCTGTGGAAAGGTTCGTAGATCTGTCTAATCAGTTCTGAGATTCACACTGCCCTGTCATACAGCACAGCCAGGTCAGTACAGTTCTCTACTGCAGAAAAGTAAAATATTTAGTTACCTCCAAACCCATACCCCCCAACTTTTTGAGATGGGAATGAGGGACACCTATCAGCCAAAGTATACAGGCATAGGACACACCCCTGGCCACACCCCCATATAGGAGAATTTTACAAAGAAACAAGACTGGTTAAAAACACAAATGTGCTTTTTTTGCCACTACTATTCCTTCATATCGGGTTCTGGAATTTACAAATGCAGCAATTTAGAAATCAGATGGTTTAGTGCTGGAAAACACTTTTTGATAGATGAAAAGTGAATTTTATATACATCAATATAGATCAGTCCAAAAATGAGGGACAAATTAGGAGGAATGAGGGACAGAGGGACATTGCTCCAAATCAGGGACAGTCCCTCAAAATCAGGGACAGTTGGGAGCTATGTCCAAACCCTCAGCCTGGAATTGGACAGTGAAAAAGCAGCAGCTAACTTGTAAAGTCAACACCCTGGTCTCCCCTTGACAGGACATATGCATATTGAAGACCCTGATTAGCTCCTAATGCTGCTCTTCACTGTCACAACTGATGGAGTTTACAGAAGGCTCATATCAAGACCAATTCAGGTACTTACAATAGTTGCATTTAAAAATACATTTAAAATTTAAGTTCACGTTTTCATAAAAAATGAAAAGGTGAACTAACACCCTCCACGTGTCCCACACCCTGGTTCTTGCTGCACTTACCTCCATGGGTGATAAGGTGTCAGTGCCCACACAGCCAGTGTAGGGGTCCAGGGATTTGAAATCTCCACTATTCCTCCCCTTCTTTCTGTAGTGCTTCTGGGATGGATCAGAGCAATTCAGATTGGTCAGCACAGACATGTGACCCTACAGAAAGGAGGCGAGGAAGAGGGTAGATTTCAAATCAGTGGCGGCTGGTGCCTCAAATTTTTTAAACGGAAAAATTCTGAAAAAAACAAAAACATCAATTGCAGCCTTACTGTGCGCATCAAATGCAGTCACTGTGCAAATCAAATGCACCCACTGTGCCCATCAAATGCAGCCACTTGTGCCCCATCGAATGCAGCCACTGTGCCATCAATTGCAGCCACTGTGTCCATCGAATGCAGCCACTGTGCCATCAATTGCAGCCACTGTCCCCATCAATTGCAGCCACTGCACCCATCAAATGCAGCCACTGTGCCCATCAAATGCAGCCACTGTGACCTTTGCCCGGCTGCTCGCTGTCTGACCCGAACTTTTCTCTATCTTGGTGGCGGGTGATGGCGGCGAGCTGTGGGACAGGCAGCAGTCAGCCAGCGGTGAGCCGTGTCCTCCGTGCGTCTCTTTTTTGTTCCTGCTAGGCGTCCAATAGGAGCGCCTATCCTTTCAGCCAGGTGACGGGTATTAGACCCGCGCTTCCTGATTGGTGGAGAGGCGTTTCAGAGTAATATTAGTTTGCTTTTCTAACACACCTGGGTGGGCTCCATGCGCAATGCTCTGCGCTCCGAGTCCCGCCTATTAGATGCTATGCATGAATCTATCCATAAAACATATAGGGGGGTGGTGTGATAGAGGGGGCGGCGCCCGTGCGGAGTTTTGTATATAGTTTGATTTCTTAACATAAGTGCACACTAATACTGCATTTTTAAAATTACAGTTGAACCAAAGACCCCAACACTGCAAGATGATATTGATCTGCCAAACAATTTCCTTTCTTGTACTTGCTGAACAAGGAAAACCACAATGTGCCTTATACTTATTTACTAGAGTGCAAGCAGAATTTTTGCACACCTCTATTATTGATCTTAAAGTGTTTGTAACCCTAAAAAAATAAAAAATAAATGGATCCTGTTCCTATAAAGCATAAATAGCAGCACAGTGCTTGCACTGTGTAATTTGGCCCCCTGTATAACCTAAAATACCCATCTGATCCTGCCTGGTTCTACCCCCCCTCTGTAAACTGACCACAGTTTATCATGGCTGCTGAGACCAGACACCGTGGTCAGTTTACGTGGCTCCATCGTTCACAGCTCTCCTCTGTTCTCCTCTCCCCCCTCCCTCCCTGCCTGTCAGCTTGTGTCAGTGCTGCTCTGCTCCCCACCCCTCCCTTTCCTGCTGCTATAATAATTATTTTATATTCATACAATGCCCAGTGTTAGATAACAAGATGTGTCCCAGTGTCTGTGCTGTATAAAAAGTATGCAGATTTTTACCTTATTTAAGAGCGCCTCCTGACGCTCACGTGACTGCTCGCCACCCTCCCCCTCTCCTCCCCTCCTCCATGTCAGTGGGAGTTCTCGGCCCCTCCCACTATAGTTGTCAGAGGGCAGCGAGCAGTCATGTGAGCGCCAGGAGATGCTCTGATATAAGGTAGATATTTTTATTTTTTTATACAGCACAGACACTGGGACACATATCGTTATTTAACAGATGGGATGGTATGATCAAAACATAGTGGTTTTGCAACCATTTTAAAGCAATAGTAAACCGTGGTTGGTTAAAAAAAAAAAAACACCTGTAAGGTAATTGCATAATGTGCTAGTATGCATCGCTAGTATACTTACCCTAGAACAAAGCCTTCCAGCGGTGCGCTGTTAACGCTGAGAGGGCTGACATCTTTCCCCGGGTTTGTGGGCTCCGGCTGTGTGATAGGATGGAGCCGCGATGACGTCACTCCTGCGCATGCACATGGGAGCCCTCGGTTCCGGCACAAAGCTCTGAAGGTCCGGCAAGGTGTGCCGGAACTTCAGAGCGCATGCACCGGTGACGTCACCGGCTGCATCCTGGGGTGAATAGCTCCTACACGTTTAGCATATATTAATTTTACCTACAGGTAAGCCTTATTATATGCTTACCTGTAGGTAAAAATCACAAAGCTGGCTTTAATTTATAGTCAGATTTCCAGAATCCCTGATTTTATATATGTCTTAAGTTGGAAACACGCTTTCAAAAAATCATTCTTACTCATTTAAAGAAGTTGCTCCTGAGCTTAGTAAATGAGGAAGAGCTCTGCTGACTTCCATCATCCAATCATGTGCAAGCAAAAATGCTGTTTTTTTATTTTCCATATACAGTTTGTAACTGGGTGTTCTATGTAAAGTAAAGCTTTACCTCTGCCTCTGGAGCAACTGCACTTGCAAAAGTGCAAAATCTATTTGCCTTTAGTAAATCAACCCCATTGTCTTTCTGCCTCAGTCCCATTCTGATCACTCCCCTTTGCTACTAAACTTTTCAACAAACCTGCATTTTTATTTTAGTTCATGGAGATTAAGTCATTTGAGGCAATCTATTGAAATGATGAGGCAGTCTAAAGCAGCAACCGATGGTCTGTGGATCACTGATGGTCTACAAGAAAATGTTGGTGGTCCCCAGGGGTTCTGCTGCAAATCAACATTGTGGCTGATGTATACCGCCCAATGTTGTTTCCAGTGTTGTTCTCAATGTGTGCTGACAGTCAATACCATCAGCGCACATTGATACCCGATGCCTCCTCTGTAGTTCCGACTCCTGTGAACTCAGAGGGAGGTGCCAGGAGTAGCACAGAGAGCGGAAGGTGAAGAAGCAGGGGACTTCCGATGGCAGCGCTGATCACAGACTGTGGGAGGGAGCAAGAGCTTAAGCACATGGCATAAGGAGGTAAGATTCAATCATGGGTCTGTGTAAGGCAGAAGTGTAATGCAGAGTCGGGGGGGGGGCAAAGGAGGAAGAGAGGCGGAGCATTGTGTGTATAAAGCAGCAGTGTGATCCAGGGGGAGGGGGCAGAAAGCTGGAGCATTGTGTGTATAAGGCAGCAGTGGGATCCAGGGGGGGGCAGAGAGCCAGAGAATTGTGTGTATAAGGCAGCAGTGTGATCCAGGGGGAGGGGGCAGAGAGCCGGAGCATTGTGTGTATAAGGCAGCAGTGGGATCCAGGGGGGGGCAGAGAGCTGGAGAATTGTGTGTATAAGGCAGCAGTGTGATCAAGGGGGAGGGGGGCAGAGAGCCGGAGCATTGTGTGTATAAGGCAGCAGTGTGATCCAGGGGGAGGGGGGCAGAGAGCCGGAGCATTGTGTGTATAAAGCAGCAGTGTGATCCAGGGGGAGGGGGGCAGAGAGCCGGAGCATTGTGTGTATAAAGCAGCAGTGTGATCCAGGGGGAGGGGGGCAGAGAGTCGGAGCATTGTGTGTATAAAGCAGCAGTGTGATCCAGGGGGAAGGGGGCAGAGAGCCGGAGCATTGTGTGTATAAAGCAGCAGTGTGATCCAGGGGGAGGGGGGCAGAGAGCCGGAGCATTGTGTGTATAAAGCAGCAGTGTGATCCAGGGGGAGGGGGGCAGAGAGCCAGAGCATTGTGTGTATAAAGCAGCAGTGTGATCCAGGGGGAGGGGGGCAGAGAGCCGGAGCATTGTGTGTATAAAGCAGCAGTGTGATCCAGGGGGAGGGGGGCAGAGAGCCGGAGCATTGTGTGTATAAAGCAGCAGTGTGATCCAGATGGAGGGGGGCAGAGAGCCGGAGCATTGTGTGTATAAAGCAGTAGTGTGATCCAGGGGGAGGGGGGGCAGAGAGTTCAGCCAGGGAAGTTATTACTAAACCAGTTATTAAATGACCAAACTTGGAAAAACCTAATGGAATCAACCATTCTGGTCACAAGACTCTTGGCCTAGACTACCTGCCACTGGAGTGACAGAGTGGGGAAAGGTTGGGACCTCTGTCAAGTTTTTTCTTGTGGAATGTGTTCCCATTGGGGAGAATTCTACTTACTGTAGGGACTGCAACATAGAGTAAGGCTCCATTCATATTCGGCGTTTTGGGATGTCGGGCAGAATCGCTACCATTCTGTCCGTGATCTTAAATTGCTTTGCAATTGCAAAACGCATGTTTAATTCAAATGGCACCTAAAACGCGGTGCAGTTTTGCCACAATTATCGTGCGATAAATCGTGCGGCAGTCACAGCAAGTCACAATGCACAAAGCTTGTCGCCCCAAAAAGGAGCAGGGTCTTCTTTTAGGTGACAAGCTTCATGCATTGCCGTTTGCCACGATTGCTGCAAGATAACTTGTGACTTGTATCTTAGGCCCCTTTCACACTGGGGCGGTTTGCAGGCGGTATTGCGCTAAAAATACCGCCTGCAAACCGCCCCTAAACAGCCTCCGCTGTTTGTTCAGTGTGAAAGCCCGAGGGCTTTCACACTGAAGCGGTGCGCAGGCAGGGCGGTGAAAAAAGTCCTTCAAACCGCTTTTTTGGAGCGGTGAAGGAGCGGTGTATTCACCGCTCCTAAACCGCTCCTGCCCATTGAAATCAATGGGACAGCGCGGCTATACCGCGGCAATACCGCGGCTATAGCCTCGCTGTACGAGGGATTTTAACCCTTTTTCCGCCGCCAGCAGGGGTTAAAACCGCACCGCTAGCGGTCGAATACAGCTACAAGAACGACGGTACAGCAGCGCTAAAAATAGCGCTGTTGTACCGCCGACGCCCCCACCGCCCCAGTGTGTAAGGGGCCTTAGTGTAGTCTTCTGGGAAAATCAGTAAGCCAATCACACAAGCAAGAAATGACATTTTAGGGGGCGTTCTGTACACCATTGCATTGCAATTTATGGAAAATTACAGAGCTGCAGATTGAAAAGGAAAGGTCATTTTTTAATACTTACTTACTTACTTAATACTTACTTACGTAATATTTACAATATGACTTGTCGTAGTTGTGTATGGTATATTATTTTTTTATTGCCTTTTCCTATCTCCACGAAAGTGGAGTTACCCTTTAGGGCCAACTCACACCACAGAAACATAGTCGGATGCATTCCAGATGTGTTTCTGCATGCACTTTTATTAATGTACTTTTTCTGGGTTCTAGTGCGTTTTTCACATGTTTTTTATGTGTTTTCAATGTGTTTTTTCTTTCTTTTGCTTTCTTTTCCAAAGTTTCCTATTTCTTATTTTTTTTTTTTTTTTTGCTGTAATGCTTTTTTGATGTTTTTTATTGCGTTTCAGTACAGTCCTGTGCAGAAAAAATGCAGCATGTTCTATTTTTTTTCCTGCACTGGAACTGACCACACTGGTGTGAACTAGTCCATTGGAACCCATATAATCTACTGTCCATGTGTTTTTGATGCAGAGAAAATATGGACTGGATTGCATCTGGTGCGAGCCGGCCTTAAAGTGAACCTAATTATTGATGAACAAATCAAGGAAATTTTGTAGTGACCTCAGATGTCTACGGTTCAAAATTCATTAAATGGAAGCAATTGCACAGTTTAAAAAAATTGCAATCGAGTGTTTATAAATTACCAGGATTTTTTTACAGTTTTAGCTATTTACAGCCTCTTTTTCAAGGTCTATGGATCATTTTGGCTTTTCCTGTAGTCTTTCTTTTGCCTTTTATATGATATTCTCCATTTGAATTCTCTAGATTTGTGACATATTTATGTTAGTAAGAACTGTCAGGGATGACCTACAAGTAGCAATCATATTTATAACCAGTAAACAGAAAAATGAAAATATGAATCTATTTGGTTCTATTGGTTACTTTTTAAACAGATGATGGTAAATGAGACCCATCTGGATTGATTTGATAACCACTTGCTGACCACCCTACAGCAGTTTTACTGCTACAGCGCAGCAGCTCTGCACTGGATCACATATATATATATACAGAGAGAGAGAGAGAGAGAGAGAGACGTGATCCTGCACTTCCGACTGCATGGGGGCACGCACGCACCTCCAGCGGGCCGCTTTTCACAGCAGAAGCCGATCTGCGGGTGCACAGGCACTGGAAGTCCTCTGGCACCCGTCGATCGTCGGTAAACAACACAGAACGGGGATCTGCCTTTGTAAACAAAACAGATTGCCGTTCTGACAGGGGGAAAGGGATGGATTTAGTGTTCCTGCAAAGCAGGGACTAGAATCCATCACTTCCCCTAGTAAAGGCAGCAAACTGTGTACACAAAAACACTGGCTAGGCACACAGGTAACCCTTTGATTGCCCTGGATGTTTAACCCCTTCTCAACCAGTGTCATTAGTACAGTAACAATCTATATTTTTAGCTTTGATCACTGTATTAGTGTCACTGGTCCCCGAAAAGTGTCAGTGAGTGTGCGATTGATCGCCGCTATAAGTCGCTGATTGCCGCAAATACTAGTATAAAAATAAATAAAAAATCCATAAATATATATCATAGTTTGTAGACTTAATATAAACACTGAGTTTGTATACTCAATACAACCAATATCCGCTTATTGGGGTTTTTTTTTTTTTTACCAAAAACATGTAGCAGAATACATATTTACTCTAAATTTATGAAGAAATTTGATTTTTTAAATTTTTTTATTGGATATGTTTTACAACAGAAAGTAAAAAATATTGTTTTTTTTTTTCAAAATTGTCAGTCTTTTTTATTTATGGCACAAAAAATTAAAAACGCAGAGGTGATCCAATACACCAAAAGAAAGCTCTATTTGTGGGGAAAAAAGTTACATACCGTACATTTTATTTGGGTACAGTGTTTTTGTGACCGTGCTATTGTCAGTTAAAGTAATACAGTGCCGTATCGCAAAAAATGTCCTGGTCATGAAGAGGGGTAAATCTTTTCAATAGGAATTTTCCCTTAGATTAGTCATAACCTCCCAACTTTAGAACTTGAGAATGAGGGACACTTCAGGGAGACAGTGACATGCGGTGTGCTTAATGTGCCATGGCAGCAAGTGGGTGTGGCCAAACTGTTAACAGTGGGAGGAGGTTAAGGGGCATGGTTAACCACTTCAATACCGGGCACTTTCCCCCCTTCCTACCCAGTACATTTTTAGGCTTTCAGCGCTGTCACACTTTGAATTTTTATCATTTTCTTCCCATGAATAGAGTTTCTTTGGTGGTATTTGATCACCACTGGGGTTTTTATTTTTTGCTAAACAAACTAAAAAAGACAGAAATTTAAAAAAAAAAAAAGGTTTTTCTTTGTTTCTGTTATAAAATTTCGTTTTCTCCTTCACTGATGGGCACTGATGAGTTGGTACTGATAAGGTGGCACTGATGGGCACTGATGAGGAGGCACTAATATGTAGAATTGATGGGCACTGATAGGCTGCACTGATATGCAGCACTGATGGGCACTGATAGGCTGCACTGATATGCAGCACTGATGGGCACTGATAGGTTGCACTGATGGGCGGCACTGATGGGCACTAATAGGCGGCACTGATGGGCACTGATGGGCGGCACTGATGGGCACTGACAAGCGGCATTGATGGGCACTGACAAGCAGCACTGATTGGCACTGATAGGCAGCACTGATGATGAGGTACTGACAGTCATTACTGATGGGCACTGATTGGCATCTGTTTAGGGCACTGACAGGCGTTACTGATGGACACTGATTGGCACTTTGATGGGCACTTTGGTGGGCACTGATTGGCATTTTTATGGGCACTGACTGGCATCTGATGGGCACTTATTTCCAGCTGTGGTGGGCACCTCTGATGTGTGCTTCGCTGATAATCAATTCTTTGATTATCAGCGCAGATCCCCCTCTGACAGGAGAGCCGCCAATCGGCTCTCCCTGTCAGCTCGAACTGAGTAAAGCTGTTTATTGGCACTTCCTGGTTACACGCTGTGATCAGCTGTGATTGGTCACAGCTGATCACATGGTAAAGAGCTTACATCATAGGTTTTTTACCACGATCGGAGTTGCAGTGTGTCAGAGTGATGCACCATACCACCGAACGCCACGCTGTGCGGCCCTACTGGCGCGCATTTGGGGCTTATCCTGCTGGATGTCGGTTGATGTCCAGTCAGGATAACGCAACCACTGCCCGGCCATCATTCTGCTATAGGCCAGACGGAAAGTGGTTAAACAAAACCCGGAATTCCTTGTACCTATAAAGTATGCTCAGCCCTATCACTGGGTACTCTCGTTAGTGTGCCCCTGCTGGGTGAATTAGTAGAGCCAAATACAAGAACTTGTTTGGGCACTGGGCTCCGGGACTCAGCCCAGATTTGTTGGATGCCAGGATTTTGTCTTTGTAAATTTTCATCACATTCACTAAACTAAGGGAAAATTCCCTTGCAAAATCAAAATTGCCTTGCAAAGCAAACAGCCTATTTGTGTATAATAAATCAATGCCATGATCTCTGAATCCTGTTTGTTTTTTTAATTTTAGTTAAAAAAATAATAATTCTAAGAAAAGCTCAAACCTCAAAAATCCTTACCTGGAACTTTAATTCCAGATTTTCTAAACAAATCACCCCCAGCCACATTACTGGGCAACAGAGGAAAACTGACATCACAGCCAGCAGAGTTAACATAGGTGGTTTTGGGGATAACCTGATTCATCATACATCAAACAGAGAAGCCATGACGTACTGAAACCACAAGAAAACAGATGTTCACTCCATGTGCCTACAACAGCACTGAAAAAAAAGAACTCAGAAAACAAACTACTCCGCTTAAAGTGAGGAAACAAAAACAGCCAAGTTGTTAAAACAAGAAAGTGTTTGCCTTCTAAACATAGGATGGTCAGAGCAATGGGTACAAATATTTATCCTATTTTTAGGTAAATGTGGGAAAATGATGTGCTGCTAATGTAACATTTTTATTTTTGCATTCTTTTTGTGGCATATTTTATTCCTTACAGGGTTGTGCGCACTAGAGGGCACATTTGGGTTTATAAATGCCAGTGCAATCAGTATTTTTGCTGAATAACTGCTGCCAGACGCTCAAAAACAGACAAACGACTCTAAAGAGTTTACCATTTCTTGAATGTGTCACCTATAGGGGAAAGAATTTGACTCTACGACTCTCCAATGGCTCTTCAGCTGAACTTGCGCAATTTCACTCCCGCATATCACTCCCGATTTTGGCCGCGATTTCACAGACATCTGTGCAGGTTTCTGCATGGTTTCTTACCATCAGGGGCGATCAAAGGGTTAAGTGCTCCTAGGGAATGATTTCTAACTGTGTGGAGGGTGGCTTAACCAGAGGAAAACAGAGATCCGTGTTTATGCTTAGCAGAAACACAAGATCTCCATTTTCCTCTCTGGCAGAACAGCGGTCTGTTCTGCCTCTCCTCCGGTGATCGGCAGGTCCCGGTGGACGTGATGTCCAATCATAGCGGGGCACACGCTCCAGACCCAGAAGAAGAGACAACATACAGGTACGTTGTTTCGTGCAGCCGGGCCGCTCTGCCACAGTAAAGGTGCAGTGGGCGGTACAGAAGCGGTTAAATAAGTTTGAACTTCTTTCCACTCCTTTTCGGATATGTAAACTAAATTTTTTTAATAGTGTTTTTGTCTTCTCTTGTAACTAGTTGTTTTGTAAATGTTTACTACTGAAAGAGAGGCCTGGAGCGAGGGTATTGAAAAGAACTAGCAGAGGGTCGGCATGACAAGAGTGATAAGGGCAAAAGCAAGGGTTAAGAAAATAGTGCAGAGGTGGGGAGAGTAGTGATTGGAGGAAAGGTAGGAATAGGAGGGGTTTCGTTTATTTAAGGGGTTAGGGGGATGACCCGGGCAAAACTGCAGGGGATCGTTAGCAGGAGCAGTTTCCCACCCGCCCTTCCTGTTTTGGTGTGTTAATTTTTCTTTATTTCAGGTGGTGCAAGAGGACATGTCATGGTGGCAGTGAACTGGCGGAGGTGGTCTTTGATGGTGGCAAGATAACCTACGAGATGGAAGTGTGGGGGACCCATCGGTGGTATGGGCCCCCAGGTGTATTCAGTTAACACGGGTTAGCTGTAAGATGGTAATGGTGGCACTGCGGGTAATGGGTTTGTCTCCAAGCTGGTGTGACACAGCTGGAGGCCTAGTACGGAAAAAAGGCCTGCAGTGTGGAAGTGGAACAGAGTTATGTTGGGAAGTGCCGTCAAAGACCACTGGGGGGAGCAACTGATATGTGGGGGTTTTGTTATGGTTAAAATTTTATATATATTGAATATTTGTGAATAAAAAGGCTGCTATGACCAGTTATACTCCAGCTCAAGTGTGGTCTTGTTAATCGTAGGTAATGTTAAGTAGGGCAGGGTTGGAGTATAATAATGGTGGCAGCCATATGAAGGTTGGACATCTTATCTACCCTGGTCATGACTACCTTTTTTATTTTTTATGTTTAAAAAAAAAAAAAAAAGAAACTAACTAACTAACTAACTAACTAAGTAACTAACTAACTAACTAACTAACTAACTAACTAACTAATCAACTAACTAACTAACTAACTATACAGTATGTGGTGGCAGGACAAGTGGGCTTTAACGCCCAAACGCAGCATCTACTGCATGCAAACCACCATTCTGTTGTGAGATTGTGCTTACTGCATTCTCTAAGGACTGTGACCCCATTCTCACAGCCGGTACCCGGTCTTTGTTTACAATTGGGAGCTCCCGATCATGTGACCAATGTGGCAGCCAATCACAGCCAAAAATGAAGATTTTTCACAGTTTTTTTTACTGAAGAATACATGGCTCTTGTTTACGCGCCTGTGTGCATAGGAACATTACAATGAATGGGCTGTATTTTTAGTTCAGTAAAAAAATAAGCTGTACTGAGCTTTTTCAAGCTGCAGTGTGCAAGAGGCCGAAGTACTGTTACTGGCAGAATCTGCAGCTAAGAAACTTTGCAACAAAGTAAAAAAAAAAAATGTTTGATCTTCAAAACTGTTTACAGTGAAGCATTGTGCCAAACTTACTGAAATTAGATTTAAGTTTTACATACACTTTAGCCATATGTCAGTTCAGGTTCTTGCAGTAGAGCTTTTAGGCCCCATTCAAACTTGGCATAGCGTTCCCGCACATGTTTGTTTTTTTTGCGTGTTTCTGCTCGTTGCGCATTAGGCAGCTAATTCACTTGATTGGGCTTTCCTATGTGCAACAAACATGCCAAAGTAGCTCAAGTACCTTTTTTAGCCAAGCATGTTTTCTGTTGTGCATTTTGCTGTGTTCTTTATGCAACAAATGTGTGAAAAAACAAGGGACTGGTACCCGCGTCTGGGGTGCCATTAGTGATTGTGAACGATCACCTTGTAAAACAACCTATTCAGTTTAAAATAGAAATGAAAGGCAAACCATTTGAGTATACATATAAAAAAATATACTGTATAATAATATAAACAATTTTTTTCCCCTTTTTTATAAGTGATCACATTCCCTCTGTTCCCAGCTGCATAGGAGCTGGAGGAGGAGGAGAAGCAGCAGCACACTGGTCTTCTCAGTGAATCGCTGTGCAAGGGTGTGTCAGGACAAAACTGATCATTGGAGGAGAGCAAAGTTCCCAGCACAGCTAGAGAACTGACCACAGTGTGTTCTCCTGCCTAGTGTGGTCAGTTTTTAATAGGAAAGCAGTGGGACTGGCAGGAACATCAGGGATTTCACACAAACCAAACAACACAAAGAAAACAGGATACTTTTTTATACAAATACATGGTACAGCAGGCACATATCAGGAATGTGAATTGTTGGGTTTACAAACTCTCTAAGAAATAATGACACCACAAGTACGATGCGCATTCTGCCTCGTTTCCAGAATCGTGCATTTTTTGCCTGCGTTCCAAGAACACTTAGGTGTGAATGCAGCCTTACTGTTCATACACCTCTTGTTCTTACAGATGAAAATGCATTAGATATGGCTGGTCCTTACACTGCAAATTACTAAAAGATAAAAGAACATAATAACTATTATTACACTGACTGTGAGTTCATATACCATATTTAGAGAAAAAAGGTCAAGAAATAAAGCTTCATCCACAAAATCCCGTCTTTTAGGAAGGATTTTAGCTGCACACATAGAAAGAGCAATCATATCAACATCTCTCTGTGAAGCTAAATCAATATCTAAAAACTGTGGTTATCAGTATAAGATGTTGAGCTGATAGCACAAAGTGCATTAAGGAATACAAGTTTCCAACTGATGGTGTCAAACCATAGGCATAGCAAGACTGTCAGTTCCATCAAAGCTTGCTGTCTTCAGCAGAGCCGAATGAAGGGTGTGGAAGATGGCACGGCCATTATTTATGTCTTATAGGACACCAGCCTAGTAGCTAAGGGGTTAATAATATGTAATGCTAATCATGGTTATTGACCAATGGCTATAAAACGAGCTAATGAATGTGAAAGGTCCAGTAACCTTCCCAAACATGTCTAAGAACCTTTTCTGCTACCAGAGATACACCATTTTCATGAAAGTCTAAGGTCACCTTTTCTAGAAAATAGCCTATGCATACAAGGGGCTCCAATGGAAATTAGAAAACTGTCCAGTTTGGTAATTTTTTTAATAATTTCTTTGTCATACCTGTAGGCCATTCGGACCTTTCCCCTCATAGGTGGTACTGATGGGCACTGATAGGCAGCACTGATGGGCACTGATAGGCGGCAATGAGGAGCCATTGCACAGAGCAGGTCAGTATAGCAAATTTGTTATTTATAAAAAATAAAAACTGATCCTTTACAAACAATTTACCAGGCAGGGGAAAAGAAGCATGGGATACTCTGAAATGCTTAAGAACAGTTGGCAGAGGACACTCTTTTCTTGGGAAAGATGGCACAGTCTGGCTCTCACAGCTGGGAACCATGAGGTATTTTACAGAACAGTCTATTTTCTCATAGAAAATACTTTAAAGGTACCACATGTTTGTGTAAAAGGTCAATGTTTTATTCTACAAATAATAAAAGACATATGATGTTTAAGAAGACATATACAATATTACATGTAAACATTGCAAGTACATGAGATACTATTATATATCATCACTCATCCACGTCAAACTTGGGCGATGGAATGCTTGTTGTGACTTTGACGCATTTCACGGGTTCATGCCTGCTTCATCAGGAAGATAGCAACAGTCAAGCTCTGTACATTTCATATAAAACAATCATAAAGAGAGTGATACACACAACCACCAATTGTAGGCTTTCTGGAACAGATACAGTAGGTCAGTTCCTTTAAAGTTAGTCCACTCCAAGTCCACAAAAAGAGGTAAAAGGGAAACCCTCAGTAGGACTAATATTCTGTCATGTTTAGGAATACTTGAGTGCCGTCTTGTTACTTTCAGAGTCTCTCTATGTCCCAGTGAGGAGGTGGTGAAGGGGAGGCCGAGTCTCCTCCACAATGGCTGTGGACTTTTTGTGGACTCGGAGTGGACTAACTTTAGAGGAGCTGACCTATCTGTTCCAAAAAGCCTACGACTGGTGGCTGTGTGCATCACTCTATTTATGATTGTTTTATATGCAAAGTACAGACCGTGACTGTTGCTATCTTCCTGATGAAGCGGGCAAGGACACATGAAACGCGTCAAAGTCACAGCAAGCATTCCACCCACCAAGTTTGACAGGGATGATGACTGATGATATATAATAGTATCTCATGTACAGAACTTGCAATGTTTACATGTAATATTGTTGTCTTCTTAAACGTCATATACGTTTTTTAATATTTGTAGAATAAAACAATGACATTTTATACAAACATGTGGTACCTTTAAAGTCCTCTTTTCTATAGTTAGGGTTTTTTTTGTCCATATACTTTGTTAACAGATGTGGTACTGGACACTATGTGTCCTATAACTAGAAGAAAAAAGAGAAAAGATAACTAGGTCTCCCATTGGATTCCTTCCTCCCATCAGCTAATTTTATTTTCTCATAGCTGGGGACCATGAGATAGCTCCAGAGTAGTCAATGTCTCATAGCTGGGGACCATGAGATAGCTCCAGAGTAGTCAATGTCTCATAGCTGGGGACCATGAGATAGCTCCAGAGTAGTTAAAGTTTCATAGCTGGGGACCATGAGATAGCTCCAGAGTAGTTTAAGTCTCATAGCTAGGGACCATGAGGAATGTCTTTCTGGTTATGCTATTCCAGGGAGTCAGTCAGGGTCTTTACTTACAATTCCTAGAGCAGCCATCTCCTCAGACTGCCTCCCTTGGTGGAGAAATCCAGCATTCAGTCCAGAGGTGCTTCAGGGGCAAGTAAAACATTTTTTTTTGCTAATAATCACATTTAATTTATGTGAACCTGTAGTGCAACACACATGACACATGACATCTGTGGATGTAGGCTGCCTCAAATCCCTCTGTCTCTTCATGTAATCCCAGAAAGACTTAACGATGTTGGATTAGGGCTCTGTGGGGGCCAAACCATCACTTGCAGGACTCCTTGTTCTTTGTTAGGCTGAAGATAGTTCTCAGTGACATTGGCTGTACCATCAGGGAGGCATGTTATTGACCCCAAATTTATTCTGCAGCAGGACAATGACCCAACCATACAGAATTGATCAAATTACACAAGGAAAACTTAACTCTACATCCGCAACAGCTCTTATATAGGCAAGGGGCAGGGCCACCCAGTTACGTCACGCAATGGCACCACCCCCTTCTTCACTTGATATCATGTGACGTCAGAAGGGGGCAGTGCACGAAGAATAGAAAACAGTTTCCTGTGGTTTTTACTTTTTGACACTTTTTTGGTGAATGGGTATGGGTACAATGTACCCATATGTACCCATACCTATTCACAGGGGGGGGCAGGATCTGGGGGCCCCCAGATTCCGATAATCCCCTCACCCGCAGACCTCAACAACCACAGGTCAGGGTTATTAGAAAAGGGGGTGCCTGGGGCTTGAGGACTATCTTGGTACCCAAGAGATACCGAGATAGTCCTCAACTTCTATAGTGCCGGGGGGCATGATTGGAGCAGCCCCAGGCACCCCCTTTTCCAATATCCTACTTCAAAGGATGATGGTACCCTCTTTCCTTTTAGATTAAACTAGATTGAGGCAATGGGTACAGAGTTGTGTGACAGTGCTGAAAGCTAAAAATTGGTCTGGGGAGGAAGGAGGTATAAGTGCCCAGTAGGCAAGTGGTTAAACCAGGAGAGTCAGACTAAACCAGGAGAATATAGACTAAACCAGGAAATTTCAGATTAACCCAGAAGAATTTAGATTAAACCAGGAGAATTTGGAGTAAATAAGGAGAATTTAGATTAAACCAGGAGAATTTGGAGTAAATCAGGAGAATTTAGATTAAACCAGCAGAATTTAGGCTAAACCAGGAGATTTCATGCTAAACCAGGTGAATTTAGATTAAACCAGAAGAATTTAGATCAGGGGTCTCAAATTCAAATTACCTGAGGGCCACTGGACAAGTTTTCATATCCAAGGGGGGCCGCATGCATACATATTTACCGTATTTATTGGCGTATAGCACGCACTTTTTTCCCCTTAAAATCAGGGGAAAATCGCGGGTGCATGTTATACGCCGATCCCCTGCGATCCTGAGTTGTCAGATCTAAAAAATCACCGACCACGATTTGAAAATGGCGCCGCCGGCGCCGAAATACACAGTGCCGGTCCTCGGCTCTTCTCGGCCACTTTCGGCTTCACTTGAGCACCGCCCGAACCTAGCCGAGTGTACTCGGCTAGGTTCAGATAGCTCCGCTCACAGTCACGCCCATCCCAAGTGGAGCCGAAAGTGAACGAGAGCCGCCGAGAAGAGCCGAGGACCGGCTCTGTGTATTTCGGCGCCGGCGGCGCCATTTTCAAATAGCGGTCGGCGATTTTGAAGCTCAGCGAGCTGCAAGGCTGCACTGGGGCAAGGCTGCACTGGGGCAAGGCTGCGATGGACACTGGGGAAGGCTGCACTGACAAGGCTGCACTGACAAGGCTGCACTGACATGGCTGCA
Source organism: Lithobates clamitans (assembly GCA_037952925.1). Classification (NCBI taxonomy): domain Eukaryota; kingdom Metazoa; phylum Chordata; class Amphibia; order Anura; family Ranidae; genus Lithobates; species Lithobates clamitans. The sequence goes on along the minus strand of JBBGZY010001548.1, from coordinate 18,634 downwards.
CTGAGAAGGCTGCAATGATGGGCATTTAAATGTAAGTTTTTTTCCCTTCAACTTCCCTCCTAAAAGTTTTTTGTTCCTTAAAATTCCCTCCTAAATTGGGGTGTGTGTTATACGCCGGTGCGTGTTATACGCCAATAAATACAGTAAATAAAATAAAATGATAATAAAATAATTAATTTTTTTTTGTTATTTTTTATTTAACATTTTAATATATTGATATTCATAAACAGTTTGCCCCTCCTGCTTACCTGAGGGGAATTTAGACTAAACCAGGAGAATTTAGGCTAAACAAAGAGATTTCATGCTAAACCAGGAGAATTTAGATTAAACCAGGAGAATTTGGAGTAAATCAGGAGAAATTAGATTAAACCAGGAGAATTTAGGCTAAACCAGGAGAATTTAGATTAAACCAGGAGAATTTAGATTAAACCAGGAGAATTTGGAATAAATCAGGAGAATTTAGATTAAACCAGGAGAATTTGGGCTAAACCAGGAGATTTCATACTATACCAGGAGAATTTAGACTAAAGCAGGACAATTTAGATGAAACCTACTAGAGACTGGTTGAATGTGTTATTTCTTTCTATCACTTTTTCTAGCTGGAGGTTTGTCCATCTGCCTTTAGTGCTTCTATGAGAAGAAAAGCCATCACCTCTAACACCTAAACCATTGATTCCACCCCGAGGCGTTTGTTTCCTCTAGCATTTGTTGTATTTTCCATTTGTTGTAGGTTCTGCTGCTGCCTTCACTTCCCCTGTGTGTGTTTGTGTGTGGAAAGGCAATGATGAAGTGTCATGGGAGGCTGAGGCCATGGAGGCCCTCCCCACCTGGTTACGTGTCTGGCAGGTGGGCTGAGGCTCTGGCAGAGGATGCTGAAAAAGAAACGGTGATGTGTTTGGCAGCAGCGGCTCCTGTCACATTTGTGTCACTCAGCTGCCTGGGGAAGGAGGAGAGGAGGGAGGGAAATGCAGCCCCTCCTCGCCGACTCAATCTTCACACTTCAACCCATCTAATAAATTCCACTTTGTAAAGACTTCAATGGGATGCATTAACCAGGAGGGAGGCCGCTGCTGGTTACACCTATCCTAGCTTATCTGTGGCTCTGTGGCAGTGCCATCCTTGAGGCTGAAATAAAAATCTTTCTATCCAATATTCGCAATGATGTGCTTGCAGTTTGCAGAACAAACACGTCTACACTGACACTACGCTCCTGTGTTTGGTCTATTTAAACACAGGAGAAATTATCTGGGAAGTATAAAATAAAAGTTATGCGTCCGAGATCAAGTTGGTGTAAGTTGGTGATAAGGCAGGAGGGGGCAACTGTGGACCTCCAGCTGTTGCAGAACTACAAGTCCCATCATGTCTCTGGGTTTCATGTTTGTAGCTGTCTGTTTTGCAATGCCTCATGGGACATGTAGTTTCACAAACAGCTGGAGGGCTGCAGTTGCCCACCCCTGCGTTAAGGGCATTTTCATGTGGGCAGTCAGGTGTGATTAAAGCAAGAGGTTGAGCAGCGTTTTTACCGCCCCCTGACCATTCACCTAAACGCACCAATGCAGCTGCTCAGGGCTGTAGCCATCCTGCAGCAAAAATTAAAAGACATGTTGCATTTGGCAGGAGCTACTACCACTGAACAGGATCCATGCAAGTGAAGTCATACAGCAACTACCATGCAACCTTGTGTAATGTAGTGCAGTACCCCGGCATTTTGTGGGTTTAAGCAGGTGGTAGGTGGCATATAACCTCCTTACTGCCTGTCAAATGCCTCTGAAAAGCGATCTGCCGTGGATACATTTTCAGAATATGAAAGGGCCCTTAGGCTATACACATACAGTGTCTTGAAAAAGTATTCATACCTCTTGAAATTTTCCACATTTTGTCATGTTACAACCAAAAACGTAAATGTATTTTATTGGGATTTTATGTGATAGACCAACACAAAGTGGTACATAATTGTGAAGTGGAAAGAAAATCATAAATGGTTTTCAACATTTTTTACAAATAAATATGTGAAAAGTGTGGCGTCCATTTGTATTCAGCCCCCCTGAGTCAATACTTTGTTGAACCACCTTTCTCTGCAATTACAGCTGCAAGTCTTTTTGGGGATGTCTCTACCAGCTTTGCACATCTAAAGAGTGAAAATTTTGCCCATTTTTCTTTGCAAAATAGATCAAGCTCTGTCAGATTGGATGGAGAGCGTCTGTGAACAGCAATTTTCAAGTCTTGCCAAAGATACTCAATTGGATTTAGGTCTGGACTTTGACTGGGCCATTCTAACACATGAATATGCTTTGATATAAACCATTCCATTGTAGCTCTGGCTGTATGTTTAGGGTCCTTGTCCTGCTAGAAGGTGAACCTCCACCCCAGTTTTTTGCAGACTCTAACAGGTTTTCTTCTAAGATTGCCCTGTATTTGGCTCCATCCATCTTCCCATCAACTCTGACCAGATTCCCTGTCCCTGCTGAAGAAAAGCATCCCCACAACATGATGCTGACACCACGTTTCATGGTGGGGATGGTGTGTTCAGGGTGATGTGCAGTGTAGGTTTTTTGCTTTTAGGCCAAAAAGTCAAAATTTTGGTCTCATCTGACTAGAGCACCTTCTTCCACATGTTTGCTGTGTCCGCCACATGGCTTCTCGCAAACTGCAAATGGGACTTCTTATGGCTTTCTTTTAACAATGGCTTTCCTCTTGCCACTCTTCCATAAAAGCCAGATTTGTGGAGTACATGACTAATAGTTGTCCTGTGGACAGATTCTCCCACCTGAGCTGTGGATCTCTGCAGATCCTCTAGAGTTACCATGGGTCTCTTGGCTGCTTCGCTGATTAATGCTCTACTTACCTGACCTGTCAGTTTAGGTGGACGGCCATGTCTTGGTAGGTTTGCAGTTGTGCCATACTCTTTCCATTTTCAGATGATGGATTGAACAGTGCTACGTGAGAGGTTAAAAGCTTGGGATATTTTTTTATAACCTAACCCTGCTTTAAACTTCTCCACAACTTTATCCCTGACCTGTCTGGTGTGTTCCTTGGCCTTTGTGATGCTGTTTGTTAACTAAGGTTCTCTAACACACCTCTCAGGGCTTCACACAACAACTGTATTTATACTAAGATTAAATTACACAGGGGTGGACTCTATTTACTAATTAGGTGACTTCTGAAGGCACTTGGTTCCACTAGATTTAAGTTAGGGGTATCAGAGTAAAGGGGGCTGAATACAAATGCATGCCACACTCTTCAGATATTTATCTGTAAAAAATGTTGAAAACCATTTATCATTTTCCCTCCACTTCACAATTATGTGCAATTTTGTGTTGGTCTATCACATAAAACCCCAATAAAATACATATTTAAATTTGTGGTTGTAACAGGACAAAATGTGGAACATTTCAATGGGTATAAATACTTTTTCAAGGCACTGAGGGTATGCGCATTAGGGTGTGCACCGCAAAGTTCAAACACACATGCGTGCGTGTGTGTGTTCCTATATAGTTATATATGACAATATCAGTAGGCAGAAGTTGGTGTCAGTAGACCAGTGCATGGTGTCAGTAGTTTTTTTTTAATTGCAACTTTTGTACAATTTTATTATTATTTTTTTAATTATTATTATTTTAGTTTTTTTTTGTTGGGAGCCATTGGTGGCTTTGGTGAAATATCAGGGATCTAAACTGATCCTTAATGTCTCACTTTTGAGATTCCCCAGTCCCTTTCTCTTTCTCTGCAGCCATGCAGCAGGGGGAACCTGCGCAGCACAGCATGATTAGGGTGTGCCCAGACACACCTGCCACCCCATGTGCGCATGGCTATGGCTCTACAATACCCCACGAAACACAGTCAGCCCTCAGTATTTACTATATCTCACATCCATTACTGTGGCAATGTTTCAAGTGATGCTGCTCTCCTTAAGCGAAGAAACTCCAAAACACTATAAAGAAGAAAAAGGAGGGCGCAAACGCCTAGTGCATTACCTTTGACACCATAATCAATTTATTAAGAAGCCAAAAAACATACTCGCCAACATGTGAAGATATAAAAAGCCCATTAAATCATAACTCCAGCACAGAGGATAACCTGATGTCTGTAGTTGGAAATGTGCCTCGATTCAGGAGACAAGCTTCGGGTGCCTTTGGCCAATGATGGCTCAGGGGCCACACAATATATAAGGCTGCTGCTTACACGATGGCCATATATAGTGAATGAATGGAGATTAGGTAGGTAGTTTGTGTAGTGTGCAGTCAGTCAGTGTAGTATATATATAATACAGTTCAGAGTATTTAGTGCAGTTAGTGTAGTATATATAATACAGTTCAGAGTATATCGTGCAGTATATATAATACAGTGCAGAGTATATAATACAGTCAACGTAGTATATATAATACAGTTCAGAGTATATAGTGCAGTCTATATAGTATATATAATACAGTTCAGAGTACATAGTGTAGTCCGTGTAGTATATATAATACAGTTCAGAGTATATAGTACAGTCCGTGTAGTATATATAATACAGTTCTGAGTATATAGTGAAGTCTGTGTAGTATATATAATACAGTTCAGAGTATATAGTGCAGTCCGTGTAGTATATATAATACAGTTCTGAGTATATAGTGAAGTCTGCGTAGTATATATAATACAGTTCAGAGTATATAGTGCAGTCCGTGTAGTATATATAATACAATTCAGAGTATATTGTACAGTCCGTATAGTATATATAATATAGTTCAGAGTATATAGTGCAGTCCATATATTATATATAATACAGTTCAGAGTATATAGTGCAGTCCGTGTAGTATATATAATACAGTGGAGAGTATATAGTGCCGTCAGTGTAGTATATATAATACAGTGCAGGGTATATAGTGCAGTGCAGAGTATATAATACAGTGTATTGAAGTGGTTAAGGGGAACCCTATGACAGAATTCAGAAAAAAAACAGCCTGGGGTCCACCCCAAAATCCATACCAGGCCCTTTGGGTCTGGTATAGACTTTAAGGGGAACTCCATGCCAAAATGTAAAAAAAAATTGGCTTCCCCCCGAAAATCCATATCAGACCCTTATCCAAGCAAGCAGCCTGGCAGGTCAGGAAAGGGGGGGGCTAGAGAGCGCCCCCCTCCTAAACCATACCAGGTCGCTTGCCCTCAACATGGGGAGGGTGTTTTGGGGTTCCCCCCATAGCACCTTGTCCCCATGTTGATTGGGACAAGAGCCTCTTTCCGACAACCCTGGCCGGTGGTTGTAGGGATCTGTGGGTGGGGGCATATCGGAATCTGGAAGCCCCCTTTAACAAGGGGGCCCCCAGATCCTGGCCCCCTTCCTATGTGAATGGGTATCGGGTACATTGTACCCCTACCCATTCACCAAAAAAATGTGTAAAAAATAAAAACCACAACAGACTATGTTGTCCATTCTGATGTCCATCCATCTTCAATCACGCCGCCCGACGGACCCGAAAAAATTAAAAAAGCTCCGCCTTGATGGGAGGCCTCCCGGTGACTGCTGTCTCTTGGTTTTGACAGCTGTTATATAGGCAAGGGCGGGGCCACCCGGTGACAAAACTGAGTCACCTCGCCCCCTTCTGACGTCATGTGATGTCAGAGGGGTGCGGGGTCATCCAGTTACGTCAGCGGGTGGCCCCGCTCTTGCCTATATAAGAGCTGTCAAATCGAAAAGATAGCAGTCGCCGGGAGTCCTCCCGTGGAGGCAGAGTTTTTTAGTTATTTCTATTTTTCGGGTCAATCGGGCAGCGTGATTGAAGATAGATGTATATTGCGGGACACTTTTTTTTTTTTACTAAAGGAATTGTCAAAAACTGTCTGTTGTGGTTTTTACTTATTGACACTTTTTTTGGTGAATGGGTAGGGGTATAATGTACCCGATACCCATTCACATGGGGGGGGCGGGATCTAGAGGCCCCCTTGTTAAATGGGGCTTCCAGATTCTGATAAGCCCCCGCTTTTCTTAGTTTCTGTTATAAAAAAATTTCTAAATAAGTAATTATTTTTCTCCTTCACTGATGTGTGCTGACGAAGCTGCACTAATGGGCACTGATGAGGTGGCACTGATAGCTGGCACTAATAGGAGGCACTGACAGGAATCATTGATGGGCACTGACAGGCATCATTGATGGGCACGGACAGGGAGCACTGATGGGCAGTGACATGCATCACTGATGGGCACTGATTGGTAGCACTGTTGGGCACTGATTGGCAGCACTTTTGGGCACTGTTGGGGCTGCACTGATAATCAGGACATTGATGATCAGTGCCCTGATTATCAGTGAAGATGTCCCATGTGTGGATTTGCCGGTTATCAGCTCTCCTCTCCTCACACGCAGTCAGTGCTAGGAGAGGACTGACGATAACCAGCAAATCCTGTTTACACTGTGTTTGGACACAGCTGGTTGCATGGTAAAGAGCTGCTGTGATTGGCTCTTTACCGTGATTTGTGATCTGCGGTGTCCAAAGGGACCTGATTGGGAGTAACATTCGGTACAGCATTCAGCCCCATCCAGGCACAGCCTATTTAAACCTGCCGCAGCTGGACGCTGCACCTGTGCCTTCCAGGCACATTAACACACCAGGATTGGGCGCCCAGGGGCTAGACAAAATCATTACATGCCCATATCCTCTAAACACAGATATGTCGATGCCAATGTGAATCAGACCTTACTGTCCCCTGTGAAGATGTTTGATGCCCCCCTTTTGGTGTAGGGTTCCTGACAGCTAAGTTATGCTTTATGACTGTAGGTAGAGGTACCTTCCTTTAATGCCCACTTTGTGCCAGCCAGTGCCTAAGCAAAGTTCACCTTTAAAGCTTTATCAACGGCACTGCAGAGATGTTTTATCTGCAATGTCCTGCACCACTCTGTGTCAGCTTCAATACTTCTAAAGCACAGCGGCATTATTTTAGGCTCAGCAAAATACTGAAATGACAATCATTTAGGGAATTCCCCCAAATCACACCGGCATTGCCTACGCATTTGCGTCATTTCATCAATGATTTATACAGGGCAGACATTGGTACCTGGCATGGTTAGCTGGGGGAAACCATCTTACTGAGTTCTGACTGCTGCCAGGAAATGTTGGAACTTGCTGCACCACATAAAAATAGATCCGATTCAATGATATCAAATTGTGATAGCAGTTCACTGAGTAATGAATTTAATAAAAATTATAATAATTTAAAAAATTGCATCATTATTATTATCATTGATGTAGCAATATGGACTACAAGCATAAAGCACTGTATCTTCTAGCATTTTAAATTATCATCTGTCCCTCTAGTATACAATGTATCCAGTGACATGATATCTGTGTGCAAAAAAAAAGGATTGTGGGATGAATAGTCCTGCCATCAGATAATTGCTTTGTGTGCCAGGACTACATATCCCAGGGATCTTTGCTGCCATCTGAAGATTGCTGGGAGTAGCTATAAAAGCAGCAGAAGCACGCACGAAGGTCTCTTCCTCCTGGGCCTGACGCAAGATGGACCTCTCTGTGCAACAGGGAGAGAGAGGGGCCGCGGCCTACAACACGGAGTATTACTTTCTAACTGGTGGCCTAGTTCTGTCGTTCGCTGTCGGACATCCTTTCCAGCATCACTTTGTTCGCCTGCCTGTTGGTGTGTGTGGCCAGCTTCACGTCGGGAGATCGAGACAGCGGATCCGCTGCACGAGTGTCACTACACGAGTTTCTGTTCGAAAGACATCCGAGCGATCTTGTCGTTGGTGAGAGGGCAAACTGCTCGACCTATATCCAAGAACACTTTACTGCATTATTTGAACACTGTGCTCATGACATCTTTAGCTTTCCTCACTACAAGGAATCTATGGTTCCCACTACATCCAAGCAGATTACAGTTAACGAGCTCCGACTAGCCAGTGAAGAACATCAGATCTGCAACATGCACTTTATTGCCATCACTTATAGAAAGGCTCCTATATTACTCTTCTCTAGACCCGCTCTCCCTTCCTAGGATAGCGTTTAGGCTGGCCAGGTTCCATCTTTTATAGTGTGGCAGTATAAGCAGTTAACTGAAACATCTTAAACAAAGCTGTGCCTTTCAGGGGTTGGGAGGTCTTACTGAGTATTGTAGTTCCACATCATTAAAAAAATTAATTACAGGAGACGGTCTGCAAATTGCAGCATGCTGACAAGTCATTCTGGGACTTGTCAGAGGGCTCTGGTTGCTGTTGTAGTAGTGGTCATGGTATATGCCAGACATTCTGAGATTCGAAGTTGTACAGCTGGTAGCCAGAGGGTCACAGGCAGTGGGCAGTGACAGGCGTGGCTGCAGCACCTCCATGGGTGTCAGAGCATAGTGGGCACCATCCCTCTTGGGGCCCCTGTGCACCACACACATTGCACCCATGGATGATATGTCACTGCTCAGGTAGAACGTTTGGAGTCATACCCTAGATTAAATGAGAAATAAAGGCAAAACATTTTTTTTTATACAGAGTGTAGAGGGATTAGAACTTCTGTTTTTATTGCTGCAGGTGCCCCTGTTAGGGAGATTCATCCTCTCTATTTGTCCGGGTGACTGATAGTGAAAGAAAATCACAAATTGTGAGTTGTCACCAGAGCAGGAATAGAGGGGAATCTTCTAATTGGCCATTAGTTCTGGTGACAACCAGGGACTTCCTCTCACTTCCTGTTGTGGCTATGGGACAGGAAGTTAATGGAAATCTTCCCAAAGGTGGCTCTCCCAGATGACAAAAAAATAAAATTAAATTAGGTTTTAACCACCCCCTACTCTTTCTAACATGAAAAATGTTTGAGCCTTAGTTTTACTTTAAAACTGAACTTCACTCTTTCAATCAACATTGCCTATTTTTAATCCTCATGCTACTAGCATTAGTAAATAGACAGGAAAGTATATCATATTTACTTGTTTTAAACTTTTTTTTATATTTCCTAAGTTACTTCCTGGTTTCCAGGCCTAGGCAAATTATGTCATACATCCCAGGAGTCTTCAGGAGGGGAGGAGGGGCTTTCTTAGCTAAGCACACCCTCCTGCCTGCATGCCTGAGCTAATGATGCACTGCAGGAAGTAAATGCTACATGAATCACTTGCCCTTACTCAAGATGGCAGAAATGTCTTTTAAAGTGGTTTCCCAGCATAATAAAGCAAGGAGACTAAAGATGAATAATGCTCTTGCTATAAATGTAGGCCACATTATTACATACCTTATGAAGCCTGACTGGAATACTCTCAGGACATTGCTAAGTACTCCCAGGACGTTGCTAAGTGAGGCCTAGTCATCACTGCTCTCCTCCACCATCACAGGACTCATCTCTTTCTCTGATTCCAAACCCCTCACATACTCTCTCCCCCCCCCCCGATGCAGTAGCTCTGAGCTCAGCATTTGAGAGCTCACTCCTGTGATGGTGGAGGTGAGCAGCGATGACTAGGCCTCACTTAGCAACATCCTGGGAGTATTCCAGTCAGGTTTCATAAGGTATGTAAATGGCCTACACCTATAGCAAGGGCATTATTCAACTTTAGTCAGAGTTGCACAGCTTGTTTTTATCTACAGATGCCCCTTATCTGCATAGGCAGTTTTGTGGTAAAGGTTAACTATCCCTTTAAGGAAAGTCAAAATGTTTTGCTTTAGTTTTGAATGCAGTGGAGAGGGATTAGGATCCCTGTCAGTTTTTATTGTGGTCTGTGCCCCCCCCCCCCCCCTTAGGGGGATTCTCTCTCTCTCTTTTTTTCCTGTTTACCATTATCATTGAAAGTGAAAGTAAAAGAAAATCCCAAATTTTAAGTTGACACCGAAACAGTAATAGAGGGAAAATCTTCAAATGAGGTAGGGAAACTTCCCCAATGGGACACAGATGGCAAAAAAAAAAAAACTGACAGGGGTTATAACCCTCCTTTATAACCTGTAAACACGATCAGAAAATCGTACAAAAAAAATAAAGTTTGAATCGATCGTACAATAATCTGATCATTAGTACACAGCCGATCACAACCATTCATGCAAAATTATTATGGGACAAGCATGAAAGTTTTTCTTGTACGATACCAAATCATACGATTTTCATTTAATCAGCACAGTTGTTCAAAAATACAATACAACATATTACATCACTTCCAAATTTTTATTTTGTCATACGAGAATTTTCGTAACTTTAGTAAACTTTTCATTTTCGATATGAGACTAGCAGGCAAAAAAAAAACGGACTGATAATTTCATCGTATGTACTCAAAACTGAAAAAAAGTTACACTTTAGATATTCAGGGTTTCAGAATGCCTCAGATCCCTTTTTCAACTCTACTAAACCCAGATATACACTATATTACCAAAAGTATTGGGACACCTGCCTTTACACGCAAATTAACCGCTTCAGCCCCAGAAGATTTGGCTGCTGAATGAACAGGCCACTTTTTGCGATTTGGCACTGCGTCGCTTTAACTGACAATTCCGCGGTCGTCCGACGCTGCACCCAAACAAGATTGGCGTCCTTTTTTTCCCACAAATAGAGCTTTCTTTTGGTGGTATTTTATCATCTCTGCGGTTTTTATTTTTTGCGCTATAAACAAAAAAAGAGTGTCAAGTTTTAAAAAAACACAATATTTTGTACTTTTTGCTATAATAAATATCCCCCTTTTTTTTTTGAAAAAAAAAAAGCTAATTTTTTTCTCAGTTTAGGCCGATATGTATTCTTCTACATATTTTTGGTAATAAAAATCGCAATAAGTGTATATTGATTGGTTTACGCAAAAGTTATAGCGTCTACAAAATAGGGGGTGGATTTATAGCATTTTTAAAATTATTATTTTTTTTTTACTAGTAATGGCGGCGATCTGCGATTTTTATCAGGACTGTGACATTATGGCGGACAAATCGGACACTTTTGACACATTTTTGGCACGATTGGCATTTATACAGCGATCAGTGCTATAAAATGCACTGATTACTGTAAAAATGTCACTGGCAGGAAAGGGGTTAACACTAGGGGGCGATCAAGGGGTTAATTGTGTTCCCTAGTGTGTGTTCTAACTGTGGGGGGATGGGACTGTCTAGGGGAGATGACAGATCGCTTTTCATACTTAGTATGAACACACGATCTGTCTACACACACAGATCCCGGTTCTCGGTGTGTCACGAGCAATCGCGGGAGCCCGGCGGTCATTGTGCCCACCGGGCACTTGCATAGGCTCCAGGGGGCGAGCAGCGAGCATGCCCCTAGTGGCCACAGGACGAAGCGGCGTAACATAACATTCTGCCGCAGTAAAGCTGCAGCGGCTGGTCGGCAAGTGGTTAAAGTTTATGTGCGTGTAATGGCAGGCGTCCCAATACTTTTGGTAATATGGGGGTTTATTTACTAAAGCTAGAGAGCGCAAAATTAGTCACAATCCTGCATAGAAACCAATCATCTTCTAACCTCAGCTTGTTCAATTAAGCTTTGGCAATAAAACCTGGAAGCTGATTGGTTTCTATGCTGAATTGTGACTACTTTTGCACTCTCTAGCCTTAGTAAATAAACCCCATAAGGTATAAATGGCTTGCTCTGTTAGTTGGACTGCACTGAAATGATCATTTACTAAAAGGCCTACTGGTACCCGGAGTAAATTCTCCTATGTGTTCTATCCTGTTCATTCCAATGAGACGTTCAATACTCAATCATGCCATTGTAATCTGTGTGCATATCTGTATGCAACATTTTTAGACTCAGATAGAAATAAAGCGATCGGCACATAAAAAAAAAAATAGAATGGTTTTGATTCGATGCTTTATTTTTGTAGTTTCTGAGTGTATCTAAAGCTGACTGAATGGTAATCAAATGGGATCATAAACAAAGCTAAGAAAAACACAGCAATGTGTGTACAGAATGGAACAAGTGCCTACCAGATCAGGGAAAAAATAGAATAAAAAGACGAATAGAATAGAATAGAATAGAATAGAATAGAATAGAACAGAAAAGACAAATATCCGGGTCCCCGAGTTCTGTCCCTGATATATCTCAGTCAGTGTCTAAGTGGACTGTATGCAGGTAATACATGTAATGATAACGTTCAGTAAACAATTGCGTTTCTTTCACATTTTTGTATTTTTCTCCAGATTTACATACAGACCGATCTGACAGTAGCAGGATTCTGATTATACCGATCACAATACAATTGTTCAACCCCTTCCCGACCAGCCGCCGCAGTTCCCCTGGGCGAAACGTTACCTTACGTTGCTTCACATGACCACTAGGGGGCGCAAGCGTGCCCAAACCGCCGCCGGAGGCACGCACGCGTGCGCACGGCTCGCTCCTGGAGCCGGTGCAAGTGCCCGGCGGGCGCGATGACCGCCAGGCACCCGCGATCGCTCGTGACAGAGCAAGAACTGGGATCTGTGTGTGTAAACAGGGGAGAGGAGACAGATCGTGTGTTCATACTAATGCTGGCCATACACTATACGAAAAATCGTCCGAACCCATTTTCGAAAAACGAACATTCGGCCGTGAGCGCAAACGATAGTGCCATCATGTAATGGCCGATAAATCGTTCAGTGGACATAAATGAATACATTTTTTGTTCGTTTTTTTACATATACCTAGTGCAGGAAGTTCGGACGGGAAACACATTAACCTTTCAATTTATCGTTCATTCGGCAGAAAATTTCCAAACACCGTTTTTTCGGCTCAAAAACGTGCCAACGATTATCGATTTTGTGCCCATTAACTGGCCGAACAAACTGTCTAAATGACCGAATATCGGACGATTTTTCATATAGTGTATGGCCAGCATAAGTATGAACACCGATCTCTCTCTCCTCCTAGTCAGTCCCACCCCCCCCCCCCCCCACAGTTAGAACACACACTAGGGAACACAGTTAACCCCTTGATCGCCCCCTAGTGTTAACCCCTTCCCTGCCAGTGACATTTATACAGTAATCAATGCATTTTTATATCACTGATCGCTACATAATTGTCAATGGTCCCAAAAATGTGTCAAAAGTGTCCAATTTGTCCACTGCAATATCGCAGTCCTGATAAAAATCGCAGATCGCCACCATTACTAGTAAAAAAAAATAAAAAAAAATAAAAATGCCATATATTCTATCCCCTATTTTGTAGACGCTATAACTTTTGCGCAAACCAATTAATATACGCTTATTGCAAATTTTTTTTACCAAAAATATGTAGAAGAATACATATCTAAACTGAGGAAAAACATTTTTTTTTTTAAATTTGGGATATTTATTATAGCAAAAAGTAAAATATATTGTGTTTTTCAAAATTGTCTCTTCTTTTGTTTATAGCGCAACAAATAAATACTGCAGAGGTGATCAAATACCACCAAAAGAAAGCTCTATTTGTGGGGGAAAAGGGACATCAATTTTGTTTGGGTACAGCGTCGGATGACCGCGCAATTGTTAGTAAAAGCGTCGCAGTGCCGTATCACAAAAAAATGGCCTGGTCATTGAGCAGCCAAATCTTCCGGGGCTGAAGTGGTTAAAAACGATCATTCAGAAAGAAGAATCTTATTCAGAAACTGATCACAAGATGGGATGAGAGATCACAAACAACTGATTTCATTGGAATGCGATCAATCTTTCTTTACAATCAAATAATACAAAATCCATCTGTTCTTTGGTGATTACTGTTACATATATGGGCAGCATTACATTGTCAGGTGTTATCACAGTTCTAGTTCACATGATTTATATAAAAAAAAAAATATTCCTGCAACCACTCATGAACTCCTGGTACGAGTGTAAACCTCTGAGGAGCAATCCATGGTGGATCACTTTTCAGAGAGAATTTGACAGGTGGCTGGGAGGCGTTATGTCATATCCTCACTGCCTGTTGTAACCCTGGAAAGCCTGCACCACCACGCTGCAACCATGGCACCACCCCATTGACTTGAATGACTTGCGATTGGTGGCAGCACTGCCCACTAAATGCTACAGAGGGTATGATTTTTGCAGTGGCCATGAAGCAGATGCAGCATGTGTCTGGCTGCCTTTGCAGCTTAACTACTTGTCGACTGCAATTTGTATTATATACGATGCTGTATGCAAGTGGATTACTGGGATTATGGCTGAAGCCATAACCCCGGCATGGTTTTTTGGCTTTCGCATGAAAGTGGTCCAAGCGGCTCATGAGCCACTGAAACGCTTTCCGAAGCTTCCACTGGATTACCCGAGAAACGATCTGACGGGGCAGCTGGCTGCTCCCATAGGCGATCAAAGAGGGGATCACCTCTATGACCTTGGAGGACTGGAGCGATGTCATGACGTCACTTCTGGTCCAGGCTGGAAGTTAATTTTTTTTTTTTTTAGAGCAAAAGATCAAAAAAAGATCAAAAATAATTTTTTTAGAGCAAAAAATAAAAAAAAGGCATCCAATAGGATCACCTGTCCTTTCAGCCAATCGGGTGACGGGAATCAGACCCACTTCCTGATTGGCCTGGAGGAGGATCAGTGTTGCAACGGCAAATATTCATTCACTGTTGCAACACACCTGGGTGGGCTCCTGATGTAATGCTCTGCGCCCGAGCCCACCCTATTTTGAAGCCTATTAGAGCCTCTGGCTCTAACCAGTGCTTCAAAAAACACCCCCCGCCGATCCCCGCCATAGGAATTCATGCGCCCGGCATTCTAAAAGGGGCCAAGGCATGGACAGGTGGGAGGCGCCCGTGCGCCCACAATGAACGGGTTGTCCTTGATAAGCAGATCCCCATTCTGTCTCTCTGTACCGCGATTATGGGTGACCGGCGGACATCAAATCAGCCGGACCCGCGTGCGCGCGTGCCTACTGTATCTCATGTACAGACCGACGTACTGGTACATCGCTTTGCGCAGCCTAGCAGCCTTCTATATATGCGGAAGGCGGTCGGCAAGTGGTTAACCTCCCTGGCGGTATGATTAATTCAGATTTTAGGTGCTGAAAGCGGTACAATTATTTTGCACAGAAATTTGGCGTTTTATATTGTAGGCCTGTAATTCTTAGAAACAATTCACTTAAATCTGTCCAAACCAGTCTAGTAGACATCCCGGGTATGATAAAGTTTGAAAAACTAAATAAAAAATTATAATAGAATAAATAACTATAAATAATTATACCAAATAATAATATAATAATAATAAAAATTATTCAATAATGTAATCAAATCAAAAACACTGAAATTTGCTCAGTTGCAGAATTGTCACTGTCATTACTTAGTGTTTGGTGACGGATTTCCCCACAAAACACTATCGCTCAATTCTGCCAGTGATTCTAATTTATTATCACTGTTTTCTAGCTGGTCCAAATCCACTTTTTATGTAGAGACAGTTTTGGTTGCTATGGACAATCTCCAGTTTCCAGGCAGAAAGAACAGTTTTTATAATATAAAACTGCATGCAGGACACTGGACAGACCACTGGGGACAAATGGGATGTGTAGTTATTTGATACAGTACTGTAATCTGTAAGATTACAGTATACTGTATCTATACTGTGTGTTTCACTTTTTGAATTTGGCGCCGAACTCCGTCCCCGTGCGTCGCAACGCTCGCAGGGAACGGAGCTCGGCACTGTGAATCGAGCGAGACATGGCGGCTCGCCGATCACAGCGGGGAGACATCGCAGGATCCAGGGGACAAGGTAAGTATACTCTACATGGATCCTGCGATGCGATCTGGCTCGGGAATACCGCTTTTGGTATTGAAAATTCACCCCGAGCCACACTCGGGAATACCGCCAGGGGGGTTAATTAATTGAAATTTTTTTTTTTTTAATTACATTTGAAGAACCGCTGCGCAAATATCGTGTGACATTAAAAAATTGCAAGGATCGCCATTTTATTCCCTAGGGTCTCTGGTAAAAAAAAATGTATAATGTTTAGTGGTTCTAAGTAATTTTCTAGCAGAAAATACTTGTAAATAAAGAGTGTCAGAAAAAGCTTGGTCGGCAAGTGGTTAAAGCGGAACCATACTCCCCATCGCCCCCGCCGGCTGCTGACATCTTCGGGTGGCTCTTAAGTATCTTTTAAGTTCCAATCGCTTTCCTGTGTGATCGGCCCCCATTCACACTTGAGCGAGTGTTTTTAGGCAACTTTTTCTTGGTGTGTTTGTACGGGCATCTTTTGGGCATTTTTGGGTTTGGAGTTTTAGTTTTAGCCAATGGAAAGCTAAATACTAAGAGGAGGTGAGGCAAGAAATTGTGAGAAAAATGTGCATTACATGCATTGATTAACTTAAGGCAAATAGCCAGTGCACTCTGCAAGTACAGTTCTTCCAGAGCTTAGTAAATGAGGTAAAGCTTCTCATTGCAAAGAATACCCAATCACGTGCAAGGAGAATAAAAATAAAAAAAGCATTTTTGCTTGCACATGATTGGATAATAGAAGTCAGCAGAGCTTCTGCTCATTTCCTTAGCTCAGGAGCAACTGCACTTTGTATAGTGCACAGTCCATTTGCCTTTAGTAAATAAACCCATATAGTTTCCAGAAATGTGTGACTCCGCCCCGGAGAATCTCATGTACTTCTTCAAGCTTAAGACCCCTTTCACACTGGGGCCGCAACCGCGTTAGTGCTAAAGCGCTGCTCGTTTTAGCGGTGCTTTTCAGCCGCTAGCGAGGCGCATTTAACCCCAAAGAAGGGGTTAAAAGTGCCCGTGTTGCAGCTCTTCCGAAGTGCTTTGGAAGCTCTGCCTATTCATTTCAATGGGCGGGGCTTAGCGCTCCCAAACCGCCCCAAAGATGCTGCTTGCAGGACTTTTCCTAACGCACCGCCCCAGTGTGAGAAGTCACATTGAAATGAATGGGAGGCGGTTTTCAGGCGTTTTACAGGCGCTATTTCTAGTGCTATAATTCCTGAAAACCGCCTCAGTGTGAAAGGGGTCTAAAGTGGAACTAAACCCATCGATTTAACGAATTCCAAAAATAGTAACATCCGAGGCATGCTCTGAATGCTGTCACAGTTGCTTGTGCTCTCAACTAAACTGTAGAGCCATCAAGTGGCTGGTGTAATAATTGATGAGGTGTGCAGAACCATGGCAAGTGCAGAGGCTAATGGTGACCATACACACTTTAATTTTTTTATCTAATCTGCGATTCGATCAAAACAATCAAATCTGCAAAAAATGCAGCCATAACTTTCTGTCCAAATAATTGATTAAGATTTGATTTTGATTGGATGAGATCAAACCGAGTCTAAGGCCCCTTTTACACCAGTGGACCAATCTTTTCAGGCAGACCCAATTGGACCTATTGTTCTCTATGGGGCAGTGAATGTCAGCAGACATGTGGGCACTGTCATCTGAGCCACTAAAAACAGATGGATGGGGATGTGTTCACTATCTATCCCGTGGATCTGATTGGATGGAAACGGTCATGCAGTCCGCCCCATACAGAGCAGCGGGCAGAGCGCACATGGACCTGCCATCCGCCTGCTTAGCGGGGATCAGCAGAAAGATTCCCCACTTGGACGGATTCCACTCAGTGTGAAAGGGGCCCTAACACTGTCATTAGAAACCTTTGATGGCGGGAGATTCTCTGGGAATAATATAATTAGCCTCTAGAAATTAGGGATTCACCGATATACGTTTTTTAAGACCGACTACGAGTACCAATTGTTTTTCTCAATCACTCGCCAATTCCATTTACTGATACCTATATTTAGTCCTTCCCAGGCCATTTTTTAGCTTTCAGCGCAGTCGCACTTTGAATGACAATTGCGCCGTCATGCTACACTGTACTCAATCTAATTATTTTATCTTTTTCTTCTCACAAATAGAGCTTTCTTTTGGTCGTATTTAATCACTGCCGGGATTTTTATTTTTTACTAAAAGACCGAAAGATTTTGAAAAAATAATTTTTCTTATTTTCCTTACTTTAGGGTCCCTGGAGAGCCCCCCTTACATCAGGGTCCCCAGAGAGCCCCTTCCTTACATTAGGGTCCCAAGAGAGCCCCCCTTATTTCAGGGTCCCCAGAGAGCCCCCCTTACATCAGGGTCCCTAGAGAGCCCCCCCCCTTACATTAGGGTCCCCAGAGAGCCCCTTCCTTACATCAGGGTCCCCAGAGAGCGCCCCCTTACATAAGGGTCCCCGGAGAGCCCCTTCCTTACTTCAGGGTCCACAAAGAACCCCCCTTACATCAGGGTCTCCAGAGAGCCCCCCCTTACAACAGGGTTCCCAGAGAGCCCCCCTTATTTCAGGGTCCCCAGAGAGCTCCCCCTTACATCAGGGTCCCCCAGAGAGCCCCCTTTACATCAGGGTCCCCTAGAGAGCCCCCCTTACATCAGGGTCCCCAGAGAGCCCCTTCCTTACATCAGGGTCCCCAGAGAGCCCCCCCTTACATCAGGGTCCCCAGAGAGCGCCTTCCTTACATCAGGGTCCCCAGAGGCCCCCCCCTTACATCAGGGTCCCCAGAGGCCCCCCCCTTACATCAGGGTCCCCAGAGAGCCCCTACCTTACAACAGGGTCCCCAGAGGGCCCCCCTTACATCAGGGTCCCCAGAGAGCCCCCCCTTACACCAGGGTCCCAGAGAGCCCCCCTTACATCACGGTCCCCAGAGAGCCCCTTCCTTACATGAGGGTCCCCAGAGAGCCCCCCCCTACATCAGGGTCCCCAGAGAGCCCCCCTTACTTCAGGGTCCACAAAGAACCCCCCCTTACATCAGGGTCTCCAGAGAACCCCCCCTTACAAC